>CM076584.1:1560142504-1560742504 GCA_034641835.2 Pinus albicaulis
AGGTGTTTCACTGCATTAATTGATTTACACTTATGATTTAAGCTCGGTGGGAGCTTTTGTTGACCTTTGAGGCTCTGTGTGATGCTAGGGTTACTCTGCCGACATCCTGTCATTAAATTCCTTGCAGAAGTAACTCTTCGGCTGCGTCGAGGCAAAATATCTGATTCTGCTCAATAAATTATGTTCCTGATTGAATACTTTGAGGTACAGGTGGCGCTTTAGTCACTGGGAGGAATCAATTTGCCTCCATTTGTGGCGGTGGAAGGTTTTCCTGATAAAACACTTTAGGTTTTCCTTTAAACTGTGTTTTAGATTGGGGATTAGGCTTTTGATAACTGTCTTAGCTGTAATCCCTGCTAATCTGTCCATTAATTCTCTGTTTTGGTTCATCCTGGTCTTCAACACTGATAATCTTCGACTGTGCCTGTTTCATGGTTTTCTTGCTGTCATGTCAGGCTGCGCAGGGTTTATAAGGCATCAATGCCTGAGAAAACATGGATGAAACATGCATTCCAATCCTGCGGGTGATTTCCGTGGATGAATCGAAGATGGGAGGGTTGTCACCCTCCTTCCCTGAATCTTCTTTGGAAACCATGAACAAATGATTTAATCCCTGCAAAATGCGAAAACTCATTAAAAAATCATGCTTTTATGGGCTTAACTGCATTGGAAGGCGTGGAGGAAGCGTGGCCGTTGGATGGCATCATCCAACGGTCTAGATTGATCAAGAGTGATTGTGGAATGAGTGAACAAAGGATTAAATCCGAGTCGTCGATTTGCAAAGATCGACGGTCGAGATTGAAAGGGGCGGTCAGAGGAGGAGGATGAATCTGAGCCGTCGATCGTGCAGAGATCGACGGTCAGGATCGGGCGATGGAAAGTCAGCGACGGGGAAATGTTGACTGGGCAATGGAATTGGGCGATGCAATATGAGCCGTTGATCTGCAAATCAGATCGACGGTGAAAAAAATATTGCCGCTGTATGATGGCTTGCTTATCGCGCGGGCACCTTGGTTATACATCGGACACTTTCGAAGAGCGATAGCCGTTGGATGAGTGGGCCCAGATCGGACAGCAGAGATCAATTTTGCTGGGCATCCTGGTGCGAAAAATAACGCGCGATGGATGACGGTTGCACATCGGTTTTTAAATCATACAAAGGACACGCGTTAACCGTTGTATGGAATCGCTGGTCATCGGGGAAAAACAGCCTTCTGCTGAAGAGTGGTGCGAAGGAAACGACGCGGTTTTGGGCAAACAACGCATAGACGGTGGGGACCACATGGTAAGTCGCGCTCTGCACCGTCCGATCTGTGGAGCAGATCGATGGTGGAGATTGCTCCACAACTTATACGGGCGGAAAACTTTGGAAATGAATTAAAAACCAAAAACACGAATTTACAAAGGTTTTTTTGCGTTTTGGAGGAGAAATTTTATTTGAAATGCATAAGCGCCCGAATGGTTCTGCAGTTGGTTCTGGCGCTCAGGCTTATGGACGGAAAAGGTTAAAGACTTAAGCCCGAGGGGGCTTAAGTCTCATACATAAAAATATGTATTTTTCATGGTTTTTAATGGTTTTTTCAAAGGAAATGAAGGTTCCGGTAAGGTTAAAAAGTGGGTTTTTAACCTTATAAGATGAATTTTGATGAGGGGAAATAGTAGAAATGTGGAAATGAGGGATTTTCATGGGGAATGAAGAGATAGAAAAATAGGTTAGTTGGGAGGAAAAGGAAGGGAAAAAAGGGGGTCTGCAATAGTATTTGACTTTGGATTTTTGTAGGATTTCAGAGGTTTTTAGGATACAAACAGCAGTATGGGATCTAGACAGAGGCAGGAGGCCTTCAAGAGTCTTAAAGAGCCAACAGTTTTTGATAGGGAAAAATTGTTCCTTGAAGGCTCAAAACAAATTTAGCCACCTTTGGTATAATCAAATTTTACAGGTGGCTAACAGTGGCTCCACTTGGGGATGGTGTCTTCTTGAAGGCATCAAGAATTCAGACTTTATTTCTCTGGAAGGCTGACTTGTGCCTGATCCATTATTTTCTCTGGGATGCTGACCAGGTGCCTCATCCTTTGGATTGCTCTTCTTTTACTGGATGATCTTGATTTTCTTCTGAAGAATAATATCAGTTCTGAAAGAATAATGGACTTCATCAATACAACTTTCTACCTACCCAATCCTACTGATCTAACATTTTTTCTTCATCCGAGTGCACTTGGATTGGCAAACTCTTTTCACAACATTTTATTCTTTTGAAAGCATAAAAACTAATCTAATTCTACTCCTTATTTCTCCCTGAAATCATATTAAACAGTTGAGTTCAGATATTTCTCTACCTAATCTACTGTCTGTTGGGATTAAATTGTCCAATAGACTTTCATTCTCTAAATTCTACAACAGAAATTTAAAAACAGTCAAGTCAAGATTAAGCTGTTTGACTTGTTGTGATCTATGGCATAAAAACAAGCTGCACATAGATTATTATTTGTAGAAAAATAAAAACAAATGGAAGGCTTAAGATCTGAAAGTTTCTCATCATGGCCTTCTCTTTTCTTCACAGCTCTATTTTTGAGTTTGTTTGAACCTTCAATTTCTACCCTAATCTATCTACTGATAAGCCAAGATTGAATAGTTTGGAAAATCGAATTCACTATCCTATCAGCAGAAAAATTTAAAGCTAATTAGTCAAGATTAAATAGTTTGACTAACTAGAAGTGTGTTTTTAAGGAGTGGCATTTGAGCTTGCACACTTTCAGATTTATTTCTCTTTTTTGGCATGGGGCTTTTCCTTTCTTGTTTTCATTTTTTGCCCTCTTTTCTTTCTTTTCTTTGTTTTTGTATTTTTTATTTTTGATAACTTTTAATGCAATGGTGGATGGACTATTCACAATGGAAAAAGATAAAAAGGCTTTAAAACAAAAAATGGATCAAAAGAAGTAATGCTTAAGCATCCTGCCATTGACAGGACCCCCAAACAATTCTGTTCCATCCAGTTCCTGTAAGAAAAATACATTATTACCAGCAACTAAATGAATAGAGTAAGGGCCAAGCCATAGGTTGTCAAATTTTCCATGCTTGCCCTTTTCTTCTCTTCTTGAGTCCCACTTTAAAACTTTGTCCCCAATCTTGAAATTGCTGGCCTTTGTTCTTCTGTCAAAAATCTTTTTTATGTTGTCCTGTTTCTGCAATGCTTTGTTATACACTTCCTCCCTTGTTTGTTGAAGATGAATGGTCTGATTTATTCTTCTGGTCATGTCATTTTCTTCAGTCTGCAACTCTTGAATCAACTTCATAACTGGTACACCAAGGCTATTTGGAAAAATTGCATCAGTACCATACACAAGCTGGAAAGGTGACATACCAATATATTTCTTCAAAGTTAATCTGTCAGCCCAAAGTGCATGGACCAGCCTTGTGTGCCAAGACTTTTTATTGTCCTCCAACAATTTTTTGATTATGTTCACTAAGCTTTTGTTTGAAGATTTCGCAAGTCCATTACCTTGAGGGTAGTAGGCTGTGGAATGCCCCAATGTTATTTGGTATTTATGACAGAACTCAACCATCCTCTTTGATCCAAATGCTGCTGCATTATCAGTGATAATTTTGGTAGGACAGCCAAATCTGGAGAGAATGTTAGTCTCCATAAATTTTATGATAACTGAATCATTGGCCTGCCTACAAGGAATGGCTTCTATCCCCTTAGTGAAGTAATCTGTAGCAATGAGAATCCACCTATGCTGGGCAGAAGATGGTGGATGGATTTCTCCTATGAATTCAAGTCCCCACTGTTGAAAAGGAGCTTCAACAGTGATTGGATGCAGAGGCAGGGGTAGCAGTTTTATTTTGCCTTCAAACAATTGGCACTTATGGCAGGCAATGATCATCTTATGTACATCATGAAAAAGAGTAGGCCAATAGAAACCAGCCCTCAAAAGTTTTTTAGCTGTTGACTTCTAGTACAAATGACCCCCACACTCTCCTTCATGGAATTCCTGCTTAACCTTCTCTGCATCAAACTCAGGCAAACATTTAAGAAATATACCGCTTTCATTTTTCCAATAAAGACATCTATCTACAATGCAATAGTTTACTGCTTTCAACTTCAAGAACCTTGCCTTTGTTTTTTTCAAACCAGGAGGTGTATTTAAATTGAGAAAAACATAAACAATATCAGCATACCAAGGAGAATTCATAAAATGGTCTTCAACAATGGGAGTTGAGAATTCTTCTTGGTCATCTAAAGCATTAATCATATGAATATCAAGAACTTCACAATTTGATTCAGCCATTAATCTAGCTAGACCTTGGCCTTTGATGAGCTTAGTGGGTTTTATCTCTAAATCATATTTGAGAATAACAACAATCCACTTACCTCTCTTACCATCTGGGTCCTGTGTCAGAATGTCTTTAACAATTGAATTTGGGACAAAGGCAATGATGTGTGAGTGAAGGATGTAAACCCTGAAGTCTTTTAAAGCTTTAACCAAAGCAAAAGCTTGCTTCTCCATAATGTTATACTTCAATGGGGCATCCCTCAATGCCTTGCTAAAGAATGAAATAGGCTGCTCTTGTCCTTGTGGATTTTTTTGTAAAAGGACAGCAGCTATGGTATGTTCTGATGCAAATGAGAAGATATAAAAATCCTTTGAAAAATCAGGACTTATCAGAACCGGTGTTTTGGTTAACGCTTGTTTCACCAGCTCAAAGGATGTCTTTGCTTCCAAGGTCCATTTTACCCCTTGCTCCTTCTTTAACATGTTTGTGATATTCCTAAGGAGCTCAACTAAGTTAGGGATGAACCTTCTCAAAAAGTTAATCTTCCCAATGAAAGATTGCAACTCCTTGATGTTTTGAGGATGAGAGATTTGCAATATGGCCTCAATCCTCTTTGGATCTATCTTTATACCCTCCTCAGAAATAATGTGCCCAAGAAGTTTACCTTCTTGGAGACCGAATAGTGTCTTCTTAGGGTTTAAGGATATTCCAAACTTTCTGCATTTCTCGAGAACTGTTCTCAAATGTTCTAAGTGTTCTTCATCTGTTTTTGAAAACATAGTTACATCATCAAGATAGATAATGATGAAGAAGCCCAGCTCTTCCGAGAATGCTATGTCCATGGCTCTCTGAAAGGTTGCTCCAACATTCATTAGACCAAAAGGCATTTTCACATACATGAAAGTGCCCCATGGTGTAGTAAAAGCTGTCTTTAATTTATTAGCAGGGTGAACTAAGATCTGATTATACCCTGAATAGCCATCAAGCAAAGAAATTCTTTTGGACCCTACCACCATTTGTAAAATATGATCCATTTTTGGTAAAGGGTAGTTGTCTTTCAATGAAGCTTTGTTTAAATCTCTAAAATCTATACAAAGCCTGATTTCTCCAGTCTTCTTCCTAACAGACACCAGATTAGATACCCATTCAGAATATCTAATAGGGACAATAATACCAGCATCATACATCTTCATGATTTCCTTCTTGACCAAAGGCAACTGTACAGGGTTTATTCTGCGCAGTTTCTGTTTGAATGGTTTTTGGTTTTCTTTAAGAGGGATTTTGTGCTGTATTATTTCAGTGTTATAGGACTTAAGATCTTTGTAACTCCATCCAAAAACATCAGAAAATTCTTTGAACAACTCAATGTATTTGTGTTTAATGGGAGCTGGCAAAGTTTTGGACAGTTTGATCATTTTCGGTTTCTCTTCACTGCCAATATTACACTCTTCCACTTCAATCTCTACTGGTTACAGTTTAGGTTTTTTGGCCACATCATTAAAATCAAACAACTCTTATAAAGGTGTCAGACCACTTGGAAAACTTTCATCTTTAGAATGCAGAGTTTCTAATTCCTCTGTTTCTGATTCTGCACTCGATTCTGTTTTGTTTCTAAGTTTGCTAGTCTGAAGGTTAATATTGACAAGCTCAGGAGAAGGTTCTTCTTCACCAAGAAAATTTTCTTCACTGCAGTCTGTGTCATAGTCTGAATCTGATCCATGCAGTTCAAATTCATTTCTGAATTGCATGAAGTCTTCTATTTGTTTATCTCTATCAAACACCTGCCAATATTTTTTATTACCAGGCACAGCTGGTCTAAATTTTATCTGAGTTGAGCAATCTTCGGTCTTATATGGCGTTAGACATGTCCTAGCTGCAGAGGCTAAATTGTGGGCTATAAGATTTCTTTTTCTCGGGACAAAACTCAGGTTGGACTCCTCAAATGTTTTCAAAAGATCCATGACGTCGTTACGATAGGCCCTAAGTCTGGGATGATGTGCGTTGTATTCCCCATTAACTTGCTTAATGATTAACTCAGAATCCCCATACACATTGATTCTTTGGGCTCCTAACTTTTTTAACAAATGTAAGCCTAAGAGCAGGGATTCATACTCCGCTATGTTATTAGAACACTGAAAGTTTAGTTTGCATGAAATGCATTCTGTGTTTTGACTTTCAGTGTTAGTAATCCAGACACCTGCACCAGCATTAGTTCTAGTGCATGACCCATCAAAATACATGCTCCACAGAGGACTTTTATCAGTTTTATCTATATGGTGAATGTCCTCATCAACTACCGTGCTTCCAGATGCTTCTTGAATATCAGCACTAAGTTGTTTTTGTTTTAAATCCTCAAGTTTCTCATCGAGTTGAGGATTGTTCTCTTGACTATCAAGATCTAAGTTTAATGGATTGATGACTTGCAGTTCAAGACCTATGTTTGGTTTTCTAATGTTTTCAAATACAACAAACTACTTAGACACTTCAGCATTATGTTCCTCTTCCTCCCTATTAGCCATTAATCCTGTTGAAGTGATTTTTTCAATAAGTGTTTCATCATTAAACATGATAAAATAATCAAGGTTTGTACTCACAGAATACAAAGGAGAGTTTTGAGGCCTGTCTTGACTTGTAACTGTGTATTGAATATGGGACTCCCTGTAAAGTCTTCGAGTTTTGTTGAAAACAGGGATAGTCGCATTAGTCATGTCCATCTGCATAGTACCTTGTACTTTAGCCCCCCAGGATCTTGATAATAACATTCCATACTTTGGGGGTACATCAGCCACAACAATATCCATAACTAAGCATTTGGCTGGAATTTGGGCTAAGTTAACACAGAGGTCTTTGATCAATCCTAGACATTTTACTCTGCTTGAATCAAAGGAGTATAGGTCTTTGTAAGGTCTGGTAATTTCAAGACCCAGGCTCTCCATTACAGCTTTTGGCATTAAATTATGAGAAGCCCCTGAGTCATGCATAGCGTTGTGCAAAATTTTGTCATGAACGTTTAAACTTACATAAAAGGGAGGGACAGGTCCTTCTTGATATTTACCTTCAATCTTTGGACCAAAAATAAGCTCTGGTTGGTCATCATTAAGATTGAGAGTGTCCTCGTTTTATCCTATGTTTAAAGCCTTCAAAATTTGGGTCTTATATACATGTTGGGCAGCTAACTCGGTTAAGGGAACAAAGATTTTAATCTTGGAAATTTCCTGTTCGAGGCTGAAAGGAATTTGGTTCTTCAAAATACTGGTTTCAGCCTTATTTGCTGTCGTTTTATCATCAACAACATCTTGTTGATTGGTTCTATTTACACTTGTCACAACAGTTGAAATAGGAGTACTAGCTGAAGTGTTAGTACTACTAATGTCTGCACTCCGTTTTTCCAGATTTTCAGTGCTTTTCTCTTTACCTTTCCCAGGATCAACAGCCACTGTTTTGTCCCTTTGTTTAACCGTTTTAAGCTTGGTTGTAGTGTTGTTTTGTGAAGATTTGTCAGAGGTTTTGGTGTTAGGGGTTTGGTGACCAGTTTTGCTTCTAAGGTCATATTCTCTTTGAGTCTCTATGATGACATTATCCATGTCTTGATAATGATTTTCATCATCGTCTCTTTTGTCATCATAAGGTGTGTATAAACCTTGTTTCTTATCGTAATGAATCTCAAAGTCATCATTATCTACCTCCAACATGTTTATATCATTATCCTCTGTTATTTCATCTGTTTCCTCAACCTCACTCACATAGTTTTGATGAAAGGGAGAAGTGATCTGTTGATCATCTTCCCTGGGTCTGTTTGGAGGCTGGTTTCTTCTTACATTCTGATTCTGGTTTTGGTTTCTATTTTGAGGAGCAGTTTGGTTTTGACTTGCTTGTGCTCTCTCAAGAATGCTCATTTTCTTCATCATTTCTTCCATCATTCTTTCCATCTTTGAGTTTGAGGTAGTAGGTGTGGATTCCTCTCTAAAATATACTCTCTTTTCAACTTTCATCCTTGCTATCTTCTCCATTAGGTTGACTTCCACAGAAAGAGCACCTCTTTGCATGTCTTCAAGGGTTGCAAAATCTCTCTCTCTAAGTGAATAGGTCATGTCAGCGTCAAACCCTTCAGGAAACTTGTTTAAGGATGAGCCTTGTGGAGGTTTTAATTCCGGGGAAAGTGCATTATACACACTGTTAAATCTAATACAATAGGCTTGTACACTTTCCCCGGGGTTTCTATGGAGATTGTTGTAGTCAGCAAGGACTTGGAGAGGATTCTTCCTCACTTCCCATTTGTTTAAGAATGTTTGATGGAAGCCTTGGAGATTGTTGATACTGTGGGGGGCTAGGGCTTTAAACCATTTTCTTACTTCTCCCCCTAAAATTTGAGCAAATAATACGAGTTTGAAAGAATCATCATCAATTTCATTTCTGTCAAAGTAGTCATTCATCTTCTCCACATGTTGTGATGCTTTTGTAGCATTGCTAGCATCATATAATGGAATTTTGGACTGATAGTCCTGTGGAAGATTGACTAATGGTACAGGAAGGACTAAGGGAGCATACCATGCTGCCATGATATGTGGTGGAGGTGGATTGACAAGAGGGGGTGTGGGCTGAAGTGAAGTGGTTTGAGCGGTGGATGGAGAATGAAAAGAAGTGGATGGGACTGCAGTAGATTGCTGAGCTGATCTTAGATGAGAGACACCTAGATTATAAAGAAAATGTAAATAAGGAGGTGTTGTTTCTCTACTCCCAAGATGTTCACTTGTTTCAGGAGATGAATGTGAAGACTCAGAATCTAACTAATCTAAATCATCAAGGGACCTAGTTCTAAAGGGATTAACTAAATCAGCTTGTGATTGTTGTAGAGCTGAAAGATTTTCAAGGACCGAATTAGCTCTTAGGGGTGATCTGAAAATAGTTGAAGATTCTATCTTAGGAGACTTCCTAAGGATTCTTTCTGGGTTATCAACTATCTCAGGTGGATCAGGGTCAGGATGGGCTCTAGTGTGAATCTTTCTAGGAGCCACTATGCTCTGTTTTTAGACCCAAATTACAAGAAAAGTTCAACCAGGTATGACAGTCTTTAAGAGGTTAACTAATCTGTTTTCACAATTTTAATCCAACAATCCTCTAACTAGATTTGAATGATATTATAATGATAAGGGTTCTTCCCAGTGGAGTCTTAAGGTCTGTTCAGGATTGTGGAGTCGCCAGGTGGAAAGTTTAGAATGTTTTCTAAGAGGTACACTGTCCACCACAGTGCTTGAGAAATATCCTTTTTCAAGGATATCCGGAAACACAACAAACTCTAACTAGAGATTGACTGGGAGGGCATTCACCAGATATTTCACCTCTAAAAGAGGATGAGATCCGGAGGCTACCTAGCCCTTTCTAGACTCTGTCTAAGAGTATAAGGTAAAACACAACAAAGGAGAGTGAAATGTAGGAGTAAGTGTTTACCACCAATCTGAAATATTTTTGGTATTTTCTGAGTTATTTTTTATTTGTGTGGTTTCTAAGAATGTCCTAACTTTGTTTCAAAACTTAGTTACGGTTGTGAGACAAAGACAGTCTACTCTTATGGCTAAGCTAGCTGATTTTTCAAGGTTAGATAAAGCCTTATGATAATCCTAGGGTTGACCTAGATTGTCACTGATTCAAACAAGTTTCATCATGATTACCATTTCTTGGTAGTGCTTGAAAAAGCTGATTTTTACTCTCAAAAAGTTTGTATGAAGATCAAAGGAAAATAAGATGAAAACTCAACTCATCCCCAGCGGAGTTGCCAGAAATGTTAGGAATCTGTAATTTATTAGCAAGATTGGCAGAGTCCAATTACAGAAACAACATCGTTTCAACCAACTTTGGGATTCTAGGATCTAGCCCTCCTGAATCCAGAGAGGGATCTCTCCAATAAGTGCAAAGATGGATTTGTCTTTGAAGTTTGGGGTAATAATATTAGGCTAGTTATGAAGTCCAATGGTTTTGTTTGTTTTTTGGATGGTTGAAAATGATTACTGTTAGAGGCGAAAAGTCCCAAAGGTGAAGAGGTTCAAAAGTGAGAAGTTGCAAGCAAAAGAGTAAGTTTTGATCAAGAAGAAAAATGATGGCAAGTTTTCAGTCCATTGGGCTATGGAGTCATAAGAGGATTTAATTGAAACAATCAGGTTCAAGAGTGGTTTATGGGGCAAGTCATCTATGCCTAAGGATCTCTTTAAAGTTTGATTTATGGAATGGAATGATACATTAAGAAGGGGAAATAAACAGATGTAGAACAAAGAGCAGCCCAGGATCTGGTAAGTACTTTGAAACTAGCCAGCTTTTGACCAGGCACTTAAGAAAAACATGAAAGCAAACTAGGATATGGTAAGTACTTTGAAACTAGCCAGCCTTTGATACACTTCCAATAGAAAACATATAAAAACTAAGGGAAACTTGAAGGCAACCTTTGGAATAGACACTATCGGGCCGGGCTCACCAAAAATCCTCTCCTACCTCTTCTTTACTTAGTTACTTTCAAGACAATCACAGAGATAACACAGAATGGCCTAAGATCTGGTAAGTACTTTGAAACTATCCAGCTTTTAACACATTCTAAGGGAAACAATCAAACAACTATGGAAACAAGACTGGGACCATGGCTCACCATATCTTCCTCAGTTCATCTTCACACAACATATACTGAAAGTAACGTTAAAAAATAATATTCAGCTAAGACAACAGGACGAGGGAACGCCAGCATTCCTATGCTTAAACTGGATTAAATCATTTCCAAATAACACGGTTGGAAGAAAACATTTAAATAAATATTTTTCAGCCAGAGAAGGTTACTGGTATACAGTAGGTCCTAACACTGTTTAAACTGTTCTTTACAGAAGAATATGAAACATAATGAAAACATAAACAAAATCACAAGTTACAATAAGAATAACATCACCGTCAACATAGACCAGGATCCCATAAATCAGCTTGTATTGATGCTCCAAACCAGTTACAATCTTCAGGTCCAGTGTGTTAATTCATCTTTCTTTCACAACCTAACTTATCTGTTACAAGCAGAGCTCCAAGATGCCAGTGAATCACTATTTACAATCAGAAGTCTTCAGCTCAATTACATTACAATGCTTCAGCAATTACATCAACAACCAACCCCTCACTCATCTTCTACTGAAGTATTTATAGAAAGATGAGGAGGTGAGATCTGATAAAAGATCTCAAATACAATTAATACAGAGTTAATGTTTTCTTGGCCCTTGGGGGGCTCAATGAAGAAACTGTACAGGTGTTTCACTGTATTAATTGGTTTACACTTATGAATTAAGCTCGATCGGAGCTTTTTTTGACCTTTGAGGCACAGGTGGCGCTTTAGTCGCTAGGAGGAATCAATTTGCCCTAATTTGTGGCGGTGGAGGTCTTCTGTCAGTTAAAACACTTCAGGTTTTCCTTTAAACTGTGTTTTAGATTGGGGATTAGGCTTCTGATAACTGTCTTAGCCATAATGCCTGCTAATCTATCCATTAATTCTCTGTTCTGGTTCATCCGGGTCTTTGACACTGATAATCTTTGACTGTGCATGTTTCATGGTTTTCTTGCTGTCGTGTCGAGCTGCGCAGGGTTTATAAGGCATCAATGCCTGAGAAAACATGGATGAAACGTGCATTCTGATCCTGCGGGTGATTTTCGTGGATGAATCGAAGATGGGAGGGTCGTCACCCTCCTTCACTGAATCTTCTTTGGAAACCACGAACAAATGATTTAATCCCTACAAAACACGAAAACTCATTAAAAAATCCTGCTTTTATAAGCTTAACTGCATCGAAAGGTGTGTGGAGGGGCGTGGCTGTCGGATGGCATCATCCGGCGGTCAGGGTTGATTGGGGGAGATCATAGAATAGGTGGCAGAGGATCAAATTTGAGCCGTCGATCGCGTGTGATCGACAGTCGGGAGCGGAGGTTTGAAAGTCAAATGGAGGAATCGAGCGATGCATTTTGGACCGTCGATCTGCAGATCAGATCGACGGTGGAGATGTGATTGCCGCTATGCGATGGCCTGGTTATCGCGCGGGTGCTTTGGTTATCCATCGAGCAATTTTGGCGAGCGTTCACCATTGGATCAGTGGGCCCAGATCGGACGGATGTAGTAAATTTCGCTGCATGCCCTGGCCCAAACGTTAATGCGTGGGGGATAACTTTAATGCACGGGGAAGGCGGTTTTGAAAAAGGAACAGGGGACGCGTGGCGGCAAGCGTATGGAATCACCGTCGATTGGGTGAAAACCACCTTTCGCCCAAAGGCGGTGCGAAAAATACCACACGGCTTTGGAAAACAACGTATGGATTGGGGAGGGGGGGGGGGGGGGTCCACAGGAATGGCGCGCTCCGCACCGTCCGATCTGCGGAGCAGATCAACGGTGATAATTAAAGTTTGAACGGCGGGGACCACATGGTAAGTCAGAGTCCGCACCGTCCGATCTGCGGAGCAGATCGACGGCGAAGATTCATTGAAAATCCAGACTGGCGAAAAACTTTTGGAAATAAATTAAAAACCCAAAAACACGAATTTACAAAGGTTTTTAATGTTTTTGGGCGGAGAAGACATTAGAAAGGATAAGCGCCCGACAGGTTTAGCATTTGGTTCTGGCGCTCGGGCGCATGGACGAAAAAAGGGTTAGAGGCTTAGCCCGAGGGGGCTTAAGCCCAGAACATAGAAAATATGCGTTTTCTATGGTTTTTTGGATGTTTTTTGAAGGAATTAAAGGTTTCGGTAAGGTTAAAAAGTGGGTTTTTAACCTTATAAAATGAATTTTGATGAGGGGAATGGTAGAAATGTGGAAATGAGGGATTTTCATGGGGAATGGAGGAATAGAAAAAAGAGGTTAGTTGGGAGGAAAAGGAAAGGAAAAAAGGGGTCTGCAGCAGTATTTGAATTCAGATTTTCGTAGGATTCCAGAGGTTTTTAGGATGTAAACAACAGTATGGGATATGGACAGAGGCATGAGGCCTTCAAGAGTCTTCCAGAGCCAACAATTTTTTATAGGGAAAAATTGTTTCTTGAAGGCTCAAAACAAATTTAGCCACCTTTGGTATAATCAAATTTTACAGGTGGCTAACACTACTCATAACTTTCTTTTCAGGGATTGTTTGTGAAGTAGTAGATTTTTTTTCAGACTTAGAATTATCAGTAGATGTTTTTGAAGTAATAGTTTTTGGATCTACTGTTTTAGGATCAACAGAAGGTTTTTTGGGATCTAAATTTGTTGTTTTAACAGAATTAGAAGCTTTAGCAACAATAGATTTTTTTTGAATCTTTTGTAGCTTGAGCAACTTCATCAGTAATATCAACAATTTTAGGGCTAGAAATGTTTTGGGAAAATTTTGAGTTTTGCTTATTTTTCCTTGGGAGAATTTGCAGAACTTTTGTTTTGGGAACTTCTACTGTTTTCTGATTCTAAGTTTGGGAATCTTTCTTGGTAGAATACTCATTGTTTTTCTTGTTTCTAAGGTTATATTGACTGCGTATTTCATTTATTGCATAATCATAACCTTGTTTATAATCAAAGGACTCACTAGAATCTAATTTGAGTTGTTGGAGTTCAAATAATTCCTGATCTTCCTGAGTAAGGAAAATAGTATTATTGTCATTCATTCCCATTCGATTTATAGCATCCTCATCATTTTCATTATTCTGAGGACTTTTAACATAGTTCTCCTGGAATGGGAGTCTTATTGTTTGGTCTGGGGCTGTAGAAGACTCATTGTTTTTCTTGTTTCTAAGGTTATATTGACTGCGTATTTCATTTATTGCATAATCATAACCTTGTTTATAATCAAAGGATTCACTAGAATCTAATTTGAGTTGTTGGAGTTCAAATAATTCCTGATCTTCCTGAGTAAGGAAAATAGTATTATTGTCATCCATTCCCATTAGATTTATAGCATCCTCATCATTATCATTATTTTGAGAACTTTTAGCATAGTTCTCTTGGAATGGGAGTCTTATTGTTTGGTCTGGGGCTGTTTCTTTTGCTTTTCTAGAATTTATGTTTTTTCTAAAATTTGGATTTCTGATTTGTTGTTGGTTATCTCACTAAGGTCTTATCTCTATATTATCTAGTCTATCCATCACCCTTTCTAAGGTTTTAGCTATCACATCCATTTTTGTGTCTGAATTGGAATTTTCTTCTTTAATGGTCACTCTTCTTTTATTTCTGAGTCTATATTTTCTGGCTAAAATGTTTACTTCTACACTAACTGCATCAGTTTGCATTTTTTCTAAGGTGTCTGCATCTCTTTCCCTTAATTGGTAAGACATATCTATATCAAATCCATCAAGGAATTTGAGCAGAACTGAATAAGGAGTATGTTTAAGATTTGCAGGAGATAGAATTATAGACACTATTATATCTGGTGCAGTAATCTTGGACTGACTCATTTGGAGCTCTTTTCAAGGAATCAAATTCAAACAATATTTTGAGGGGGTTATTTTTCTTTTCCCATTTATTTAAAAACAATCTATGAAACACAACTAAATCAACTACACTACCAGTAGCTAAATCTTTAAACCACTTCTTAACTTCTCCAGTCAAAATTTGTGCAAACAGCCTCATTTGAACATCTGAGTCATCAATTTCATAAATTTCAAAGAATTTTGTCATCTTAGTAATGTGTTGCTGAGCAGTATATTGGGTAGTGCCATCAAACAATGGTATTTTATTTTGATAGCCTTGTGGCATGTCATAGAGCTATTGTGGTAAGACTAGGGGAGCATATCTAGCAGCCATAGCTTGAAGCTTAGCTTGAATAGGAGGTAAAGTAGAACTGCTTGGATCTGTACTGGAAATGATAGCAGATGAACTAAAGATTGTAGTTGAAGTGATGGGAAATGAAACTGGAATGTATATGGAACTATTAGGGAATGAGGATGATGTATTTAGGAAATCAAAAGGTGAACTGATGGATATAGTGGATGAAGTGATTGGTGGAAATAATACTCTAGGTTCTAAAGGTAACCTAGGGATAAATGGATCTGCAGATGAGTTGTAGTCGAATTTATAAATGATGTAACAACATACAAAGATGACTCTCTAGCTGGTATTATTGTGGTATGAAATTGAGAAATTGGAGGTTTGTTTGCATAGGTCAAAAATTGAGCTAATTCAATAGCTTCATCAATATCTTTAAGGATAGTAAGATTAAGTTGTTCAATTTTAGTCTGATCTTGAACTTTCTGTGTTTTAAAATCTGCTGTAATATTTTTCTGTTTTGTATCCAAAAATGAAATGAAAACAGGGTCTAAAACAGTATTTTTCATATCACTTTCAGATTTTCTTCTAAATAAAGAATGCTCAAATTTCAGATCAAAATCAATATCTTGCAGACTTACTAACTCTTGTGGTAATGAATTGACTCTTTTCAATGATACTTTAGCTTCTAAATTTCCTGACTATTTTTTCTTTTTACCAATTCGGTCTGGGTTATCTACTATAATTGCAGGCTTAGGATCCGGGTTAGACCCGGTATAATAGAATTTCCTAGAAGCCAGAATTACTTTTTTCAATATACACAACTTATAAAAGCAATATTAAAGTAAAAGGATGTATAAAAATATTTTCTTTAAGACTAGTTTTAAGACTGAGGATTGGTTAGTCCCCAGTATGGTCACTAGTAATGTTATCACTCTAGTAATTCTTAAGTTGTTTGATTTTGGTTTTCAGTCAAAGAATTCTAGAGGTAACCAAAAACCTACTTCAAACTCTAGGATCTAGCCTTCCTAGGGTTCAGAGAGGGATCTCTCTTTAAAGTTTAACTTTGTTTTAATTTGTGAATATTAGGCTAGCTATGAAAGTGCAGCTTTGGTTTGGTTTTGTTGGATTTGGTGGGAAAAAATCACTTGAAAGGATGGATAGTGGGAAATATATTTTTCCATTGGGATGTGGAGTCAAAATCAAGCTAACAGGACTAGGATCAAGGGCAGAAAGGTCAAATTTATTCAGGGCAAGATAAACAACCCTTGGAGATCTTGGAAAGTTTTTTTTGTGAGATGGTATGATTGGGATAAAGGGAGCTTAAGAATACTTAAATCCGGAAAAGGGAAGTAGTAGGAGAGGTAAAACGAATGAGGGAGAAATTAAGGGTTCCATACGCTGGAAATCAGAGGAAAACATTTAAATGATAACTAGTTAAAAACAGGGTGCTATTAACATATCTTGTATTAATACTCCTATTTATACATTCAGATTTAGCATAAACATAAATGGATGCATGTAACAAAGAAAAGAAACAATGACAAGTGAAGAAAATACTTCACTCAAAATAGCTCATGAAAGGGATCCTGAAGTATGATGCCAATTTGCTTTGATCCAGCCTACTACTCAAAGTTTTGACACACAAAAGATTTAAAGTCCAAGAAGAAATGACTATAACAATCTCAACAATTTTATTCCACACAAAATACTTCTAAAGATGAATTATTTATACATAATGTTTTACAAAATATCCTAGATGACTTCTAGGAATAATCTTAGGAAAATAAAATATCGTTACAATAAAAATAGATACAACTGCTTAACAAATCGGCAAGCTGTCCTATTTTATCCATAAGAAATAGAAACAGTTTTGAGAATAAAGCAGGTGGCTGCCTTGGTGTCCTCCTTGCTGGCCTTTAGATATTTTCTAAAATCTGACTTGCCTTGACTGATACCCTTTCTCGGATTCCCTTTATTCACTTATACTCTTTAACTGATACTCTTTAACCTTTAGTCAAAATTGTTTACTGCTATAAATAAAATCTGTTTTGACTGTCAGTTAGAAAACATTTTTCTTTCTTCCTTTCACCTGCTTGTCTTTATCCTTCATAGTAAATATGTGAGAGCTTGCCAATCCTCATTTTTAGGAATCTGAATATTCTTTAATTTCCTAAAGTTATCATCAGCTTCTGTATATCTAGCAAATGTGGGCTTGATAACAAATAAGTGTTTGATCTCATATTGTAAGTAAAATAAATCTTCAAAACTTTTCAGTAACACCTTTCCTTTGGGGATTCCTTGACCTGTTGGTTTATTCACCTGTTCCTTGGCATATTCTCTTATCTTCTTGTCATAATCATTTTGAGGCATCACTTTATCATTAATAACCATGATATCAAGAAGTCCTTTTTGCCTCAAATTTGTGAGCTTAACCATAAATCTAGTTATGGCAGTATTCATACCTTCACATTTTTCTTCAAGTTGCCTCATCAAATTTCTCTTTGTGATGAATTTCCTGATTTATAGGATAATGGAAATTATGTCTGTTATTTTGAGCTCTTTCAATTCATGTCTATTTTTGTTGTTGAGGAAATTGATTAATCTTATAGCCTGTTCTGGTTTTTCAGCCAAATCAGTTTGTGTTTTTTGGATTTCTGCTTGGGCTGCTAGCAATAATTCTCTCTGCTAAAAAATTACCTGAATTGAAGGCCATACATCATGGATGGCTTCAATTACATTATTCCATAGGTAATTTTTTATGTATGATATCTGATCCTTGAGAGTTAATTCTTTTTGTAACTTCTTTAATTCTTCACTCAATCTGTTGGCATTTTGTTCATGTATCTTAGCATTTATCTGAGTTGATTTATTTGTCTTCTCAAGATTTTCAATCATCTTTGTCAATCTATTAATTTCATTTGTCTTCAAAGACATCTCTTCCATTGCTTTTACTATCTTACTGGCATCATTTGTAGGTTGTATTGTTGTGGTAGATGATTCAGTGGCTGCTATAGTGGAAGAAGTCACTGGAACTGCAGTAGCCAGTGGTTCTTTGGGTGCCAATTTTTCTCCTAAATTTGAAGGCACTACTGCAGTGATGAATGGGATGACTGTAGGAATCACTGGTTCTTTTACTGTCTCCTTTTCTTGGACAAGTTGGTCCATCTGTACTTCCATTTCCTTAGTTTGATCTATCAGCTGAAGAATTAAACTCATCATTTCATCTTTTTCCTTTTTTTCCTGTAAGACTTCCTTTGTCTGAGGATGCTCATTTCCTTAAGGCTGCTATATCCTCATTTTTCTTTTTTTACCAATGCTTCTGTTGCTTTAATGTTTGTAGGATCATATCCTACCTACAATACTAATTCTTCTAAGGATTTTATCCTTAGATCCTTTGCATATAATAAAGCTTTGTCCATCTTCATTTGATCTTGCATGTTATAGATGGTGTTTTGAAGCTTATGAGCACTCATAGATTTTTCTATAACTGTGGAATATAACATCTATGAGGTTTTCCTGTGAAACTCTATTTGATCTAATTCATGGATTTTGTCTGTAGCTACTTCTAGATCAACCTTCTTATAGTCAGCAACTGTCTTTGACACTGATACCGTGGGCTGTAATACTGACATAATCAATTTTTTACTTGATTAATCAAATGCTGATAGGAATCTGTTTTAATTACGTGGCTTTTGTTTCAAAAACTGAGTAAATTTCAGTTTTGATTTCCTCATTCTTCAACTTGATTGGCTTGTATTTCTCCTTAATATCCAAATCCTTTTCCTCAAATGAATGTGAGGAAGAAGCTTCCATAGATTGTTGTCTTTCCATCATCTGTGTATCTTCATTATTCAGTTGTTCTTCATTTTGATTTGGCTCATTGATAATTATAGTAGCTACATTTGTCTATGGCAAACTTGTGTTGGTATTTAAGGACTCTGTTTCTTCAACATCTATTGTCACTTTACCTTTACTTGTTGTATCTAATTTTAGCCTTTTGTTATAAATGATCTTGAACTTTGTTTTTGTTGTAGTCTCTATGACATATGCTCCTTCTTCCCTTATTGTTTTGATGGATTTCTCTGGTTGATTTACAGTCTCTAAGGTATGACTAGTATTACCTTTGCTTACTGCATCTATTAATGTGTTTTCAATCCATTCAAGTTGATTGGAAAGCTTTTCTATTTCTGGTTTGGCTTCATGTATAAAGGGTGTTAATTTGCTTTTTACCCTTAGCTTGCTCAAGATCCCTTGTGGATCATAGTTCCAAGGGAAACTCTCTTCAAATTTATATTCCAATGGTTGATTTGTTGCTTCCTTTTCTGCATCCCTGTGATTGCATATGAATGGTCCAATTTGATTTTTGAGTTTGAATTGGGTCTTCTTCTTAGCTGCCATGAAATTAATTGAATCAGAATTTAGGATCTGCCTAATATACTCCTAGGCAAAGATCCTCATTGATGGATGTTTGGGTAACTTGTAAGGCAACAAGTTTGACCCAAAAACTCTAATTTCAGTATATTTCTCATACAAATACCAGTCACCAACCTTACTTTGTTATGATAACTGCAATATTTTCTTCATTTCTTCATTTATTATAGGCTGCTCTGTTTTGGTCAACATGGTGATTACTGGATGTAAAAACAACTCTGAAAACTCTGAATAACTTAAATATGTACCTTCTTTTTCTGAGTATGGATGTCCAAAATATGACAGATAGAAGTTTTCCCTCTATTTCCAATTTTTGAAGTGAAATTGGAAAGCTATCTGATTGGAAGTAAAGAAACATATGGAAGAGATAGGAGGTATATATGAATACTCCTTCAAGCTGTAAATTGGTCAATTGATAATGAATACTGTCAGCAATGAAACCAACATAATCAAAGATAACTGAAGGTGGTTGACCTGGAGGAAAGGTGGACAAGAATCCCAAGATAGACTCATCGGTGTGCTCATCAGTGAAATACCCAAGTATGAAGGAAATCATGGAGATTACATCCCTTGAATCTTTAGGGAATTTAGCAATTGAATATGGAGGATATAACTTGGAAATTTCAACATGCACAGGCATAAAATTTTGAAAAATCATGAACCTTTTAGGAAAATCTAGGCCAATGTATAGCTTGGTGAGGGCCTCAATAGACAAAGGGACTTCTTGGGGGTTTGGTTGAAGCTGCAACATTTGGTTAATTGACTCTGCAGTGATGGTAAATAGGACTTCTTTACTGGCATTCACAATAGCTCTTTGTTCAAGAATATAGTACTACTGACACAATTTAATAATCTCTTGACAAGGGTGAGTCAATGGGACTACATATTTGGGAAAATTGAATTCCCAAATATGAACTTCTTCATGATCATCTAAATATTTCTCAAAGCACCAGTTATGGATATCTAACAGATTGAATTCAACTATGGGATCAGCTATTTTGTAATCAATATCAGCTAGGGGAATGTGTTCAATATCAACAATTGGGGGTTGTAATGGATTGACCACAATTGCAGTATTTGGAGTCATGGCAGGAGTAGGTTTAGGAGCTTTAGAACCTTCAGGATTGCTTACACTCTATTTTTTAGGCATCTTGATCTGCTTCTACAAGTTTTAACAGTTTGCAGAGGCAATTTACTTTCAGCAGAGGCTTAATTTGGCAAATCTGGAAAAGTATATGATTTTCTTAAGGATTTTTGTTCAGTTAGGCCTATCAAAGAGTTTTAGAGGCTTTAGAATTGGTTTAAAATAGAAAATAGGGGTTTTATGAGTCTTTTTAATGGGAATATGGCTGAAAACCCTTTTAAAAGGATCACAAAGGGTTAGGGTACCTGCAGAGGATTTTTGGCTTATCTTAGAGCTTGAAATGGACTAATAAACTGTGTAAACTCCTTAATCTTCATAAATGGTGCATCGCAGAGAAAAAGAGTTTCTGGGAAAATTTTTCCAGATTTTGGCCTATTTTTGGGACTTTTGGGCAATTTAATTAATCAATTTATTAACTTAAAATGATTTTCTTTCTTTAAAAATGATTTTCCAACTTGATTGCAGGTTCAATTTTGAGAAAAATACCTGGTGTGATGCAGGTATCGGCTTTTGGAAAGGTTTCTGAGTTTCTTTGCTGATTTGAAGGCTTTAGTAGTTTTTTTAGAGCAATGTGTAGCTCCTCAATAGTCTTTAGAGGTTTCGAGGAAAGGGTTTGCAGGTTTCGGGCATAAAAATGGCAGAAAAATGCTTTAACAGGGTTTCTTTATAGTCGGGGAGGCACAACAGTAGGTTAAAACGCACAATATAGGATAAAATTAATGTATTTCAAAGGTTTATTATACATGTTGGCTACATTAATCAGCATTGAATATAGGTTGCATCAGGCGGGAGAGTGGTTTTGAATTTTCAATGGACGGAAACCAGGTTGGTTATCGCATAGGTTTTGGATGGTAAGTGGTTTTAAACTCAACCCACGCGATCCAATGGTTGAAAGACACGTGGAGGAGAGAGGAATGGGTGAAACCACCCATTTAGCGTGGCTTTGGCGTTTGGGTGGTCGTGCACCTATTCTATGCGATATCTTCTTTCGACCGTTAGATCTGGAGGTTGAACGCGAATGGTCAAGGTTGTTTTGGGAGTTGCATTGAAATGGGATGTGGGACTGGGCTTTATATGTATGGGGATATGTTTAAGACTTTATGAATAGCTGAGGGGTAAAGGTATAAAACATATATATAATGTTTTGATTAATGTATATGGGTGCGGGATTTTATGCATTGGTGGCCATGGTTTTTGAAAAAATATTTGTTTATTTCAAAAAAATTTGGATTATATGAATATAGGCGGGGTAATGTTTTTATTTAAAACATTTGATTTTTTTTTTCAAATTTCATATGAGAGCACGATAGCATATTATATAGTTTTTTCAACTTTCAGCGTTGTCAAACCATAGGGGCGGGACATTTAAATAATGATAGTTTTTAGACCAAATTACTTTTAGTTGGGGTTTTTTTTTTTTTTTTTTTGACATAATTGGGTGTTGTTTTGTATACGACTGAGCGCCGCGAAGCCTCAAAGCGTCGCGCAAGAAGGGAGAGAGCACCGCCAGAGGCGCCGCGCTAGCAATGCGCCGCGCGACCCTGCCTATGCGCCGCGCAGGGGGAAGGCACAAAGAGACACTTAGATCTTGATGCAAACTGGAGAAACCCATAACCAGGAAAAAAATCGGAGGAGCCCACCGAAGAAACTTCCCTAAGTTTAGACTTTTAGTTGGGGTTTTTATTTATGCATGTGGGGATAATAGAATTTGGTCTTAAAAGTTAAAATAGTGGGTTTTTGGGTATTTTAAATATAAGGGAATTAATATCTATGGGAAGGTAAAGTTAGGGTTTTAATAAAAAAATGTTAAAAGTTAATATGAAAAGGTAGTGAAATGTAAAATAAAACACATTTTATCACTAAGTAAAGTGTATATGATAGACAAAGAAAAGCAGTGTTGTATTTTTTAATATTTTACACTTTAACTTAGGACAAAGTGTATTTTTGGGGTTTTATGAATGCTTTTGAAGGGATTAAGTTAATTATTTTAGGGTTACAATTTTACTAAGTAAGAATGTGTCTTTACTTAGGAAAAAGGGGTTTTAATGTATGAATGAAGGGTTAATGATGATAAATGTGGGTTTAACATAAGAATTCAATATTTTTAACTAACCAGTCATCAAGCCTTGGGTTCGATCCCAACAAAAGTCAGAGAAATTCTCTGAGCCTGTTTGACTGATAGCTTAGAATACTGAATACTTATAGGGGAGGGGAAATTATTGATTCTGCCCGATGATGTTTTATTTACATGATTGCTCCATTAATTTCTACCCACCCAACTTTATTTCTAACATTTTTTCTTCATTTTATAGGTGCATTTAGACTTGCAACCTTAAAACATTTTCTTTCAAAGCATAAAACTATCTAAATCTACCTTATTTCATTCGAGGGCTTAGATTAAACTGTTGAGCTCCACATTATTCTCTACCTATCTACTGATTTGTGAAGTTTAAATTGTTTGACAAATCTTTATTCTCTATCTAAAACTTGAAATTGAAAGCATGAAAAGTTACGATTAAACTGCTTAACTGATCATGGATTATGGCATTTATTGACACTTTGCACATAATGATTATTCTTGCAGTAAAGTAAAAGTAGTGGCATTTGGACTTGCTCACTTTCAGGTCTTATTTCTCTTTTTTCTTTTTTGGTTTGTATTTTTCTAAGTCCTTTGATTTTTCTTTTAGGACTTTCACCCTTTTTTGAATTTTTATTATTTTTTCATTTTTTCAAAATATGGGAAAAAAACTTGCAAAAAGCAAGGTATGTACATATTTACAAGACTTATCAAAGTCAATTCAAAATTTATGAACTCTATTATTATAGGACCCTAACAAATTTTATACTTTGTTCTCTTGAATTCACTCATAAAACTCAGTTAACTTACCAGTTTGACACACATAAACAACAAGGAAACCTATGTACATCAAGCATAAGATCAAAAAATAAATTTTAAATCTCAAGATGAAATTAGCACAACAAAACTAACATTCATACTCAGATCAAGTTATTATCAGATCTTGGTTGAAAGGCAAGGTCATTTGCTTGATAGTTGCTTGAGTTTTGTACAATTTTAATGGTTGCAAATTTGTGATGCTGACAAGGTTAAAGTTGCAGAGAGGTGAAGGGAAATTGTTGGTTGCAAGTCCTAATATTAGGACCAGAAGAAGGAGAGCTAAAAGAGCACCATCTTCACCCAAAATTTCACTCACAACTGCACTTGAAGCACCTCAATTTTTGTCTCAAGAAGCTGAGATTGAAGAGGTACAAGTTGAACAAGAAGCTGAGTTGATTGAAGAGGTACAAGCATCATAAGCTGAGCTTGAATCCATAGCCATCATGTCAGGTGTTGGAGAGACTCAAGGTCATTCAGAAGAGGATGATGTCAAGAGAGACTTCAATGACATAAAGAGGATGGTTAAAATTATGTTTGATGCTTTTACTATTGGGATGACAGGAGAAGGTTCTAAGCCTCCACATGGAGAAGGAAATTCAGATGATAAGAAGGATGAAGAGAAGAGTTTAAAGGGTGGTGGAGAAAATCAAGGACTCAAGAAGAGATTAAAAACTATAGTAAGATCTCTATTTCTTGGTCAAGTTTTATTGATGTCATTAAAAGGCAATTCTATCCATTAGCTTACATGCAAAAGGCCATTATGGATTGGCAAAATTTTAGACAGTTGAAAGGGCAAAGTGTGCAAGATTATACTCATGAATTTAGGAGGAGAGCTCTAAATTTGGGTATTAATTTATATTCTCAA
Source organism: Pinus albicaulis (assembly GCA_034641835.2). NCBI lineage: Eukaryota > Viridiplantae > Streptophyta > Pinopsida > Pinales > Pinaceae > Pinus > Pinus albicaulis. The sequence goes on from CM076584.1 coordinate 1,560,166,849, forward strand.
GAAACTTTGTTAATGTATGTTGGGGGTTTGCTGATCCAGGAGGATCTAGATACTCTTCCCAAGGAGCACCAAGGTGAAGACCAACTCATTGAAGCCTAGGGTTTTGTGAGGGTTTTTAATATATTTGTGCTCATAATTTGTTTTTTTATTGTAAAACAGAAATTGAATATTTGAGAGGAATTTCCTCAAAATTCAAATTCTAAATTCAAATTCATGTTGAAGTTGACAGTTTAAAGGGACTACTCCCATCCCTAAGGTTTTGGGGATAAGGCCCTTGAAATTAGAGATTGAGATATTTCCTCCACATAAATCTCATGAGCAAATTTTAAGGGATATGAGAATTAATTTCTCCTTGGAATAAGGGATATGGAGATATTCCCTCCTTAGTTTTGGGCTCTTAAGAGCTATATAATGCCATTTTATGTACTTGGTAAGGAGATAGTAAGGAGATATTTTGAGTGCTTGAAAGAGTCATTTTCAAGTAGAGTTTGGATATCTCTATAATTCTTTCAGAGTTTTTGATGTATAGTTGATAGTTCTCGGTTGGCCACATTGATTTAAAAATCGATGTACATCTATCTCTTTTCAGAACGACAATAGATCAATTCGTCCTGTTGAAGGTGGATCCAGAGTGATAGCTCAGTGGAGGGGGTTAACTCTGTTATCTAATTTGTTGTGTGCACATTTTTATTCTTTATGGTTTCATTGCGTATTTTCTTACAGTCAACTTTTTAGTTTCAAATAAGTGATGAAATGAACATATATATCTCTTAAGCTCAAATTAAGATTAAAACAATTTTTATATTATACATGGTTTGAGTGGCTCTCAAGGGATTACATATCATTTTCATAGTTACATTAGGCACACTATTCTCATGTTTAATCCCACAAACATAGATGAGATTTTTGTTCAAGTCACACATTTAGAATCAAGAGGGAAATAGAACATAGATGAGAAAAGTGAAAGTGAGGGTAAAGGAAAGGGAATTTTTTAATGGAAAATGGAAGAGAAATAGCTCTGTCAAAATAGAGAAGGAAAAACTCACATGAAAAAACTGTTCAAATATTTTCCATGATGAAGACCACTGTTGGCAACTTCATCTAGAGTTGAATCCAAATAAAGTGAAAGCCAAAGAAAAGGGGAAAACTATTGCTATAGTTGAACATGACATAGGGTCATATTCAGGAGATAAGACAAAGATTACATCCATGGGTTTGAAAGGTAAGCATATAGCAAGCAATAGTTCTTAAAATTGTTCAAATGCTACTCAAGGTGAAGATATAAGAATATAACTTTTCCATATTAGAGTTGTCTCTAAACATACCAAGAATGATACACTTTTTGATAGTGGGTCACAAGATAATCTGATTTCTGAAGACTTGGTTAAGAAGCTAGACCTTGAAACTGTTAGACATCCAAGACCTTATCATTTAGGGTGGATATGCAAGAATGAAAACTTACAGGTTACAAGGAAGTGCATACTAAGATTCATCATCAATTCAAACTTTCTTGATGAAGTTGAACTTGATTTGGTACCGCTTGAGATATCGGGTATTGTATTGGGAAGTCCTTATCTGTATGATAGGAAAGTAGTATTTCATCGCCATGAGAATAAGTTTCACTTTTTTAAAGATGTTATTGAGTACATAGTTAGAGTGCATAAGAAGAGGACAAGTTTTTCTCTTATACATGTAGGAGAAATGAAGAGGATAGTGAATGCAAGTCATAATTTGACATTGTTGATGATAAAACAAAGATATGTTTTGAAATAAAACCTTTCAAAAATATGCTTATGCTTGTAATGAGATGTTTCAACATTCTAACATGTTTCCTTTGAAAGGAGATGAAAAATATGTGACAGATTTGCAGCAGTCAACATCAGTGTTGAGTAGTGTTGGAAACAAGATGCCTGTGCAAGAGAGTGCAAAGGTCAAAGAGAAAGCGACAAAGCAGTTTGAAAAAGAAGACATGGGTTCCACAAATGCTTATTTTTGGTTTCCAAAAGGTACATGGAAATGGCGAAGATAGTTGGTCAAGAGTTGATGAAAGTACAAAGAAAGATTAGTTAAGAATCACCATGACGACAATGTGCAAGGAGAGACAGTTTTTAAGTTTCCTTTTATTAATGACCAAGGTAGGAACAAGATGGTTTCTACAAGAATAGCTTGATGCTCTACAAATTCATTTGAATTGTAGCATAACGGTGTCAATAACAGCAAGAGAGGGTCGTAAGAATCAAGGGAAAGGTTAAGTTTTGTGAAAAGCTAAATTTGATGAAAATGGGAAAATTTCAGTGGATGGAGACTAGAAGGGTGAGGGAACAATACTCTCATCCACATGATTAGTAATAAAAAAGATTTTGGGGTCAAAAAGGCTTCTAGTGGGGAGGAATGACCAAGTGCTCAGTGTAAAAGCTCAAAAATGAAAGTGCTCAGAAATGCTCCAAACTAGAACGACAACGAAGAGCTCATTGTTAGGAATCTGACACAATTTGTTTCATCAAAAACCGACTCTGTATGAGGAATTTATGACCTGTTGTTCGTTTTCCTAAACAGCTAAAAAAATTGCAGAACAGTGATAGGTTGATGACATGGCAACCCAGTTAGCATACCAGGTATATTCAGGGAATATTCTCTGGGTTTTTCCCAATGACACTATGACAAGTGTCACAACAAGATTCACTAGTGAACTTTGGAGGTGAAATTTTTTACAATCTATCCTAAGGTTGAATGAGAATTTTTTTTGGATTGGAATAGTCTAACCAGAGCTGGACACATGGTGCAGCAAGGGGCCACCACGTTCCCCCTCTGGTGGACCCCCTCTCCAAGGTCTGCATCGAAATTCATGGTGGAGTTTGGTTTATTACAATTTGAAATATTTCTATATCCAAAGTTCGGGCCGAATGTATTTATTTAAACCTAAGTTTCAAACTATGGACATGCGCTATATGAATTTGGGCAAATATATTTATTTAAACCCAAATTTTTTAACTTTGGAGATGGGAAATGTCATACGAAGCAAAATTTATGTGTGAGGGTCGGGGTCGAACCCACGACCTACCCTGCACCAACCAGTCGCCTTACCACCACACCACTATGTTGGGTCTTAACCATATAAGACTTCGACTTACATTTGTTAAGGATTGGATTCTATGGCGGGAGTTTGGAGGGGGCCAACACCCTCCCCATATAACCATGCTGCGAAGACCATGGGTGGAGCGGAAAAGTTAACACAACAGAGTTTAGTGCTAAATGTGGATTAATCAAAATAATCTGGGATTAAAGATTATTAAACCCAATTATATTATGCGCTTATGCGCAAATAATCCATGCTTATCTGCTTATCACTACAGTTTATTGCTAATTAATCCTCCATTTAAATAATGGCAGGTTTAGCGGACTCTGCTAGTTTCGGTGGAATCCCTATTTTGTCGGAGCTAACTAGAGTCTCCTCCATTTTTGGAGGCATTTCACTAGGAAAATTTGTTTTGACCATATATGGAGCAATTTTCGACCAATTTTGGCTCAGGAAGAGTCATCCCTTGTAGATTGGCATATTATTAACACATTGGTACAGGTTGCAAAGGCAGAGGAGCAATACTAAAGGTGTTTTTGTCACTTTGAAGAAAAAGGAAGCCTAGGGCCACCAAGAGGGAAGGGCATGCCTAGATCATCTGAAGACCAAATTGAGAGAATGAATAATCATTTCTAATAGATGTTGACATTCTGGACTCATTGGAGTATGTTTTAGGAGCTGTAGGTGAATTTAAACAAGAATTTTTTCACTTTTGAGCTAATACAGAGGCCTAAGCCATGGAAGCTAGACCAAGGAGATGTAACCCATGAGGGGTGAACTCCTTCATCAAAACTCTGTGTTGATGGATCAATTGTGATGGTTTTTTGTGTATTATGTTGTTGTTTTTCAACATTTGAATTTCATACATTATGATCTTGCATTCACTCATAAAACTCAGTTAACTTACTTGTTTGACACACATAAACAACAAGAAAACCTATGTACATCAAGCATAAGATCAACAAATAAATTTTAAATAGGCTAAAGATGAAATTAACACAAAAAAACTAACATTCATGCACATATCAGGTGATGAAGAGCCAAACTCTACCCCAAAACCAGGGCCCATCATTTCGGACGATCTCCATATCTTTATTTGTATCAAATTGAACAATAAAAAACCCTTTAGAACATAAACATCTATCACAGTTTGGGGTCGAGGAATAAAATATCCACTAGTGTAAGGCGTCAATTTTAGGCCAAAACTCATTGAACCTACATATTATAGCCTTTGATTGGAGGGCACAAATAGAGAATTTACCTGTAGAATATTAACCTCCGTAGTTGGTACTTATTCCATTTGTTCTACGATGTAATGTCCCAGGTTGAAAAGGAGCTGATTGAATGTTTTATGAGCCTAACCTTGCACTACATACTTGAAATAGGTGGAGCTTGGGGCACCTCCACACAACCTCAATTTAAATATTATGGTAGAGTCTTTGGTTATACTGTGATCCTTCACCTAAGAATAATCCTGAAGAATAGTTCCTTCAAAAAGGAGACTTTGTGCATTTGGAGGTATCCACAACTTCTTCTTTATATTCTACTTCAGTGTTTACATAGATTTTGAATCAATAGTCCCAAAGAGGGTGGATTCCCCATATAGATATTTAAAGAAAATCTAGAAGATATATTGTTCTGAGACTCCTTTTCTAGTGTCTCGCACTGGTCGCTGAGGTCCATACATGACGATGGTAACCTTCATGCCTGCAACCAACACCCTCATCAGACTAGGGAGGAGGAAAGAATTTTCGAGTTGTGCATGACTGCTGCAAACTCTTTGGAAACTCAAGAGGGGTACACGACCAACCTATAAGGTCGTGGTGTTGACCCCTATCTCGCATTAAAGAAAACTATGCATTTCTGAGAGAGAGAAGTTGATATAGCTTGAAAGGTATGTTTATGGTCTACTCCTCTGTTCCTGCATCTAGGGCATTTGAGTACACAAGATATATATATATATATACAGGGAAGTGAGCTTCGAAGAGCTGCCTAGGACTCCACATACCACCCCAACATGTGCCATAAAACCCTAGTTTGACTTCTCTATTCCATTGCATAGGTCAACGACCTGTGATCGTCTTCCCCAATTGGTCACCTAACGAAATTCTGCGAACCAGACCTGCAAACAAAATGCTAAGATGCGTGGAAGGCTCCATTCCTGCTCCCAACATCCAAACATATCCCTAAAATTTCAATTTACATATTTAAATTACACATAAAATTTTTATTCAAATATTTAGAAAAAGGAAAAGAAAGGATTAAAATAGGAAGGTGGTTTTTCCATCCTATCCTTTATATCATAATGTCCATTCATTTTTTCCCAAAATTTCTACATAATTTTCATTATTTATAAATATTACAAATGATATTGAATTCCTTTTCACATTTATACTTTGATGTTTATATGGTAGAAAAATTAAATTACATGAATTTCAATCTTTTCTCTATGTTTCAATGTTGTCCATCAGTTTATAGAAAACTTGTTTGCTTTTATTAACTTAATATAAGTAGAAAAAATAAGAGATGAACACACCAAGGAATATTTCGATTACATTACTTAAATCACACAAATACATCACATATTTACGGTGCTTGTGAGATTCAGCCAATTCCAAATATGAATAGGGAGGTTGAGATATTCTCTCAACATCCACCTAAAAATCTTCAACCAATTCAAAACTTAGCATGGAAGAATTATTTTCCAAGTCTCTCCCTTAATTCTTACATGCACAAATATAATACATATTATAACAATAAAACTGATCTCTGTCTGACTGGTCTTCATCAACAACTCTACCCACTATACAATCTTCTGGACTCCACTCTTTCTTTCTCCATGTCTTTGAGCTTACCTTTCAACTCATTTAAAGTACACCTGCTTCTGACCATCAATGATGAACATTGCGAGATCAACAATATTGACAACTCGTCTCGTCGGGGCTTCAACGATAAGCGCTATCAAGCAATGAACCACTCTATGGACCAACCACCATCTATCCATCAATTGCTAAGTAGACTGTCTGAATACTGAATGTGTTTAAAATATGATCTAACAACTTGACCTGTTTCACACACATGGATCTCATATTGTAACCTGTAGCCATTGTTCAGGGGTTTCCGAGCGACAAGAACAACAAACATAACAATATAAACACAATCTAACTAGTGATGTGTTCAAGGGTTTCCAAGCATTAAGAACCATTAATTTGAATTATGCAACATTGTTTAATAGTTGATTCTGCACCAAATATAACTTAGATACAACATACATCACTGATAGGTTAAAAAATTTTGAGAGGTTCAACATTGAACCCATCTTCATTACCATAATCTGAGAAGTAGTCAAAATTTTCTTCTGGCAAGTCTTCAATAGTAGCTATGTTAGCAGATTATTTTAATTTCCCATTTAAGAGATATTTGGCATGAGTCTTACAATATAATGTTGTGTGACCATGATTTTTGCGATACAAAAATTTGTCTGAGTTCTTGTTTTTATGGAACCTACCCCTAGATAATAGTGCCATCTCAGGTTGTAAGTTGTCCTCTGCATCACATATTTTTATTCTCTTTTCTTCTGCTAAAAGGGCTGCTACCATTTCATATAATGATTTGGAAGAAAATTGACTGAGGGTAAAAATAACATTATCATAATTGGAAGGTAAACTATTTAACAAAATAGCCTTAAGATCTTCATCTTCCCCCCCAACTGTCTTATGAGTGATTTTAAATCATTTATATGTGTAGACAATGATACTCCCTCATGCATCTTAAATTTGAATAACTGTAATTTCAAGGTGAATTTTGCATTCACAACCTTTTCCTATATTTTCGCAGAAGATTTTTCTAGGTCTATAAGATGAAGTCGTGAGTCTGACAAAGAGAGGCTTATAATATATTTAGCTTTCTCTTCCCTTCTTAGCTAATCAACTAATTGTTTGGATCTTGGCGTGTCTTATCCTTTTACTAAACCCCACAAATTTTATGCATTAAATTAATTTGGACTTTGACCTTCCAAGTATAAAAGTTTGACCCATTGAATTTCTCAACCACTATTGGATCCATATTTTAAAATAAAAAAAATAGTTACTGAAAAAAATTATTATCTCATGCACTGTGTCCACTAATTGAGGCTCTTGTAATAAATCTCACTCTTGTTCTCTATGAATGAGTTTGTGCGACCACGTAGTGGAGCAGAGGCTGTATATATAAATCATGAGTCTGCTCTCATTCTGAGAACGACCTCCAGGGCTGAGGTGTTGCGTACTCTGATACCATGTAGAAAAAATCAAAGATGCACACACACAAAAATAGTTCTATTACATTACATAAATCACACAGATACATCACATATTTATGGTGCTTGTGAGATCCAACCAATTCCATATATGAATAAGAAGGTTGAGATCTTCTCTCAACATCCACCTACAAATCTGCAACCAATTCTAAACTAAGCACGAAAAAATTATATTATATCATTCCAAACATATATAATTTAAAGGTCATTAAAATTCTACATAATATTATAAATATACATAATACTATAACCAAAATCAAGCATGCGATTTTAAATGTGCTCGTACATTTTATGTGCCACCTTTTATATTTTTGTTTTATGTGAGTTGTGGTCATGATCTTGTGGGATGCTGTCCTCCTCAACAACTCTCATCTTTTCACAGGTAATGCACTCTATGAGAACAATATAATTACACCAACTCTTCTTTGATTTTTTATTATTATTATCTTAAACCCACATTTTTTTTGAAGTCTTAGGCCCTAGTTATTAGGAATGCACTTTATGAGACACAAATATCATTGCACCACCTCTTCTTTGAAAATAAACTTTTATCTTAAATCCCACAGTTTGAAGCATGGTAATATATTTATGTTTGGTATATAGATGTTTTACTACCTTCCACGCAACCAACAATTCCTATTTCAAATTCTTTACTTATGTATTTTTTATTTTATCATGATCCATATATACTTACGTTGTATTTCCTATTTTATTATGAGCTACATATCCTTCCTTAGGAGTGTAATTTATGAATACCTTGCAAAGCTGTGCCGTTTAAAAAAAATATGATCATCTATTCTATAGCCAAGTGTGTATACGTCGTGTCATTGATTTTATATATATATATATATATATATATATATATATATATATATATATATATATATATATATATATTAGTGATTAATCATTGGTTTTAATGTAGAATTAATTATTGTAAACACATTTTTAATAAAATAGAAAAATCATAATTTGTTTTTGGAGTGTGAAAAATCAACTTTCATTTATGAATGTCTTGCAAAGTGATGTGTATTAATATATTAAAAAAAAGAGTTTGTATTTTGAGTAATGTAACATATTCATCATTATTTATATGTATATGAAGGATATTTTAGTGTTTAAAGTTTTTTTGGTTGGTTAAAATATACAATTAGATGTTTCAAACATATCCTTAATAAAGCAGAAAAGATGCAGTGGCACCACACATTTGACAAAGAGATTTTTATCTTAGAAACCTAAACCAAGAAAACTAGAAATATTTTTTAGTATATTCTTTCCTTACAATGTAACAACACAATATGTATATCCCATGACATCCATAAACCTCCAATAAATTAACCATAGATTAGAATACAACCCTAGTTCCTTGACCAAAATTACAAAACCATGGGTTAAACCACCATATAACATAAAAATGTAAAGGTTTAATATTGTGTTGAAAACTACCAAAAACATATGCAAACTGCCCAAAATTTTCGGGGGGCTCTACCCCCCTTGTGAACTGTCTTTTATGCTTAAAACACAACATATTACTCATGGGGTTATTCGTGCAAATAATATAAAACATGCCCAACATTATTTTGAGTTAGAAGCAATCCTATTAACATGTTTGTCATTTCCATTGATCTTGGCTTGTTTGATTAATAAGGAGATAAAGGGGTTTTTTTTTTTTAAGTTTTTATAAGCAAGAGTAGGGCCTTCTATTTATATATATAGAAAATAGGCTATAGACACACTGAGAGGCCGCCAAGGGTTTCATTGATCACCTTAATATTTTCAAAACATGTTTTGGAGATTTGTTTATTGAGACCTAACAACATAAAGATACAAAACAAGCTAACATGCATTCAAACATTACTAACTATTTTTGGTACTTTTACTTTGCCATTGATAGTTACATTTGATTGAGCATATATAGTGTTCTAAGAGGACCTTGCACGGGTTAGCAAATTGCTCCATGTATAAAAATAATGAATCTCAAAACTCAAACCTAGGCCTACCATGGTTAGGAGTATATCATAAAACAAAAGAAAAAATTGACTAAGATTCCTCAACACTAAAAGAGATGGGATGTTGTGGGGTGCCTCTTGTTGGGAACATCAACTTTTCCTTTGTAACATGATGTCATCCATTGGTTTGTCTATAGTTTGAGCATGTAGGACATGTGTAAGTTGCATATTTCTTCTTGGATTGAGTCATACTTTCATTCAATAGTTGGAGGATACCTAGATGTGCTCTAGGAGAGGGCCATCTTGCTAGGTATTGTCACACATTCTACATGTTATCATCCCCTTAGTATGTTGGTACATGTCTTCAATTTTTTTGTATTGGGTAACTCTATTGCATGACACACATGTGTTTGAGTCAAGTTCTCTCTCTCTCTCTCTCTCTCTCTCTCTCTCTCTCTCTCTCTCTATTAATATTCAGGCTCTTGATGTTGTGCCTCTTCCAATAGACCTTGTCATTGAGTGCTTCTAGTTGTTGCATGGTGGTCAAACTATGCCTGCAATCAAACCTGTCCATCAAACACATGGTACATAACATGAGTTTTCCATGGGTACATGAGTTGTCAATGCTCTTCCTCTTATACCATGGGCCTTTGGAGGGCTTCCCTTCTAAAAAAATACATCCCCTATTTTCCCCTTTTAGTCACCAAAGTCACTAGGGTCTCCAAGCACATGCTTGCAAGTAGCGGAGGATATGGTCTCCAAACACAAGCTTGCAAGTAGTGGAGGATAGGGTCTCCAAACATAGTCTTGCAAGTGGTGGAGGAGTAATTTTTCCCAATAACATCCATGCTTCCCCTACTAATTGATCTAAGGAAACATCTCGAAAGATGGATAATGACATCCTTTGCCTCCATTCTAACACTCCTATAAAATCTTCGATCCAAATGGATTAGAACCAAAACCAGTAAAGGCCATGATGCATTCTCAATTTTTTTTCCATGTTTCCTTAATCATCACATTGAGTGTGAGGTACAAGCTCTTCTAGGTCAAGGTCATCATAGATGCCTCTCTTTTGTCTCATCCCATAGACCACTTAGATTGAGGGCCTTAAGCAATCATCCTTGTAATTAACACCCGCCCTCCCATTACCTTTTATTGTCCGAGCTCACATGACATTCATCCTTGTCACCCCATCTGAGTGGATTTGATTTCTCTTTATTAACTAACAATTTATAAAAAGACATATAAAAGATTAACTTCACAAATCATTAAGGAAGTAGAGATTTAGATCCACCTCTTTTAAAAAAACTTGTTAATAACACTTATGTAATGGCCTTCCTATCCCTTTATCCCTTTTGTTATCTCTCCATAACTTGACTATCTTATCCATTTACCAAATAGCTTCAACAGATTAAGTTAAACACTTTCCTATTCATCCTTATATAACATCACTCCAATTCTTTACAACATGAAATCTAATTAAAAAGTATCAAATCTATTGAAATATAATTAACCTCTTCATTTTCCTTATAATGGGAAAATGGAAGTATTATATATAACTTGTTTAATTCGTAGGGAGATATGAATATTAATTAAATATGAATATTAATTAAACATGGGTAATGTTAAAATTGATCCATTAATTAAATTAACATTTTACTATGGTGATAAGTTGTATTAACTCTAGAATTTAAGTTGTATATATTTGATAAATATAAATTTTGTTTCAGATAAAAGAATATTTTGCAATCAATATAAATCAAGATAATATATGGATAAGAGTTAGTAATAACTATTCTTGTTATTAATGGGCAGTTAAGTTAAATCAAGATATGATATACCACTTTCATATATATATAAAACGTTCCTTATAACAAGGCCGCTACGATCATTCTATTATTTCTTATTCTCTATTTAGGAAGGTGACCAAATTAGGAGATATATTTTTTGGTCATTGTGTTCAATGCAATTTAATGGATGATTAGAGTTATATCTTGTATTATATTTAGAAAAGGAGAAATAAGAACGTGATGTTTTTTATATGTAACGTTGTAATTCATTTTCTTAGTAATGGTAACTTCCTTTTTTTCTCATTATATTGGATTTTAGGTAACCAAGGTGGGTAAGGTGAGAATTTATGTTAATGGTTATTTTTTGAGGTAGGCATTTTTTTAAATTAAATGATTTTGTTTTTTTTTATCATAAGTTTATTTTTTTTAAGTTGGGTGAAATGTTCACCTGAACGTAAAACATTACAATTTCTCCACAAAATTTTTCCATAACTTTTGTTTGTAATATTTTCCAATTATATTTATCTAATTTCTAAAGATATGCTAATAGATATTCTTGCCAGAGAATGATTTACATTTTTTGTAATTAAAAAGAATGACATTTATTAAGATGGGGGTAGGAGGTGACACTATGCAAAACATATTATTAAGATAGGGGTGCGGTGGTGATATTACGCAAAACATAATATCATATTATGGTGGGGTGAGGGGTGATATTATGCAAAACATATTACTCTTTGTATAATATAACCCACCACTTATGAGGGTGGGGTGAGGGGTGATATTATGCAAAACATATTATGAGGGTAGGGGTAGAGGCGATATTATGCAAAACATATTATGAGGGTAGGGGTAGAGGCGATATTATGCAAAACATAATATCATATGAGGGTGGGGGTGAGGGGTGATATTATGTTTTGATAAGGGTGGGGGCAAGGGGTGATATTATGCAAAAAAAAAATATGAAGGTGGAGATGGGGAGTGATATTATGTGAAACATATTAGCAAGGGGGGGTGGCTGGGATGATATTAAGGAAAACATATGGGCTGGGGTGATATTATACAAAACATATTATACATAATATATTTTGCATAATATCACCCCCACTCCCACCTCCACTCAATGTTTCTAATGTTTCTAACTTTGATATATTTCTTATTATGTAAATGTGAAACATGTTGGTGAGGGGGGGTGGGATGATATTATGGAAAACATATGGGCTGGGGTGATATTATACAAAACATATTATACATAATATGTTTTGCATAATATCACCCCCACTCCCACCTCCACTCAATGTTTCCAATGTTTCTAACTTTGATACATTTCTGATTATGTAAATGTTTTTAAGCCAAAGCATTATGCAAAGCTTCAACAAGAAGGTGACATATGTAAGTTTATTCAAAATTATCATATGAGCATAAGATGATATTATATAAAACATAATATGTTTTTGCATAATATCATCCTCCATCCCTACTTCCACTCAATGTTTCTAATATTTCTAACTTTGATAAATTTCTTATTATATAAATGTTCTTAAGCCAAAACATTATACAAAACTTGAGTAAGGAATTAACATGTACAATAAGTTTATTCAAAATTATCCTTGCTTATTTGTTAATAAATGAGAATTAATTACTAATGAAAGATCCTCTTATTAATTTTGGCGTTGTTTCCATTATTACTTATATGATAATTAATATTGGCTTTGTGGTTGACATACAATAGATTTATAATTTAATAATATATACCATGTCAATGAAAAACAATTTTTATTTTTTATTTTATATGACAATATTTTAAGTAATTGTATCTAGACACTTGATTAATTGTCATATATATATATATATATATATATATATATATATATATATATATGAATATAATAAATATATAATGCTAATGAAAAGAAATTTTTTATTTTTATTTTATGTGGTAATATTAAGTAATTGATTTAAACTCTTGATTAATTGCGATATATTTATAAGTTTGTGAACATTATAATTGTAATTATTTTTTCTTTTATAAATTACAATTTATATACATTATATTATATATAGTTTATTAAATATTATATTATGAATATTATGTAAAATGATATGATATACTGTTAGGTAAAAGGTAGAGATGCTCAATAGTTAAATAATGATGAGGATAATGACATTAATTGGTGTCATTATCATATATATATATATATAATTCATATATATATTTATGGAAATATCATTCATATATATTGAAATCTTAATATTTTTTTTGTTTATCTAAAAACATTCATTATATTATCATGAAAATATTGTTACAAAATGTTTCTCAATAGCTATGAAAGTCAGAGTATGCAAAAGATATGTCCATAGAACCATTATTTTCGATAGGTTGAATAGCCCTACATGTCAAAATGGTGAGAAAAATGACAAACAGACTCTGGACATTCGTTTCAAGGAGATGGTTGTGGAGGGAGCAATGGAGGCACCACAAACATGCCTGATCTCTCATGCATGTGAAATTCTATGCGCTCAAATCTGGCCTCCAATGCATACAGGTGTTCAACGCTGACTCCGATGGATATTGGCTAGCTGCTCTAATATCTCATTATGACTAAATTGAATATCTTCCATGTAAGCAACGAACTCATTCCTATCCTCGTATTGGTGCTCTCGGAGGATGTCCAGGTTGGCCTGGATGCCTCTCAGTTGATCTGCGATTGAGGCCATCGTGACTGGCATAACCACGCGACTCAGGGAACGAACCTATTTGAGTGACTTCCCACGCTCGTCCCACACTCTCTGCATCCTTCGTTGATGAGTTATGGCTTCCTTGTGGCTAGTCTCGTTAGCGAGGCATGGCGGAAGGCATGCTAAATTCTTGAACCTAAAACACAAAGATTACCCCTAACTCCACGTGAACACCACCCCCACTACCACAGAGAAGAAACACCCGAGCCGAACAACAAAGTGAGGGTACATACGCGACAAGGCTGCAAAACCCACAAAACACTAGGGCGCCCACAAACTTGAATTTCCCCAAACAATTCGTCCAGTCACTACAATCGGAAATAGGAGACTTACCAACCCAACCCACCCATCTATTACAAACTGCACAAGACTGCCAAACAGGAAACACAACGAGATGGACTTCACTCTTAGACACGATCCGCCTAGGGCCAGGACCAACAGAGTCATGAGTAGAAGGCACCCTAAACACCCAAGCAGTAATAAGAGACCAAGCCCTCGAGGCATAGAGAAATTGCTGCTCGAGAACCACCAGACGCACCCCTGTGCCCCCAAACTGCCAAGACTAGAGCAAGTTACAACAACAAGCCCAACCCACTAAATTGGATAATAGCCATTAACCCAGAATCTTGACCCTGAGAGAACAAGAAATTGCCACCAGAAGAATTCCACTTTTAGTGTGATAGCTTCAAAATTAAACCATAACCAGAGGGTTGTAGATACCTAAAAACCCCAGCTCTCCAGTTCAAAAGAGGAGCTTCTTGGCGAGCCATAGACAAAAGTTCCACCAACATACTCACATCCAATAGGCGAGACTATACAACGGGAAATTTTCTCTTTAGGGTCCCAGATAAATGCCCGTGAGGTAGCCAAGATGCTAATAGTATCATGCAGGACCTCTGTTACTCGTTGCTGGCTATTCAACTTCTAGGGTGGGTTCACATGGCCACCCTTGCGCAAACTCACCACCCTACACCTTGTGATCATATCCCGAACTGCATCAACCTTCCCTAAAAGCGTGAAATACATAATAACTAGGACTACCACCTCTAAAAAGATTGGAAGATGATAGTCCCATCCCATAATGTTATTTTTTACTTTGAGCATGCTTACCACATACTTAGGGGGAAACCCTGAGGCTAGTTAACCATCCAGAAAATTGAAATCTTAATATTAATGTAATTTGTTTAATATTATAAATAATATTTATATTCTTTATACATTAATAATAATGATACAATATTTTATCTAATAATTATTTAATATTTAGTATCATTTTTATTAATGATATAATATTAAAATATATGAAATATTAAATAAATATGTTATATTTTCCTATTTTGATGTGATTAAAGTTAGTTATATATAAAATAAAAAAAATAAAATTTTTAAATATTAAATAAAATTTAATCAATTTAAAAAAAAAAAAAATATAACTTTCATAATTAATATTAATTTGTATGTCAATTGATTTGATATCATATAATTCTATTAACATTTAGATGAAAAAAAAATTAATTAGATAACTCTTTTATAAAATAAATAATATAATATAAAATATAAAAATAAATAATGCAATATTTAATTATAAAATATAAATACTTGAGCCACACATACAAAGAATGGATTGGCATCTTTAGTGGGGCCTTTCCTATAGTTTAGACAATTTCATATGCTCATCCATTTGAATTTATCTGTCTCCATCTCTTTGGCTTTTTTCTTTGGCCAAACTTAACTCTTCCAAACCCTTCTCCATCAAGTCTGAAGACAATTTTCCCTTTCGGTTGGCATGTATTTTTCGAAGGGTATGTATTGATTTGAAATCTCAAAAGAGCATATATGTCTAAATCACATAAACCAACGTTTGCATCCTAACAAAGGATGTTAACAATGGGTTGAACATGCCAAGTTGGAATGGGGAATACTAAGAAAGTGAGTAGGAATTAGGAATAAATGTCTGAGTAGTGGCTGATATGACCTGAGATTGAGAGAGGCATGAAAGAAAAGTCTCATTTGGAAGGTAGTTGCAAGTTTGTTTGGTTCCATCTTATCAATTTCATTAGTGCCCTTCTTCAGATAAGGGATGGGATGGGTATCACTTTCAATGTTACAAAAATATCCTATCATATATTTTAAAATAAAATTTAAATAATAAATAATAAATATAAATAATTAGGGTTGGTCAAAATCAGTTAGGTTAATTTCATAAAAATAAAAATAAATGATACATTTATTAACATAAAAGTATTATTTAATAAGATTCTTAATTATTATAAATATTATGTGTTTTCATTATTATTATTTATATAATCATTATTATGGATAAGTCTATATATGGTATATTTTTTAAATTATTATGGCATGAATTTTATAATTATTATTGTTGGTTAAATTACATTTATTATTATTATTGTTGTTGTTGGAACTGTATTTTTGAATATGTAAATGGATTTAACAACCAAAAAAATATGTATTGCATTTGGATTAATATTTGCAAATTTTCTAAATTTTTAGTCTAATTTTGACAAAATTAATTGGAAAAATATATTAGATATCATTTTTGGGATTCAACTACATTAGTAAGTCATTCATATATGACCATTTCCATGGGAGGTAGTCCACTCAACACTCATTGCATTTTCTCGTGATTTTTTAATAGTCCACTTAACACTCATTGCATCCAGTGATGCTCATAGGGGGGAAGAAGTGAGATTGAAACTAGGGTGAAAAAGTGGGAGTCAATCATCACTTTCGGGGCTTGCACCCGATAACCAGGACTTCCTCACCCATCCCAAAACGCCTCTGGCTCAAGCGCACTTAAGTGTGGAGTTTTCCCCACAATCAAGCCCACTTAACTTGCTACCCCATTTGCAAAACCTTAGCAAATATTATGCCTCATGAAACATTCAGGTAGAGCTCCCTTTACTCTTTGTTAAAATGTTTAAACTACCCTTATTACTACATTACAGAATGTAAACCATTCCAATTACACACAATATGCAACTCTCAATTTCTATAAAAAAAAATTAAAATATGAATAAACACCTACCTACTTTCATTTTGTATTTTTATTGACAATTTTATTTCCTAAACTTTTTTCAACTACCATCACTAGAATGCAATTTTATTAATAGAATGTTGGTTACATTCAAATTCTGCAATCTCAGTAACTAATATGTGTAATTCTTCTTCCTAATGATTAATCAGCTCTATCTACCGGCACTGTTTTGTATATTATTATGCTTATGTACGTAGTAGGATTTAGTTATGAACTTGCAACATATATGCATAGATATTTGCAAACTACTTTGCCTCCTTAATGAAGAATCAATTTTTGATTCATGATCAAATCTATATGTACAATAAAACATGTAATTTTTCTTCATTAATGAAAAATTACGAATTTATTCTTGAGAAAAAAATATGTATAATTCTTCTAAATTTCTTATTTAAAGAAATATATATATATATGTAAACTCCACCCCTTACAACATTATAAAATAATTTTATAAATAAATACCATTATACACAATATAATAACCTCAATTTTTATTAAAAAATATAAATATAGAAATAAACACACCCACACATCCACCACCATATCAAAGCAAAAGGAAAAGGATAGCAAGGCCTTCATTCACCACATGTTCTCCCTAGAAAAGCATAGTGTGGGCTAAAAATTAAAAGGGAGAAAGCTCCGTGACCACCCCAGCAAAAAGAAAAAGAGGTGGACCATACCCAAAGTTCATAAAATAAAACAAATTAAGAAACCCAACCAAAAAGCAAAATAAATAAATAATAAAAAGAAAGCTCGAAAAAAACGAGTGGCGGAAGAGATCCAATCTCAGCAGCACCCACGTGGAGATTGTTACGGGCAAACAGAACCTATAAAAAGCTGCCAACTGTTCTTTCTCTCACCTGGCATCTCCTTGACCACGTGTCGCCGCGCAGGCAGAAAAGTCCGGTCTGTTGCGGGTCCCACACTGCCGGGCAGATCCGCGGCAGTCTCGCGTGTACTGCGATGACGTGGTACCTTCTTATTCGCAGAAGTGGAAATTGCCATGCATGCTTTGATGTGGACATCATCATCCCATGTCACGCGATCCATGCTGCCATGCATCTGTGGTGGGAGCCCACCAGCCTCTGGTGGGATCCGCAGGCCACGATGCATGGATGCCACATACGGTATACCTACGAGTTTGTACGCTTTGCTATCCGTATATACGTATTGTATACTTGATGGCAGGGAAGGTAATTAATTTTTTTGAGATAAGGGAGGGGAAGATGATAAGACCGAAAGGGAGGAGAGATGTAATGGGGGCAACGCGTAGAGCCTACGCCCGACATTGCAATTTGCGGGTGAGAGGGGGTTTGTGAAAAAGGTGGGTAAGATTTCTCGAAGGCAAAAAAGCAAAGATGGGGGAATATGTTCGTTCATCCCCTGGGAAAAGCAAAAGTAGACATAGACATCTGTGAAGATCACGTATGGTGGTTACTACAAAAAGTTGCACTATCATGGCCTAATCACACAAGAGGCAACAATCACTAAGGGGGGAGTTGAGAGAAAGTTGTTAACTGTCTAGTACTAAATCTTGAAAAGCATATTCTACATACACTGACTCACTTATTCCACTATTGACTCATCATGGACCCCTCTAGATGTGTGAAGCTTCAAGAGTACAAAAGCTCACAAAGAGGAAGTCACATATTATTGACCATGGACTAGCCCTTGTGGGGGCTTTTTGACCATAGACTAATCTTATTAGGGTGCAAACAACATTATTCACCACTTATGATTAGAATGCACTCATGGGTACTTCATCAAGGACTTCACAATGTGTTTTTTTTTTTAATTATCTTGCTATGGGCTATCCAGTTTTCATCATCATTTTTCGGTATTGAAAACTTTAATTTAAACACAAAATATTATTGATTATTAATTTATTTATAAGAATTCAAAAACATTATTAATTATGTATGATATAAGTATAGTGATGGATATCAATATATAACTTCAGATGTACTACAAAACATTTTTTCTTTGTATCAACTTGTTTTAACTTGGTCATTATTAATCTTTATCTCTTCTTACAAAGTGAAATAGTAGTGTTCCTTACCACTCATGTCACCATTTGGTGGTGAGGGAATCAAACTAAACTAGTCATCAGAGGGTTTCTAACACTCACTCGTGGTTCTATTAATTAGTCAAGCAAACGCTTTAAGACATGATTTGTTTACATCAACATAATAATAATACAAACATTTTTACTTTACACCTGTAGTTAAATTATGATTATATTTTTATCTTCATTTATGTTTGCACTTTTATATCAATGACTAATAATTTGTTTTTTTTCATAAATCATTGTACAAAACATCAACATAATAATAATATACAAACATTTTTACTTTACACCTATAGTTAAATTATTATTATATTTTTATCTTCATTTATGTTCGCACTTTTATATTCAATGACTTAACCGAACATAATCATGCAATTTACACCTTGAGATCATATCAATCTCCTCCACTTTGATGTCTTATCAACTCATAAAGTCACATAAAGGAAGTAAAGAAATGTGAAAACTAACTCATCATTACCAAATTTTCAAGGTTCAAGGAGTACAAAAGGTTACATAGGGGAAGTAAGAAAATTTGAAAGCTAACATAGGCTAACTCATCATTATTGACCCTTTCGAGGCTTAAGAGTACATAAGGTCGGTCATAGAGGGGATATGAAAGTTAAAAGACACTTGGTTATCATTATCAATAGGGAGGTGTGACATGTGACTAAGCCATTCATCTCAATGACTAAGGTTTTCACGAAAAGGAGAAGTAATAAGACATGAAAGGTGATTAGAACAAAATGAGCCAGTGATCAAAGCTACTACTTAGGCCCACCCATTGGATTTCCCAAGGCCAAATTTTGAAGTTTAGAATATGTGGACCAAATATTTTAAACCCCATGATGAATCCTTGAAAGTTGTTCAAGGATAGGTTTGAATTGAATTGCCCCCATTCAAACATGGAGAAAAGATGATTGGATTGTAACTAGTAACCATCATATTTGTTCAAGGCCTCATTATTTGAGCACCAAGAATAAATCTTCATTAGAGAGTATATAATACTTTTATCATAGTTCTTCAAAAAAAACATATTCTTATTTTCATCATTGATATTATGAAGATACTTTATTACATTGTTTTCTCATGTGAAGTTTTTCCTTTGCAACTTCTAGTTGGAATATACTATATGATTTTTAGGTAGTTATGTTCATGAATATGCTCGGAGGGTCAAGCTGTTACTCCTTATAAATTTTCAATATTTTTATTTTTATTAGTTAGGTATAATATTTATTATTTATGTTTATTAATGATGTTGTTTTGATATGAGATATAATAATAAAAAATATAAATATTATTTTGTAGTGTTATATTAAAACTTAAATTAATATATGTTTTTTGAAATTGAATATGTATATATAATTAAAATTGTATATTGATAATGAATTGAATTTAGATTATTATTATGATAAAAATTTATTTAAATTATAAAATTATAATTTAAAGGATTTTAATAAATAATATTGATTTTTAAATTTTATATGAAATTAATCTATACAATAAATCAAACGAAATTGATTTTAAGCTTATTGTTATTGTAAATTTTGGGATTATTTTTTAATTAATTGATAGTCTTTGCTATTACGTGTGAAAGGTTCAAATTTATCTTTCTTATAATAAATTAGGTAATGGTATTGAGTCATTGCAGAGTTAGGATTTATAATTGCTTATGATCAATAAAAAATATTTACATACATCTAAACCAACTGGCATTGTTAATTTGTTATATTAGTTTAAACAATAGTTGAAAAATCACTTAAGCATCTAAGCACTTTATATTAATCTTTTTAATTGGTTTTATTATTGAAAAATAACTACAAATTTGATAGCCCACATTTGGCTCTTACAAAGTAGCCCAATTCAAGCTATCAAATTTGTATTTATTTATTTATGAGAACTACAAGTATTGACCTCAATATTAACTAATATAAATTGAAACTTGGTCTTTCTGGGCCTATCTTTCTCTTACAATTGAAAATTTGTAAATTATGTGTTCAACGCGGTTATAAAATAATCATACATAGGAGCCATCTTAGAAGGCATGCCCTTACCTCATTCCAGTAAAATATAAGCACATTGAAGAAAGCGAGTGCACCTTTAACACTCTAGTATTAAAAATGCTTCTTAGTATACGTTTATGATAAAGGTAACATGCTCAAATTTTTTCCTCATTTTGTTTTTAATCTTTACCCTTCACTTTGGAAGTGCTTTTAGTTTCTACAACAATTTGTTTCATATCTTCATTCTTCGCTTTGGAGATTCCTATGGTTTCTAAAGCAATTTTTTCTTGTGATTCCTTCTTCCCTTTATAAGTGCCCACAATTTTGTGACATTTCATTTTTACTCTTTGCGATATTGCATTGATATTTTATTTTTGGTAGAAGGCTCATGGATTCCATTTTTTTCTTGCAATATGTGATATTTCATCCAAGTGTCCAAATTTTTTTACCACCAAAAGCATTCTTTTTAGTGAAAACACATGGGAACATGATTCTTTCTTTTCTTGTTGTCATTTTCTGTGTTTTGGGTGGTGAATTGGAGAATGAGATTCATTGTTCATCCTTGCTCTCTGCAACTGAAAATGAGAAGCTAATAATGTTTAAGAATGCTCAAGGGAATGAAAAGAACGATTGAGGGTCTTTACCACTAATCACGAAAAGAGTGAAGCTTGTTTCCTTTATTGAGGTTTCATGGAAAGTTTTAAGACGTTTTAGGAACCAAAATGATCATTGCACAACACATTAAAAGTGGGACAAAATGAGCTATGCATTTGAGTGTTAGTTTCTTAAAATTGAGATTTAAGCCATGCGACATTTGAGTCTTAATTTTTTGAAATTGAGATTGAAAATAGTATTGAACAAAATGACTTAGTTTTAGTGTGTTTTTTAAAATTTATATAGTAACTTCACTTGAATCATTAAAACAAAATAAATTATATCATATCTCACCAAAAAAAGAATAATAATAATAATGAGTAATTACTCATTTAAATATTTAGATAAATAATAATCCAAATACAATATTTTAATTAACTAAACTTTATATCAAATTTAGGCTTTGAAGAAGCGTAAGATATGGATCTTGATGCCCTTGACCTTTCAAGCATTACAGAATCCTGGAAAGGAAAAGAACCCAATATGATCCCTGAACATTAAGTCAAAATCCTAAGCAAGGCATTTCTGAAACCTCATCTACAAGCCCAAATAGGTGTGATAGGAACCTTTAGCTCCAATTCATTGGGAGTCCATACACACTCCTTGAAATACCCTCCCAAGCCCATAAAATAAGAAAATTGGAAAGGATGCAAAAGAAACCAACAAATTTTACAAGAATTGGGCAAGATGCTGGTGAATTTAGGAAGAATAAAGTTAATCTCAAAGGTATTCCCCTCCAATAATATTCCTCCTCAATGAAAGTGATATCTTGGAACATAAGGGGCATCAACTATAAAGGAAAGTAGAGATTTCTCAAAACAAAATGAACCACAAATCATCCCACATTTTTTATGGAACAAGAAACAAACTTCCAATGCCAACATAAGGAAAATTTCCTCAAGATGGGGACAAGGTTGTCAGTCCACAACCATGAATGCTCAAGGCCAATCAAGAGGTTTATCCATTTTATGGTATTCCCAAGAAGTTTCAATTCTAAACATGTTTGCTACCTTCAAAGTCCTTACTATTAAATTCTAGCTCATTGGCTCCTTTAAGATCTAATTTTATCTAATTTACATGGCCCAAATGTAGCATGTGATAAATGTTCCTTTCTAAACTCCATCAAACAAAACAAATCCCTAGTCTATCACTTTCCCTAGATCCTTGGTGGAAAATTTAATCTTATAAGATCATTGGTGGAAAATAAAGGAGGATTCTGACATCTGGAAGTTGAATCCTCTCTCTTTCAGGACCTTATAGACTTTGCTGATATCGTCAATTTGGCCACTAATAACATAATTCACACCTTGAATAATTGATGAGGAGCCTCTTAGCAAATAACCTCTAAATTAGATCGATTCCTCATCTCAAAAAACATAATGGAGTGAGACGTCTTCATGGAACTGGCTAATTAAGTTGGAGATTGGTATTAAAGCCAATACAAAGAATATACCCTTTCACTTTGAATGATTCTAGCTTCATGACCCTAAATTTTTGGAAAAAAACCAAATAATGATGGGTATAAGTTGAAGTATTGGAAGGACATGCAATATATCGCATGCAATGGAATAGAGAGGAATTCGACCACATAATGTAGGTACTATTGAACTTGGAAACCCAAATGGAGGAAATCCAATTATAATCCATTCAAAAAGGAATTTCATATGCACTAATCAAAGAAGAAGATACAATAATAACCCAATTGGAGGAACAAAAAAAGCAAGAGGAAATCCTATGGCAACCTAAATTAAATTCGTTGACTCAAGGAGGGGGAAATGAATTTCTTCCATAACTCCATGCTTCAACGTCAACATCATATCCAATTTTTTACCTCTCAAGAATAACGAGGGAAATAAATTACAAGGCCATAAGGACATGGAATAGTTTTTGGAAAAATATTATAAAAGCCTCCTCTCAAAACATGATATCCTAAGGGAAGAGGCCATCGAGAGAACCAGTCATCACATCTTGACTTTAGTCTCTCAGGAATAAAATGTTGCTCTAATGGGAAGCATTTCGACAATGGAAGTGGAGGCCATGGTAAAATATATACCCAAGAACAAAGAACCAAGCCCTGGTGGATTTACCATAGAGTTTTTCCAAGCGTGATGGTCCTTTGTTCGCAAGGACATCTAAGCAACTATGGAAGAATCTCATATATTCCACTCTATTCTTGAAGCCATGGATGCAACCTTTATCACCCTTTTCCCAAAACGGGAGAGTGTAGAATACCTTGAAGGATTCAGACCCGGAGCACTATGCAATTTTTTTTATAAAGTAATCAACAAAAACATATCCAATTTTCTTAAGCTGCTTCTTCCCTCTCCCATATCGCCTAAATAAGCATGATATATAGAATGAATAAAAATACCACATGGTATCCTAACCGCCCACGCAGTAATACGGTCCCTAAAAATTTAAAAGCATCTTAGCATGCTCCTCAATATGTACCTCTCGAAAGCATTCAACAAAATTAATTAGTCCGATCTCTTCCAAGTCCTCCTGGATTTTGGTTTCAATCAGGATTGGATTTCTTAGATCAGAGCTATCATCTCTAGCACCTTCTTTTAGATCCTTTTTAATGGTGCTCCATCTACAACTTTTTCTCCAACCCATGGCATTTCTCAAGGTGACCCTTTTTCCCATTTATTTTCATACTTGTGGCTAAAGGACTAAGATGAGCTTCTAAATACATCATGGTTCAAAATAAAATCAAAGGAATTTATCTCTTTGGGGAAGAGCTTCCCATCACCCATAGACAATTTTTGTATGACACCTTGGAAATGGGTACTCCAATTATTCAAGAAGCCAAAAGTAGCCTCCAAATTTGACAAGACTTCTCTCTTGCTTCAAGTGTGGACATTAAAAATTATGAATCTCAAGTTTTTTTCTTCAATACTCCTACAACTATGCATAAACACCTTGTTCCAAAAAAGAAAGCTCCCTTCCACCTACTTGGGCGCCCCTTTAATATCCAACTCTCTTAGATCCTCTTTATGGTCATATTTAATGTGAAAATACAACAACAAACTTGCCAATTGGACCTTCAGATCCCTTAATATCATTGATAGGCTTTTCCTTAAATCGTTTCTTCAAGCTCTTCCTCTTTATAAACTCTCATCTCTCATGGACCCCTCCTTTTCCCTTCATTCCATTTGGAAGATTCAACACTTATTTTTATGGGGAGTGGCCAACAAGGAAAAGAAATGGGCCTTAGTCGCATGGGAAAAACCCTGCAATCCCAAACTGCGTGGTGGGATACGACTCAGGGACCCTTCCACACTAGATATAGTCTTATAATCCAACCTCTAATGGCACTGACTAAAAAATGGATAAGATGGAAAACCATTTGGCACCACAAGTATGCAAAGAAAATTCCACCCAGTCAAATTTTTCATAATGCCTTTAATCAAATTGGATATTATATATTGAATTGGTAAAACAAGGGAAGCACATAATCCAACAACATTTCTTTTGGGAGATTCAAGATGGTTAAACTACACTATTATGGGAAGAATCTATGTAGAAACTCCCAAATATATAAGAATAACTAGGGAGATTTGGCTGATCTGCAAAGACACATGAAAAAATGAGGTCAAGTAAAAGTGGCAAACTATTGGTATAACAATAAGGCATCCAAAAATTGGAGACAATGGTTACCACCAGAAGTATAACACCCAAAAACTAATGAAGAAGCATGTGCAGCCTTTTGGCGAAAACTAAATAATAGATACATCTCTAATTCCAATTAGCTAAACAAACTTAGATGGGGCTATAGTTCTTGTGGATCATTCTCACTCAAAGAAGCCTATGGTTTGGTAACCATATTCAATGAACACCCCAAATATCCCATTTGGAAAATAAATTTATGGCTTATAATATTTCTCTTCCTATGGCTCTTAGCACAAAGAGAAAATCTCAATTGGGAAAAACTTCAATAATATTTTTTCCAAATACCCTCCTTTTGTTTCCTTTATATATAAATTGAAAATTTTGAACAGATTTTCAACCATTATCCCTATGATCCCTCTCTCTCTAGCCCCTTTCGAACATAATCTGCACCTCATTGATTGTGATTCCTCCAACATTCTACTCACCCTTGAACACTAGCGAGAAAGGCCCTTTCACAATCCTATCCTCAATAGAATTTGAATCCTTCTGTCGGCCTTTCTCCATTGGGAAATTTGGAAAGAAAGAAACCAGCGAGTCTTCCATAACTTATCCTTCTGTGTTGAATCTCTTTGGTCACTTATCCATAATAACCATCCAACAATCTATTACAACCCAAGCTTGGTATTAGCAAGACTAGTTGGTTCACGGAGTTGAATTAGATATCCTCTAAGTTGGGTCCATCTCCCCCATCCCACCCCCCAGCATCTTCTCCTCTTATCCTTCCCCTCACCTCCCTTTCCCAAACTCCTGACAAGCACTCCCCCCTCGACCTATATTAAACTAAACTTTAATGGTGCCTCCACAAGAAACCCAAGAATTTTCTATTTCAGGTGAGTTATTCACAATCATCACAACTTCCTCCTTCACATTTACTTAGGGCCCTTAAGAATTTATAGCAACAATTCCGTTGATCTAAAAGCATTAGCATAAGGGCTCAATATTGCACTCGCACAAGGATACACCAACCTAGTGGTGGAAGAGGATTCACAAATGATCAATAACATGACCAAGAAAATTCTCAATGGCTCCCCTCCAAGCAAGGTTTTCCACAACTGGAGACTGAGGAATAATTTGGATAGGGTAGATCTCATTCTCAAAACCATTCTGGTTAGCATCCCTTCTCATGTTTGTTAATCAAGCAACAAATTTGCAGAATATCTATCTAATGTGGGATGCAAAGAGTAATTTGTTTCCATTTAAGAGCCATTGCACTCACCAACCTTATTATCCCTCAAGCAACATTGCCAAGACCTATCCAGGAAGGATTGCACCTCCGCGAATGTGGTATTTTTCCAAGGACAAGTGGAGGGGTGCAAATTCGTTGTCCATTCAACCATACTAGAAGGAGGACATAACAATGACACCCCACCAAGTTTATCACACAACTCACTTCATTCCGGGATTAATTAGCCTCATTTATGTGCTAAATTTTCTTGTCATTTCAACTGTTCCCACAATAATGGAAGCTCTCCATGGTCATGCATAGGTGTATTGGGTAGTTAATTTCTCTGTACCAGGGAACATAATGTGACTTCTGAGCAGGCCAAAAACCAACACATTAGTCATGTTGTGAAGCCAACAATTATGATGACATGTAATATAATCCCTATGCACATGGGAGAGACAGTTTACAGGGTGCTCATTCTTGTTTCATGCACCTAGAGTATGATGACACTTGTAATTCCCTAGAGCCATCAACTTGTCTCTTTGCTATTTGTTTTGAACAATGTTTTTCCTCTGGTTGTTGATGAATTTTCCATTTTTGACTTTCAAGTCCCCTAGCTTTTACTACTATCCTGCCTCCAGATATCATGGAGAAGGGGAAGCCTCCCTATTTTTTGGTATTTCTCCCTTTTGGCTTTCCTCTTATTTGGTCTTACACCTTGCTCACTTGGCTCCCCTTGGCTATCCCTTATTCTAGCCACCCCCTCCATCTCCTTAGTTCTCTCCTCCCTCTCAGATGCCACCTCCCTCCATTCCTTCATCCTTTGTTTGCCTTGCTTCCAAATTCATGCCTCTCCATCACTTTACTTCTCTGCACTTTTTAATGCAATTTTTTTTCTAGGGTCTTAACATGTCGACCACAATGCTACCTACAATAGGGGCATTGGAAATCCCAGAGCATAGCAATGAGTTGGAATCTTTTTGGTTCATTACAAGCAATTCAATTTGTAAGATATTTAGGATGAAATTACAAAAGTCGAGAAGGACATCATTGACAAACAACAGTGTGTCACTAACCCAAAGGTCCTATTTAAGGTGGTAGGCTTGGTGCTAGGCATTGGGCACTCTAGGGGTTTCTTCAACCACTACATACAAATTGCTGACCTCTATTGGCACCTAAAGCTGCTATTAGGACATGTTCAAGTGGATAAAAACATTGCTAGAGAGGAGTTGTTTCTCCAGCTAGAAGAACTACAAATATAAGTTTGTTATATGGACACTAAAATGGAAATAATTGAGGATCGTTTTGGTTTAACTTTGACACTAGCACACTCTCTAGGTTGTAATCGAGAGCCATCTCTATAGCCTTCGACTCTGAGAAAAAATCATATTATTTATGTTTTAAAATTTCATGCACTTAGACTTTAGTAATCCTTTTGTTTTGTCATAACCAAGAGACAATGCCTTTGAGAAAAATTTGTTATAGTTTCGTTTTTTCAATTAGTAATTTGTTTTACTGATTCTTAAACAAATTAAACTTTTATACTTATCTAATTTCTCTCATATTAAATACTTAGACTAAAATACAAACTCATAATTAAAAAATAATAAAATAAAATTATTTTACTAAAAAAAGCTAAACTTCATATCATATTACTAAAAATAAATAAATAATATCTTTAAATTAATATTTATTTATTTATCAAACGTAAAAAATCCAAATCATAAATCTAAATACACATAAATATCAACCAAGTATAAAGTTTATATTAAAAGATGCACTATCAAGGAAACACCTCTCATAAACTTTGATACGACTCTCATAATTTGTTGATTTAAAGTAACTTTAGTTAATGAAATATACGTAATATGGATATTTTAATATAACACATAATGATTATAATAGTGAAATAAAATAAATCATCTCGTTATCAATTTTGTATTCTTTTTAATTGTTTAATAATATTTTAATTAATGATTATAATAGTGAAATAAAATAAATCATCTCGTTATCAATTTTGTATTCTTTTTAATTGTTTAATAATATTTTAATTAATCATTATAATAGTGAAGTAAAATAATATTTTTGGTTATCAATTTTGTATTCTTTTTAATTGTTTAATAATATTTTAATTTAGAAAATTGAGATGAAATGATATATATACACATAAATCTCACAATTTATAATACTTGATAATAAAACCATTGCGAATCAAACTACTCATAAATTAATATATTTATTTTATTAAAATTTATATTTATTTTATATTATAATAAATATTTTCTTTACATACATATATTATATTGATTTATAAAATAAAAATATAGTTTAAAAACATTAAACTATCATAAACAAATAAACAAATTAATGTAGATGAGTGTCTTTCGGATTAATCACATAATAAAGATTTGGTCGACGTTTTGAATCAGCTAATGTTACTTTTCTATTTTCACCATCAACAAAAACCCATTAATAATTATTTATACCTATTTTAAAACAAATGCCAAAAACTATATTACAAAACCCTATCAATCAAAACCTTGATTTCTACTTGGTTACTTACTTCGGAATAGATGAAAGAGTGCAATAATTTGTGCCTGAAACCTTTTTATTACATATTATCGAAGTTGAATTCATTTTTTGTTTGTAATATTCGACCATGATTTCTATCGATATTCAGAATAAAACAAAAATACAACTGATATTCTTTAGAGCACTATGTTGACCTTGTCAACAACATCAAGTTTTGCCGACATCACTAACCCAAAAAAACTGCTACATTCTAGCAAAAAGTAGCATCTCCATTGTGCCCAGATATGTATGAAGATTGACTAGTCAGACAACACGACCAAAGATGCTTACAGTTAGCACGACACTCACTACGAAGCTGAATACCATATGAGGGTAAATACAAACATACTAGGATAGTAACAACAAT
This sequence comes from Pinus albicaulis, assembly GCA_034641835.2. Taxonomy (NCBI): domain Eukaryota; kingdom Viridiplantae; phylum Streptophyta; class Pinopsida; order Pinales; family Pinaceae; genus Pinus; species Pinus albicaulis. The sequence goes on from CM076584.1 coordinate 1,560,196,252, forward strand.
CATGAACCAAAATATCAGAAGAACATGAGAACAACTCCGAGGAGCAGAAATAGAGATGAAATCATTCATCGAGAATGATAACTGGTTGATTTGGAGAGGAATTCACACTGACCATGTTAATTGGGGCAGCATTGATGCCCGCTTATCCATTCCTAGGTGCAGTGGAGTCAGTGTCAAATTATGAGGTTATATAGCATTCTATTTTGTTCAAATGAACCACAATGTCATCCATATCATATCGGATATCCCTCATTATCCTTTTCAATTCCTCCTGACCAACAAAGAGTTTACAATTGTCCACATGTTTATGTCGTAACACCAAGTGAAGAAGAGTATCCATTTGTATGTGTGTACATAACAAGTGCAACAAGTAAAGTCGTCTCTTCCTCCATTTGACTGGGTCTGGTACCCACTTTGTTTTACTAACACAAACCTACGAATCTGAATGACACATTTTTTCGCCAAATTCTCTCGCTTATAAGGTGTGAATTTCGTTACGCACCTCGAGTGGCACGAAATCAAAAAATTTGGACATCAACTCCCAACTAAACAATTGTCGGTGACTAGAGGAGGATGTCGTTGATATGCCTCCCCTACGACTGGTTAAACGTTGTTGTGGAGCCATGTGGATCGTTGACCTGCAAACAAACTTCACAAAGAGCCTTTGGGACTGCCTACTAAAATTGTTTGGTTGAACGATAAGATACGATTGATAGACTAGGCTCCAGTTTACCTTAAACAAAGGTAATGAGAGCTTTAAACACATTGTCATAACCATGAAACCGACATCATCGAGGAACCATAAAAATATGTATTTAGACCTAAATTATCACAACAATAATTGAGTTGCAACACAACATGCAACTATATGCCTTATGACTCACAATGTGACTCCTGAGAGGTTCGATTGCAAATAGTGTTAGAACCATATATATAAGGAACCGCTATACCAAACACTGACAACCAAGACAAGGTATTTAAATGATATTCCATAGGGCTTAAGATATTGTAAATCAATAGAAGGGAGTACCACAACCACCTCAAACGAAGGCTCAGGTGAATAATTGTTCAGAAAACAGACAAAGAACATTTGTGTCCTGCGCTTGACCCCATGACACTTCCTATAATACTTTTTGTGTGAGAATTACTAAAGACCCTAAGCCACAGAAAGAACCACACACCCTTGAAAATACCCAATAACAAGGCTTGAGACAAGTTGAACCTCCAAGAACTGAGAACGAGTAACAATAGTGTACCTTTAAATGTACTAGACTGATAGCATAAACATCCCAATGACCACTGAGTAGAAATATGCTTGATACAAGTTGAACATTGAACAATTTCGAACAATGACCAGTACCGAGATGTAAAATAACCAGGATGAGAGGCACCAGGGCTATAAAATTCCAAAACATATAATTTGATATAAATACTGAGGCTACCCAAAAAAACTGAGTTACAATGGTAGAAAAGAGTATCCATTGCATACACTGAGAGATATGAAGGTGGGAGGCACCACCCTGAGCGTACTAGAAAATATTTCCACCCTAGTGCCTCAACGAAGGTAATATATAATGATGCAAATACAAATCGCCATTTCCCAGTCCCCGAATAAGGTCGAAACAACAATCCCAACATATGCCAAGTGTAAGACCTTTCCCTAGATTCTGCTTGCCCAAGACCTCAAATGATATGGCTATCATTAATGGAACATGATTGCATGTCAGATCAGATCACCCCAACATCCAATCCCCTGTATACTTGCACCTTCATGCCTCCATCAGAAGCAAAGAACGAATGTGTTAATTATTAGAATAATTTTGAGGTCTAAAATGGGCCTCCTAAGGAAATTATAAAATAATATTGGAAATAATATTTTAACATTAGATTACATCATTAAAATTTAGAAGCCAAAAAAAAAAAAAAAACTTTTTCAAGTCATATTTTCAACTTATCTCCCTATGCGTTTACTCAAATTTCGAGCAGGAACACTTGTTGAATGCAGAATTTGATTCCTGATCCAAGGAGTACCCATGTTTCATACTTTTGATGAACTATGCTACACAAAAAATGGAAAATACATGAAAAACATGATTGCAAACACTTTTTTTTCATGTATTTCTCATTTTTCGTGTAGGAGGCTCCATCAAAAGTATGCAACATGGGTACTCCTTGGATGAGGAATTAAATTTTGCATACAACGAGTAATCCCACTTTAAATTTGAGTAAAACCTTAGTGAGATAAGTTGAAAATACGAGTTGAAAAAGTAGTTTTATTATTTTATTATTTTTTAATAATTTTACTTTTTTAATCCAAAAATGGTGAATCATGCCCCATGGTTGAAATCATCATCTTGAATCCTATTAGCTCTTATAAGTTTTATTTTGGTTGTACATTTTTCTTAGGACGTCCATTTTGGACCTCAAAAATTCTCTAATCGGGAATAAACGAACCCAACTCCACTGTTAACAACCCTCGTGAAATAAATGACATAAACCTTTGATCATACGGCCGTATCTCTTGACACAACCCCTAGCCACACGTTTGATGCAATGATCCAAGTAGAGGGTATGGCGCACTCCATAAAGACCGCCTCTAGCTTGGCCAAACATGTCCTTTGCATTTCACTCATTACCGTAAGGTTACTCGAATGTCGAAAGATGACTAGCATGGTTTCTTCAATGGGTGTTCACTGGAAAGTCACCTCCATTAGGGAGTCTATTGTCAACTCGCTTCCTATCTTGTTCAACTCATTGCTCCAATTCTGGAATAGAGCCATGGTGAAACCATTCCAACCAACCCTCATCCAGGTATGTATCATGCTTCTAAATGTAAGGCCAAATTGAAGTTGAATTCAATTCAACTTTTAGAAGAGGAAACCATAGTTATTGGCATATGTAAGGCCAAATGTATTAGTAGTGTTTATTTTCTTAGGGTAGTTATCACATTTGTGTATCTATACTATTTAACATGTGGTTTTGTTAAAGTATTTTCTATTTCCTTGTTATAATAGTTACCAAATTTATGTATTAATATAGTCATGACATTTCCATTTACTATTATAAAGATATTTACAATTGATAATAATGAAAAATATAGATTTCCATATTAATGATTATAATAGTTATCAAAATGTATTTTGACAATAAATAAATAAATATAATCCTAACATCTTTATATTTTTTATTTATGAAAGTTTTTTTTTATTTTATAATATTGAAAGTGTAGATTTTCATATTAATATTTATGAAGAAAATTGATATTTTTTTAAACTTTATTGATAATGGTAAAAATTTATATAAATTAATTGTATATTTCATAGTCTTATCTAATTAAAATATTTAATATACATATCATTCCTATATACATATATTTGGTTTTGTTTTGTTTTAATTTTTTATAAGGTTAAATCCTATTTATCACTCTTAAAATATTTAATATACATATCATTCCTACATACATATATTTGGTTTTGTTTTGTTTTAATTTTTTTATAAGGTTAAATCCTATTTATTACTCAACGATATATACTTTAAATCTTTTTTGTTTTATCTTTGTTTGTTATTTGGGAAATCATATTAGTGGTAAAATCATAGTTTCTTTGATATCTCAGTATGTATATCCAAAACTTTTATCAAAATAATAAAAAGACAAAGTGTTTGATTTGTATATTATTACAACCTAATTAACGAGTTAACATAGAATAAAAAAACCAAAATGGAGAAATACAATAATTAGAAAAACTGTGACCAATCATATATATTTAGAGGTGTTTGAATTGTCTACCATGAACAACTCCTTATTGCTACGAGGTGAGTTTCTTGTCTCCATAGGTACGCTGATATAATCCTCTATCTATTTCATGTGCATGTTCAAAATTTTCAAGAATAACTGTAAATTGTTTAACATGAGGAGGATTTCCTCCTTGGCTTCATTTCTATTTAGTAGAGGTCTACCTGATAGAATTTTCATATGTCAATAGGTGTCCATTGTGTGCATATATTGACTAAAACTTCCTCTGGTATGCCCAATGTTAGGAACCTAGTCTGCAATTTCTCCTATCACCTTTGAATTAGTTAAATATTCACATTCTCTTGCAATGTCATGTTCTATTGATGTGAAATCAACCTAAATAGGTTCGGTAGTTTGTGTAACACCTTTACTCAACCACTGGAATGTAAATAACATGTATTTGCAGAACTTAGAATGGTGAGCCAGAACATGTCAATTAGGCTGGTGAGGCAAAGATTTCTTTTGAGGGTCGGTGTGCTTGTGTACATGGATATTTGTGTTTTGGGGTTCGTATGCTTAGGGGAAAATGTTGCTAATTGTATATGAGTTTTGAGGCTAGAAGTTATAGAGATGTAATTATGATAAAACAAGCATGTTAATAAAATATACATGGTTGCAACTGATAATATGTAAATATTAGGGGGGGTGAGACTCCAGGGATGAGTAAGAAGGGGCTCATTTGATGTAATAATCATGAAAAAATTCACATGCATATAACCAAGGTCCATAATTAGACTAAGTGAATTCTAAGTCACAGAAAAATGACATCCATATAAAAAAACATCTTGGCATTGTGAAGGGTGATATTCATTCAACATTCACTTAGTTAGCCAAGGATACATGGAGATAATTATGGAGGATGGCTTGGAATATTCATGAGAGTAGTGGAACTCTTGGAAGCCGTAGGAATTTGGAACATTCATGTCTGACTGAGTAAGGTGCCTTGGAAGGTGGTGGCATAACTTGTGGGATTGTAGGTGCAGAGAAGGGTGTGCACCACTTGGGTGGAGGCCGATGGGGAATGTGAGCCTACTAGGTTTGGTACCTTGGCTGTGTGAGGGCTTGGAAGACTCATGAGGGTAGTGGAACTCCTAGAGCTAAAAGACTCTGGAACATCCTTGGCCGAATAAGATAGGGGTTGATGAGGGATGTGAGCACGTTGGTTGGAATTTGTCCATTTTGATACCTCAACCGATTGATGGTACTATAGGAAATACTGAGAGGGAGGGGTGAATAAACATTTATTTCAATTTTTATCTATGCTAGTCAATATTTTTTCACAAAATGAACTAAAAAATACGAGACAAAAAATGAAAATGATTTTATTAAAAATATGATGAGGACTCTAATCCTTTTTCAGCAAATTAGGCTCCAAAATTTACAAGAATTTCCAAGACCCCAATCTTGGATTGAGGACTCCAATCCTCTTTCAGAAAATTAGGCTCCAAAATTTACAAGAATTTCCAAGACCCTAATCTTGGATTGAGGACTCCAATCCTCTTTCAATTAATCCCAAACACCTACTTGATAAATAACTAGGACACCAATCCCACTTGTTGAAAAGTGTACCTAGGTTCGATATTCATAATGACATATGTAATTATGATCTTCTGTAGTTGATGTAAAGAAGAAAATACAATTATTTTTGTAATGCTTGAGTCATGGGTTTCATGCTCAAGGAATTTTATGTTTATAGTTAAGGCTCCCATTGTGAGCCTTTAGGGTTGGTCATCAAGTCATAAAGTCTAGGAAGTCAATGTCATGTATTGAAGACATGTTACATATTGTAAAAGGTAATTTTGATTATGTCAATAACCCTCCAAGACCATGTCACAAGCTCACCTTGAAGTCGACCTAAGGATAATTCTAGAAAGGTATGTCAGCCTTCCCACTAAGAGAAGTCGACTTATTATTGATGGACATACTATTATAAATAGGGATACTCGACCTCACTTAAGACAGGTATTCGATCAAGCATAAATTATATGGAAATGAGTGCGAGAATCATTAGAGAAAGAGATCATCATCAAGCGAAGGAAGAAGGAACCTAATCGAAGTTGTTTGGAACTATTTTTGGCTAGTCTCTTCGCACATGTGGCATAAAATATGATTTTTGCAGTAGTATCATAATATTCATTGAGGAAGTCAACAAGAAGGCCTCCAAATTAGCTCCCTTGCTAGCAGAGATCACCTAGAGAAGTATTCAAGTATAGCGAATAAAGAAAGCATCTCTAAACTATCTCCCCCACCTCCCACATGAAAAATTGCAGAGGTACGAATTGCAGGTCTGTGGAAAGGAGCCGAAATTTCAGAGTAACCAAAAAGTGCAGTACGTGATGGGAGTTTGACTAGTGTTTACTTGAGCAAGAATAAGAGGTAGAAAAGAAGGATCTTGTGACTTGGTCTTGGAGAGGTTATTATGTCAAAGGTCTTGGTCATGCTTTTGGTATTCGTCAATTGAAGTCTCTATAAGAAGAAGAATTTGTTTGGTTTTTCCTCTCAAGTTGGAGAGGTTTTGGCCCTGGCTGATCACCTATATTATGTGTCTCTTGTCTTTTTAGTTTTATGCTTTGGTATATGTTTGGTGAAGAAGAACACTATAATAATCTAATAAAAGAGAAGATCCTAATCTAAATAAGTAGAAAAAATTCACAAGTAATTATCATCAAAGAGAAATCTCCTAATTCCAATGCCCTAGATTTATCAACATGGTATCAAAGCTAAGGTGGCAAAATTAAGGAAGGGAATCTTATCAAGAGACACTCAAATATTCAGGGGATGAAACTCTAAAAATTACATCAAAGCAAATCTAGAATATCATCTACGAAGAAGTGTCAAAACCCTAGATCGAAGACGAAGTCTACACTAGAAGAAGTCTTGTGATCCTCAAGTCATCATCAAAAGACCACAAAGACCATAATAAAGTTGAATATATCTACAAATAAAAGTTGCTTGAAGTCTATTCATCCAAGAGAAGCAAGTTTAAGGACATTGTTATCATCATCAAAAGTTCTAAGGAAATCCCCTCTCATTGAATTTCATCTCAAATGGAAATCCTTATCCTTGAAGAAGATCATCCAAGAAGCATCAAGAAATCAAGAAGTCATCATCAATAATTATCAATAAGGACATCATCATCAAAGGATCTAAAGTGATATCCCTCTCTATGGAATCAAGGATCACTTTTAAAGAGAAATATCTTCATCAAGAAGAAATTTTCTACTATTTATTTCATCATCAACCTCAAAGAAGCAGAAAGTGGAAGAAGCATATTCACAAGTAAGCATATTTATTTCTACATATGAATCTATCAAAATGTATTTTTGCAATTAAAGCAACAAGTTGGTTGGGGCTTCAAATTTTCTTGCATGGAAGAAAATGACATACCTAAATCTCATTGAAAATGAGGTCATAGACCATGCAAAGGGTTCAATCACCAAACCTCCAAAAGAAGATGCTCAATCACTTGCAAGATTTATGAAAGGGAAGTAAGGACTCAAATGATTCTCATAAAATCCATTAAGGATCCCCTCATTCCATATGTATAAAATCTCAAAAATTAAAAAGAAATATATGACAAACTCGTAGAGTTATTTTCTGTAAGCACTGCAAGAGAAGTGATCTCATTAAGGCAAGAACTCTACAAGCTAAGGATATCTAAGGAAGAAGGAATAGCCTCATACTTTATGAGGATATTTTAGATCATGGATCAACTTCAAAATCTAGGAGAAATAATGTCTGACAAGGAGATGACCACAGTAGTACTAAATGCACTACTAAAGGAGTGGGGTAACTTTACTTAAAGTATTTATGGGAAGAAAGAAGCAAATCCATTCCAGGATCTATGATCTCTATGCAAGTTTGAAGAAACCAGACTAAACACAAAGGCTGATGTGGGATCAAATGAGAAAAATCAAGCATCTGCTACAATGACGAAAAGAAAAGGAAATTTTGGAAAGTTTGGTCCTCAGAAGAAGAATAAGAGTGTGGCTAAGATTAAATTCTATTGATGTCAAGAATATGGGCATTACAAGAGATATTGTCCTATTCTCAAGAAAGACAATAACAGAAGGGGAAGAGAAGAATCCCATATCACCAAAGATATATAGGAAGCTGAAAAGAAGAAGTCCAAGAAAGAGTCCAAGTAAAATATATCTACTATGATTGAAATAGTCTTCCTCACATATTTTTTTTCAAGTTTTGTTGTAAGGTATCTCCATCATGAGTATCCAACGAGTATGATAGGATGCATCATAACATCATAGAAGCATTGAAAAACAACAGCTCGTAACATCATCATAGAGAAGCATGAAGGATAACTGGAATAAAAGTCTATGAAAATCACCTATGAAAGGATATAGCTCTTGGTAACCTCAATAAAAGCATAAGTGATACTTGTGAGAAGAAGAAAAGGTTATCTAGTACAAATCTCATCACACATCAATCAAAAGGAAACATCTGCTAGAAGAGGACACTCGAGATCCTTTATTGGAATCTTCATTGGAAGGCTCACCAATCAAAATGAAGCAAGTGTTTCATCGAGAATTCCAACTTGTAGGAATTAATGAAATGATGGTATGATGTAAAAAGAAGAAAAACAAGTCAAGGGATGGAATTTCTTTCAATCAAGGAAGTTGCTGAAAGAATTCTAGATGACCTAAAAGGAAAATGAGGTATGCTTGTATTTGATAAACGAGAGTCATGTCATATGGTTGCAGTTAACATGGATAAATGCTCTACCTCAAGATAATGATCAAAAGAAAAGGATATCCTCCATTGAAAACATGCAAGAATTCATGGGTCACACATTGACTATATGAAATCAACATAATATTTCCTCATATGAAATATGATGCGGTTGACAATAATTGGAGGAACTATGATCGAAAGTTCTTGGAATGAAATGTGTGAAGAAATAAAGAGAGATATTGTGAAATAAGAAACTATGAAGAAGGAGATCAACATATGAGGACTGAGATATTTTAATATGATATCTCCATAAAAGATATCAAGACCCTGATGGAGTCTGAAAAAGAAGGAGACCCTTGACAATGTATATCTTTTGGAGATGTGTCAACATATATTCAGGATGTTGATGCAAATAGGAAGATGTCATTATGAAAGACCATCGCAAAGGTAATTTTGATTTAACTTTCATTTCATATGATATCTGGATGTTCTTATGCATGGGTTCCAAGGGAAAAGTTGTGGACGTCTTCCACCACTGATGACCATGAAGAAAGATGAAAGATCCTTAAAGAAACATGGCATGAAGAAGGCAACATGGAATAAAGGAAGACCATATATGGACGAGTGGATAAATTTCCAATAAGAGGAATTGTGACATGATTGAATCATGTATGAAAGTGATGGATGGTTTGTGACCTACAAAGAAGTCCCGAAAAATGTAGGCTCTATAACAATGAAATAATTCATGGCATCAAAGGAAGGATTTCTAGGAGAAGTTGATTGTCCCGTGATATCCACCTGAAGAGCTGCTGGAAGCAAGTCCCTATTTAAGAGGGAGATTGGTCAAATACCTAATCATGAGGGAGATTAAGTACATTCCTTTTACAAGAATGGGTACATTCCTTCAGTGGAATGGGTAAGTCCTCCATAAATTGAGAGGAAGAGATAGACACATCATTCTTGTCTTCAATTGGGAAGAAAAAATGCAAGATTGGGTAAACATTTGGCCTCCGATACTCTTAGAGGATGAGTTAGGGCATCCAAGATAAGAGTAGTCGTAGAGGACCGATATTCTTTGAGGGTTGGGAATCCAAGATAAGAATAGTCCTGGTGGAACACACTGAGAACCCAAGTAGGGTATGTTCCAAGAGAGACAATGATAAGGGCGTCTATACATCATTGGTCTCACCAACATTGTGCCCTGAAATTGTGGAGAGATATTTTTTTTAGTCAAGGCATTGCTATGTGACAATGTTGGATGATATAATGCTATACATATGGGTTACCAATCTGATTCTTCTTATGTGAATTCTTGAGATTGAGAATGTCCAAGTACCTTGTACGGATTATGAATACCTCCCTAGTTAAGAGGGAGTGTTGAAAAGTGTAACTAGGTTCAATAATCATAATGACATATGAAATTATGATTTTATGTACTTGATGTAAAGAAGAAAATAAAATTATTTTTGTAATTCTTGAGTCATCGGTTTCATGATCAAGGAATTTTATGTTTATAGTTAAGGCTCCCATTGTGAGCCTTTAGGGTTGGTCATCAAGTCATGAAGTCTAGGAAGTAAATGTCATGCATTGAAGATATGTTACATATTGTAAAAGGTAATTTTGATTATGTCAATAACCCTCCAAGACCATGTCCCAAGCTCACCTTGAAGTCGGCCTAAAGATAATTCTAGAAAGGCATGTTGGCCATGTCACTGGGAGAAGTCGGCTTATTATTGATGGACATACTACTTTAAATAGGGTACCTCAGCCTCACTTAAGACATGTATTCGGTCAAGCATCAAGTATAGGGAAAGGAGCGCAAAAATCATTAGAGAAATCATCATCAAGTGAAGGAAGAAGGAACCTAATCGAAGTTGTTTGGAACTATTTTTGGTTAGTCTCTTCACATGTGTGGCATAATAGTCATTGAGGAAGTCACCAAGAAGGACTCCAAATTAGCTCAATTTATAGCTGAGATCACCTAGAGAAGTCTTCAAGTATAGTGAAGAAGGAAAACATCTCCAAACTCTCTCCCCCACATCCCACATGCAAAATTACAGAGGTACGAATTATAGGTCTGTGGAAAGGACCCAAAAAGTGCAGTACATGAAGGACGTTTGACTTGTGTTTACTTGAACAAGAAGAAGAGGCAGAAAATAAGGATCTTGTGACTTGGTCTTGGAGAGGTTGTTATGTCAAGGGTCTTGGGAATAGTCTTGTTATTATTCAATTGAAGTCTCTATAAGAAGAAGAATTCATTTGGGTTTTCCTCTCAAGTTGGAGAGGCTTTGGCCCTGGCCGATCGCCTATATTATGTGTCTCTTGTATATTTATTGTTTATGCTTTGGTAGCTTTTTGGTGAAGAAGAACACTATAATAATATAATCAAACAGAAAATCCTAATCTAAAGAAGTAAAAAAAATTCACTAGTAGTTATCAACAAATATAATTATCTTCAAAATGTGCCTCCATAGGCATGAAAGAGGAGTGTCGCCACAAGTGAGAAAAAAGAGTATTACCACATATCCGAAGTATAGAAAATCTTCATAGGCATGAAAGTAAGTATTCTCCATGCTTCTAAGGGTACTGATGCTTCCAAAAATTATCAAAGAACATAAAAGCACCAATCAAAAAACTTCACAAGTCGTATTCTTCTTATCCCTTTTAGTTCATGAGTTGTGAACCAATTTCCTCGCTCTCCACTATACTTATTCTTGTTTGAACCAAGGATGATACCTTAGTGAACTGTCCATTGCTTAAATTTATACTGATTCAATGGTTCTAAAACGTCGACTCATGGAGAACCGACTTGTGTGTGGGAGGTCGACTTGAATAAGCTTATAGATGGTGTATTTTTGGACTTCAAAAAAAATTATAATTCTCCTCAACAACAAGGAGATAAAGGGCATGTAGGTACTCATTAGAAAGAAGAAGAAGCCCTCTTCAATTTGGTGCAATTATTTTCCCAAATAGTTATTTATATTGTTATTAATATCAAATTTTATTTCTTTGACAACCTTGTTTTAGAGTTCCTTTCATGCGTAGGCTTAGGGTATTCTCCAACAAGGCTAGGGAATCATAAAATCATCAAGCATCTCATAAAACATCTAGGGCTTACCACCATATAAGCTAGAAATAATGTTGAACATCATATTGACATCAATGAGAACCTTATCCAACATGTACTAAGCATGCACCAGGATTTGAGCAAGCTGATGCTTATGGATTCAAAGCCCCATCTCACGGTTAACCCACTGTTGAGAGAAAAATAACAATGTGGTCTATGGCTAGGTGGAACATCAAATGTTTGCAACTAGTTGGGCACAAATTAAAGATAAGTAGTTGCTTTTTGTATTTATTTACAATGTAATATTTATATATCTTAGTGAAATGTAACTGAATTCTAAATTTAAGAATCATGCTAGAATATTCCTGTGCATATGTATTATATTTAGCATGCATTCAAATTACGTATTTCACCAGGTGGGAATTTCTTAGAAAAGGGGAATTTTTCATAATAAAGATTGCCAATGGTAATTGGCACAAAATTGAGCCTCATCACGAGGCTATATTAAGTTGACAATGGGTTGGGGGACATTACAATTTGGGTTCTATATAAATGTGTGAAGGATTCGGTTCATTGTTGGGATTGTGAACTCCACAGTGACTATAGTATCCTGCTCCCCTCCTGAATCAAGCTCATTGCGGAGGCATGGTGGACAACATCGAGGGTAAGCAAAAATTCCTGAAGGTGTGTGAGACTTGAATGGAGATAAGAGGTGTAGTAGTGAAGGGAATTATATTATGTTGTTAAGGCATAGAAAGGGGTTAGATAAACCATAAGGAAAAACAAAAAACAAAAAAACAGGATGCCAAGACAGAGAGAAAAAGGGAAAGGAAGAGAGGCCCAAAAAAATCAAGAGGGAAGAGATGGATAGGGAGCCTCAGAGTAGCATACCTCTAAGCAAAAGTGGAAACTAGATTAGCAATGCTCAGATGTTGTAAAAATGAGTTGCACTAAGACCAAACTGGACATTGAGCAAGAGTTGATTTTCCAAATGGAAGGCATGGCGAGTGAGTCTTGGGGATTACCACTAGCTGCATAGAAACAAGTGGAAATGTAATGCACAAGCTAGATAATAATTAACAAACCTTTAATTCCCAAAACCCTATGAGAATAGGGTCGTTGTACTGCATTCCACCACTTCCTATTACTAAAATCCACCCTCTTGATTCATAGTTATCCTGCGTGGGATGATAAGTGGAGTATTTAGAGAATAAAAACTTTGGTCTAGTCAAGCCCAATGTAATATCATCTCGAGATCTCCCCCATATTTGAGCATTCTATCTAGTGTGATTTCCAAATTGATCCATCATCATAGTGAAGGAATGCCACACAAGATGTTGTGTTGAGGTTATTAAATCTGTGATGTTTATCAAGGAGGGTGCATGGTTGTGTACTCATCCATTATTGCTTGATGAGACAACTTTCATGCACCCTCCTTCCCAGTTTTCTTCGATCACCTCATCCAGGGATATCTCTTATATTATTAGATATTGAAAAATATATTTTAATAAATAAATGCCTAAATTTTGATTGGAATTTCACTAATAAATGTGGAAAATGAAGAACATATGCAAGAAGTAAGAGAAGCTATATTTTTCCATTCATTTAAATATTTTAAAGAAGAATACCTAATTTTATTTTCAATTAGGAAGCAAATGACACAGTAATGTATTTACATGAAGAGAAGTAGATATTTCAAAATTTTCATTGCAAAAAAATTAGCTCAAAAGTTTTGTAGCAGTGTTCTAACTTGCATTATGGTTTAGGTAAGTGTATACATAAATAGATGGTGGATGTAGGATTTATACATGGAAGAAAAGTTTTGTTTCAATATAAAAATATTTTTTTTTAAATATGAGTAAGAAGTTTTTTTTTTAATGACAAATATAATGATTAAATGTGGAAGTTATTGTGGTTTAGCTCATTAAATTGGTGATTTTCATGGAAGAAGTGTTTAATGAATTTTTACATGTATTTGGTATTCTCATTAGGTTTTGTAAGCTGTTAATGCTTTTTTGCAAACACTAATTCACAATGTTAGAAATTTTTACTAGATCAATACTCAATACATGTTGGTGTCCAAAATAAACAAGTTCCTACCCCTTGACTGTACTTTTTAAAATTCACCAGCAACCTCTATCTAGGCATTGCCACACATACTTGGTCTAAATGGTGAAATTTATTCTCCTATGGCTTACCATAAAACAAATGTTATCTGAATACATGGTCACAAGTTATCTTAGAAACACAATTAGCACTTTGTTTATCATTCTCATGAAGGTGGTAAGGGCATTGGTAAGATTGAATGATGCCATCAACCATTCAAAACATCTTTAATTATGCATATTGAATTATATACTCCATGTATCCTCAACTTGGTTTTTATTTCATGATAATTATACTTTGGGTCAATATTACTAAAAATTTCACTTAATGAAGGTGGTGTGATAAGTTATTGATGTGCAATGACAAGTAATGATTTTTAATGGTGATTATGTTAAGAAATTGATAACCCACACACATTCTCCATATACTATATTATTTCTTTAGAACTAACATAATGGTCAATCCAGAAAATAAAGAGTTGACGTGAATGTATTCTTTTTATAAAAACTGCTAAATCTGGCTATTTATTGCTTCATTCATCAACAATAAAGCCTTGCACAACATCTTTTTTGGAAAAACATCTCCTACTTTAATTTGCATCGTTTGATTATGTTATTAAAACACATGAGATTCTTGCAATAACTTAGATTAATATTGCAACAATTTGTTCAGTTATTGATATCGACATAACATTTCTTCGATATCTTAATGTTGAAAAAAATACAACTTTCCAATTTAAAACTAATATGACCTTAATTTATGATTATTAAAAAAAATCAATAAAACATAACAAAATTTATTATCATCCAACTTAAATATAACTCAATCACCGAAATAAAACAAATCACAACTATTAATATTATACATAAGAGATATATAAATGAGACTAACTTTACAATAGTTATAATAATTACAAATCTACTTTAATTCTAATCTATATGTTTGTCTCTAATATGTTTTACCACAATGACTATTATTTATGCTAAACTTCATACTCTAACATCCAAGAATATTTTAGGCTCCTCAACTCAAACAAACACTGGCAAAACACTCATCGTTGTCACTATTGACTTCCTAATAGTAACCATTATATAATCTAAAATGATGAATCCTCTCTCAATGTCACCCCATAAATAAGACAATGTATATAAACCCAAGATCAGATCATTAATCCCAATTAAAATACATAACCACCTCACGATCAATGACAACTATGTTTATAATAATTACAACTATAGTCTTAAATTTCCACTATGTACAGACTGGTATGGCCACGTCCACAAAGACAATAAAGACATATATGATACAAGGTCAAATTTGATCACTCGAGTGAATACAACAAAGTTATACACATCACATGAATACATCCAAACCCCATAATCCCATACAACATTTATTTGACCATAAAGTGTGTCATCACTTCTTATTAATGTTGCTAAACAACAAATAACTGGATGGCGTAGAAAGAATCATCTAAAGGAAATATGTTTTAAAGAAAATGGGTTAATACCAATAAAGAATAACGCATAGGAATATTAATTAACGGTTGTCATATATAATTAATTATATATAATTAATTATATATTATAATATATGTAAGTATTTAATATTATAATATATTATAACAACCAATTTTTCTTTTATATTATTTAACAAAATGAAGAGACACAACCTATAGCAGATCTCTTGTAATATTCTCTACTCTTTCACACAGTCTCCCTTGTTATTTATCGCTCAGAGTATACTCATAATACATAGCCGCAATACATTACTCTCATACAAAAGAGGGGTTGTATTCTAGGGAAAAAAACCATAAATTAAACATAACTTCTACCATCAGATCATTCCCCTAATGAACGGCCCCCCTGGACACCCTTGACGGAAATTAAACGACCGGCGACGTTGCCGCCCCGTTAAGGACATGGGTCCAACACGACGAAACATAAAGAAGATAATCATGCTCCACACCCAACATTTATCTAATGAAGAAATGGAAAACATGGTTCAACATGTAATTATTGACCTCGACACTAAGAAGACTTAGGAAGCGAAGTATCATTAGACCCTCGAGCTCCACTGGAACATGCAACCCTTAATTGCTTGAGCCCTCCATGACAATGAAGCATAATGCCTTAATCTACATTAACGACTCAACCACATGGAGAAATAAACATCTTTGTTTGTCACCATATGCACCTAGCTGCTAAAAAAACATGGTGGAGTTTTGGGTTTTGTTGTTGCTAGGGCCTCAAAGGAAAACTATATAGAGGTTTCCACTACACTCTCCATTTAATTCATCACTTTTCTTCTTTTTATAACTGTCAAGGTATTAAATTTGGTCTTTTGGGTCCTCTAATTTTTTGTTTAAAATGATATAATAACTACTGCATACTTTATTGGTAAGACTGACATAGTTTACCTGAAAAAAGTTATTTTGACATTAGAACTTAATTTCCTTCATGGTAAGCTGAAAAAAAGTTATTTTGACATTAAAACTCTATTTTCGAACTCGGTCTCTCTATAAACAAGTCTTCAATGTTTTTTTATGATTATAGTTTATGTTGAGATTCAACAAGATGACGATCCTAGTGAAAATTAAGCACCTACACTAGGTGGGGCCTACAGGCTATTTTTAGGTGATATGTCTATTTTTAGAATTTGGATCAAAGTCTATTTTTAAAGAATTTATTGTATGAAGAATATATGATGATGGGCTATACTTTTTAAGCTTTAAATGTATGTGTATATTTCAGAATGTATGGTCAAAATTAGACAATACTATAGTTTTGAATAAAAACTTTAATAATAAATAATTATCTATTTTCAATGAGCACTTGGAAATAGTTAACTGAAGTGGAAAATCAATTAGCTAAGTGGATTTCAATTTGAAGTGGTCAGTTATGGACTTTGTTGGAACCTATAGGCATAACAGAGTTGGATGTGTAGTTATGTGAGTTGTTATTTAGTTTAACTCAGTTAAGTGAGTTAAACTCAGTTGTGCTAGTTGTAACTAGTTGTAAACTAGTGAGAGATCGGTGAATTAAATATTAAATTAATTCACATGGAGTGATCTCACATGCAACTGAAGAAATACTACTGTTAACTACATGCATGTCAGATCCAGTGGAGACCTAGTTGAGAGATAGGTGAAAGGGCTTGGTTGACTATCAGTTGTGACTATAGTGGTGCATTCAATGCATCTATACACACATTGGAGATGCCAATGAGGATTGTGCAGTGAAGGCAGGGCAAGATCAAATTCATTCAGGGATCTTCATCAGCAGGGATTGCGCAGTGGAGGCAGTAAATTGGTGCATGTGTGAGCCAATTTTTGTATGACAGTGTGAGACGATTGTATATTGTACTAAGAGCTCTTGGAGTAGAGTTTTGTATGATATTGTTTCATGATACATGGTATACATAATATATGATAGTTGGGGTTTTTAGCTTTATGCTTTCCCAGTAAAAACTTCTGTGTTATGTGCGATTGGTTTTTCTTCATGTGTTTGCAATTGGCGATTAAATTTCTGCAAGAGAATTAAGGAGAAGGATTATGTATTTAACAATGGATATAATTGTTAGATCAGGAGAATCTGGTAATACATCACAGTATTTATAAAATTTATACATGGTATCAAAGTAGTTCTAAGCTAAGAAGAATGCAATATTGAAGCAGTAGCTGAGTTTTGTTGGTGGAAACAATTTGAATTTGTTGCAAGAATTTATTGGTGCGACAGTTGAGTAAACATCGAAATGGATTTCAATGATTTGCAGTTAGAGTTTGCACTCGAGGGAAGCTCGAACTAAATTGCATGGAAGAATAGGATGGAGGCGGTGCTTGAAGATAATGGCTTGAAGGAGTTCATCGATAGCGATGTTCCTAAGCCCACTTCGACAGATGCTGCATTACTTGACGCATCGCAAAAGAAAGTAGCGAAGACAAGAAGAATTCTTTTGGAAGGTGTGAGAGACCATATTGTCTCAAGCCTTCATGGGAAAGCCACTCCATTTGCAATGTGGAAGGCATTGAGAGATATTTTCCAAAGCAGCAACAACCATAGGAAATTGGCGTTGAAGGATAAACTCGGAAAAATCAAAATGGAGATGGTCGACAACATTCCTAAGTATCTCACAAATTTTTTCCAATGTAGGGATGAGCTGGGGAGTGTGGGAGTCACTATTTCTGATGATGATTTGGTGAGCTTGGCTCTCTTGGGAATTCCTAAGAGTTGGCACAGTTATCAGGAATCTATCAACGACGAGAAAAAATTGTCAAATTGGGAACGACTGTGGTCGGATCTAATGCAAGAGGAGTTCAGGAGGAACACCATAGATGGCTCTTCATCAAAGCATGATGATGAAGAGGATTGTGCTTTGGCTGCCAAATCAAGGAAAGGGAAGGGGAAGAAATTCCACTCAAAATCTAAGGCTAAAGGCAAGAAGCTGGATTTGGCCCTTGCCTCGCAATTTGAACTTGATTTCTCTTTGATCGCATGCTTGGTTTCAAGTGCAATGGGATCGGTGTGGTATCTTGATAGTGGTGCTTCCTTCCACATGAAGGGAGATAAGGAGCTTTTCAGTGACTTGGAGGAGAAAGATCTCCAGATGCATATAGAGATGGGCAGCAATGGACGATACAGTGCGACCGTCATTGGTACCATTACCTTTGAGAGGGATTCAGGTAAACCACTTCTGTTGAAAGATGTTATGCATGTTCCAAGTCTAAAGAAAAACTTGGTCTCAGTTGCGATGTTGGCGGACATAGGTTATGACGTTGTTTCCAGTGATGGAAAAGCTTTCATGCGACATAAAACAATGGGCCAAACCAAGAGGATAGGGATTCGAGTCAAGAATATCTACAAGCTGGAAGTAGATGGCTGCGTTGCAATGGTGGGCAAAGAAGAAGAAGTGGTGAGCCAGGATGAGGGTGAATTATGGCACAGGAGATTGGGCCATCTTCACCATGGCACCCTGAAAATTTTGCGGTAGATTTCTACTGGACTTCCCAAGGGTACACTTGCGTAGATATATCAGTGCAAGGGATGTACTATGGGTAAGTTTGTGAAGACCACCTTTCATGAAAAGGAGAATCGTGCTTCGGTGATCTTGGAGAGATTTCACACAGACGTGTGTGGGCTATTCTCGGTTGCTTCAACATCAAAACACATGTATTATGTTATTTTTGTTGATGACTATTCTCGTAGATGTTGGATCTTCTTCATGCAGAAGAAATATCGAACATTCTCAAAGTTATGTGAGTTTAAAGCATTGGTGGAGAAAGAGTCGGGGAAGCAAGTGAAGGCTCTGCGAAGCGATAATGGTGGTGAATACATCTCGAACGAATTCAAAGAATTCTGTATCAAAGAAGGAATTCAAAGAGAACTCATAGCGCCTCATAACCCACAGAAAAATGGGGTCACGGAGAGGAATAACAGAACGATTGTGGGTGCTACATGAGATATGCTGCATGATCAGGGCCTACCAATTCACTTGTGGGTGAAAGCATGCAATGCTTCGATTTATGTGAAAAACCGTTGTCCTTATAGAGTAATTGACATGAGTAGACCTGAAGAAGCTTTTACTGGTAATAAACCGGATGTTTCTCACTTTAAGATTTTTGGCTAATCTATTTATGTTCATGTGACCAAGAATGCCAAGAAGAAGCTGGAGCCGACTGCTGAAGTTGGGATATTTTTGGGGTACACAGAAACACCCCATAATTATCGTGTGTATTTTCCAATCAGTCGAATGACTGTGGTGCGACGGGATATAAAATTCAATGAGGAGAAAGCCATGAAGTTGTCGCTTGAGAGGGAGCTAGACTTGCATGTAGAGGAGGAATTGCTTGTTCCCAAAGATGAGTCTCTAGATGTGGATCAACCACAGGAGGAGGTTCATAGAGTGGAGTCCACTCACGTAGAGCCAAACATCAGAACTGGAAAAAGGCGTACCACAGAAGCTGAGAGGCTGAAGCTTGATGCGACACAGAATGTAGGAGTCCCTACTTCACAACGCAGATAGAGATAGTCTCTTGACTGATATACTGGATACATGGCTCTCATGAGAAAATGTATTGTGACTGAGCTATCTTCCTTTCAGGAAGCAGTGTAGGAGCCCACATGGGTAGATGCAATGGTGGAGGAGTATGACTCCATTGCCAGAAACAGTGCTTGGGAAATTGTTCCAAGGCCGGTTGATAAATCAGTGGTAGGTTCAAGATGGATCTACAAGGTAAAGCAAGCTGCTGATGGGAGTGTTGAGAAGTATAAGGCAAGATTTGTGGCTTGGGGCTTCTCATAGATTGAGGGGATTTATTATGAAGAAACATTTGCATATGTCGCACGGTATTCTTCCATAAGGACCATCTTTCTCTCTCAGCGCAGATGGTTTGGCACATTCATTAGATGGATGTGAAGATTGTGTTCCTTAATGGGATCATTGAGGAAGAAGTGTACATTGAGCAACCTAAAGGATTTGAGGTCTTCAGTAGCGAGTCGCATGTGTGCAGACTCAAAAGAGCGATGTATGGGTTGAAGCAAGCACCCTATGCTTGGTACACTTGGATAGACAGCGATTTCACTGGACTTGGTTTCACCAAGAGTGAGGCGGATAACCTATACCAGATTGTGGTGGAGGGTAAGATTTTAATCATTGTTCTTTATGTTGATGATTTAATACTGACTGGTGATGAGCAGCTGATACACTCATGCAAGGAGGATCTTGCAAAGGAGTTTGAGATGAAGGATATGGGCCTCCTTCACTATTTCCTTGGATTGGAAATATGGCAGCGAGAAGGTGAACTGTTTGTGTCTCAAGGCAAGTATGCAAGGGAGATACTCGGTAAGTTTCACATGGAGGGTTTCAAACCCATGGATACTCCTCTTCCAGGAAACTGGAGGAAAGAGAATGCTACATCTAGAGAGGTAGTGGATGCTACTGTCTATCGATAGTTGGTGGGTTCACTCATGTATTTAGTTAATACAAGACCAGACATATGCTATGTGGTGAACCAACTTATTCAAGCGATGGTTAAGCCTACCAAGCTCTTTTGGAAGGTAGGCAAGCATGTCCTGAGATATCTCAGGGGCACATTTGAGTATGGCTTATGGTACAGATAGACGGATGAGGTGAAGTTGCATGGCTTCACGGATGCAGATTGGGCAAGCAGCCCAACGGACAGAAAGAGCACATCAGGAGGGGTTTTCAGTATCGGATCTACAGATGTTTCTTGGTACATCAGGAAACATAGATCTGTGGAACTCAATTCAGTGGAAGCGAAATACATGGAAGCAAGTCAAGCTGCATGTGAGGCTATCTGGATGAGGAAGATCTTGGTCAGTTTGTTCAGTTCTCATTTAGATCCTACAGTGATTTATTGTGATAATCAGAGTTGCATTGAACTCTCGATTAATCATGTGTTTCATGATATATATAAGCATATAGATATCCGGTATCATCATATCAGAGATTGTGTGCAACGGAAGACCATGTTGCTTCAATACATTCCTATGGAAGATTACGATGCAGATATTCTGACGAAGGTGCTCACCAAGAGAAAATTTGAATAACATAGAGACAGGATCGGGGTGAAAGATATTCCCTTTCTTGTTGAGAGGGAGCGTTGAGATTCAACAAGATGATGATCCTAGTGAAAATTAAGCACCTACACTAGGTGGGGCCCGCATGCTATTTTTAGGTGATATGTCTATTTTTAGAATTTAGTTCAAAGTCTATTTTTAGCAGTAATCTATTTATAGATGGTTGAGAAAATTATATGGATGGATGGGCGTCTAAGTTTGGAATGCATGTGCAAAGTTTTTTCGTGGAATGCATGTCTAAAATTAGAATGCATGTCGATTTTTTAAGCCCTTAACAAAAATTAGACAATAAATAATTATCTATTTTCAATGAGCACTTGGAAATAGTTAACTGAAGTGGAAAATCAGTTAGCTAAGTGGATTTCGAGTTGAAGTGGTTGGTTGGTCGACCATGCAGTGGACTTCATTGTAACTGAGTGATACAAAGTTGTAACAAAGTTGGATGTGTAGTTATGTGAGTTGTTATTTAGTTTAACTCAGTTAAGTGAGTTAAACTCAGTTGTGCTAGTTTTAAGTAGTTGTAGCTAAAGATACACTAGCGAGAGATTAGTGAATTAAATATTAAATTAATTCACATGGAGTGATCTCACATGCAACTGAAGAAATACTACTGTTAACTACATGCATGTAAGATCTAGTGGAGACCCAGTTGAGAGATAGGTGAAAGGGCATGGTTGAATCTTAGTTGTGACTATAGTGGTGCATTCAATGCATCTACACACACATTGGAGATGCCAATGAGGATTGCGCAGTGAAGGCAAGGGAAGATCGAATTCATTTAGGGATCTTCATCAACAGGAATTGCGCAGTGGAGGCAAGTTGTCAAGAGGCAGTAAATTGGTGCATGTGTGAGCCAATTTTTGTATGACAGTGTGAGACGATTGTATATTGTACTGAGAGCTCTTGGAGTAGAGTTTTGTATGATATTGTTTCATGATCCATGATATACATAATATATGATAGTTGGGTTTTTTAGCTTTATGCTTTCCCGGTAAAAACTTCTGTGTTATGTGCGATTGTTTTTTCTTCGTGTGTTTGCAATTGGCGATTAAATTTCCGCAAAAAAATTAAGTAGAAGGATTATGTATTTAGTAGTGGATATAATTGTTAGATCAGGAGAGTCCGGTAATACATCATAGTATTTATAAAAATTCTATAGTTTATAAGATTGGTGACAACTCTCTAATAAAAAATGGTATAGCTACACTAATATTGTCATAAATGAATAGAAATATATAATTTTTATATAATACAATAAAATAGACCAAATAAATAAAATAAATTAATAAATTAAAATATTTTAAATAATTATTATTATATTAATATCAATATAATAATTTTATATACATGAAATTTATTACTGGAAATACACAATGTTGTTTAAGTGACATAAATATACTTTTAAATTAAAAGGTAATATGATTTAGTTTAAAAAGGGCGATATGATTTATATTTAAATACATTTTATTTTTGTGGGGTATTTATCTTGCTAAACTATTTGAGATTTGCATTTCACTTACTTTTTAATGACGTGATTTTAATAAAATGATATTTAGATTGGATATTTATAGATAAGAATGGGATTTTTTTTTGCCACTTTATTATTTTATTTATGAATCAAAATCATATGGATAAGATAGTTGTTTTTAAAATTGGGATGGTGAAGTTAGGACAAGTATTTTTTTAGATTTTAATTTAAAATAATAATAATAAATAAAATTTACATTTTATTAATTAGAATAATTTATAAAATAAATTTGGTTAGATTTAAGATTTTTTTATCTATGATTTAGATAAATGTATTTCAGATTAATTACATTAGTAAGATTTAGTTGACGTTGCAAACCATCTAATATGGTTCATATTTAGGACAAGGTGAAAAAAGAAGATCGATCTTAAAGAATAAATAGTGAGGATGCATCATTTCTCAGAAAAAAAACCTCTGGAAATAGTCGTTAAAAACTAGCCTTTAATTAGTAGGTTCGTTTAAATTTTTTTATTATAATATATTATTTTTATCAATTAAAATTCATTATAAAATTATAATAATTAAATAAAAGGGGTTTATTAGTTTATTTCATAATTTATTTTATTTTAATAAAAGTTTTAAAACCATTATTTGATAAACCATAAGAAAATAAAAAGGTAAACCTAATTTAATAATAAATAAAATAAAATAGAGTTATATAATATTATAATATTATAATATAAATTATTATTATAATAGGGTTTTCTTAATATATATTTTAATTATTTTTTATAAAATTTTATAACAAACTCTTATTTATAAATTGAGAATGTAAAAATCATAATAAAATGTAATGTAATAAGAATATAAGAAAAAAGAAAAACTAAGGAGCAGAAAAATAAAGAAAAATAAATATAAGGACCAAATCATAAACACATAAGGACGCAATCAATTAGAGAGAGTTGGGGTCCAACTCTTACTCAATTTCCACCCGTCATCCCGATTGAGATTCTTAGCATGCCTCTCAATTTCAATGGCTTCCCTGAGCTTCCTATGGTGGAAGTGACCAACCCTCGCAATGACTTTGGATTCCTCAATGCAAGCACGGTGACACTATTTTTCCGCATGCTCGGCTAGAGTTGAAGTGCGAGATTGATTGTGTCTGATGTCTGTCGCATGCTCCTAGATTCTCTGTCTAATAGACCGACCCGTTTCCTCTCTCCAAAGTTCATCTCCCATTTATCTAGGAGACTTCGAACAAAATTGCTCATGTCCTTAAGCGGAATAATGTATCCTCGTCGTTCAAGCCTCTCTGTACTATTAGAAACTCGCTTGGTTCTGTAAAACACCCTATTGACCCTAAAGACATGAAGGGAGTTTATCTGTTTCCTTGCTCTTGTGGTACTCCCTATATTGGGGAAACATGTCGGTCTATTAGACAGAGAATCCAGGAGCATGCGACAGACATTAGACACAATTGATCCTGCACTTTAGCTCTGGCCGAGCATGTGGAAAAATCATGTCACCATGTTTGCAATGAGGACTCAGAAGTTATTGCAAGGGTTGGTCACTTCCACCATAGGAAGCTCAAGGAAGCCATTGAGATTGAGAGGCATGCTAAGATTCTCAATCGAGATGATGGGTGGAAATTGAGTAAGAGTTAGACACCAGCTCTCTCTAATTGATTGTGCCCTTATGTGTTTATGATTTGGTCCTTGTTTTTATTTTTCCTTTTTATTTTTTCTGCTCTTTAATTTTTCTTTTTCTTATATTCTTAGTTACAATACGTTTTATTATGATTTTTGCATTCTCGATTTATAAATAAGAGTTTATTATAAATTTTTATAAAAATTAAATAAGATATGTATTAAGAAAACCCTATTATAATAATAATTTATATTCACATATTATAATAATATGTAACCCTCTTTTATTTTATTTTATTTATTAATAAAGTAGGTTATCTTTATACTTTCTTATGGCTTATAATCTTGAATGATGGAGAATGGTTTTAAAACTTTTATTAAAATAAAATAAACTAACAAACCCCCTTTATTTAATTATTATAATTTTATAATGATTTTTAATTGATAAAAATAATATATTGTAATAAAATTTTCTAAACGAACCTACTAATTAATGGCTAGTTCTCAACGGCTAGTTTTCAGCGGCTTTTTCTGGGTAATGATGCATCTTCACTATTTATTCTTTAAGATCGATCTGGATGAACCACATTAGATGGTTTGGAACATCGACCAAATCCTAATGATGTGATTAATCCGAAAGACATTTATAAAATAAATTTATGATTTTTTATATTATAAAACTAATATATATGTATATATGGAAACTAAAATGGTACATATCTAATAGAATATTCACAATAAATAAATAATAATATATCGAAAATAAATAAATAATCAAATCTTGTTTTTTTTTTTAAATTTATGTAAACAATGAATTTTATTTTTTTATAATAAATATATTTTCAATATAAGATTGTTCAATTCAGTTAATTAAAATATATAATTTAAATAATTATTATTATTATTATTATTATGAAAATAATTAATTTTAACTAAGTAATTGAGAACTATTAACCATGTTATAGTTTGACTGTGTCAAACTTTAATTTGTTAATGTGTTCTAATATTGTATCTACATTGTTTGATTGAAACATTCTTCGTGTAAATAATGTCACTTATAATTATCGCCGAGCACTTATGGATGCCATACAATGCATTACATGTAATTTTGATGTTCATTCCTCGTTTATCTCATGAGTCTAAATGTCAAGAACTTCCTTTAAGATCATATTGCTAGGTTTGAAATGAGATTTATTTACGTTAGAAAACATTTGGCTATTGTTGTTCATAATCTCAATCCATGTTTTTACATCATGCAGTGAACTACCCAAATACCAATGCCATGTAGCCCCCATTTTGAAGCCTAACTTGTTAAATGTCAAAGAAAAAATTGACCATAGTTTGATAAGTTTTTTGTAGAAATCCAAAAAAACCTCAGTCTTCCCATTTCCCTCATTTGGTCCTAACTTTTTACCCTGCTCACTTTGCTTCATGTCGAAAATATTTCAAGATGATTTCCTCCCCTATAACATACTCTTTTGCATAATGTTAAACAACCTGTTAAAATGAAAATAGGTGGTAGGAAAATTGTTATATTCATTTAGTGCCAAAGGAAAACAATTGATTGTTTTGAGATTGTCTCTATTTAAGGGGTTATGAATCACTTTCATTTGTACTAGATTGGGATTTGTTTATAGAACTGGATTGGAGATGCTAGTTGGAATGCTTCAATTGGTCTTATCTAAATTCAATTACTTTCTTAGAATACCTCCTAGATTTGGGAATTGAGAAGAAACTAAATTCTATGGAGATAAGGTTGGTCCAATGATAGATTTGGATTTACTAAGCCTATGTGTTGAAAATTCAATTGATAAAAATGAAGTTTGTATGCCCAATTATATATTAATAAGCCCACCCTTGTTATTATGAATTTTAAGAGATGGTGAAAAGTGGGTGATCTTGTTATCATTCTAGTACTATCATTAATAGGAGAAGCATATGTAGCTAGAGAAGTACGGCTCATAATAGAGATGGTTCTAGGGCCAAAGGTATCATTAAATTTCCATAACTCATGAAAGCAAGTAGATAGTGCACAATTAGTCCGATGCATGTGGGTAGTTACCACAAACTAAGTATGGTAGATAGAGGCTTGATGTGCATTTCTAATAAACCCTAGGCGTAGTGGTTGCTAGTAAGAACCAATAACATACCTTTCAAGTCAATAAAATTTAAGTAAATGGTAAAGAAAAGGAAAATTTTCAAGTAAGGCCTACATAAGTGAAGCAATGGAACCACCAATAGATAATCTTTTCAAATAGCTCATTGACCCAACAATTAAAGGAACAAGCAACATATATAGAGGCATATAAAGTGGTAAAGTTAACAAATACATAGGTAATAACATTCTTGAAAGAATGGGATAAACATCCCATAGCTAAGTCATCTAAGGATCAATATAAAGCCCTTAAAGGACCTGCAAATGAGCCAACAAGAACATAAGTAATGGGGAAATTGAGGTTGTTTACACATTGGTTCACCCATGAAAATGCAACAATTCTACTACCATAAAAGGAAAGAGTGAGGTTTGGCTTGTTCAACTTCTAGCCTAAACTCCTATAATTTTGTAGAATATGGGAAGGGTTTCAACTTACTTGTCGCCAGAAAGATGTACAACCTATTAAAAAACAGGGTAGTGAAAGTAGTTGTGTTTATTTGTCCCCAATAAGATCATCAATGACATAATCAATATGTGAGTTGTTATGTGCCTTTGTAATTATTTCAATTTATGAAGACATACGTGATGTATTCTAGATAATATATGTGGTGTCTTTTGTTCAAGTTATTAAGACAATGTATGTTGCAACTTAGGAGGAACACAAATGCCACGGAGAATAGTAAACACAACACATAGCCTTCATTAGCTGAGAGGTGATGTATCAAGTTCTTATATCAATTGAATTAAATGATAAAGTGTCTCATAAAAGAAAATGCTATTGAAACAAAATCAAATTAATGTTCTTTTTTTTCTTTGGTATCTATAGAAATCAACAAATGGGTTGGGCTCGTACTCGCATGACACGAGGTCGAGTCTGACTACTACCACTATAACCTCTAAGTGAACCTATACATGCCCCCACTCATGGCCCACAAGGTTAATTGTGGGAGGGGAGGGTTTGAACATCAAGCCACATGCTCTACATAAGACTCAAACCACATGCTCTAGATAAGACTTCATATCATAACTATCACCAATCAAATTACTTCAAGCGATAAAATCAAATTAATTTAACATTAATTAATGTCTCAAATTTATAATAAAATTACATTCAAAATCTCCCCATTTGTATCTTCAAACACACTCTACACATTAAATAACTTCATCATAAAACAAATAAAATAAATAAATAAAACACTTCAAAATATTTGATGTGTCCGACTTGTATAAATAAAATAATGTAAACAACATTTTAAAAAAATTCTTAAACTTGATATAAAAAAATGTATTATTTTGATTGAAAATTAATTAAAAGGACAACCAACTAATTACTACAACTTCAACATATAAAAGTTGGCACTATTTTTCACCCATGTGAAAGTACAAGGGAGTACATATATTAATTCGCTCACCATCATTTGGATCGACATGAAAAAAATGTAAATATGAGTAGAATGAACTTTATGGTAATTCATTATCAACGTTTGAAAGGCTTAAGAGATTGTTCCCTTCATGAATTGAATAATGATATCAATTATTATGTTACATACTTTACCAGGCTATTTATGCATTTGATACAATGGTGTGCCCGAATTCCTAAACATCATGATCACACTAGTGTTATATCTTTATGGTGGGATAATAAATAATATAAAATATGTAATTAATGATTATAAAATAAGATGGTTTTTCTTGGGAGATAGATTTTTAATTTGTTTTTGGACCTTTCTCATTTCGAGAATAATAGCGAGCGTAGAATGAGTAATTATTTTCCCTTTCACTAGGAGTTTATGGGTATTTGTCCATCACATTTTTAGGTATACTTTCTCTAGTTTTACAAATATTAAAACATGGATATATTAGGTCAAACACAAGTTCTATAATTTTGTGGTCTTACTTGCCTGACATCTAGTTCTGGGTTTCACTCTAGATTACTATTGGGGCATATCAACAATCATTTGACATTTCTACATGGTGTTTAAGAGAATTTTAAAAATATTAGAGAAATAATGTTGATTCCCCTCTGATTGGGCAGATTGGAAAGTTGACGAGTATGAGGCCCTCATATTAAAAGGCCAGGATATTCATCCCAATATGTTTGTTACCCTGCCCTATGTGGTTCATGGACGAAAATATACCAACGAGAATTCATTTTTTCCACCTCCAAAAGCTTCTATCCAACTGAGCTTCGATGGAGCCTTTAAGGGAAATCCAGGAATGGCGGCTTATGGAGGTATTTTCAGGGATGAGCATTCAGATCCATTACGTGTTTTTTCCTTTTCATGTGGGATGATAACTAATAATCTTCAAAAATTCTTGGCACTTTAGAAAGGTATACAAATAACTATTAGATAAGGGTTTTGTTTGATCTAGGTTCATGGGGATTTTCAGCTAGTAATCTAGTGTGTACGCAAATTGCTACTTGTTCACATGACAGATAAATTAATTCACAATTGGAACCTTTAGGATGTGGTTAAGAACATTAAATATTTATTGGCCAATTTTGAATATGTTATTCCTATTCATACACAGTGGGGAGGTAATAAAGTGGTCAACACATTGGCGAATTGGAAAATTGGGGTAGTTCACAGAGACACGTAGCCTTTGATGAGTCTTGGTCGGTGACAATTCAGAGGGAGGATGTTACAACATTGAAGAAATGGGTAGAACAAGATAAAATATTAGCAGAAGAAAATGTCCCTGATGGGGGTGCTTTCACAGTCACTGAGTTACGGAGGGAGGCTTAAAAGGTTCATCGAGTTCTGGCGGGTGGTAAACTAGTAATGAGTTTTTCTGGAGGTAGTTTATGGTTGAAGTTATAATTAACATGCGTACATATTGTATAACCTATAGGGTGTCGACCCTCAGTAATAGAGCCTTACTCTACACCTGGCAATGCATGCCCTTCACGTGGCGTTATCACGATTTCCCAGCCATGCCACTCCTACCCCAAGTCTGATTATAATAAATGTAAATAGGTGGGAGGATGTGATGTTAGGTACGAAATTATTATTCGCAAAAAAATACATTTTGTATGCTCTTAGATGGTTTATTCCTATCATGGAAGATTGGTTGTGGATGGAGTAATCACTAATAGTCGAGGGAAGTCCATTTATGAGCTTAGCATGCTCAAGTGTTTTGGGAAGGTAGATTACCGGCTTACCCTATACACTTGGCCTGCCGTCATGAGCGATCATGTTGCTTTCCTCTATCAACATGCATGGCCTCTCACGTCCTCGACTTGTTATATCTGCATGGGCTTGGACCCAAGGTGGCGGAAATTTTGTGTTTTGATTACTATTGGGGCATATCAACAATCATTTGACATTTCTACATGGTGTTTAAGAGAATTTTATACTTAGCTATGCAGAGTTCTCCTTTTCTTGTGTTCTCCTCAGGCTGTCATTGTACGATTGTGTCTCGGCCCCTCAGAGGTTCGATCTTACCTGGTCATATTGTCTCTTACTTAACTTAGTAATCTTTTCTCTAACTCGTTGATTTCTTATCCATAGGTGTCAATGTTATTTGTGCGCTTTCTACACAATTATGGGTTTGGTTCGTCATTTGAATTGGTGGAAATATTACTCACGACACCTCATAACTCTTACCCTGTCAGGATTTCGTTCAGTTTCCCAGTGCTGTTCTGCAAAGTGTGGTACCCAGGTACCTTCTCCATTTGGTTTTGATAGGGAATTTGGTTTTGTTAGAGTCTCAAGATTTCAAGTTTTTCTAGCTCTTTAAGTTCTCGGTGCTCATAAATATTAGGGTTATGGGAAACTATGGCAAGTTTTAGTCTGACTTTATTGTGGGCTCCTAAAGTTTGTCTTTCATATACATAAATTTAGCTCTTGTTTCAATTTAGGGTTTCGGGCTCCTCCCCTTCCCTTGTTCTTCCCATCTACGTTGTTCAGTTTTCTAGAGTCTTTCTTTGCTCTATTTGCAGGTGATCTGCCTCTATGGCTCCTAGAAAAAGACTTCTTAGTCGGTGGGGTGGCACATTGGGGTCATCCTCTGCAGGACATCAGTGTTTTTTTGGATGAGAATCTGTGGAATTTTTTTTCGATGCAGCTCCCTTAGAGGTCTAAAAGGAAATTATTCAACTGGAGGCCAAGGAGTTTGGTGATCATGTTTACTTTTCTGATTCATAAATTGGAGGAAGTAGCCTGAAGTGGGTTACAAATCCGGGGAAGTTTCGTAAGAGAAGGCTTCACTTCCTTCATTATATTAGCTCACATCAACAATTGTAAACTCTACTAAGCATGGTAATATGAGATAAGAATGTAGACAACTAAAAGTTGTTTGTAGGTCGGGAGGAAATCAAGAGCATATTGAGGGACACCATGGATAATTTGGATGATATTGTAGTCAGATTGACCTGGGTAGAGCATTATGTGGTATCTAATTCAGAAACTGAATCAAATGAATAATAAGAGGTGCTTGTAGTCATCAACGCTCCATCTCAGAACTCTCCTCACGCTAACTTGTCTTCCATTTCGCTAGTTACCATTCTGGAGTAGTAAGTCCACAGTGCACTCCATTTTAACGTCTATTATAGGGTACAATTGTGTTTTTGTAAGATATGTTAGGGTCCTATAATAACAGGGTTCATAATTTTTTAATTGACTTTGATAGTCTTGTAAATATGAACATAGCTTGCTTTATGCAAGTTGCTTTCCCATATTTTGAAAATGAAAAATAAATAAATAAATGAAAAGAGGGTAAAAGTCCTAAAAGAAATATCAAAGGACTTAGAAAAAATAGACCCCAAAAGAAAAAAGAGATAAAATAAGACCTGAATTTGAACAAGTCAAAATGCCACTACTATTTATTTTACTGCAAGAATAATGATTATGTGTAGATTGTCAATAAATGCCATAATCCATGATCATTTAAACAATTTAATCTTAACTTTTCATGCTTTGAATTTCATGTTTTAGATAGAGAATAAAGATATGTCAAACAGTTTAAACTTGACAAATCAGTAGATAAGTAGAGAATAAATGAGGAGCTCAACAGTTTAATCTGAGCCCTCAGACGAAATAAGTTTAGATTTAGATAGTTTTTATGTTTTAAAAGAAAATGGATTTAGGGTTGCAAACCTAAATGCACCCATGAAAATGAAGTAAAAAACAAAATATGTTAGAATTAATGATGGGTAGGTAGAAAGCAGTTGTACAAGCATGTAATAGAGAATCATCGAGCAAAAATTATTAATTTCCCCTCCCCCACAATTATTCAGTATTTTAAACTATCAGTTAAAAATGCTTAGAGCATTTCTCTAACTTCTGTTGGGACCGGACCCAAGGCTCGATGACTGATTGGTTAAAAATATTGAATTCCTATACAAAACCCATATTCATCAACATTTACCCTTCATCCACAAATCATAATCCCTTTTCCTAAGTAAAAACCCATTTTTACTTAGTAAAAGTAAAAACCCTAAATAACTAATTTCATTTCCTTTCAAAAGCACTCAAAAACCCATAAAATGCATTATATCCTAAGTTAAAGTGTGAAAAATACAAAAGGGACAACTATGCTTTATTTACACTTATTGTTAAAACATGTATTTTTCATTCATTTCATACATTACCCCTTGTTCATATTAATTTATAACTATATTTATTAATTCCCTAAACTATACCCTCCCGTATATTATTAAACCCTTTATATCTTAAATAACCCACAAACCCAATATTTAAGTTTTAAACCAATGTTTAAATATCCCACGTGATTAATTAAAACCCGCCCTTATCCCATTGGTTTAAACTTATCAATAAAACAAAATACCCCGCCCCTATGGTTTTAAACATTTATCAAAATGTTTAAATACTATATAATAAAACCCGCACCCGTAATTGGAACATTTGTTAATGTTTTAATTAAAAGGCGTATATTACACCCCTCTGCCATCATATAATATAAAGTTTTAAACGTTGTAAATACATATTTTAATAGTTTAAACTTGTCCCCGTCACGTTAATACACCCCGGCTCCTCTCTAATCCATATACAACTTCCACATTAGATCTCAACTGTTCGCAATCGAACTCCCTAATCCAACGACGGAAAATCCATATCGCAAATAAAGTTGCACGATATCCACCATCTCATTTCTATGCGAAATAAGTGGTATTCAGATTTTCTCCCTCCTCCACGTGGTTCTTTCTTACTGGATCGCGTTCGTTTCACCCAAAACTGCTTACCACCTAAAATGAACGCGATAACCACTCGCAGTTTTATATCCTTTGAGCCTGAAAACCGCCATTGCTTGACTTGACCGCCATTTATTGCAGGCACCAATTAAACCTAATTTGCCTAAAAAACCTTGAAAATGCATCATTTATCCCTTTTAGCGCTTATTGAATGTATCCACCTTTTAGACTCACAAAGAAGAAGTATTTTTCACTATTTTCTTGCCCAGAACCTGCAAATTTCCACCTGTACCTATTGAATATTTCTGAGGAGCTTTGCATTGCTCTAGAGATCGAAAAGACACCATAAAATATGTTCAAAACCTTCAGAGACATCCTCAAAACCCTATACCTACATATAACAGGTATTTCCCCAAAATTAGAGCCCGTTATCATTTTTTAAAGACCTTTAAAGAAAAATTTCAGTCAAAAGTTCAAAATTAGTTAAAACAAGCCTATTAAAATATCCAAAAAACAGGCCAAACCCTATCAAAATTTCTAAAAAAACCCTGTTTTTGGCTGCACGCTATTTTGAATAAAATGTTGAGTTTATATAGCTTTTCTAAACTGTTTAAAACTCCAAATTGAGCCCAGAAATACTCTGAAGGTAGCCAAACCATCTATGCCTAATTTCAAGAGATTTTTTGCCCTGTTATCCATTGAAAAACTCAAGAAACCCTTGTTTCTTGTTTTATAACCAGTGAAGGTCTGTAAACCAAGTTGAAAGTCCAAAATTGAAAGAAAAATCCAAGAAAAGACCATATTCTGCCTGTTTAATCCAAGAAACCTTTGTCAGAGTAAAAAATACTTCTGCAAACTGTTTAATCTTGCAGAAGTAGCCAGAAAAGCCTAAAAGCAGAGTTCTGTAGTCCAAAAAGCTCCAAAATGCCTAAACCTACTCCAGCTGCATCTTCCAAAACTGCTATCATTATAAATCCTCTGCAACCTCCAGTTGTATACATTGAGTATACCCCATTAACAGATATTGAATATAAGATAGCAAATCCTATTGTAGAATTCAATTTGTTGGAAATTCACAACTAGAGCTATGAAAGATCATTGGATAATGTTGAAGAAGTTAAAATTTGGGAATCACACTTGCCCAATTATGTTGTTCCAGTTACCCACTCATGCCCAGAAGTCATTAGGTTATGCCATCATCATTATATACTTGAGCAAAGAGCAATAGTCAATGCCAATAAAGAATTACTTTTTACCATTACTGTTGAATCCATTAATCAAATGTTACAGCTTAAACCAGATCCTCAAGCAGTTCCTCTGTCCATTGAAGCACTTACCAAGTTGTATATTGGCCTTCATTTTGCTAGAATATTCCAAATCTTCCAAATATTCATGCCCTTGCATGTAGAAATTCCACATATCAATCCTCCATATTCCACTTCAAGATTTCCAGAGGGTTCTAGACATGACATCTCCATGCTCTCCTTCATCCTAGGGTACTTTATTGATGAACATACAGATGAATCCATTTTAGGTTTCCTATCGAATTTCACACTAGGACAGCTTCCATCTGTTATCTTTGATTATGCTGAGTATATTGCTGACAATATTCATGATCAATTAGTTAAAATGTCAATTGAAGGAGTGTTTAGATACACAACTTTCCTTTTCCATATGTTCTTGTATTTTCAAGCAGATAATTTTCCATTAACCCTTCAAAAGCTTGATATAGAAGGGAATCCTCTTTCAGTTATTTTATGGACCTCTTTGATCAGGAAAGAATCCACAGAGTTCACCTATGTAGAGTTTTCAGACTTCTTCATCCATCCATTGATAAAAATATTGACAAATATTGAACAGCCAAGGATAAATGATGATATGAAGAAGATTTTACAGTTTTCAGAACAGACCAAGATTGGTGATTGGTACTTATATGAAAAGCACATTGATATTAGAGTGTTTGGATCCAATTTGTTGCCCTAAAAGCTACCCAAATTTGTATCAATGAGGGTTTTTGCCTTGGAGTATATTAGGCAAATATTAAACTCTGATTCTATCAAATTCTTAGCAGCAAAGAAGAAAACATAGTTTAAATTGAAGAATCAAGTGGGACCATTCATTTGCAATCATAGAGATGCAGAGGCAGAAGCAACTAAGCAGTTATTAGAATACAGGTTTGAAGAGAGATTTTCTTGGAATTATGATCCACAAGGGATACTGAGTAAAATGAGGGTTAAGTGTAAACTAACACCCTACATTCATGAGACAAAACCAGAGATAAAGAAATATGCCAACCAGATTGAGTGGACAGAAAATAATTTATTAGATGCAGTGAAGAAAAGTGATACTAGTCACACTTTACAAACTGCAGATCAAACAGAAAAAGCCACCAAGAGGGTAAGAGAAGAAGAAACTTATGTTGCTGAAACTAGGTTCAAGATAAGATATAATAAAAGGCCTAAAACAGATCCAGTAGGTAAAGAAAAGGTAACCATTGATGTTGAAGAAAAATATCTCCCAGATACCAACACAAACGCTGCCACTGTTATCAGAAATGAGCAAGATACAGAGAATAGAAATGAAGAACGGGTTGATAATGGAAATACACAATTGATAGAGAAACAACATAACCTAGAAGCTTCATCTTCACAAACAACTGAAGAAAAGGATCTAGATATCAAGGAAAAGTACAAACATATCAAGTTAAAGAATGAAGAGATCAAAAATTATATTTACTCTCAGTATCTGAAACAAACACCAAGTGTTCAAAATATACTTTTATCTGCCTTTGATTATTCAAATAAAAAGCTAATCATGTCAGTATTTCAACCAAAAGTAAAAACTCCAAAGACAATGGCAAATTACAAGAAGATTGATTTAGAAGTCCAAACAGAAAAAATTCATGCTCTTGATCAGATAGAATTTCATAGACAGAGTTCAGAGATGTTGTATTCTACTGTTACAACTAAAGTTATGAGTGTTCAGAAACTTCAGAACACTATTACAAACATGAAAGATCAAATGAAACTTGACAAAGAATCCTTATATGCTAAAGATCTTAGAATTAAATCTTTAGAAGAATTGGTCTTGTAGGTTGGATATGATCCTGCAAATGTCAAAGTAGCAGAACAGTTAGTGAAGAAGAAAAATGAGGACATTGCAGCATTGAGAAAACAACTTAAATTGCCATCAAGTGAACATCCTCAAGCTAAGGAAATAATACAAGGACAAAATGAGAAAGATGATATGATGAATTTGATCTTTCAGCTGACAACACAGATCAAAGAGATGGAGATTCAAATGGATAAACTTTTCCATGAAAAAGAAACACCAAAAACATCAGAAATTCCTTCAGTTATTCCTATGGTCACTACAGCTGTGCCATCAACCCTAGAAGAAGAGTTGGCACCCAAAGAACCACTAGCTACTACAGTGCCAGTGACATCATCTACAACATCAGCGATCGAGTTATCCACTACAGCAGCACACCCTACAGATGATGCCAGCAAACTAGTGAAAGCTATGGAAGAAATGTCACTTCAGACAAGTGAAATTAACAGATTGAAAAAGATGGTTGACAATCTTGAAAATACAAACAAGTTGGCTCAAATAAATGCCAAAACACATGAGCAAAAGGCTATTAGACTAAATGAAGAATTGAAGAAGTTACAGAAGGAATTAACCTTAAAGGAAAAAATTTCATATGTGAAAAATCCTTTATGGAACAAGATCATTGAAGCCATAAATGATATGTGGCCCTCAATCCAATTGATTTTTGAACAGAGAGATTTACCCAAAGCAACATTAGAAGAAATTTAGAAGACTAAAGATGAGCTTGAAAACAAACCAGAACAAGCAATAGAATTAATCAAGTTTCTTAACAGCAAAAACAAGCAAGAGCTAGAAGAAATTGAGATTACTGATAGGACTGAAACTATCCTTGAAATAAGGAAAGTCCTCACCATGAAGAACTTGATGAAACAGCTTGAGGAGAAGTGTGAGAATATGAACATCACCATAACCAGGTTTATGGTCAAATTTGAGAATTTGAGGCAAAGAAGTTTGCCTAATATTTTGGTCATCAATGACAAATTAATGGCTCGGGAGGATTACAATAAAAAGATCAGAGAATTTGCAAAGGGGAAAGTTGAAAAATCAGGTGGACAAGGCACTCAAACAGGAAAAGTCTTACTCAAAATTTTTGAGGATTTGTTTTACTTGTAGCATGAGATAAGACACTTGTTTGTCATTAAACCAACTTTTTCCAAGTATACAGAAGCATATGAGAATTTCAGAAAGCTCAAGAAGATCCAAATTCCAAATGAGGAAGATTGGCAGTCATTAACATATTTACTATGAAAGATAAAAAGGCAGAAAGATAAAAGAGAAAACAGTTTGCTGAATTGCAGTCAAAACAAATTTTTATTACATCAGTAAACATATTTACAGTGGTTAAAGAGTACCCGAGTTTAAAAGAGTACCAGGGATTAAAGAGAATCAATGAAAGAGTATAAGATAAGCAGATCAGATTTTAAAACCAACTTGAAATATCTAAAGCTAGCAAGAAGGACACCAAGGCAGCCAGATGCACCTCATCCATAATCAGTTACTATTTTATTTGGATAGATAGGACAACTTGCTGATTTTTTAAGCAGCTATCTCTATTTTGTTGTAAAGATATTTTTATTTTCCTTAGATAATTCCTAGAAGCATTCTAGGATATTTTGTAAAACAATTATGTATAAATACTTCATCTTTAGAAGTATTATTGTGGAATAAATTGCTGAAGATTTCTATAGTCATTTTTTATTGGACTTGAACGCTTTTGTGTTTCAAATCTCGAGTAGTAGACTGGATTGGATCAATTGGCATCATATTTTAGGATTCATGTGATGAGGTATTGAAGTGAAGAATTTCCTTCTTGTCATTGTTTATCTTTCTTTGTTACATGCATTCATAATTGTTTCCAAATTTGAATGAATAAATAGGAGTATTACTTTAGGATTTTTTAAAAGCACCATATCTTTACTGTTTATCATTTCTATGTTTTTTGTTGATTTCCAGAATAGGGAACCCTTAATTGCTTCCTCTTTCGTTTTACCTCTACCCACTACTTCTCTTTTCCGGATCAAATAACCCTTCATTGCTCTTTATCCCGATCATATCACCTCACCAAACAACCTTCCAAGATCTTCATGGGTTATCTATCTTGCCCTAAAAACATTTGACTTTTTGACTTTGATCCTAGCTCTGTCTGATTGATTTTTGACTCCTCAGCCCAATGGATAAACATATTTCCCACTATCGATCTCATTAGGTGATTTTTCCCACCAAATCAATCAAAACAAAACCAAATTGCATAATCATAACTAGCCTAATATTTTATAAATCAAACAAAGTTAAATCTTATAGAGAGAGCCCTCTCTGGACCCTAAGAAGGCTAGAACTTAGAGTTTAAAATTTGGTTTGTGGTTACCTCTAGTGTTCTTAGACTTTAAACCAAAATCTCACAACTTTAGAATTACTAGAGTGATAACAAGATATATTACGATGTTATGTCAATTTGGATTTTGGGAGGATATATGTATAATTGTAGTTCATTTTTGGCACATTGCATGGCTCAATATCTGAGCCCTTGAGAAATTGGGGGATTGAGATTGTTGTTCTTATAGTTTCCCGTTCTCCAGTATTAGAGTCCATTTTGTTTACTATTGTCAAGTTGTGTTTATGGTTATTCTTGGTGGTAGACATGATCTCCCAGGAAACTCTTTTGGATGTATGTTGAACAAATTTCGCTATAAAATCTTCTAATATCAAGAGAAAACTGTCGAAAAATAAAATAAAATTAGTGTAAAATAAGTAATATAAATTAGGATGTTCAACCTTATGAAAATTTGAACCAAGTATCTATACAATATATTTGATTAATTACATTTTAATAACAATGAAAACCAATTAAACTAACCTTTTTATAAAATAATATTTATATTTAAGTATTAAAGATTTTTTCCGCATTGCATTATATTAGATATCATTTTTTGGGATTCAACTGCGTTAAGTAAGTCATTCATCTATGACCATTTCCATGAGAGGTAGTCGTAATTGACTAGTTTCTCATGATTTTTGAATAGTCCACTTATCACTCATTGCATCGGGTGATGCTCACAGGAGTGAAGAAGTGAGATTGAAACTAGTGAAATGAATTACATAGTATCAATCATGGGCTTGATTGTTGATTTGAATGGAACGTATTAGTTTTGTTGTGCTAAGTATCTAAACAGTAATTAAATTGTGTACATAAGGTTCACTGAAGTTTGCAGGTGCAACAAATCGTTTTAACTTAGTTAAACATATTTTTATGTGGGGTTAAAGCACGTAAATATATTGTATAATGGTGTGCAACAATAAATAACAAACAATAATGCATCACATATGACAATACTCAATAAATTGATGAAGCAATTCACTCCTCCTGGGCCACATCTGCTGGTCCAACTCCCAATGGCATGTCCCCCATATCTTATTGCTCAAAAATGGTAAGTACATGTGATAAAAAGCCTCAAATTTCTATGCTCTCTGTAAAAACAACTTCAAAATGCTTGAATTTGTCAGGAATGACTATTCATTTGCAAAAAACAGAGAATGGATGCTCAATACACTGAAAACACCCTAGTGGCCATGGTGGCTCCTTCACCTATCCTGAATCAAAACCTGCACAAGATGACCTCTTATGGCTCTGAAACATTTTCCAATGTGTTCAGAATGTCGAAAATAGCCAAAAATGACTATTCACTCATAAACAATGGTCAAATTCCTCCAGAGTTATGACCCAAACTGTAAATTGCCCAATCACTCCTAAGAAAGCTCCTCCAAAATTGGAGGAACTCCAGTTAGCTCCGTCAAAACAACACTAACCTCCAAATCTGGGAATTCTCCAATGGAACCACTGGGCAAACTGGTAGTTAACTTAAATGCTGAGAAAACCGCATGTGAATGCACCAGAGTTGATGGTTTAAAACTGCGCGTTTTACCTTGGAACCCGGAGTCGTGGTTCCCTATCTGCCAACTGTTTGAATTAAAATCTTTTAAAACCCGCCATGTGAACGTCACCAAGTTAACCGCCGGTTTCCAAGCTGCCAATTGTGTAAGGTCATGGTCGCGAGCGGAGGGTCATATGGTGGGGGTTTGGCCCTCAGGGGCTGGCCTCCCCAACCCCTGCCGCATAAAACGTTCAACTTCAAATATATGCGCCAATGTATATGGGTAAGAAACATTATTGTGGCGTGACGGTCGGGCGCGTACAGGCATTGCGGGAGGTCCCGCGTTCGAACGCCATTGTCTCCAAAAAAAATTACAACAACTTTCGACCTCTGGCCTGGGGCCACGTGGTAGCCTCCGGGCTGGCCACGTGGCACCCCCTCATTGGCCCAAAAAACCTTATAATAAAAAATAATTTTTTTCAAAATATATATTTTTTGAAAATTTTCATACAAAGTCAAAGTAGGTCAAAGTCATTTTTTTTAGTTTACTGGGCTTTTCAAAACTTAATAACTTCTGCATACGACCTCTGTTTTGCAAACTGTTCATGGCACCAGAATCGCAACGACGAGGCCTTTCCGGTCGCTTAGGTTGCAAACACTTTTGAGCACTTTAATTTTTGAGCATTTTTTAGCAATGGACATGAGCTTCTGATCACACCTCCCCATTGGGAAGCTTTTGGACCCCAAAATCTCTCCGGAATACTGAACATGAAGATGAGGAGACTATGTCCCCACTCTTCCAATCTTAATCCATTGAAATTTCCCTAATTTCATTAATTGGATCTTTTAATGAAACGACAATTTTTTCCTTGATTCC
Organism: Pinus albicaulis; assembly: GCA_034641835.2. Classification (NCBI taxonomy): domain Eukaryota; kingdom Viridiplantae; phylum Streptophyta; class Pinopsida; order Pinales; family Pinaceae; genus Pinus; species Pinus albicaulis. The sequence goes on from CM076584.1 coordinate 1,560,236,785, forward strand.
GTTAACCAACCATTGTTTCTTTTGACATTGTCATGCTGCATATTTATTGATCTTGTAGAAGAAAAACTTAAATTTGTAGTAAACATACTATTTCTACATTGGTCTATAATCAAAGGAAACTTAAAATTACTTTCACCTTGCATCATGTCCTTATGGAGATTTTTTGTTGAATTAGCCTTGAACTTGTGTCATTTCCTATCCAAGTTTCTTCGCCATAGTACCATGCCTTTCTGAAACCAACAATGATCATTGCTGAATCTTGTGCCTTCTTTGCTAAGTTGATTTTCCCTCTCTTGGACCTTTGCAACTTCTTGCACTGACACTTTTTTTTGGAGCACTGTTCGACACCAAAGTCGACTGCTGCAATTGCTTGTCATCTTCTTTCAAAGACAACCTGATTTCAAACTAAAACAACTCATTATATACATCAGCATTTACATGAAAAGGATTATGTAAAAATTCTCTTTGTTTAATCATCATCAATGTAAAGTTTTGACTTGCATTGACGAGCCTCTTCATCTTCCCCGCATTAACTAAAGAAGAGTCTAGTTTTTTTTTATGAGCTCTCACAATGTACTCCTTGCCATCTTTGAATAAATGCTATTTGTTCTCATGGCGATAGAAGATAACTTTCTTGTCATACAAGTAAGGATTTCCCAAAAACATACATGTTATATCAAGCAAAACAACATATAATTCAACAGTGTCAATGAAATGTGATGTTATTGCAAAGCGCAACATGCACTTCTTTGAAACCTGTAAATTGGCATCCTTAGAAATCCAACTAAGTGGATATGGTTTCAGATGTGGAATGGTCTCAAGAATAAGTTTCTTGACCAAGTCTTCAAAGATTAAATTCGCTTGTGAACCACTGTCAAACAATGTGTCAACCTTGGTATGTTTGGAAATGACACTCACATGAAGCAGTTCAGTTCTCTTTTCTTCACTTGGAGCTTCTATGTGACAGTTAGATATACTAGAACTGGGTTTATTTTCATTCTCTTTCCCCTTTATGTTCTTTAGTCCCATAGCTATGATTTTTGTTTCATCTCCTAAATCTGACCCTAGGTATTGTTCATCTATTGCAACTATCTTGCCTTTTTCCTTGGCTTTCTCTTTGGCTTTAAAACTTTCTAGTTTCAACTCCGGATGAAGTTTCCAACATTGGTCCTCATCATGGCTAGTTTTAGAACAATGTTTGCAGAAGAATTTTCCCTTCTCTTTTCTAGTATTTGCATTTCTATTTTTCTTCCATTTTCCTTTAAACTCACTTTCCTCATTCCCATCTAAGTTTTGTTTTCCCCTTGCCTCTAAATGTGTGGCTTGAACACAAACCTCATCTAGGCACGTAGGGTTAAACATGAGGATTATATGTCTTAGGTAGGTATGTAAACCTCCTATATACTTGAGCAAAGTGTCTTGGCTATGCAAATCTACTCCTAGTAAAAGAGCTCTTATTCTAAATTCTTGAGTATACACTTGTACATTTTGTCCTTTCAATTGTTCAAAAAAATTTCCAGTCCATTATGGCTTTTTGCATGTGAGCTAATGGATAAAACTGTTGTTTTATTGCAGAAATGAAATAAGTCCATGATAAGATAATCTTACCATATTTCTTAATCTCCTCCTTTGTCTTGGCTTCCCACCAAACAAGTGTTGCACCTTCCATTATCAATGAAGCTAGTTGGATTTTGGTGCCATCATCATGAAAATTTTGAATTCTCAAATAGACCTCTAATTGCCTAATCCAATTATCTAGCTTTTATGCATTAACTTCACCATCAAACATTGGAAATTCAAACTTAACATCAAGTTTTAGAAAAGGATTTTTACCAGTGTTCTTTGACTTGTGTGACTGATGTACTGAAGATGAAGTAGAGGATGATGAAGATGAAGATGAGGGTGATGATGATGACTTTCCATTGTCTCCATTTCCTCCATTACCCTTCTTGGATTGATCTTCATAATTGTGACCTCATGACGATCCTTGTCCTTCCTTGTGAAGTTTGGATCCTTCTCCTTCTATTATTTCATTCCTTTCTTGATAAAGGACTCTCACCATTTTAGTCATGTTAAGGAATGCTTTCCTGAACACTCTTTCTTCCTCTTTGGGATCAACTTCTTCATGGGTTCCTTCCTCCCTTGAATTCATGCTTATGGCTTCTTCTGCTTCTCTTTGAGGTGAAATTGAAGGTGGAGATAATGGCACTCTTGCCCTCCTTGGCCGAGGATTACTTTTAACTTTCACCAATTGACCTTCTCCTCTCTTAAGCTTCAACCTAGTAAGCATTAAAAATCTTGCAAACTGTTAAACAAATCCTTTGCACAAAGATTAAACAGAGAAAATATTGTAGCTTAACTCAAGCTCAACCTAAGCTTCGATACCAACTTGATCCGAATGGAATGTATTAGTTTTGATGTGCTAAGTATCCAAACAGTAATTAAATTGTGTGCATAAGGTTCACTGAAGTTTGCAGGTGAAACAAGTGGTTTTAACTTAGTTAAACATATTTTTATGTGAGGTTAAAGAATGTAAAATAGCTTGTATAACACTGTGCAGCAATAAATAATAGAGAATAATGCATCACATATCACAATACTAAACAAATTGATGAAGCAGTACACCCCTCTTGGGCTACATCTGCTGGTCTAGCTCCCAATGGCATGTCGCTCATATATTATTGCTAAAAAATGGTAAGTACATGTGATAAAAAGCATCAAATGGTTGTTTTCTCTATAAAATCAGCTTCACAATGCTTGAATTAGTCAGGAATGACTATTCATTTGCAGGAAACGGAGAATGGATGCTCAATACACTGAAAACACCCTAGTGGCCCTAGTGGCTCCTTAACCTCTCCTGAAGAAAAACCTACACAAGATGACCTCTGATGACTCTAAAACCTTTGCCAATGTGTTTGTTCATAATGTCAAAAATAGCCAAAAATGACTATTCATTCATAAAAAATGGTCGAATTCCTCCAGATTTATGACCTAAACTGTAATTTTCCCAATCACTTCTAAGAAAGCTCCTCCAAAATTGGAGGAACTCCAGTTAGCTCCGTCAAAACAGCAATGATCGCAAATCTGGGGGTCCACCAGCGTAACCGCCGGGCAGACTGGCAATTAACTTAAATGTTGAGAAAACAGCATGTGAGCGCGCTGGATTTGACGGTTTAAAACTATGTGTTTTACCTTGGAACCTGGAGTCGTGGTTCCATATCCACCAACCGTTTGCATTAAAATCTTTTAAAACCCTCCATGTGAATGCCGCCGAGTTAACTGCCGGTTTCCAAGCCATCAGTTGCGTAAGGTCATGGTCGCGAACGAAGGGTCATATGGTGGGGGGCTGGACTCCCCAACCCCCACCGCATAAAATGTTCAACTTCAAATATATGCGCCAATGTATAAGGGTAAGAAACATTATTGTGGCCTGATGGTCGAGCGCGTACATGCATTGTGGGAGGTCCCGCGTTCAAACCCCATGGTCTCCAAAAAGATTTACAACAACTTTCGACCTCCGGCCTGGGGCCACATGGCAACCTTCAGGCTGGCCATGTGGCACCGGCTCATTAGCCCAAAAAAACATATATATTAAAATATTTTTTTTCAAAATATTTTTTTTTTATAAAATTTTCATACAAAGTCAAACTAGGTCAAAGTCATTTTTTTTAGTTTAGTAGGCTTTTCAAACCTTAATAACTTCTACATACGACCTCTGTTTTGCGAACCGTTCACGGCGCCAGAATCGCAGCGATGAGACCTTTCCAATCGCTGAGGTTGCAAACACTTTTGAGCACTTTCATTTTTTAGCAGTGGACATGATCTCCGGTTCAATTGTGGGGGAAACTCCACAGTTAAGCGTGCTTGAGCTAGAGGCGATCTGGGATGGGTGACCTCCCGAGAAGTCTTGGCTATCAGGTGCAAGCCCTAGAAGTGATAATTGACGCTATGTGATTCATTTCACTATTTCAATCCCAATTCTTCACTCTTGTGAGCATCACCTGATGCAATTAGTGCTAAGTGGACTATTAAAAAATCATGAGAAATTAGTCAGTTACGACTACCTCTCATGGAAATGGTCATAGATGAATGACTTACTTAACGCAGTTGAATCCCAAAAAATGATATCTAATATAACACATTAAAGAAAAACTCCTCAATGCTTAAATACAAAGAGTGTAAGGAGCTCTAATTGAATGGTTCATGAGGCACAATACTTATTAAGGTTTTGCAAATGGGATAGCAAGCTAAGTGGGCTTGATTGTTGGGAAAATTCCCCAGTTAAGCGTGCTTGAGCCAGAGGCGATCTGGGATGGGTGACCTCCCGAGAAGTCTTGGTTACCGGGTGCAAGCCCCGGAAGTGATGATTGACGTTATGTGATTCATTTCACTAGTTTCAATCCCACTTCTTCACTCCTGTGAGCATCACCCGATGCAATGAGTGCTAAGTGGACTATTCAAAAATCATGAGAAATTAGTTAGTTATGACTACCTTTAGTTATTAATATTTTTAAAGTTATAGCTATCATACTTTCTAAGTCCATGTCAATATTATGATTATTCATATATTAATATCTTTAAATTTATAGGTATTATATTTTATAAGTTTATTTCATTTAAGATGGTTAGGTATGTGATGTATTATGTATGGGTTGGTTTAATTGGTCGAGTTACATTGTAAAACATCTTTATTATTTGGAGGTCCCGAGTTCAATTCTCTTGACACCCTCGAGGTCAAGCTTCGTTGTTGAGTCAGCATGATTGCTTGGTACAAATTTTTCGTGGATGTAGCGATGACCGATCTCTGAAGTCCATAAACCACATAGGAAAAAAATGTGATGTATTATGTATTATTTTTACAATAATAATTAAGAGAAACTAGAAAGAGAAAAAAAAAAATTTGTGAAATAAATTTAACTAATATAATCATATCAATTAAATGATTGATAAATACTATAACCCAAATAAAAGTAAAAAAATGATAATTATGGCAAAGAGTTGGAAATAACTCAAATCTTAAAGTTAAAAGTTAGATAATTGTGACATGGTTGAAAATAATTCAAATCTTAAATTAAAAATAAGATCCTAACTAAAATATTTTGTAATAATCCCAATAATTAAAAATCTCCTTTTTTTTAAATATAAATAATTTAATAAATTATATATATACATAATATTTACGATATAAAAAATATAAACAATTTATATTATTTAATAAATAAAAATAAGGAATATAATATGTTTTATCTCCATCCAAATGAACCGTTTATTAGAAATAGGGTAGTTTACAGATTATAATATTACTTTATTATTATTAAACTAATTATATAAGTTATATAATTCATTAAAAATATATAATTTAAAAAACAGTTAGTTAAATTAGAAGAAACCATTTTATTTTTTTATAAATTACAATATTACTTTTTTATTATTAAACTAATGATATAAGTTATATAATTCAAGAAAAATATATAATTTAAAAAACAGTTAGTCAAATTATTTATTTATATAGAAGGAAAATTCCTACAATATTATTAAAATGTTTATAATTTTTTAAATATAAATTACATTTAATTTTTCAAAAATAATATATTGAAACGAGGTATTCAAACACTTAAATAAAATTTAAATTATATTATAAAAATTACAAGTTATAAAACAAGAGTGGCAACAATTTTTTAAGTACAACTTAATAGAATTAGCACAACTTTACTATTAAAAATTATTATAATTATTAATAGAGTTAATTATATATTTAGTGAATATATAACATATTTAAATGCTCATCATGATTATAAATATAAATTGTTTTTGGATTTAAAAAATATCTAATATATATTTGATATTTAGAACTATATATATTATATATATATATATATATATATATATATATATATATATATATATATATATATATATATATATATATTTTTTAATAATTATTATAAAAAATAATTATTATTTTTATTTAAATTTAAATTTTATTTTATAAAATGTTTATTGACATTTTATATTTAATAAACTAATTATAAATACTAAATATTTGATTATAAATTATTAATATATATGAAAATTTTCCACGAGATAGGCAATCTGGTGTGTTGTTAAGGCACTCTTTGATGTGAAGTTACTAGTTCAATTTGAATCCTTATTATTATCTATTATTATCATTATTAATAGAGTTAATTATATATTTAGAGAATAAAGTTTTATATAACATATTTAAATGATCATCATGATTATAAATATAAATTGTTTTTAGATTTAAAAAATATCTAATATATTTGATATATTTAGAATTATATATATTATAGTAAAATATTATATATATATATATAATTTTAATAATTATTATAAAAAATAATTATTATTTTTATTTAAATTTAAATTTTATTTTATAAAATGTTTATTGACATTTAATATTTAATAAACTAATTATAAATACTAAATATTTTATTTATAAATCATTAATATATATATGAAAAATGTTCACAAGGTTTTAGATAGACAGGTGATTCGGTGTGTTGTCAAAGCACTCCTTGATATGAAATCACCAGTTCAATTCCCTGCCCCCATCAAGGTGATGTATTTGGACATGATGATGAAGATGTAGTCCTACCCAGCTTATATATATATATATATATATATATATATATATATATATATATATATATATATATATATATAATAAAACAATAATGAATAACTATACCATAATGCCTCACTCGTGTATGAAGCACTTCTAAATGGGAATACTAATCACAATTATTATGTTACATCATACTTAGTATACTTATGCAATTGGGTGTCCTAATCTTTATCAACAATCATCATATACTATAAGTATCGTTCTTTCTGTGGGTTTTCATAATTATTTTATTTTTTATTGGGTGTATTATGAAAATTAATTATTAGGGGTGGTAGGAGGGGAAGACATATTATACAGTTTTTGGTATTTAAGAGAACAAAATGTTTAGATTCTTATGGGGTTTTGGTTACATGAAAAATAATCAAGTAGACATATATGGTCTCTACTAGAGACTCTTGTTAACAAAAGAACATTAGGTGGACACACTTATGGTTATGGGAGATTCTCTTCTAATCTTGCATCATCTTGTTAAAGGCTTTCTCCCAAAGGAGAAAACTATGGAAAACAATATGAAAAGAATTAGGAAAATTGCAGAATATATCCCATCCAAAGCATATTTCCATGTCTTAAGAGACTTCAATAGACAAGCAAACAAGTATGCTAACGAGGGGTGTAAATTGAAATAGGTGAATTAAAGATTAATGGCCAAATCAGGTCTACTATAATTCCCTAATAGCAAATGAAGTCTTTTAAATTTATTTTAGTTAAATTGGTTGATACAAGAAAATACAATAATGGAAAATTGGGTGGCCCAAGTGACTTTGTGGAAACCTCGAGGAAACACATGCATGCATACAAGCCATCATGCAAGATTTCATAATTAATTAGTAGCATTATGTGTTTTGTTGGGGCAATTTTGTAAGGTATTCACCTACAAAACCCCTCTTTTTGTTGCTCAAATGCATTCTCCTCACGAAAATCAGTTTTCATATTGGAAAGGAGAAAATAATTGGAAAATTTTGAAGAATTAGCTTTGTAATGCTTATATATTTCCTGTGAACTAGGTGCAAAATTATACAATACAAATACTCTTTCCAGTTAAAAATAAAATAAAAATGATTTTTTTTTGTTTTTTTTGTTTTTTTTTAATATAATGATTATAGATTTGAGACTTTTGCGATTGGTATTTTGTGTAGAAAATTTTTCTAGATAAATCACATCCATTGTTGATAGATTCGATGTTTCGAACCAGTCCACCATGGTTCATCTTCAGGAAAATATCCATGAGTAGGTCAGATCTCACAATAAGGTATAAATAGGAGAATGAGAGAGATGAACAAAAAGGAAAAATAAGGAGGCCAACCAAGAAAGTCAAGAAAAAGATTAATGAAATATCTGACATTAATAAATTAATTTAATTTAATTGATTTTTAATTAATTTAATTTAATTTAATTATAATTTATTTGTAATTAATTTTATCAATGAAAGGTGTGATATTAATAAATTAAGGAATTTAATTTATTTGATTTTTAATTAGTTTAATTAATTTTTAATTCATTTAGTTTAATTTAATTTTATCATATTAATAAAAAAAAATTATTTTCATTCTTTTAATATGATTGAAAAATGAATTTTTAATTTTTAAGGATTATTTTCAATTAATTTGATTATTATTATTCTTAATTTAATTTATTTTATTAATAAAATTATTAATAGATAAACATTTTAGGTAACTTAATGATTTGAATTTCATTCTTTAATAAGATTGAAAAAAGAGTTAATTTAAAATTTGAAAGTTTTTATTTATAATAATTATAAATTTTTAATAATTTTTAAAGGTGTTATTTTTTATTTTTAAATTTATAAGTTTTTTTTAGCTAATTCATTTAAATGAAGAGGTAATAAAAATGGCTAATGAAATGATAGGAGAGTTTATTATTAAATACTAATCAACTGATTTATAGGGAAAGTTATATAAAGGACAAAAATGTGAATTATATGTAATAGTGTTTTAAAAAGGGATAGTGGAATGTCTTCATTATAGAGGATGTTTATAATAAGGATTAAGGAATAAAATAGAGTAAAGGAAAAGATAGTTAGGGTTTATTAAATTGATTTTAATGAGTATATGGTATATGGATGAGTGATAATTGAATATCACAACAATGAGAGAGGAGGGAATAATGATGGACAAAAAAAGGGGGGGGATGGGGATGGGGTGGAGGAAAAGGACAACAAGGATAGGAAAGAAATGGATGAGGGTGCAAGAGGAGGAAAAGAGGAAAGGAGAAAAAGAAAGAGGAGCAGAAAAACATACAGAAGGATGAAGGGAGAAGGCTAGGAAGGGAGAGGCTGGGTAAGGGAGTGGTTGTTGCTCAAGGTAGGAATCCAATTATCGCTTATTTTCTAGTCATCATCATGGTTGAGGTTTTCCGGGTGTTTTCCAATTTTGATAGCTTCCCTAAATTTTTTGTGGTGATAGTGATCAATTTTGGCCAACACATAGGAGTTTTCAATACAAATGTGATGATTGGTTTTGTTAGAGTTTTCTGCTAGAGCTGAGGTTTTAAGGCGGTTATGGTTAATATCTGCAGCATGTTCTTGAATTCTAGTTAAGATAGATCGACCAATTTCCCCAATGTACGACTTGCCACATGAACAAGGAATCAAGTAAACTCCTTTGTGGCATTTAAGGTCAATCGAGTCTTTGACAGATTTGAGACACTTGCTAATAGGATTCATGTGTTAAAAGAGGTTTTGATATTGTTATTTTTTAAAACGTGAGAGATTTTGGCTATGATGCCTTATATGTAGGGTAGGTGAACTTTACCCATCATGTCATTCATTTCCAGTTTATTTTTAGCGTGATTTTCAGCATTTAAAGGCTTTGATTACTTGGTTTTTTTTGTATCCATTATTTTCCTTTTCCTTAAATTATTAAAAATGCATTAAATTAATTTATTAATGTCAAATATTTAATTAATCTTTTTCTTGAGTTTCTTGGTCGGCCTCCCTATCTTTTCCTAAAGATGAACCACGGTGGACTAGTTCGAAACGTCGAATCTATCAACAATGGATGTGATTTATCTAGAAAAATCTTCTACACATAATATAATGATATTAATTTTTCATTTTATTTTAATATTTTCAAAAATATTAATAATAATATCTTGTTCTATAAATTTTTCTTCATTATTATTAATATCTATATGATGTATATGGAAACAAATTATGTAATATGATAATTTCTTTTTTGATACATGTAAATGCTTTTTATTGATGAATGGGAGGTTAGAAATCTTGACTTTGCATTAACATAATACAAATACGGATTTTAAGATGTGTATAAGTATATGCAGAATTACATATAGGGAGAGAGATTGAACTGTGTGCCTCTTTTATGTAAGATTAAAAGCTTTAATAATTGGTCATGGGGCATCCATTAGAGTCTTTTAGGCCTTAAGAAGATAACGGGGTTGAGATTTGGTCCACATATGTGTATTGGCATGTAGTTATGTGTGCGTCATGCATTTGATCAGTACCTCTTGGTACTCCCATGACTACCTTAAGGTCTTCGATAAATATGATATTTGGTCAACCTTCATGAGAAGAGGGAGGTGGGATTTGAATCACTTTTGTATGTGTGCAAGTATTATTGTACCTCACACGTTCAAATACTACTTTCAAGTTTCCCAATGATTATCTTAAGGTGCCCACTAACACCTTTTGAAAACTAGAACTCTGATTAATGGTTAAAAAATCATTATTTCACATCACTAATTACCATCCCTTAAGGCTATGTAGGATGAAAATATAATTATAGGTTGAGGAAAGGGAGGGAGGGGTAAGGATTTTAGAGAGAAAACTCACCTGGCTTTTTTAACCCATATCAAGGATTGGGGGATGAGAGCACACAACATAATCATTTTCTTTATCTAATCTAAACTAGTGGCTCAAGATAGTAGATATATTTTAAACATTAAAATATCTAAATAAAGGGGCAACATAATCACTTGTGGATATCATGAGTTGGTTGGGTCTAAGAAACCACTTCTTCTATTCCAGATCGAAGGATTTTACCATGGATCATGGTGTCCAAGTAGCAACATAAAAGTTAGTGGTTTCACTATATATTAACACCACCTATTATGCATTAATAAAATGTTCATTTAGACACAATGATGATAGAACTAACACATATACACGAAGCCATTGTTTACTCATGTATTAATTCTCTAAGTACATAATGTACAAACATAATTATAACTCATTTTTCCTGGGTTACACGCCCAAGGAAAACCCCCAATTACTTCCCCTCGTTTCAAGGATGGTCCCCAAGGTAAACCCTAGATTCTTTAGGGCATAAGGCCTTTCAAGAAGAAGTTTTAAAACCATCACAATAGTATAATTGTTATGATATCAACATGTCACTTCTGGGAATTGAACCTTGGTATGGAAGATAACAATCATTCCTGTTAACCACCCAAGATAAACCCAATTGACAACATAATTATAACTTATGGATTGTCATTTCTAATTATATATATTTGAATCTTTAAATTGATTAGTTAGTTTATAATATTTATTCTCTAACTATTTTTTGAAAATGCAACAAGAAATTCCTTATTTAATTTTACCTTTGATTAAATTAGGAGAAATTTGAAATTCCACATCAACATACAACTTGAATGAGTTAACTAAGGTGATATAGTTTTTATCCTTAGTTAGATTATTTAATTCGAGTTGGGGGCATGAACTTGAGTTGCGTATAGTGATTCCTAAATTTTAGGAGCCTAGGTTGAGTTAATTTCAGTTGTAATAATTTAATTCAATTAAATTGAGTTATGGTTAGTTAAAATAGTTCCAACCGTTGGAGGAACTAGTGGGAGGCCTAGAAGTGGGTTATAACTCCAGTTTTTAAGCAGTTCACTGATCAATCAACCTAAATTAACTAATGCATTTGAGATTGGAGTTCAAGGGAAGTGTATTATCAATTGTAGAATTTTCCAAATTGTACAGGTGGTGCATGCAGTCAGAGGAAGACACTAAAGTAATTGTGTAATCCAGATGAGGGAATTTCCTAATTAATAGAGGCCTAATTCCAAAAGTAACAACACAAGGAAATTTGAGCTTGGTGGGCTAAGAAATTGGTTAAGCATTGACCAAAGTAATTCAGTGAAGCAACATGATAGAAGATACACTTGCACGTTATGCTCTAGCTTGAGCAGGCATATTGTATTCATCCAGATTCCTTGATTAATACGATATAGATAGGAAGGGGTTTTGAGAAGTTTCTTTCCCCTAGATAAATATATATGTATGTGTGTTTAATCATGATGCATGTTTTTGATATGTGTTCTCGATCATGAATTTTCTTCCGCATATGAGTAAAGTAGATTTGAGTCTTGTGTTTTAGTACATTACATGAGAAGTTTTGAATCTACACATTAATTTCTACATCGTATTAGAGCTATATTCACAGTAGAGAAGAGAATTCGAAGTTGTCATTGCAGGAGGTTCTAATTTCAATATCAGTGTTACAAGTTTTCTCCAAGACTGATAAGATGGATTTCAATGGACTCGGGCTCGAGTATGCTTTGGAAGGAACTAAAAATTTTGTGGCATGGAAGATCCGCATGGATGAAATATTGGATGACAATGGGATACTAGAATACATCAAGACAAATATAGCAAAACCCCAAGCATATGATGCCTAGGGTCTTTCTCAATGGAAGAAGGATGTGGCTAAAGAGAGTAGAATCATATTAGAGGGATTTCGAAATCACATTGTCTCGAGTCTACACAGGAAAGAGACTCCGTTTGCAATGTGGAAAAAAATGACAACTTTTTTAGAGAAAAATAGTGACCACAGGAAGTTGGCACTCAAGGATAAGCTTCGAAGCATCAAGATGCAAAATAATGACACGTTTTCGTAGTTCCTGAGCAGGTTTACACAGTGTCGTGATGAACTTGGAGGGGTCAGTGTTATTGTCCGTGAAGAAGATCTGGTAGCTCTAGCCCTCTTGGTTCTTCCCAGGAGCTGGCATAATTATCAAGATTCGGTAAATGGTAGAGAGAAACTACCACATTGGGAGTGATTATGGTACGTTCTAGTGTAAGAAGAAATAAGGCGAAACTTTAGAGATGGGACCTCATCCAAAGAAGAAGAAGAGGACTTTGAATTAGTCAGTAAAGGAAGGAAGGCTAAGGGGGAAATCCCAAGGTGAGGCTAATTCTAGCTTAGAGGGAAAGAAAAAATATTTTTCCAAAATCAAATGCTTTCATTGTCATGAATTCTGGCACTATGCCACGAAATTTCCACAGAAGAAGGAAAGCAAGAAGGAGCCTGCAGTAATAGCAACATGTGAAGCTCTAACTTCACAATTCGAGCTTGATTTTACTCTCATTACATGCATGGAAAGCACAAATATGGGAAGCATGTGGTATCTGGATAGTGGTACCTTGTTCCACATGACATGGAATAGAGATTTATTAAGTGGCTTGGAGGAGAAATACCTCAAGCATAACATTGAGTTTGGAGATGACGGGAGGTATAATGTGGCCAATATTGATACAATCACCTTTTAAAGGGAATCAATCTCCCCTCTTAGACTCAAGGATGTGATGTTTATTCTGGGACTAAAGAAGAACCTTGTTTCTGTAGCAGTGTTGGAAGACCATGGCTATGATGTGATATTCAACAAAGGAAAGGAATTCCTTAGACACATCGCCATGGGACATGTGAAGCAGATCAGTGTGCGAGACAAGAACCTGTATGCAATTGAGGTAGAAGATTCATGGAAATCCTTGAGGAGTAAGGAAAATTTTAGAGACTTGGTGGTTGATAGGGAGTATGATCTACCTCTCAAAATGAATCATCAGAAGAAGACTCAAAAAGTTGTGGAGCAACCACAACTAGAGAAGCAAACCGAAGGCATAGTGGAAACATCCACTCAAGCGGAGACCTCCAGTAGGGGAATTTCGATCTAAGTGGGAAGAGGGAGAACATGCAACCATACCTCCAGGTGTGAGGTGGGACAATGTGAAGCAATAATCCCAGGAGTGCATAAATTTGGGTAGGGTTCATTGAAGTGTTTTTTTGTCTCATTGATCATTACCTTGCTACAGGAGCCCATAGTATTCAACAGCAAGAGGATCAATGTCAGTCAGATATTGAGGAGTGTAGAGAAGTGTTGACATTAGAGCAGGAGGCTCAATAGCAGAGTCAACAACAACACAATTTTCCTAATACACAATTGCAGACACAATTGATTCAATGATTATTTTTATGTATTTTTATGTATGCTTCTCAGTTGCAGATGTTGTAGTAGCGACAACAACAGTGAGAGGTATTTCATGTAGTACATTCCAAAGGAGATGGATTAGGGTAGATGTGAATCCCTTTCTTACTAAGAGGGAGTGTTGAAAACATAGCAAGAAATTCCTAATTTAATTTTTCCTTTGATTAAATTAGTAGAAATTTGAAATTCCACATCAACAGAAAACTTGAATGAGTTAACCTAGGTGATATAGTTTTTATCACTCAGTTGGCTTAGTTAATTCAAGTTGGGGGAATGAAATTGAGTTGTGTAAAATGATTCCTAAATTTTAGGAGTCTAGGTCGAGTTAATTTCAGTTGTAACAATTTAATTTAATTAAATTGAGTTATGGTCTGTTAAACTAGTTCCAAATTTTGGAGGAACTAGTGGGAGGTCTAACAGTGGGGTGTAACTTCAGTGTTTAACCATTTAACTGATCAATTAGCCTAAATTAACTCATGCATGCATGAAATTCGAGTTACCTAGTTGAGATTAGAGTTCAAGGGTAGTGTACTATCACTTGTAGAATTTTCCAAATTGTATAGGTGATGCATGCAGTAAGAGGAAGAACCTAAAGTATTTGTGCAATCTTTTTTTTTTCAGCTGTGGTTCACGGTCACTGAGTGGCCGCTACATCCACAGGTAATAATCCAGTAGATCCACCCGAAGGGATCAACCGTTGGCTTTAATTTCGGGGCCTAACCCCAAGGGCGTCGAGGAGATTTGACCCCGTGACCTTCCATATGGCAAGGTACTTTAGCAACGGGAACTCAACCATTTGAGCTATCCCTTGGGGCAAGTATTTGTGCAATCTAGATGAGGGAATTTCCTAATTAATAGGGGCATAATTCCTAGAGAAACAAACTCGAAGCAACATAGTCAATCAGTGAAGCAACATGATAGAAGATACACTTGCACGTTGTGCTCTAGCTTGAGCAAACATATTCTATTCATCCAAATTCTTTGATTAATGTAATACATATAGGAAAGGGTTTTGAGAAGTTTCTTTCCCCTAGATATATCTCAGTGTCTATGTGTTGAATCATGATGCATGCTTTTGATATGTGTTCTTGATCATGAATTTGCTTCCGCAAATGAGTAGAGTAGATTTGAGTCTTATGTTTTAGTACATTACATGAATGATTTTGAATCTACACTTTAATTTCTACACTATTTATTCCCTAGGTTATATTTTAACATTCAATTTTGGTCTTCATACTCTTATACAACATTTTATCTTCCTTCTATCTTTTTAGTGATATGCATTTTTAGTGAACCTTGATATATATAAGGTAAAATATAAACCTTTAATTTGAGAATAAACCCTTAACTTTAGAAATAACAAAACACATGTACATAGTAGATGACACAAGGATGTTAAGATAACCATTAATGTAGGGTAATGCTACCAAACACTCCTTACTAAACCTGGAATCACTTTGTAAACTATGTTTGCTAAAATATAATACTCAATGTCCAAGATATCTAATACAATGATACTCATGTGTATTTATACTTTCTCATGAGCATTCCTAGGGACTTATACCAACTACCTCTCATTATTATATTCATTTCTTTTAACTACCTAGTAGACTTATTTACTACCCATGGACTACCAAGTAAGCATAATCCATGCTTATAATCATATAAAATTTATTATCCGTTTTAAGTACTTCCCTAGATGCCTCATATTATCTTTACTAGAGAGATTACACTTTTCATATTCTTTCTACTTTTGAATCACTCCTCTAAATTATATTATTTTCCATCCACTTCATTTTACTCCCAACTCTCCTTAACTTTATTTAAAGATACCCTCTAAAATTACACATACTCATTAATCTATTCACTACTTCTATAATATATATATATATATATATATATATATATATATATATATATATATATAATTTCACTACATTTATATATATTATCTACTCTTTTACACATTTTTAAATTCAATATCGTAATAAAAATGAATTTCAAATATTGATTATGAAAGATGAATCTTAGTAAAATAAGGTCCCAATAGCTTCTCTTTTTGGTTTTGATAACTTATGCCAAAAATATCCCAACATGAAGTGAGAAATGAAATTATTTGGTCGATACAAAAAGCTCATTTTCAAAAGTCCTTTTAAAAGAAGATCCAAAATGACTTAGTTTGGTTTTTATGGAGAATAGTCTCAAATAACCTTATTTAGTTTTTATGGGAATTGAGGCTTTAGATTTTTTTTATGGGAATTGAGGCTTTAAATGGTTTTTATGGGAATTATGGTTTCAAATGATTTTTTTGGTTTTTATTGAGGAAAGATAATTATAAGTGTTTTGGTTTTTACTGAGGAAAGATAATTATGATCGTTTGTTTGATTAAAATAGTTTGATTAATTAATTATATATATATATATAAATTAAAATAATAAAAATAGAAAATACTAAAATATTTATTTTATTAAATTAAAATTTATTTTTGTTAGTATAAGATAATCAAACTAAAGTGAATATAACAAAGGTATTTTGTAAATTACATGGCGAAGGTCTTTAGATTTTATATCTAAAATATGGGGAGATTTTTTAAGAGAATTATAATAAAAATTTTGTGTGTTATTAATAATATGATGAAGGGATTTACTCGAGGAGGTCATTAAATTTTATATTCAAATTACAAAATATATTATCAATAATATGGTTGAATTTATGATACTAACAAATATTCATACAGATTAAGTATTTTGAGTATGTTAGAATTTTTTAAAATTCCAAAATAATTATAAAAAAATAAAATAATAGATTTAG
The DNA here is from genome assembly GCA_034641835.2 of Pinus albicaulis. Classification (NCBI taxonomy): domain Eukaryota; kingdom Viridiplantae; phylum Streptophyta; class Pinopsida; order Pinales; family Pinaceae; genus Pinus; species Pinus albicaulis. Next base: position 1,560,253,487 of record CM076584.1, read on the forward strand.
GTAAAAATGAATTTATAACCATTATCTTTAAATTAGAAGGTGAATAACCTCATAAGAAAGCAACTTCATCTTACTATCTTTCCAAAATGTATATATGTAATAAATATTAAGAAAAATGAATGAAAAATATGAAATTTAATTAATATCAATACAAATGTAAATAAGGAGCAAGATATGAAATGAGAAGTAGATCATCTACGTCAATTCTAAATTTCTTTATAGTTAATCTACATGATTTTTGTAGAAAGACCATGTGCTAATGTAGATGGTATAACTCAATTTAGAGGAAAATAAGAAAGAAACACCAGTGGTCTCTTTTATCCACATATTGCATTGCATGAAGTAAAAAAAATCAACTTCAATTGTATGTTTATAGGAAATAATATGTTGGTATGGAATATGTACTGAATTAAGAAAACAAGAAGAACACACTCTGTGATCCTTTCAATCAAGATAGTGTATCACATGAAGAAAAACAAAAATAGTTCCAATTTTTATCAGCAATGTAACACCCCTTGTTTTATGTTTTCAAGTTAGACATTTGAACTTCAATCCAAAGGGGACCCAATGGATAGTTATGGTGTGGATGTAATTAATTATTTAATCATGAAAAATAAATAAACTATTTCTGTGCATATTGACCAAATGAGATTTTTGAGATCACTTGCCAAATCCATGAGGTATGGAAAGAGGCTAAGACTTTCCCCAAAAGTATTTCAAAAATCCTTGAAAGAATTTATTTCTAATTTAGATTTTTGAGGAAAAATCTAGATTTCCCCAATGAGGTGGAGATTAGTTGGGAAGAAGTAAAAATCTGGAAAAGCAGAAAGCAGCTTTAAAAATCCCTAAATAAGGGAAGCCTAGGCAAACAGGAATAAAATCATCCTGTAATTCTGGACACAGAATTAGAAACAGGGTTTAGGGAGTAGAAGCTTAAATAAGCTACTCTAGAACAGATTGGGGTTGGTCTGTTCTAGGAGATGATCTCAGCTCGGGGGTGAGTTCTGGGGATAGAAGAACTCTAAGGTTGGGAGGACAGGTCATTGGCAGAAGTGGTATGCTCACAATTTTTATGAATGGTTAATAATTACTTGTTATTATGCAGTATGGTTAATCACTGTAGATGTTATTGTAACTCAAAAATTCTGAAATGGATATTCCATACATTTAACATAACTGTTTAGAAGAACTTAATCCTCTCAATTCTATATAGTTGTAGGAATAGGAATTATGGGGAAAATCATCCAGAAGTTCTAAACCTGCTAATGGTTTAAATCTGTAGATTTATACTACTCCCATAAATCATTAAAGTTGTAACTTTAATCTGTTTCCGTGGAAGTATAAATCAAATTTTGTATGAAATAGGAAGATAGACTTAGAAGATGAAAAAACAGCTATGAACTTAGAAGAGTTATAGTGATTAATCACAGTGCTGACATTGTAGAGATAACTTATTGAAGTGCATGTTGATAAACTGTAATCATTTTGTTTTAAAAGGAAAATCTGAACTAAGAAGTAAATAATTCTTGTTACCTGAATTAAATACATGAGATAGAAAGTTGCACATCATTGAAGAAAGTAAGCAAGTATAAATGATAAGTTAAATCATTTACAAGACTGATATGAATATGTACACTTGGCCAATACAAAGCAGAGAATGAAATCTTATCTAGATACATTCTCATATTATGAAACCAGCTGGGATATATTATAGAAAACCAAAATATATAAATAGAACTAAAATTCTATGCTAATGATGAAACTCTTATAACCGAAAGATAGATGTCATTGATATGTCCCTAATGGAAAAAGTCTCTGTTAGATTCTGCACACCTGACAGGAAAAGTATAATAGCAAAACAACCTACTGACACAGAAATTCTAATATCTGAAATAACATAATGGGTTATAGCTTAAATAAATCCCATTGGGTTGCAATGAATGTAAGCCATGTATCCTGGCAAAGTACCCATTTAAATTTTGTTAAGGGTTTTATTAACCTATACTTATTATCCTAATGTACTCATAAGGAAAAGAAGGTCTATTGATAGTAATCCTCTGTATTCCAGGAATTGAAATAAAAAGTACTCAGGTGGATATTATTAAGTTTTCTAATCATACATTGAAAGGAAAATTGTACTTATCAGAGGAGTATTATACATAACCATTCAGCCAGCAAACTGATTATTAGTATTGTAACTATTTGTCTAGATATCACATAAAAATAAAACATATGTCAATGTACAGATATCATAGAAAAACAAATAGCAGAAAGGGGACCCAAGAACTCTGTTCGTATGTAGTCATGGTGGTGTATTAAACTTCCATCACTTAATATATATATATATATATATATATATAACCATCAAGTGGAAATACTGAATAAACCTGGAAATAAATAATAAGTGTATGGTGAATATGACAGACATGTGAAACCCTATATACTATTATGAAATAGATACACAATGTCCCAAATGAATTTGATAGGCCTCGCCCAAGCGAGGAAATTCCTGAGCATTAGTCTTAAGGGAAAATAGTATAATACAACCAGACTATATTAAAACGTATTCCATAGTCAAAAAGCTTGGTCGTATTCTAAGGCAGAGAAGTTGATTTTAGATAGTCCAATTATACGTTTACAAAATTTATAGAGGTGCAACGAGATTCATAACACCTGAGCCAAATAAAATTGTTAAAAGACCTCAGACGAAAAATGTAGAACCAAAGCTGACCCATACATATGGGAATATCGAACTACTGAAATCGAAATTCTCTGTAACGAGAAGGAACCAACCTGAGTACACAAACGAAGACAAACATCTTAGGGCGAAACTGGAACAAATGCCGAGAGCATGATAAGAGTGAAGGTTACGATGGCGGGAATTAACATAATCACCTGCAGTCACAAGAAACCAAAACGCAAAATTAAAAAGGGCGAGGATAAGCCAATATAAATACAACTAGAATTTAACAAACGCCCATATACATATCAATTTACCTTGAGAAATACGATGTAAAACGTTCTCTAGTTAATTCCCAACTCTGAAAGGGGAAACGAAACCATGAGTATCAAATGACAATGATTCCTAAAATTCATTCGACTCATTGTATTCAAACGCAGGAGAAATCAAAGCCCGAATGTGGATCACATTATTACCGCACGGCAAAAATGCCTCAAACAACTATGAGGAGTCTGCTACGGCACCAACGCTCTTAGTAGGCAGAGCTAATTCCAAACACGAACAGAGAATCAAAATTTCAACCTCCTCCTGTAGAGTTAAATCGTACTCATAATAAGAATTGTATATGATATATGGCACGAATAAACTCAACAAGGCATGGCGTAATAGGGAGAACGTGTTACCTATGAATCTCGCTCCGGTATGCAAACCAAGCGACTGTGTGCGTCAAGCAGACTCGATGGCAAGACCATCGATACCACCAAGTTGAAACCCTGGCCACGAGACGTGCAAGAAAAAAATGAAGGTTGTAACAAGAGAAATTCCAAATTAAGTAGAACGTCAAACCCTAATGCATCCATGCCATCCAGATGGAAAAATATGTGAGAGCCATACTTGAACTTAGGGTTATATCAATGGCACTCGAAGGTCTTTAATGGCGGGTTGATAGAAGTTATGAATCTGAGCCAGGAATATAAATGTGAAATGATGTCCAGGTACCACTTCTCTTCTCGAGAAAGGCATGAGACTTAACGTAGAGAGAACAATGGGCTGGCACTCGAATATCATCGTAGAGAAGTACACAAGAGACAATTAATATGTAGGACAAGCATGAGACGAAACCCTCAAAGAGGTTGACACATTGAGTGTAATCTTGCTTTGTGTAAAGATTGTGGGAATCGTTTCAAATCAACTTGATGTTGTATGTACTATCTTACACAAGCCGTCAAGTGAAAGAGGCATATGGACGTGATAGGGTCGCGGACCTTATGTATAACACATAATCAAAGGCAATTCGGTAGAGAATGACTTCATATGAAAGTAGTATGGGTGAACAATATATTAACGTGTTCAATGTAATAATTCGATTTAAGTTAATCGTTGGGGTTATAAGATCTTCCACTTAAATTACAAGGGAAGTTAACTAAGATGGTTTAGAATAATTTAAAAAAAAAAAAAGAAGAAGAAGAAGAAGAAGAAGCAATGGGTATCATAATTAAAAAGGAAGTCACCCTAACAACTTGAGGAACGAATTAATAAGCATTAATGATTCAGATATAGATCAACATTCCTTAGGGAAAAATACAGATACGTAGGTAACTGTAAACCTTAAAGTAAGGTGTTCATGAGAAATCTAAATTGGGTGAACCAATAATAATAATAATAATAATTTGAGGCATGTTACAAGCAAGTATGGGTCTCCTTCTATTAACTAGTTAAATGATTACATACATAGATCTGTCGACACTCCAGAAACCAGGCCTTGTGACCAGAATTACCAAAAACGTTTTCGCCCATAACGGGAAACCGAAGGAATATCAAGTCTGATGACCCCTAAAACGGGTAGAAGAACTAGAACTCCGACTTGTAACCAACTAAACCTGCTAAGACTTTGAACTATGTACATTACAGGGCTAAGAGCCCACCGATAGATTAACATAACAAAAAATTAGGGCACCTAATTAGTCTCAGTCCTAGTTCTCCCCTCCCGGGCTATCCGACTCTTGCATTGTCACGACTTCCTCCTCTTCTCTGTCCCTGACATATTTTGGCGGAAGCGCACAGTCAAACTGCAAAATGTCTAGTCACCCATCCATCACCAAGGTGTCCTACAGCTTGCCGAGGCTTTTGTCTAACACTTCCCTGATGTTGTGGAGGTTCTCTCCCACCGCTTGTCCAATTCTCTTCCTCTCGCATATCAGACAGCCCAAGAGGATCCGTGTCACCCAGACTGGTTGCCACTCGACCCCCCCATACTCCTGCCGAAGAGACTTGATCAGGTCTACCTCCATTTTGGAAATGGTGGAAGCATCCTCATCGTCGTTCTTGGCAAATAATAGAGCCTCCAAATCCAGTCTACCACCCCAATTCTCCAACTGAGACCTGTGCCGCCCCAATTCTTCACCTCTAGATGCCTCTCCTCTGCCACTACCTGCTCCGTGCCCCACACAGCGACGACCCTGAGCTGGGCGACCCGCCATTCTCCCCTCCAGGATGGAGCGTCGATAGACCACTACCGCTACCACCTGTGTCACTTCTGGGACCCCCTCCACCTTTCTACCCGTCCACCCTGCTGCACCACGCTAAAACGATTCTGCCTCATCCACTTCGTGTCCGTATAAACCCATCCTGACCCCCACACTTTGCTTTGCTTTCTTCCCTACACCTTTCAACGCCAATAACTCCACACTCGAGCAGACTGGGACAAAGATGGTACCTCCCTCCCTCGGGATCCTGCATTCCCATTACCTCCGCCTCCATTTTCCAATACTGCATACTGATCATCGTTGCCACCGTCCTTCCCCCGCTTAAACTGTCATCCTCTGTCATGCTTGAACCCACGTCGCCGCTTGCATGTAACTTACGTGTGCTCGACCACCTACGTGACACCCCTCCTTCCGCCCATGGGCCTTGGTCACCCGCATCCAAGGAAAAATAATTCCAATTTTATATTTATAGAGAAGAATATATTAGAATAAGAATCACATAAAATAGTGAGTATTAACTTTAATCACCTGGTTCTAGTTTATGTTCAATGAGCTTAAAATTTTACAAAATTTTAGTACTCTAAATTTTGATCATAAAATTTGGCGTTAGATTTAACAAATCTTTAATTTTTTTTTTTTTAAAATTATATATAATAAAAGTTATTCAATATAAATAAATAACAAAAATAAAATAAATATGATATATAAATATACAAATATGGTAAATTTGTTAATATATTTTTTTATCAATTTATTTTTTACTCCACATTCAATTTTATTTACATATCCGTATACAAGAATGAATATATTCCAATTGTCTAGAAGTTTAGATTCATAATTAAAAATTTATAAATATTCAAATATAAAATTATAAATAAAAATAATACATAAAAATAAAATTAAAATTAAAAGAAAGAGAAAGAGAAAAGGATATATATATATATATATATATTCTGCTTCTGCTTAACTATAACTTAAAGTGAATGGCAATGAAAATAAAGGTCAAAGCACGGCCAATTTTGAATCTACAGAAAGATGTACATATGGGGAACAATTAGAAGGAACGACCCCTTGTGGAAGTACATATTTACAGGTACCATTTGCAATATGAAATACTTTGGATAATAACGAATGGCCATAAAATTCATCGCCAACCATCAAAAGTTTTAATGGATTGATTCATTCACAAATTATTATTATTGTACATTTTATGATCATAGAGGGTAGTTGTATATTCCACACTACAGGATTTTAGAGAGGGTAAATAATATATTATTAGTATATATTTTAAATTATATAGAAATAGAAATTATAAAGTTGTGATGGTTTTATATTTTGAAAAAAAAAAAAAAAATTGTTTATTTAATATATATTAAATATTTATATTAGATAAAAAATTGAAGTTATTTATACAGAGATTATTTCGAAAATTGATTTATATATGATAATATCTATTTTATATATGTTAATGATCTAGCTTAATCATGTATATGGAAAAATAGCTTAGTATTTTTAAGAATTGTATATTAAAAAAAAATTGGAGAATTTGATAACTTTACAAAACATGAAAACTAACAAAAGACATGTTTACTTGTCACGTCTTCCAAGAGAAGCTTAATTTCGATTACATCATCAAGTTGGTGCATTGTTACTTCTTCGTTCAACTTGCCACGACTATAATGCACCAACTTGACATAGTTTGATACTCTTGGATGATATCTCTTGCTCATGTTAATAATTGAAGTCCACAACATATTACAATATTATTCAAAGATTTCCATTTGACACTTCTATTGTACAAGTGTGCCCATAATTTTTGCAACCTGAGATACTACATTTTGTTCATTCTCATGAATCTTTATATTTGTTGTGTAGTTTGATCCCTTGTTTCCTTGGATAACTTCTTTATGGTTTCTGAAATTCCTCACAGTCCCTCTCAGCTCCCAATAATCCATTGTGAGGTGACATAGAGACCAAAACACCTGCTTAAACACCATAGAACATTCCATGTTTGGACCCAATAAATAATGGGGTAGCAAATAGAGGAGATATAAGTTTAAAATGCTACAACAAAGGGAAAATAGGCCTTCATTAAAGTTTCAAAGAACACGCCTTTGGTAAGAAAGAAACCTAAGAGACGTAGAGAAAAAACCACAAACCAAAACCAAATAACTTAAGGTGAGCTTGTGCTTTCCCATAGTTAGGAACAAATCTCAAATTCACCACTATAATATATTAGAGGATGAAAAAATGAGAATTGAAGCAATATTAAACCAACATAAACTATCAAAGAAAAACCAAATTTTATAACTAAAATTTCTCCTAACCAAGATTCTAGAGGAGGAGGCTCATCAAAATTCTAGAGCCACAATCCAAACACCAACATGCACCTTAAAAGGGCTCCAATAATCTAGTGTTGCTTCCTCCATATTGTCATCCACTTAATCTCACCACAACTAAGAGTAACATCACTCCTAAATACATAAACTTGCGACAATATAACTAAGGGTATGTGGAAATGAGTCCATTGTCTCATCTCATAACTACTCCTATAATACAATTCGATGGTGCACACTTTACCATGTGATATCTTAGCTCTTCAATATGTGGCTTATACCTTATGTTGATACCATAAAATGGGTTTATTTCCATGGCTTCCATTAATGCTATTAACCCACTTTTAAGAGGGTGGTTTTATTAGCAATATGATATACAACTTTATCGTTCTCCTAGAGTACATGGAAGAATTTGATACTATAGAAGTTAAGAGCCTCCTTTTTATCTTGATCAAGTGTTGCATCTAGAGTGTAATCAAAGATAATAGTCTTCGAAACCATTTTTCCAGTGACGAGCTTTGAATCCCTTATGACGATCAATGAGTGAATATTAACTTCAATTGCTAATGTTAACCCTTGCACTAATGCATAAGCTTCATGTACATTATTAGATGCAATACCGAGACCCAAACTATAAATCAATGTTGCTACTCTAGAGCTTATAATATCCCTGTTGTTCAGGTAAATCCCCTCTGCAAACAGAGGCGATCCCTCTAGCCCTGGAGTGGGTTTAGCAACAAGGGAACAAGCTGGATTTTCAGACTCCTAGCTTATAAATGAAAATGAGTTAGGATAGATGGCCTACCTTGGTCCAACGTTTTTGTTGTCGTTTGCAGCAACGATCCGCTGATCCTTATTTCCACACGTCGAAGTCTTCCAGTGATAATGTCTGTGTACCTGCACAATGATCAAGTGAACGGTGATATCATACGAAAACATATTTTCATTCACAACTATTCGATTGGTCAAGGAGAATCAAACATTTTGCATATTATCGAACAAAAAATTGGAACCAAAAAACCAGTCTTGTATTAAAGATAGAGAAAAGAAGTTTACAACCAAAAAGCCTTGACGTTATAGCCTCCTTCGACAGGTCCAGTCAAATGTGTCTCAAGCATTCATCGGGGATCCGACTTGGAAAGGCAATGGGCCTAAACTCTCTCTCGACAATGGATTCCTCTCTGCCTTATTCTCACACCAGCTATAGTAAGGATTGTGCAGCTAGCTGAAACCATGTGAGAAGGGTGTATTTATAGGAGAGGAGAAGGTGGTTTGGGATCCATCATAAGGTGGAAGGGAGGCCTTATCCTTTAGGGAGTTACTCAAATGTAGAAAACAAGAAGCCAAAGGAAGGACTTCGACATTATTCAGTCGAACAAACCATCATGACTCCGCTCACGAAGTGGTTGGGCATGAAAACTTTGTTTCTATTTTTTAAAAAAAATCCAAAAACAGCTTGGCGTGAGCAATCCACTGAGACAGAGTGCCAATTGGCGCGAGGCCCAGTGCTAATTTCTCTATGGGCACGAGGCCATAACTGCCTACCAGCGTCGACCCAAAATCATGTGTTTTTGAGAGCCTGCTCCAGGAATGGTCAACAGAGGAAATGTTCTTCATATGCCAAGGGATGCAATGACACTTTTTGCAAGGTATGACAATACACAGAAGTCACTGAAATGGTCCTCCAATGTTCGGGATGGGGATTGTAGGGACGGTGACAAAATATTGTGTAACAGATGCCCCCTAAAGCATGAGGTCCGAGAGAGCGAGAGGAGTGAAATTATTTATGAGAACGTGTTCAAACCAAACACTGTCGTTGAAAGACCTGCAAGTACAAGTACAATTGATATCTCTGATACATGAATATGTGGCATGGGTGCCACCATCCATAAGAGAGTACATATAAAAATAAGATCCGAGGTATGGACGCAGCTATCCAGCAAGAAGGATCAATAAATAGACTCAGGTATGGTTGTAGTCATCCAATCAGACGACTCATGCATAGATTCATGATAAACCAAATTGTCTCGCAACCTGGATTTCATCAGACAAAACCCAGGGTCTTGCGCTCCATCTCGACCTGAACAAGTACAAATTCAAGCATGCAAATGAGTGAGTTGAAGTCGAACATGCAATAAAGTCACTTGATTACCAGCCAATGATGAAAGTTGTTAAGAGGTGCGAGAGAAACCACCAACAATGATGTTGCAGCCTCCTTCGACGAGTCCAATCAAACGCGTCTCAAGCATTCGTCGGGGATCAGACTTGGCGAGGCAATGGGCCTAAACTCTCTCTCGACAATGGATTCCTTTATGCCTTATTCTCACACCATCTATAGTAAGGATTGTTCAGCTAGCTGAAAGCATGTGAGAAGGATGTATTTATAGGAGAGGAAGAGGTGGTTTGGATCCCTCATAATGTGGAAGGGAGGCCTTATCCTTTGGGGAGTTTCTCATTTGTAGGAAACAAGAAGCCAAAGGAAAGACTTCGACGTTATTCATTCGAACAAACCATGATGACTCTGCTCACGAAGTGGTTGGGCATGGAAACTTTGTTTTTATTTTGAAAAACTTTCCAAAAACAGCTCAGCGCGAGCAGTCCACTGAGACAGAGCACCAATGGGCGCGAGGCCCAGTGCTAATTTCTTTATGAGCGCGAGGCCATAAATGCCTACCAGCGCCAATGCAAAATCATGTGTTTTTGAGAGCATGCTCCAGGAATGGTCAACAGAGGAAATGTTCTTCACATGCCAAGGGATGTAATGACACTTTTTGCAAGGTATGACAATACACAAAAGTCACTGAAATGGTCCTCCAATGTTCGGGATGGGGATTGTAGGGACAGTGACAAAATACTGTGTAATAATCCCCCCAACCTAACACATGCCACCTAAAATTTAATTACTAAAACAATAGCAAAGCATTATTTTTATTTTCTATCCATGAATAAAGTTTGAAAAAAAAACAAATTTAATTTATTGTAACATGGTGAATGCATTAGGTGGATAATATAAACATAGTCGAATTATGAGCATGCTCAATACCTATAATAAACATTGTTCATTAAATTAGAGTGGACTTCTTATATTCATAATTGTTTCAAATTATATAAAAATAAATTTTAACTAGACTTAAAGCTTCTTCAAACCATTAATGAATTGATTGAAATAAACATAAAATGAGATAATCATTACTTGTTACCATTAATGAGTTGATTGAAATAAACATAAAATGAGATAATCATTACATGTAAAATAACATGTATAGTTATTTAAAATTATAGCGCAATCAATTTTAACATATATTATTTCAAATTATATGACAATAAATTTTAACTAAATTTATTTAAAAATTTGTGAGACATGGAAACTGATCTATAAACTATAAGAATCCTGAAAAGTGATCTATAAAACTAAAAAACATAAGAAGTGAGCCAAAATAATGTAGTAATATTTACTTTTAATAATTAACAAACCAATAATAAATAAAAAATAAATAAAAATTTCTCATTCAATTTAAAAAAAAAAAAACAACTCACAACTCACTTTTAAAAAAAAAAATACTATATATTTTTAATTTAATTTTAAAAATTTATATTTTAAAAAAAAATTGTAACAATTATATATATAAATATATGACTAAAAATACTCATATTTCTAAAAAAAAAATTGTGGAAATTTTATTTTAATTAAAAAAACCCATAATATATTGCACATCTCAATGATTTTGTATTAATATTGTATATGATTATACTTACCATTTTTTCCCCTCTCTAAAAAATATAAAACAGTATGAAAAAGATATAAAATAGTATTTATAAAAAATATAAAACTTATTTATAATTTTTTTTTCTTGATATTAATATTTTATGATTTTGATTTGACACTTTATACCCAAAAACATCTATATTATTTTTTCATTTTCCATGTTTGCTTTCGTCACAAGTCACTCATGTGTTTTTTCATTTCCATGTTCACTTTGCATCCGAACGGATCAATCTCATCTTTATGTCTTCACGTTGTTAGGGCAACCAAAAATCCCATCATAATGAATATATTAACCCCATGGCACTTTGATATCCAATCAAATACTTATACTCCCCTGTCTAAACCAAAATACACTAATATTTCTTAATAATCCATCTTAAAAAGGGGTAGAGTAAGAAAAGTATGATCATGACCGCAATTCATAATCATCCAATAACGTGTATTAATTCTTAATCAATTGGGATTCATGTTAACAAAATAAAACATTAACATTATACAAATTTAGAGGTGGTGTTCATGAAGTGTATTGGTGATGTTCATTCAGTAAGTATGCATATGTATATATAAAAGAAAATGGATGATGTTTATATTAAAATATTTGCATAGCCAAAATCATTTACATATTTCAAATATATTTAAGGCTTTTGAATTTGAGATTGAGCGTGGAGGCTCAATCCAAACCTTCAAGCAGGTTCTCTATTACACAAAAATTTCAGTCTCTTTGCAAGCAGAAAATTTCTAAATAACTCCCAATATCCAAACCCATTTACTTTTCATTTTTCACTAATTTTATTTTGATATAGTTTGAATTCTTGTTTTTCTTGGTGAAAAACTTTTTCTTTTCCTCCCATTTTGAATCCAACCCACATTTTCTTCAAATTCTAGTGAATTGTTCTTCATAAGTGCACAATAATATTCTTGAAATCTTCTTCATCCACCTCATATTCCCACGAAGTTGCCTTTTCAACGTTATTCCTTTTGGTTTCTGGACGAGATCCATTTTCCATGACGGATTGCTACTTTTCCACTAACACTGTGCCTTGGGAATCCTCACTGGAGATTGGAGGATCCACATTAGCTTACGAGTTTTCCTGCTTAGATTTTGTTGTCATAAATGTGTTTTCTTTGGCTGTATCTACTTCCTTCTTGTCTTCTATCTCTTTCTTGTCCTGAAGCTCTTCCTCTCTGTGTACTGTATAGTGATCACCTTGCGCTCCATCCTACCATTTGGGCCTTCGAGATTTTTTCCAGTATTTTCTATTTTGAGAACGTTTGTGGCAATTTTTAACTACATTCCTTGTTTCATAGCATGCTCTACATTGAAATGAAATATTCTCATATTCGAGCTTTTGAACCCAAACATAGTTTGGCGCCGTCATATTAATCTTCGCGGGAAAACCCTTGTTGAAGTCCATCTTCACAAAAATGAAGGCATAATTAGTCTTGTAAAAATTTATATTTCAGGACAACGAAGATAAAAATTTCCCAGCGCATTCCCAATGTAGGAAAGTGATGTAAGATTGCAAAAATGCAAGGAAAGTTTCAAAAGAGTTACTCAAACTGGGGTTGTGGAGATTGATGATATTACCACAACCTAGCTTCACAAATGGCCTTCTTATCCTGTATATTATCAAAACCCACAGTGAGAAAACCCCGATCCATAGGGTAAATGTTCAGTTTGTCCATCAAAAGGGGCTTCCATGTCTTAGAAATCCATTCGTGTAGATCAATTAGTTGTGGTCAAAACCCATTAAACTTGCAAACCAAGTAATTCTCTAAAAACTATTTTTCACAACAAAAAACTTTCTCATCTACAAGAACATTGAGTGAAGGAATATCTTGAACCACCGAAAGACCAGAACCAAATTTCAACGTAGAGTTATACGAAATTGAAGAAGAGCTAGCTTTATCGAAAACCATACCTACAAAAGAAATTGGATTTTTCACCAAATCATAGGGATTCATCTTTGAACGATCTGCAAAAATTCCACGCGAATAGAGCAAAGATTGGACAACTAGAGAAAAACCATAAGCATTAAGGGTTTTGAAAGCTCGTTCCATATATAATATAACTTATACACACACACACACACACACACACACACACACTCACTCACACACATACATCCTCTTCTTAATACTATTGTATACAATGTGTGAGAAATAATTGGCTTTGAATTTTAAAATATATTTAACATTGACAAACTTACTAGAAAATCTAATCTTTTGAATAATATGCAAATAAGATCTGTAAAATCAGTAATAATTTACTGAGGTGAGGTCATATGTTTGTTAAGATAGAAGAAGGGTGCAATCTAACTTGGTAATGAATGCATTTCCATTGTTGTAGACTAATATGGACCACGTAAATAATAAGAATGCAAGAAACAAGACTAAGAAAATGATACTTATGCATTCCAACAACACATATAATGGTGTGGAAAAACTCATGTACATAGCCACTACTCTATTCTCTTTCCACATCAAATACATAAACCATCACAAAATCAAACCAATTTGGAAAAACCCATGTATATAGCCACCACCTTATTCTCTTTCCACATCAAATACATAAACCATCAAAAAAATCAAACCGATTTGGAAAAACTCATGTACATAGCCACTACCTTATTCTCTTTCCACATTAAATACATCAACCATAACAAAATCAAACCACTTCAATGATTTCCTTTCACCAAAGATAAGCCACAAGCATAATAAGCTATATTCAAGAATATCCTATTTGGAATTTTATGCCAAATTCCCCTTGATAGTCAACCCAAAGGTGATGACATTAGTAAATGGGAAGGGTCAAGCTTATTAATGCTTAAATGGTTGGATGGAAATGGTCAGGCGACGAGGAATTATCTCTATGTAAGGTAGTGGAAGGTGGTGGAAGGTGAAAGATACCATAGTTGGTGGTAAGTATGATCCATAGAGAGCTGAAATTATATATCTTTGTTACACATAAATTGTACTGAAGAATTTTGAGATTATAAGGGCATTGTTTGGCATGTTTAGTTTGAACCAGAATTGCAGACAAGTTATTTATTGTTTTTGGGGAGAAGGGTTTTCCAATGATATGTCCTCCAAGGTGATAGGGGGATCCCCCTCCTTTCGAAACATTCTTACAAGTAAAGGGATTGATGAGGCACAAAAAAGGGTTGATGGAGGTGTTCCTTCAAGATTGCAACAACCTACAGTGATGGGTGATTTGTGGAAAAAGGGATTTTGGGGAAAATGTGTACCCAAAGCCCCACACAACCTGAAGTTCACCATCCTTGCCAACTGTGTGGACAACGAGAGGAAAAGGATGAGAGATCACGCTTTAATTTGTAAGTTTATTGACATCTGGCCAAGAGAAAAAGAGATTGAACATAGGATACAAGAAAACTGACAACCTAAGGGAGAGGTAAATATGTGAATAGGACCAAAAGGTTTCTTCACAGTCATATTTTTGAATCTGGAAGATAAATATCACATTTTTTAAGGAGGGCCTTATTTTCTAAATAACGTATGACTTTATATAAGGCACTAGGAAGCCTGTTTTAACCCATATAAGGAGGAATTTACAACTGCTCTAGTTTGGTTTAGATTATATTCCTTTCTAGTTGAATTTTTGTTACCATAGATATTTGAAGGCATAGGTCAGGTTCTAGGGAATTTTGTAAAGATTTCAGAGGTTACTAAAAGGGGGAGGAATATGTCTTATTCTAGGTTTTGTGTATATGAATATATCACAACCGTTTCGAGATTCCATAGAACTGGATTACTAGGGAGAGATATAGAAGCAACCCTTGGACTAAGAGCATGTTCCATTTCGGTGTAGTATTTGCTCTCTTAAAGTGGTTGATTACTGGAGCCCGAGTCTTTCACTCCACGGGTGGCGACATTGGAAAACACAAAAAAATGGGAAAATTCAAATACATTGTTTTCGTGGGCAGATTTTCAATGATTCCTTCAAGATACAATGATACAAAATTTTGGGAAAATTGACATTCTGAGATGGGGAAAGTGAAAATCAGGCACCTTTTATCTAAATGAA
The DNA here is from genome assembly GCA_034641835.2 of Pinus albicaulis. Taxonomy (NCBI): domain Eukaryota; kingdom Viridiplantae; phylum Streptophyta; class Pinopsida; order Pinales; family Pinaceae; genus Pinus; species Pinus albicaulis. The sequence goes on from CM076584.1 coordinate 1,560,268,800, forward strand.
ACATACTAAAAATTTCTAGATTTAAATACTCAAGAGGATCATCAAATATGTGATTTTGTTTGGAATATAGGAGGATGGCCTAAAGTTTCCACTTTCCTATGACTGATAGCATGGGGATGTGCGTTAAATTGGGATCGACTGCAAAGAAAGGGCTTTGCATGTCCATCAAGGTGCTCGTTTTTTTTACATGAAGAAGAGAATTATAATCAATTATTCATCTTTTTTTCTTATTCGCAGGAAATATGGAACTTTGATCATGGTTTTCAATCAAATCTTACCAAAGGTGGTGGATGTTAAGATTTGGTTGTTAGATTGGTATCATGATAAATTTAAGCACCTGTGGGTATTGTCAATGTGGCGTCTAATTATGGGATTCTCCTTATGGAATCTATGGAAGGAGAGAAGTTTGAGGGTATTTGAAGGTAGAAGCAGACTATCATATATGGTACAAGAACAAATTTACTCAAATGTGAGAGAAACTTTGTTAGCTCATCCTCCAGATTTGATTATAGGGCAATAGGATGAAGAGATGATGCTTATCTTGCAAAAACTACATCTAAATGTAGGTATTATACCTTCAAGCCATAATAAATATAGTAAAATGTAGAATATAGAGTGTTTGTTTTAGCTAACCCCTCTATCCTTTGTTGTGTTGACTTTTGATGGAGCCTCACGAGGTAATCTAGGGGTGGCGAGTCTCGAACGGATATTGAGAGATGATCACTTGAATCTGCTTTATGTTTATGCATTTTCGTGTGGAGAAACCACAAATAATGTAGTGGAATTCTGGGTGGTCGAAAAAGGACTCCAAATTGCAATGAGAAAAGGGATACGTCTATTACAGGTCTGTGGGGATTCCCAAATTGTGGTTAACATGGTGCAAAAAATTATGTTGAGTCATCCACCTAAGAAAGATATTTCTCACTGGCACTTGCAAGAGGTGGCAAACAATATTAGGGAATTCCTACTACAATTTGATTATGTTATCTTGGTCCACACGAAGAGGGAAGCTAATCAAGAAACAAATTGTTTAGCTAAGTGGGGTAGTTGTGCGAGTGAGGTAGCTTTGGATGAGGATTGGTGTGAATGGTTGCAACATGATTCTATCCCATAATTGAAGCAACAAGTAGAATAGGGCAAGAAATGAGTTGATAGGTTTCTCCTTGATGGGGGTGGTTTTTCAGCATAAAATCATCGACGAACTCCGACCAGACTTTTTCCGGTGAAAGGGAAGTAGTATGATCATGAGTGACATGTAATCCTTTTGGGTGACCAAGTTGGACGCGGCCTTAGAGGAGCATGCCAAGCCATCCACTTGGCGCATAGTCCTTGATGCGTGGAGAGTTAGAAAGGTGTATGTGAGGAGGCTATATGGTGGGTTTTTTGTGGCATTTATTTCACAAGGGTGTGGTTCAGGGCAGTTGGTTTTGATCACACCATCAAACATTTTGCTTATGTTTTTGAAGCAGGAATGGAGGAGTGGGCTTGTGGTAGATTGGAGGTAAGGTTGATTTACCTTAACAAGTAATCATCCTACATTTATGATAAACAAATCATGCGAGTTTTTGGGCATGATAAACTCAGTTTGAGGTTTAACACTTGGCATCCAACAAATGTATGGTATAGGCCTTGTTCTGGTTTATGGACTAACAAAGTCTCGTCTACAATGTTATATAGGCTCTCTTGATAATGAAGGTTGGCGGATAGCAACAACATATCCGGGGTGGTGCCATCATGTTATAAGTCTCTTAGGGCTTGCTCTAACTGATTGTGTTTTCCATTGTCACTTATTTTCACAAGTTGGTTTTAGTATCCTTCTCAGGGCAGGGGTTCTGCTGAGATATTACCCAAACTTCCTCGGCCATGCTCCTTTCAAGTCGAAATACTGCTATACGTTTCAAATATCTCTGAGACCAACTTCAAGCAAGTATTCATTGTTTCATTTGGGCCTGGAGTGGTCATGTTATCAGTATAGGTTAATTAAAAACAGAGTTATCGATCAAACAAGAACCATTACCTCAAAGCAAGAACTCTAGCAAAAAAAACTCCAAAAAAACATGAAAAACAGGCTGAAAACTAAAAGTGTTCATGCTGGAATAACATTTTTTTATTTTATTTTATATATTTTTTTGGGGGTAAATTTTCAATATTTTTTAAAAATGGAAGTAAAAACCAATTTTTTTGTGCAGAAAACACCCTTAAAACAAAAAGTGTTGATATTGGAATGTCGTCTTTTTTTTCAACAATTTTTAAAAATGACGTTAAAGATAAAACATCACATTTTTTAAAAGTCTTAAAATTCCAACGATTTTTAGGCATGACATTAAATATAAAATATCACGTTTTTTAAAAGCCTTAAAATTGCAACGATTTTTAGACATGACATTAAATATAAAATATCACGTCTTTGAACAACCTTAAAATTCCAACAATTTTCAGTGGTGGAACTAAAGAAAAAATACTTATAATTGATTTCAACCATAGCATTAAATATAAATATCATAACTTAGAAAAACATTAAAATCTTGACAAATTTTCAACCATGGAATTAAAACCAAAGATTATGACTAAAAAAAACTTTAAGTTTTCAAAATATTTCAAGCATAACATTATGGAAAAAAATTTGGCTGAAAAAACTTTAAAAATGAACACCTGAATGTAAGAGTCATTATACCAAGAGTAATTTCTTTTTTAAATGCTAAATGTGTAGCAATTTTAAAATCTTAGCCTAAGACAACTTGACACATTGCAACAAAAATTTAAAAATCAACCATCAAATTGACACACAATGTAGGTGAACTTGACACATTGTAATGAAAACTTAAAGGCCAACCATGAAATTGACACATTGTGGGGGCAGACTCAATTCATTATAACGAAAAATTTAAAATCAACTAACAAATTGCACATAATGAGATCGGGTTGCTAGTCGAACATCGACAAGGACCCAACAACAACAACAATAATAATAATAATAAATATATAAATAAATCAAAATGAAAAATACAAAAGAAAACAAAAATTCAAACATTAAAAACAAAAACGCACACACAAAAAAATATATATAAAATTAAAATTAAAATAACAACAAGTAATAAAACATAAAAAAAAAAAAATTAAAAAACATGACAAAAAACCAAATATATATATTAAAAAAAAAATGTAAAAAAAAAATATTAATTTGTAAAAAAAAAAGAGGAAACAATATCAATAAATAAATAAATAAAAATATTTAAAAAAACACATGCTTTTTTTTAAAATTAAATTCATATATATATATTAAAATATTTTTTAAAAATCAAGAAATTTGCCCATGCTCGGAATTGACCTGGCCGCTTGGGGAAATTTTATTATTATTTTAATTTTTTTTTTTATTATTTCTAAAATTTTCTTTTATTATGTGATTTTATTTTTATTTTTAATTTGTTAAAAAAAAAAAAAGTTTTTGAAGTTTTTTTTTTTAATTTTTTAATAAAAATTTTAAAAAAAAATCTTGGACTATGTGTGTTTTTTTTGTACAAGTTAATTTTGTGTTTTTTTTTACATTTTTATGTTTTTTTTTTGTCTTTTTTATATTTGATTTTTTTTTGCCATGTTTTAGAAAAATATATTGTTTTATTACCAACGTGAAAATCATCAACATTTAAAAAATATTATCCACACTTAATACATTAGAGTATTTAAAGTGTATAAAATACTTTAATTTTTTTTTAAATCAACAACTTTAAAAATCATCATGAAAATCACTAATATTTATAAAAAAAAATGTTCATACTTCATACATAAAAAAAATTGTGTAAAAAATAAGCCCTTTAAAAAAATGGTTTAATGTTGCATCAACACTTTTCAAAATCGCCATGAAAATCACTAATGTTTAAAAAAAAATGTTACATAAGAAAATTTAAAGTGTAAAAATAATGCTAAAAAAAGTGCATTCTAATAACCACTTTTCAAAATTGAGTGATTTTTTTGCTACCTCAAAAAAACGGGTAATCGGTAATTTTCTTGTTTGACCAGTAACTATGTTTAAAGGCATACAGTGTATCTTTGTTCCGCATTATCTACGTTCCATCCCAATTCAAGTTTTTTAATCGAGTATTATCACAGGTGGTGGTTACCTTGGGTTGTTTTTTCTCTGTAATTTTGACTCGAACCTTGTTATCGAAAGGGTCGTGGAGTCAAGGGAAGCCATCAAATGTTTTTTGTGTGTTTTCCGCACACTTCCTCGTTTAGGCCTTCTTTTGAGTTGGTCATGGTACTCCCTTTTGCCAACTTACAATCTCTCGAACCTTCAGGCATATCCTTTAATTTCCCAGTATTAGTTGTTGGTGTTTGGTATAGTGGTTCATTTTCAATATGGTTTTAATGGTGTCTACCTTTCAATTTTCCAAGTTATTCACAATTCCTCAGGGGGATAAGTCATCTTTAGTTCTGAACCCTAATTGGTGTAGTGACATGTTCGGTCGAAAATTTCACTATTATAGGTACCTGGATGATGTTTATATTGGATTATTATTTTACTACTCATAGTTATTAGTTTTTTGGTATGTGGTCATTTGGGGACTGGTGTTGCAGCCTCATTCAGCCATTCATCAAAAAATCTCTTATGGGTCATCCAAAAAAAAATTTGTAAAGATTTTTTGCAGGTTCGCGGGTCCTATGGCACCACGAAAACGACTCATTAGTTGAAGGGGAGGCTCATCTGCAACGTCCTCATCCAATTCACGACGTCTCTTTGGTTGGGAATCAGTGGCAAATTTCTTCGATGTTGTGCCTATGGAGGTTTGAAAGGAAATTTGATCCTTGGAAGCACGAGAGTTTGGTTAAAGAATGAACCATTCAAATTCCTAAGTAAGTGTGGGGAAGACCAAGTGTGTACCAGACCCAGGTAAATGGAGGAAGCGAAGGCTATATTTCATGTACTCAATATTTTCACACAGATAAATGGACTCTCCGCTCCACATGGTGTTGAGAGACAAACAAGTTGATAATTATAGGCTCTTTGTGGTTAGGAGGAACTGAAAAGGATAATGCGGGATATTAGATATGATATGGATGATATTGCAATTCGTCTGAATAAAATAGAGTGCTACATTAATTCAAATTTGGATATTGACTCCATAGCACCTTAGAATGGAGAAGCAATTGTCAACGCTACCCTAGTCAATATGGCTAGTGGAAATTCTTCTCCGTATGAACCAGTAATCATTCTCAATGAATGACTCCACCTCTGGTTTTCTTATATATGGAGCTCCTTTCATGTTCTCTTTCTACTTTATGTTGCATTTGTTTTATCATCCTAGTATGTTTGGCTTTTCACTAATGGAAATCAATTGTGTAGTCGATATATCAAATTTCCAACAACTATGGTATTTTTGTATGTTTGGACAATCTTCAGGGCTATATGTTCACTTAAGCTTTATTGTTTGTTGATAAGAATGTCAGTAACTCTCAGGGTTGTGATGTCAATAGCTTTTGGTATGGTTAACAAGGTCAACATAATGTTTCACAAAACATCAATTGTATTTTTATTTTTTTGAATATCAATAGAAATCTTAGTTGAATATTACAAAAAAAGACATTAGTAGATGGGAACACAATGAATAAAACTATTTGACTCAATCACATTACCAAATTTTACCAATCATATATATAATATTTTACCAAAAAATTTAGTGATATAAAATTAATTAATAATTTAGAGTAAATATTATATTTCTTTCAAAACTATAATGATAATTTATAAATATAATTTATGCTCAATATTTCATCAAAGATATTTTTATATAAAATTTAGATTTACGATGACATTTTTTATCACTTATTATATGGATATTATATTTTACAAAATCTTCACAATTACAATTATATGTATTTTTTTAATTATTATCACAGTACCAACAACCATTGTAAATTATTATTACTATTATTATTTTATTTGTTTTGCCAAAAAAAATTGTGTTTTGTATTAAGTAAAAAATAGTAGATGTAATCTTGGTCCATAAACCATATTAGTGTCTCAAACATTGGCACAATTCAAAAAAAGTTCAGACATATGTAGGTTGCCTGTACCAAGGCACAACTAAAAATTAAAATAAAAAAGCAACAACGTCTCAGGTAAGCATAATAGAGTTCAAAAATGGATATGTACAATGGAAGATGTGAAAAACTGGTTATAAACACTTGGTAGAAACAAAAATGGAATTTGCAGGAGAAAAAATATATATGTATGATCCATGGTAGTTGTAATCATGGTAGCTGAATGGAGGCATCTTCCAGTAGTTGACCGTCCACGAAATACAGGACTCGTATGTTACGAAAGAGTTCATTTAAGCCCTTCTTGTAAAGGGAATATGCCATTGTGTTGGACTCTCGATATATGTGTTGCATATGTGAACATTTCATGTGGTGAAGGAGGTGTTTGATGCATCTGATCCAACTCGCCAGTAGTGGAGGAAGAAATGTGTTATGGCCATTAATCCCATCAATAACAGCTTGGGAATCTATATATATGCGTAGATTCATAATCTTCAAATTGTAAGAGATACAAATCAAACACCATAAAGCCATGACTTCAGCCTTCGTGTTCAATCTAGGACCACCATTCCAGTGCATTTTATATTGTTTGTTGTTGTTCGGTCTAATCCAGGCTCTGCATCCACAAATACCCTATTGTTTAGCTCCATTGAAATACCCTGTCGGAAAGGAAATCTAGGGTGGAAGAAGTCGGTGATATAAATCCTTATCTTTAATAGCCGGTGCAGTAGTGTTATCAAGCCATGTCATGATTCTGAAAAAAATCCAATTATGTACAATAAGTGTTTGCTCAAATAGGAATTGGTTCCTAGCCATCCAAACCTCCAAGAAAAAATATAAAGGAAAAGATTGGCGCTCAATATCAGTACAATCCCAAATCTAAATGCAATGTATTATATTATGTGGCGGCCATTCCAAGTTTTGTAAGAACTGAGAAAAAAATCACCATAATGTCGAGATAGAGGGGAAATTGATAAACATGTGTACAACTGATTCATACTTTTCCATGTACAAAGAACAATGGCCCGGTCCTTGCTAGCCTCATTTTAGAAGATTGTCCCACATGAGAATTTTATTTCTCCATGTGAGCCAGGCGAAGAGTATGATCTTGTTTGGGATGGGTTTCTTCCATATATTTCTAAAGCACGATATTTCCTTCACATGTAGTTTTTGAATGATATTGTTTTTTATAAATATCGGCAACCACAATAGTTTGTCCCTACATCTTGCCAACCCAAACAATCCAATCTCCATGGGCATCAAGACAAAATATAGCCGATCTAAGTCTGTCAATGTACTCTTGTCACACCAATGAAAATCGTCCATACAATACCAAATCAATAGAAGTCTTCCAAATTTGGCAACCCTTTTGCCACTTAGTAATAATCTGGCTTAAAAACAAATATCCTTTGTGATATAATACATGTCGGAGATGTGCATCTATAGATAGATATGGCGAGGTGCCTCTAATGTTGTCTATGCCCAGTAGAATCTTATGGTCATTACCAAACTCCTAAGTCAGCCCTTAGATGAAAAGTTCCAAGATGTTTCTGAAACCCTGCCATATATATGAGCCCCTACTCATGGGAAAAGTTATGTTTGAACTGGACCTTTTTATTTTATTTTCCCATTTTCCTCCTTTATAAAGAATATGTGCACCTTTTGCAATGGTTTACATGAATTATTGTTGTTAATTTTTTTTATTTTGATGATGTAATTACATGTAAAACCTTGACTGCTTTGGGGCCTTTGTCATGGCTACCACCCATTGTAAATTTTATGGTGATGTTATGCTTTTCTTGGAGGCCTTCTTGCCGGTAATCTCTAAAAAAAAATCCAACCTAAAATTTAAATCCTCAGTTTTCATCCAGAGATACTCTTCTTAATATTTATGATTACTAAGTGTGTTTTTCCCACCTTAACAAGGTATGTTCGTCAGGGTTCTGTTCATCTCCTTCAAAGGTAATACATTAATTGAAATGAAATTCCTTTTTGTTCTATCCTAGTAAAGATGTAAAGGACCCTCTGGGACCATACTAAGGGTTTATTGTTTTTTATACACAAGTTTGTTCTTGGTAGGATTTAGGTCTTTGTCATGATGCATTTTGAGTTAATTTTCACTCTAGATTATTTATTCCTTCTCAACCTTTACAAGTGTTCACCTACAAACACTTTTTGTTTTATAGGTTCCCTAGTCATGCTTGGCTTCAGTTTTACCCATTGACTACATGAAGTATGATGTGATTAGGATATTCATAAAATGGGGCCTTTACTGGCTAGGGTTTGAACTTCTAGTGTTATTTTCTTTCGGGATTTAAATGACATACTAGTAGGAAGATGACTATCATAAACAAATCCTTGTAATTTTTAATTTTTATTAAGGGTTTACTCCCTTCTTGTTATTAAAGACTCTTATATTCTATACTTTGTATTATGGTCATAGCTAGCATGGCCGAACTTGGTTTTTCATTCTTAATTTCAATAAGATACAATTTTGTATTTACTCCTTCTATATCTTTGTGCATGTCATTGCTTGTCCATTCTTTTCTGTTTTATACACATGTACAAAGAATACTCTTTTCCAATATAAACTTCAACTATGTGATGTTATAATGCATGATTCAATGAACATTATGGTTATGTCTTTTATTCATTTCTTTTCTTTGTTCTTTAGGTTTAGAAATAAAATACAGATAGGCCAAAAACCTTAGTGGACTCCTATCATGGGAGTTCGTTTAGGGTCTTCTTTATGGCCCTATAATAACTTTCCAAGACTGTACTTTTTGTGGCTAACTGATAAGGTCACCCTTCCTCGTCTTTGGCTTGAAACTTACTGACCTCGCAATAATTTCTATTTCCTTTAAACAAGAATATATATATATATATATATATATATATATTCCTTTAGTTTTCCAAAAAATTAGTTTTAACTTGAACACAATCTTACTGTGTAAAATGGATTATTGCATTTTCTTGTTTCACTCACTACCTGGATATTTATTATACTTAGTTAATCCTCCTTGGTGTACGTTTCATATCCTCTTTATATAGTGGATACTAAGGTTGGTTCCTAGTATGGCCTCTTTTCCCCATTCACCATAATAGAGAAATACTTTTTTCATATCTATAAGCCCCTTAATTAAATATTCAATCATATAACCAGTTGCTTCCCTACAACAAAACAAATCGAGATACATATATATGTATACATTTTATTCATAAAAAATTAGCATGGTTTACTCATTCACCATCTTGAATTCACTTAGGAAAATACAAATAAATGAAACCTTTCTTATTTCATTCATAGCTCTAAACTATAGAAATATATACTAACACAAATTTCTCTTCAGATATTTAAATAATTATATTAAGACTTCCTAAAAATATATTAAAGGTTGCCACATTCCACCCAACCGTGAACTGTGTTTTCTCAGTAGTTCCCCTTGAGCACTACTCTTCCCTGTCAGGTAAACAACCTAGGATCTTTTCTTCAATTGTACCTGCTTGACCCTTTAGTAGTGTCCTGCTAGTTTTTGGGTTTAGGTCCAATATTTCTCTCTCGTTAACCTTTTCTTTTAAAACCGACTTAATTTATCTCCCACAACCCTCTTTCTAAGCTTACATCCATGACATTTATCTCCAGTCATGAGATATTTGGTGGTCTTCTTTAACCAACAATTCAACGGAAGATGGAAAAAATAAGGTTTTTTCTTCTTTTTTTTCCTTCCCATGATTGGGCATAATTGATTCTAATTATTTTCTTGGAAGTTATGAGTCTAATATCACATGTGATATCCTTTAATGTATTTTCAAGAATAATAATAAACAAAACCATTTTTCTTTTCATTAATCAAAATAATATTAACATTGCCATAACATATTCCTTGCACCATTTCACTTTTCAGTCACATGTCTAATGTAAAAGTCATAAAATAAACAAATTTACGAAGGCTATCACATGTGCCCTACGGGGATGTTTTTTGAACATCCTTCTCTCAGTGCACAGGGATCTCATGTTTATTCTATTTCTAGGGATTTGAATTTGTCGAAGAAGCAACCCCCTTGTGGTTAATTTGGGGTCTGCATATTTCAAGTAGCTTATGTATATGAAGGATTTGTATTCCCATGGTAATACCCATGGTTTTTCCCTCTCTAAATTGGCCAAAAGGTAGGCAGAGACATAGAAGAAAACATTCTATATTTTCTTAAAAATATTAATGGGAAGACCTCTATCTTCTGGATTAGGGGCTCGAACCTAGTGGAAAACTTAAAATAGAGCATTCAAAATAGTTTAGGTATATCAAAAAAATTTCAATGCTTTTTATTTGAAGGAAAAATGCCATAGAACTCCTTCCAACTAAAGGTTGATCTCCACTATCATTTTAAACCGAAGGCCAAGTGGTGGAGCTCAGAGTTCCAAAAACCCTAGTGGATATGTCTCTTTCAAGGATGCAGTGCAGGGTAAGGATGACAACCCATCAGATCAAATCCAAAACAATCTGGGACCCTACATTGTGGAATAAATGGAACAAGCACTAGCTATGGAAGTTAATCTTCCAGAGGTAAATTATCTCTCTCTCTCTCTCTTTCTTTTTTTATCCAATCTAGGGTTGTTATATGCAAATTAAATGGTTTTTGGCCCAGTTCTAACACATTCCACCTGTGGGTTTTCTCTACTTGGACCCCAATTGTCATATCTATTTATGTTCCAAATTTTTCTTCACTGTACAATTTGATACAAAGAAAAATATGGAGTTAATTCTAAATGATGGGCCATGGTTTTGGGGCAGAGGTGAGCTCTTCATTACTCCATGGTTCCCAGATTTTGATGCTACAAATATGGTGATATCTACAATGTTAGTATGGGCGAGACTACTCAATCTACATCTTCCTTTCTAGCACCATAAGGTACTAGAGGATATTGAAAATTATTTAGCAAAATTCAAAACGATGGATCATGAAAGAACAAAAACATGTATCTTTACTTTTGCCCAAATTTGTGTAGAGATAGACCTCAACAAGGGTTTACCTGACCACACTCGTGGATTTGAAACATAAAAAATTCCAGTTGACCCAAGTATTAGATTATGAGAACACAACATTCAGATGTTGAATATGGTTTCAAACAAGACACTTGCAAAGCACATGCCCACAGGCAAAAAATATCACAAAAAAAAAAAAAGAGGCAGACCCATAAGCCTAAGGGATGGTTGGTATTCGACCCTCACCTTTCAGAAGAAGAAGAAGAAGAACTAAAAGAAGAAATTGTGTAGAACCATCCAAGTGCGGAAGCACAGGTTCAACATGGTAACCAAGCAGAAGGGAGTGTTATGGTTCAGTCTGAAATTGCAACCCATGTTTAGAAGGATATCGAATTAGTAGAGATTTGAGCATTAGAGCAACATAAAGATGAAACACACAATGAAAAGGGCACAAAGGGTTATAAAGAGAACTCATGGCTTTGAGAGCTGAGACTTAGACAAAGAAGTCCTCTTGAAGACAACTAGAAATGAATTGGCAATGGTATCGGTTGATCCCAACCCTCGGAGTTGGTGAAAGGTTCAGAAAAAAGAAAGTTCAAAAGGAGAATTAAGTGTTTTTTATCACCCTTAACTTCAACATATTTTATGTATTTTTTATAGTTTTTCTTTTTTTATTGCTCATAAGTGAAAAGACTTATTTGACTGAATTCTTTCAACCTTTACAAAATGAAATTTATTCATTTTTTCAAGTTGAATAGAATTACATTTTTTTCCAAGAAAAATAAAATAAAATCAATATATAATAATAAATAATACTCTATGTACATATTAATTAATAAAATACATAATTAACATATACTTAACTCTTGACTTATCATCTCCATTACTTTAAAAGTGAGTTTAGAATAAGATGAGCTAACTTCTTAATCTTTATTTTCTAACTATTTGATCATTTTCTTGTATCAAACCTTTAATTTTGCTTTTTATATTTACATTATGACCATCTTTTTTTCTGTGATGCTATTCATTGTTATATCACTCCTACACTCCACTTTCAAAACATGTTGTTTTATACCATTCACTCTATGTGTCTTAATGTTAATTCTTATTAGCTTATCATTATTTTTTGGATTAATTACATGTACCATGTACCATCTAATGTTAAGATTATTGTGTAATTTAACAATGTTTAATTTTCCATAAGTTTTAATATTTATTTTTTATTCATTTTATTATTAGATTTAATACATAATGTTTAACTATATATATATATATATATATATATATATATATATATATATATATATATATATATAAACTTAGAAACTAACCAAATAAATTCTAAAACATCAATCATCACCTTTAAAACTTATAACCCTTAACTAAGACTTAAAAAAAAAAAACCTAGAAACCATCTTTCACCACACTTCCATTTCTTTATTTGCTTTCTCAACCTCTTTGACTACACTTTCTCCAAAATAGTGTGTTCCTCAAAGTATGCACTACTTCATATTATAACAATGCATACACACAAATGCCACTTCCATATGAGTTCATACTTGCTATTAGACTTTGACTTTTATGTTTTAGATGTGAATTGTTTTTTATTTTATTTATAATTTTATGGAATGGTTATGAGCAAAAGAAATAATGAAGTTATATATTTATTTAAAAAATTTGATATTAAAAAAAAATCATTTTCCAATAAGGTCTTAAATGAGATAATTGGTGTGATTTAAAAGTTAAATAAGATCTCCAAAGAGAAAGAGATATTGACCTGTCATTTAAAAGTTAATTAAAACACATTGCTTTTTATCACAAAATGTAAATACAATTTTATTATATCAAACATATATTTTTTTAATAATTTATTAATTTAAAATATAATTTTAATAACAAATTATTTAAATTATTATTATTAATTTAATTAAATTTTAAACACCACCTCAAACATTCTTTAGTGTTATTAATTCATTTCCTAAAAAGGACAAAGCTAACCTAATTGTGCAAGTTATTTAACGAGATGTAACCCAAATAACTTGTGGAGTGGTCAAAAGGGATATTGTAAACATAAGCTTGTAGAGTGGTCAAAAGGGATGGTGCAAACATAAAAGCTCCACTAAAGGCGCAAGAGTGGAGAAAAGAAAGCTATGAGAAAGCTTGAGGCTAGGGGAAGAGATATAGTTGATCTTCTTTTTCAATATATAAATGGTAATGATAAGGAAAATGTATAGAAATACTTTTCTTCCTCAATATTTAAATGGCAAGGGCAAGAAACTTCATAGAAATAGCATTATAAAGCAAAATGTGGGTGATCACAATAAAGCAAAATAAGTTACTTTCTTTTATAGTAATGAGGTTACATCTTTGGTATAATTATTTGGGCAGGTGGGTTTTTAATAAAAATTTAATAAATTATAATTATATATATTAAAATTAAATTATTATTTTTTATATTAATTTTTTTATAGTTAAATAAATAAATAATTTAAAATTTAAGAGCATTTAATAATATTAAAAATTAATTCTGATATATATTATTAATAAATTATAAAATAATTTAAAATAATAATAATAAATCAAATTGTATTTGCAAATAAAAATTAATAATAATTATCCTTCTTATTTTAAATTGACAATTACTTTATTAATTAATAAAAACTTTAATATTAAAAGAATATAAAATTTGATTAAACTATTCAAATTATAAAAATGTCACACATAAAACCAAGTAGTGATATTCCTAACATTTGAATTGTTTAACAAAATTTTATATTATTTTAATATCATAAATATAGATGTAATTATTAAAGTATTTGAATTTAAGGTATTACATATAACATATTTATGTAAGTGGCCAACATCTCTAATCTAGGATACTTGAGCTATTGAATAGTGGTCTACTACCTAAAAAGCATTTTTACCTAGATAATGAATAGTGATGTTCTATCCTATAAAAAAACCCTTTGTTATTGGCCTATAAAAGCAATACCCAATGATACCTACCATTTTTCCGTCTTGTAAAAACATAGATGCAAATCAAAAGGAAGAATTTCAATTTGAATGGTGGAGGGAAAAAATGTTATTATTTTTTTATTTGAATTTAAATTTCGCTTTGACTGTTTTTTCAACGTTTGTTATTTGTAAATAAATTAATTTACTATTCACAATTGGTATAGGATTTATAAAAAATATATAGATTTGTTTTTTGATTTTTTGAATTTTTTGTGTTGGAATTTGTGGAAATTTTTGAGATGAAATTTTGTATTGTGTTATTTAAATTGTTTTTTTTTTAATTTTATATATGGATTTAACACTTTGAAAAATGTTTAGGGCATTTCCATTGTGCAAGGGTTACCCATCAAGTTTGTGATTCTAATAAATTCCTGCTAAATTTTAGAGAAATTAAATCAGAAAAGCTTCCAAAATATCTCACTAAATACAACCTCTTAAATATATGATATATTATTTGGAAAAAAAAAAAATCATTTATATTATAAAATATATATTTATTTGGAAAAAAGAAATGATTCATTTATATTATAAAATGAATATAGATATTTTATATTTATATATAGTTTTAAGGCATCCTTGAGGCATATATATATATATAATTTGGGTTTGGAGTATGTCTTAAAATTGTTCCTATTTGGGTAAGAGCATGTCTCCCTAGGATGTAAAGAAACATGTTAACAACCCAAGACCCAAAGACATTTAGTAGGAGTGAAAACATGCCCTCTTACAAACCACCAATGGGTAATTCTAGGTGGCCTTGTTTTCCTTGAATAATAATGATGAGTCAACCTGTAATTGAAGATAATAGTTATGGATAGTTGTACTATTTTTCCTTGAATAATAATGATGAGTCAACCTCCAATTAGAAATAATAGTTAATAATAAGTATCTCTAATTATTGATAATTGTACTTATTTTCCTTGAATAATAGTGATAAGTCGACTTCCAATTAAAAATAATAGTTAATAATAAATATACTACCACTAATTTAACAAATCATAATAAAATTTCTCACCCTTTAAATATATATATAATGTTGTGTAAATTTTTAGAATTGAATTACATAATATTTTTGAAAACTTCACTTCATCTATCATTTAAAAACATATAAAATCTGCATAATTTAACTTCAAAAAGTTACACAACATGGTGAATTCATTCAATAATTTATTTTTTCAAATTTAAAATGTAAATATAAAAAATATTAACTTCCTTTATTATTTTTTTTATAATTCAATAATATTTACCTATTAACGAATTTAGACAAATAATATTAACATATTTTAATATCATAAATTCAAACCCCAGCTAAAATGCGTAATCATAGGTTGAGTTAAAAACTAAACCAGGTGTGTGCAAAGCAAAACACGCACTTATTCCATGACAAATTTGTTTACTCAAAAGTGTGGGAGGGAAGTAGAGAATGTCCAAATACATGCACGTACACCGTATACAATTTTCGTATATTATGAAGAGGCGTATGTATATAGCATATAATGTATGGGTGGGATATGACATAACATCTAATGCTGCTGTGTCCGGACACCTTGGCGTCTGCGGCGTCACATCAACATCGTAAGGTGCAGCAGAAGTGGTCCAAAGAGCACGTTTGCATGCAGTCGACCGCGCGTGAGACGTCTTCACCCGTCCGAAAAAACTAACCATATTTCGCCACGTCGTCAACCCATGACACGTAATATGCATGGACCTCAGGGGTAGGTTGGTGGGGCTGCCGGAAGCCGACACCCATGCCGTGCTGGGTGATCGCCGGCAACGGTGAAAAGACGATCTCCGGCAATCCAGACGGTGCAGATCCGATGGGGCGTACGCATGACACGTGTACGACAAACTCCGTCTTGCGCGCCGGCAGCAGGGCCTTGCGTGGCTATCGGAAGTTTCTAACAGTTTTACTGACCCCCGGTAAAATGATTTCAAACTGCCGGAGGTCGGGCTCTGTTCCGACATGAATTTAAACTTCAGTGTGGAGAATTGAATACTAATTTATTTCTGATAAAATAGCCGTGCGATGAGTTGGTGCAGAGCTGGCAGCGGGTAGCTTTAGAGAAGGTATTGGCGGGATTACTTACTTTAGCGGAGGTTTTGGAGGCAGCTCTGACTGCTGACTGGCGACTGGAGGGCGATGGATGGCCATGATATGATTGATGGTCATAATGATGATGATAGATTGATTGATGGGTGGGGTATGGTATGCTGAAATGGTGGAACAGTGCACCAGGTGGGTCTATGTCTCTGCCCAAAGCTCAAGCTGAAGCTCAAGCGCTAGCTAAGGTCCCCCTGCTGCCTCATACTCTCAGACTAAGACTCCGGACTCCACTAGCTTCTTTCTCAAGCCAACGCCAAAGCCAAAAGGCAAAGGCAAAGGCGAAATCTGGTGCTAGTGTCCAAGGAAGGAATGAAGGTATTTGGGTCTGTTGTCGATTAGTTTCTTCATTCACAGACTCTGCAGAGCTTTTGGGGTTGTGAGAGCTGCTGCTCAGAATTTGAGAGAAATCGATGCAAAATTTGAGTTTTTGAAGTGGGTTTCTCAGCTTTTGCTCTGATAGACAAGGAATTGGAGAGCATGGAAGTTGCGGGTTCGAGTCCTGGTTGAGGTTAGTAAAAGCAGTAAGCAGAGTTTGTTTGTGTAACAGTTTTTGCTGTGTGTGTATTGGGATTTTTTTTGGTTTTGCTGTCAATGAACGGGATGCTAAGCAGGACTTCGGGGAATTCGCTTCCGCCGGCACAGTTGAAGCATCAGATTCTGCAGTCGAAGACGTCGCCGGTTCAAGCCCAGAAGCGGCACTGTAAGTCTTCGGTGTGGCAGAGGAGTAGGAGTGGTGGTGAGATTGAGCCGACTTCGGTTCTTGATATCCGAAGCCCTAGTCCGACATCGACGCTGTCGTCGTCCTTAGGGGGCTCGAGCGAGAGCGCGGGGGCAGTGGCTGCTGTTTCTAGTGGCTTGTTATGCGAAGCCGTTTCGGACGGCGGAGGCGGCGGCAGCGGCAGCGGTGGTGCGGAAACCCTGCTTCTCGAGTCCTCTGGTAAAGAAGCCTTTAATAATGGCGGGGACAGCACCGGCAGTCCTGCGCGCTGGTATCCTAACAGAGGCAGCAGCGGCGGCAACGGTGGCAGAGAAGGATTCGGGTGGAGATTGAACAATGGTGAGCAGCAGCTCGGTGGTGGCGGAATGGTCGAAGGAAAAAGCGAGGTCAAGAAAGAAGAGCCGCAGCAACAGAGCCGAGCGGAGGAATGGGGTTCCGGTGGCGGTGCTGGAACGGCGGGGGGAATGGACGATTTGGAGAGCATGTTATTTGAGTCTGGCGCTGCGCCACCGGATCAGTCGCTTATGCGGTGGTTATTGGGTGAGATTGAAGACCCTAAAGACCTCCCTCCGCCTCAGATCAAATCCGCCACCAGCGGCGGATCTACATCTGCACCTCATTTCGTGGATCCTTCAATCGAGCCAAACTTCGCAGACCCGGGGGCATTTGCTTTCAGTAACAATAATCTCAGCGATGTCATCGCTCCGCCACAGCCCGTTCCTGTTCCGTCCAGTTTCCGCCCGTCTTATCCCACATTGCCTAGCCCCCAGCAACAATTTATTCCGCCGCCTCCCCCACCTCCTCCACCACCATTTGCCTACAATGCCCCTATTCCCACGCCATTTGGTCCCAATGCCTATCATCCGGAGGTTCTTTTCTCCGGTCAAGCGGTCTACGGTTCGAATCCCTCGCAACACTTTGGACCAGATTTTCCCCGCTTTAACATGGCTGCGGATCCAAACCGGAACAATAATAATCTTTTGTTCGACATGCCACTCCCGCCTCCTCCTTCCAAACGTTTTGGACTTGAGCACCAGCTCTGGCAGCAGACATTCAAGCAGCAAGAATACATGAACATGATGAAACCCCAGCAGCAGCAAGAACTGCTCCAGTCTCTGCACAGGCGGCAGCAATTCCTCCACCAGAACCCGCCGCCGCCGCCGCACCACCAGCTGAGGCAGAAGGCCGTTGTGAATCATAGTTTCAAGGTAGGGGGTTCGGGTGCAGCGGCGGAAGAGGTGCATGTAATAGTGGAGCAACTGCTCAAAGCAGCAGAGGCTGTGGAACTTGGCAACTTAGATCATGCTCAGGCGATATTGGCGCGGCTCAATCAGCATCTCTCCCCTCTCGGAAAGCCCCTTCAGCGGGCGGCTTTCTATTTCAAGGAGGCTCTCGCTTCTCGAATCCTCAACACCACCACCACCACCAGTGGCGGAGATAACCGGAACGCTACTGGAACCGGCACTGCAACTTCAAATATCTCTTCACCGCTGGACATGGTGCACAAGATAAGTGCATACAAGAGTTTCTCGGAGGCCTCTCCGCTGGCTCAATTCGCACATTTCACCGCCAACCAGGCACTCCTGGAGGCGCTGGAAGGTGCAGAGGCTATACATATCATAGATTTCGAAATAGGCTTCGGGGGCCAGTGGGCATCGTTTCTTCAAGAACTCGCTGTCAAACTCGGCGGCGCTCCGCCTGTCCGCATCACCGCGCTCGGCTCCTCTGCCTCCTCGTCCCTGGAGCTGCATCTTACCAGAGACAATCTATGCAATTTCGCCAAGCAGCTCAATGTCCCCTTTGAATTCGAGCTCCTCCATCTCGACCACATCGAGTCCCTGACGCTGCGCGAGCGGGAGGCTGTGGCGGTTAATCTTTCACTGTTGCCTTCTGCTTTCACTTCCCCGGACTCGATCCCGCGACTTCTGCGCCTCGTCAAGAACCTCGCGCCTAGGGCCGTCGTGGTGGTGGACGCTGAAACCACCGCCACCGCCGCCGCTGCCTCCGCCGCAACTACCTCCGCGGCCTCTTTCGTTCACCATTTCCTGGAAGCGCTGCAATTTTACTCCTTCCTGTTCGATTCCCTGGACGCCGTGAACATCACCATGGACGCCGTGCACAAGATCGAGAAGTTCCTACTGGCCCCAAAGATCGACGCCACCATTTCCTCCGCCGCCGCTCCGCCATGGAAGACCCTGTTCGCCGCCGCCGGTTTCTCCCCAGTGGCCTTCAGCAACTTCACCGAGACGCAGGCAGAGTACCTGATCCAGCGCCTCCATAGCCGTGGATTCGAAGTGCAGAAAGCGCACACTGCTCTCCTCCTCGGGTGGCAGGGCCGCCCACTGGTCTCCGCCACTGCCTGGAGGTGCGGGCCCCCGCCTTAATTAATTAAATTAATCAAAAAACCAATTTAGCAGACTAAATAACAGAAATAAAACAAAATCTCTGTTTTTTCCTTTTTATTGTTAATTTCCCGGGCTTTTTTCTGTTAACCAGAGCTTTGAAAAACATTACTAAGTAGTTTTCCCTCAAGTCGTCTATGTATCTGCTGCTGCTATACTTTATTTAGTAATGTGATTAGAAGCTCGTCTGCTTCTTCGCTTCTTGTAAAATTAAGAAAAAAAATGGCGTTTGCTTGGTGCTATAAAGACTGTAAATAATTCTTTGGTTGGCTGCCTGCCTCTCTGCATTATTTATTTCGTTAATTAAATGCTTATTTTATTTGATTTCCTGCTTCTGTGACTTTTTTTTTTTCAAATTTTGGATAATATTTCAACCAAGAAACAAAATGAAAATTGAATTTTCAGTTGTGTGGGGCTAAAGCCAGATTTTGTTTTTTTGTGAATGAGAAATTATTTTTATTGAAAAAGTGATCACCAATAGTTGTATGTTTTTCTTAAATTGAAATGGATCAATATATTTATCTTTTAACTCTATAGGTATTTTGTATGGAGATTCTGTCATCTATATATATATAGGTTGCAATTTACAAGCCTTTCTGATAAGGGGTCGTAAAGTTTGAGGATGCAAATTGTGAATATCAAGATATTATAAATTTGAGAAATGAGCAAAGTATATTTTTAATATTAAGGTTGCAAAATTGAAGGTTGTGAATTTAGTTTGTGTGACATTTATGTTGTGAAGTTTGGCCATGTATATGTAGATTTAACAAGTTTGTATTATACTTGCAGAATTTTGAATAAGTTTGATACAACTTCGTGTAATTTTATGGTTTTATATTATCAATTTATGGAAGATCAAGATTGTGTGAAGTTTGGAAATGCATATTTGGATTAAACAAGTATGTATAACATCATGATTGTGAGGCTTCAAGTATATGCATATTTGGTTTTTATAAGTTTATATGATATCAAGGAAATGTATATTTAGGTTTTACAAATTTGTATAACATCATGGTTGTGAGGTTTAAAGGATATGCATATTTGGTTTTTATAAGTTTATATGACATGATTTTTATTTAAGGAAATGCATATTTAGGTTTTACAAATTTGTTAACATATGTATATTTTAACATTTGATTTTTATTTAAGGAAATGTATATTTAGGTTTTACAAATTTGTATTACATATGTATATTTTAACATTTGATTTTTATTTAAGGAAATGCATATTTAGGTTTTACAAATTTGTATAACATATGTATATTTTAACATTGCATATTTAGGTTTTACAAATTTATATAACATATGTATATTTTAACATTGCATATTTAGGTTTTACAAATTTATATAACATATGTATATTTTAACGTTACGAATTTTATAACATGATAATTTTAGGTTTCTCAACTTTGTATAACATTTACAATTGTATATGCATGAAATCAGATCAAGGTTGCACTATTAGAAGTTAGAAGGTGCATTTTAAGACTTCAAAGTTTGCATAAGATAAAGGTTGTATGTTGTAATTTTAGTTTGAAGAGGCATACTTAACAAGTGCATGCAAATAATTAAGTTTGTGGGATGTATATAATAAAATGCTTTATTTTAATTAAATTTCAAGATTGTGAAACCAATTTTGATACATCTTAACTCTAGATCTATCAAGCGTCGAAAGGGTTTAGAGGCATTTTGGGTAAGTGAACATTTGATTTAGGATGAAAATTCAAGTATTGTATTTCTGGTTGAATTACTGTAACAAAGAAGTCAATTCACGTCATGAATACAGTTTATGGGAGTTTGTATGTTTTGGGGGTGAGATAGAGATATAGAGGAGGGGGGAGAGGCAAGAAGAGAGAGGCAAAGACAAGGAGGGAGGAAGAGATATATATATGGAGAGAGGGCGAGCAAAAAGGGAGGGAGAGAGAGAGATGAGTGGAAAAAGGAGGGAGTGAGAGAGATATAGTTATGGAGAGAGAGAGTGTATGTTTGGGGGTGAGATAGATAATTAATGTGAGACAATGAGAGATAGAGATATAGATGGACAAGGTAGAGATGTCCTTACAGTGAGATCAATGCACACTACTAATCTAATTCCTTTGAATTAATGTACATAGTACATCTAGTTGCATCAAATCATAAATCAACATCCACACTAAAATCAATGCATCTAGTGCAAACAATCAAATAGGATTAGAAATCAACATCTACACTAAAATCAATGCATCTAGTGCAAGCAATCAAATAGAATTATAAATCAATATATACATTGAAACCAACGCATCTAGTGCAAACAATCAAATAGAAGTAGAAATCAACATCTACATGGAAATCAAGGCATTTAGTGTTAGGTATTAAATAGGATTAGAAATTGGCATCTACACTAAAATCAATGCATCTAGTGTAAGCGATCATATAGGATTATAAATCAATTTTTACACTAAAACCAATGCATCTAGTGCGAGCAATCAAATGGAAGTAGAAATCAACATCTAGACTAAAATAAATGCATCTAGTATAAGGTATTAAATAGGATTAGAAATTGACATCTACACTAAAATCAATGCATTGAGTGCAAGCAATCAACTATGATTAGAAAGCAATATCTACATTGAAGCAAATGCATCTAGTACAAGCAATCAAATAGGAGTAGAAATCAATGCATCTAGTGTAAGGTATTAAATAGGATTAGAAATTGACATCTACACTGAAATCAATGCATTTAGTGCAAACTATCAAATAGGATTAGAAATCAACAACTACACTAAAATCAATACATCTATTTTAGTGAAAAGCCAAAATATTCATGATTTTCTAGATCTAACTTTGATGTTTGTATTTGTCTTTGTGTGTCTCTTTCTTCTTCCCTCTCCCTCCACCTTCCATTTTGTGTCCATCTCCCTCCCTTTATCCTTCTCTCTCCCCCTCCCTCTCTCTCTTGTCTCTCTCTCTCTCTCCACCTCTCCCTCCCTTTCTGTATCTTTCTCTTCTTCCCTCTCCCTCCATCTCTCCTTATTTGTCTCTTTATCTTAGCCCCCTAAACACATGTCACACTCTCTCAATGTCCATATCTATCTCTCTTCCTACCTGCCTTTGTTTGTCTCTCTTCTTTCCTTTTGCCCCCTCCATCTATATCTCCATCTCCCTATGTCCTTCTTTATCTCTCTATATAAGTCCACATACACATCCTCTCTCCATATCTCTCTCTCTCTCTCTCTCTCTCTCTCTCTCTCTCTACCCCCTCCTATATCTCTATCTCAACCCCCAAACATACACACACTCTCTCTCCATATCTATTATCTATCTCTTTCTCCCTCTCTCTCTCTCTTTGCCTCTGTCGTCTGCCCTCTCTCCCCCCTGCATCTATATCTCTATCTCCCCTTGTCTCTCCTTCTCACCCCCAAAACACACACACTCTCTCCATAACTATCTCTCTCTCTCTCCCTCTCTCTTCCCCTCCTCTCTCTCTCTCTCTCTTCCCCTTGTATCCCCCTCTTTCTCTCTCTTCCCTCTTGCTCTCCTCTCTCCCTTATCGTCTCTCCATCTCTCCCTTGTCACTCCCTCTCCTCCTTTCTCTCTTTATGTCTTTCTTCCCCTTCCAACTCCATCTCTCTCCTCTCTCTCCCACCTCCCTCTATCTCTCCCCCCATCACACACACTCCCTCTCCTCCTTTCTCTCTTTGTCTTTCTTCCCCTTCCAACTCCATCTCTCTCCTCTCTCTCCCTTTCTCTCCCACCTCCCTTTGTCTCTCCCCCCCATCAGACACACTCTCTCTCTCCACCCTCCAACTCTGTCACTATCTACCTCTCTCTCCCCCTCTCCCCCCTCCATATTTATGTCTCCATATCTCTCTCTTCCCCTTCTTTCCCTATCTCTATCATCTCATTTTCTCTCCCTTCCCTCATCTCCTCCCTCCTTTATCACTCCCTTTATCTCTCAATATCTTTCTTCTTCCCTCCTTTTCTTTACCCTTTCCAACTCCATCTCTCTCTCCCCCTCGTCTCTCCTCTCTCAAGTACCCTCTCTCTTCTTTCCTCTCTCTCCCTTTCTCTCCCACCTCCCTCTGTCTCTACCCCCCATCACACACACACACTCTCTCTCCACCCTCTAACTCTGTCACTATCTCCCTCTCTCTCCCCTTCTCGCTTTCCCACTCTCTCCCCCCTCCATATCTATGTCTCCCTATCTCTCTCTTCCCCTTCTTTCCCTATCTCTATCCTCTCCTTTTCTCTCCCTTCCCTCATCTCCTTTCTCCCTCATTCCATCTTCATCTCTCCCTTATCACTCCCTTTCCCCCCCCCTCTCTTCTCTCTCTCCTTGTCGCTCACGCCTATGTTTCTCTCCCCCACTCTATTCCCCCTCGATCTCACTCCCTCTCTCTTAAATATGATCCCATTGTATTGCATTTAAAAGAGTACCTAAATTATAAAACAAACATAATTAGTTGTAAAATATTAAACTCATATTTTGGATCAATCATGTCAAAGAAAATACAACAATTAAAAAACTTAAAAGAATCATGCACTACCTTTTCTTTATCATTGTTAGTGACTTTGTTTTCGCTCTTTGCTTGGATCCGGATCCTTGGTTAAAATGCATCTATTTTGGCTCTTTATAATATTATTTATATTATATAAATTTCACATATGTATATATATAAGTATTCTCATTTTTAATTTATTAAAACCTTGATTTAATCTCTATTGGAATATTCTTAGTAGTCATGACAATGTAGGGTTTAGAGATACCTCAAAAGTAATTATAACTTTTTTGGCCCGTGGTATTGTAACATAATAATTAAAAGCCTAGATCCATAACATAATAATCAAAAGCATAGATGGCCTATGGTATTGATAAACTATAGTATTAGCCCATGGTATTATTATTTTATTCCCTCATCTCCCTCTCTCCCTCTTTCTCTTCTGGGTATTGGCTCATGGTATCGTAAAAAAACCTATTTAGAAGTTAATAATATTCATGATTAAAAATCTTGTTATATTGTAAATATTAATTTTTTATCGGCTTATTAATTAAATTTAAAGATGGTTATGCAATCATTATTTTAATTTATATGGTAAAATGGATGTTAATTTAAAAGTATTATTTATATGTTATAGATATGAAAACTAGAAGTCATGTGCAGGCATACAAAATTTGCACTCAAACTAGGAGTGACAAGAGAGAGAGAGAGTATGTTTTGGGCGTGAGAATGAGAGATAAGGGAAGATAGAGATATAGATGGAGGGGGGAGAGAGGGCATAAGAGAGAGATGGAGAGAGAGTATGTGTATGTTTGGGGGATGAGATAGATATATATATGGAAAGGGTATAGAGAGAGAGGGGGGGAAGAGATATACAGGGAGAGGAAGAGGGAGAGATAGATAGATACATATATATGGAGAGAGAGTGTGTGTATGTGGGTTGATATAGAGATATAAATGAGAGACATAGGGATATAGAGATATAAATGGAGAGAGAGAGAACATGACATGTGTTTAGGGTGTTGATATAAAGAAAAAATAAGGAGAGATGGAGGGTGGTATAGATATAGATGACATGGGGGAGAGAGAATAAGAGAAATATATAGAGAGGGAGGGAGAGGTGAATAGAGAGAAGGATAAAGGGAGGGCAGGTGGAGAGAGAGAGGCGGAGGACAGAGGGAGGGGGAGAGAGAAGGATAGAGAGGGAGATAGACACAGAATGGAAGGTTGAGAGAGAGGGAAGAAGAAAGAGACACACAGAGACAAATACATACATAGAATTTAGATCTAGAAAGCCATGAATATTTTGGTCTTCCACTAAAATAGATGTATTGATTTTAGTGTAGTTGATTTCAATCCTATTTGATCGCTTGCACTAGATGCATTGATTTCAGTGTAGATGCCGATTTCTAATTTTATTTATACCTTACACTAGATGCATTGATATCAGTGTAGATGTTGATTTCTACTCCTATTTGATTGCTTGCACTAAATGCATTGGTTTCAATGTAGATATTGATTTCTAATCGTATTTGATTGCTTATTCTAGACACATTGATTTCAGTGTAGATGTCGATTTCTAATCCTATTTAATACCTTACACTAGATGCATTGATTTCAGTGTAAATGTTGATTTCTACTCATATTTGATTGCTTGCATTGACAATATCACTTAATAGGATATCGATCAATGTAGATGTTGTTTTAATCCTATTTAATACCTTACACTAGATGCATTGATTTCAGTGTAGATGTTGATTTCCACTCCTATTTGGTTTCTTGCATTGGATGCATTTGTTTCAATGTAGATATTCATTTCTAATCCTATTTGATTGCTTGCAGTAGATGCATTGATTTTAGTGCAACTTTAGGATGAAAGAGAGAGAGAAGGGGAAGAGAGGGAGCTTAACCCTCAAAATTAGTTATAACAGTTTTTTTTAGATTTAATTAAAAAATGTTATAAAATTAAATTAAATTAAAGTATCTGTAAAATATTTTTATTCTGAAATAAGTTATGGCTTTTGGGCATGTGGTATTGATAGGGGTGTTCAACAAATTCAGCCTAGATCCATCTTAACCCCAAATCTATCAAGTGCTAAGAGGGATCAAATCTCTCGAGGTGAAAACCTTTCCTCAAGTTTTGCACACAAGGTGATCCAACACATGGCATTCTTACAGGAGCGTTTGTAGATTCACATGATTGGTGCAATGTTAGGAGATGAGCATTCTTCATATGATTTTTCCAATTTGATGGGAGATTGTTTAATGGCATGGGATGTCAATTTGATGGAAAATATTATTGAGGATGCAAGTCCTTGGTGATGGATGGATTCTTAGGAGGGGTTCATTGTCGAGGAAAACAACATCTTTAGAGTGGGTGAGGATGTGAATTTATCACATTTGAGCACCCATGAGCACCATGAGTTGGCGAGTCGAGTCGTAAGATGAGATAAGCATTGCATGATTTGTGACGATTGTGTGACATTTTGGGGTTTCTTAACCAAATGAGTCAATATGGTCAAGATGAGTGTGCCCAAATGGAGACGAGACGAGCGTGCCCGAGTTGAGATGAAACAAGCATGCCCAAGTTGGGATGGGACGAGAGTACCTGATATGAGCGGTTGAGACGAGTCTGCTCATGAGAGCATTATTTGTGACCAACTAAAATTTGGGGTTCCTTATAATGAAATACAATGTACGATCCCATGAACCAGTCGGCTAGGAGCACCCAATTTAACCCATGTCGAGTCGGCAAGGAATGCCCAACTTAGCCCATGTCGATTCGACTTTAGTATAAGCATTTATAGATTGGAGTTTCCATTGTTATTTGTGGCATAACGAAGTTTGGTCGAGCTAAGTGAGGCATCAACTCAACTAAAACGACACGTCAGTTCATGTGACACATCCCTTCACCTCACCATCATTATGTGGAGAGACGAGCTATAGCAAGGAAGGATTCACAAATCTCTTATCTAGACAAGTTGTAGGTTCGAGTTGTGTAGAGAAGTTTGCATGGGACTCGCTCTACCCTTGTGGTAGAGTAGGAGTCAAGGCAGGGAGGTGAATCGACTTGCCTTGGAAGTGATTTGGAGGAGTGGGTCGCAGGTTTGGGATTTGTATTGCAACAGCACGCCGAGAGGTGTCACAACCAAGACGATCAACCTCACATGCCTACACCGAAGAGCTCTTCCACCCAAGTCATAAGAGGAAGGTTGAATTAGGTTGGGGTGTTTCTTATTTATGTTTTGGGCATGGTTTTGGGAAACCAAGTGAGTTGTTCGTTGTTGTAATTTTGGGAGTAGGTTGAGGGCCTGGCTCTTAGTTATTTTGTAGCATTGTAATATATTTGTAAGACATTTAAAATTAACGTCTGAGGAAGGATGGAGGGTCCCCTTTTCCATATCTTGGTGTACATTTTATAAGCATTGTTGTATTGTATGTATGTGACATGATATTATAACATCATGATGATAATGTGATGATTGGACACTTGCACATGAAGCAGATGTTAATTGAATATTGGGCATTGTACTTGTGTTATAATTACTTTTTGGATTCCACACGCATAATATATCTAACACATGAATGCAAGTATAAGTGTTAGTGGTGTAGTCCTAGAACCAAGTAATCGGAAATTGGTCACTTCCATTGCGAGGAATCTCGTTGATGTTGCATGCTTAGAGGGCCTTGACGCACCTTAACTTTAGTAGCTCTCTAGGGGGATGACACCTATGGATCTGCGCTCACTAGTGTGGCATGGTGGATGTACAAGTATGGAGAAAAGGCCAAGGAAAAAGAGGATGAGTGTTAGGAAATGGACATAGGCGCACAATTGAAAGTGTCAGGCTAGCAAGAAAGAGCCACGTATGCGGCCTAGATATATGAATAAGGAAAGTAACAAGTCGGAGAGATTGGGGGAGGGCCAACAAAGGAAAGTGTCAGCCTAGGGGAGTGTCACAAGGTAATGGGAGCCACGAGGGAGAGAGAGTAGCCAGTGATAAGCTCAAAGTCAACAAGAGTGAAAAAAATGGATGACTACGAGGATTGACAGACCAGGCAAGAATGCCTTGAGCAGAAAACTGAATAAAAAACCAAGAAGGGAGAAGCATAATTGTGCTCAAGAGAACACTTAATAGGTCAAGAGTTGTTCCATGGTGATGTGATGTTGACCTAAAACTGGTTGTGCCAATTATTCCGGCCTAAATCCCACGGTGCCAAACTTTATGGTTAGAAAGGTGCTTCCTTAATCGAACTTAGGGAGATAAATCCATTTTTAATTATTGTTTAAAATTAAGTGGGAGGAGCCACAATATAATATAAAAAAACCATTGGATTCAAGCCCTTTTCAAATAAAGCCACTTGATCCAAGAGCTTCATATATATATAAATATGTGTGGCCCAAACAAAACCACAATAGCCTTGACTTTCAAAGTTGAAATAAACATGCGAGGAGAATTATTAATACAAACTCCTTACCTTTATTTGAGCTCCTTTCCAACTTCACTTTGTGATTGCAACATATAACTAAATCTTGAATTTCCCATCCTTTGTTAATGAGCACAACTTCCAATCACCCGGGATAACTCAACAGTTACTTGACGCATGTCCTATGCACATGGCCTTGATTTCTTTGTTTCCTATTCCCATTCCTTGCCTTCCATGTAATCAACTTTACATGTCACCCGTGATTCGTGTCACCCTAACTTTTTCGAAATTTGTGCAAAGGCTTCCTCTTCCGGGACCCGGACCCTTTACCATGTACACCCTTTTACGTCCGGGAGGAGTTAGCACTCCTTCGTGGTTGTTTGCATTAGAGAAATTTTTATGTCTAAAATGGGCTTCAAAACAAAAATATCCAACCAAAATCAACTTTATAAAAACTAATAGGATTCAATATGATGATGTAAACCATGGGGAATGATTCACCATTTTTGGAGTAAAAAAATAAAAAGATTAAAAAATAAAAAAACTATTTTTTTCATTTCATATTTTCAACTTATCTCTCTACGATTTTATGAAAATTTCAAGCGAGAGAACTCGTTGGATGCATAATTTAATTCTTCATTCAAAGAGTACCTATGTTGCATACTTTTTATGGTCTCTACTACACGAAAAATGAGAAATACATGAAAAAACGTGAATTTTTCATGTATTTCTCATTTTCATGTATTTCTCATTTTTCGTGTAGTAGGGTCCATAGAAAGTATGCAACATGTGTACTCCAACAATCATGTTTTTCATGTTTTTCTCATTTTTCGTGTAGGAGGGGCCATCGAAATTATGCAACATGGGTACTCATTGGATGAAGAATTAAATTCCACATCCAACGAGTTTTTCGGCTCGAAATTTGAGTAAAACCTTGGGGAGACAAGTTGAAAATACGAGTTGAAAAACTAGTTTGGTTTTTTTTTTTCTTTTTTTCTTTTTTTTTCTTTTGTCTTTTGGTTAATTATAACCTCTCTCCCTATAAATTTGATGTTGTAATCAAATATTATTTTATTATTTCCATTATTATTTTATAATATACCTTAGGAGGCCCATTTTAGACCTCAAAATTTCTCTAATGTCACTCTTCTCACCAAAAAAGGACTCCACATCACCTCGGCCTGTGTCATATCATAAAACCTTCATGTTATCTCGGTCCTTGTCATCATGTCGCTTATGATGCATGCTACTTCTTTAATCGTATAGGTAATAAACCTTGACGAACATGAATGTTCTCATCTTCATTATTTGATGAATTTTCGATGCTTTGTAAACCATGTCACCCCAAAACTTTGTTAAGGCCTAGCATGTGTCCCTACTTCTCCATGTCCACCAGCGGCCACGTCCTCCTGACACCTATTCATCCCGACTGCTTCCCTTTGTGCGAAATTTTTAACCTTCGTGGACACGTCACCCTGGTATTGTATCTTTACGAGACTATTTTGACATAACTTTAGGTTCCCGGCCCCTACCCCCCCGGGCCCTCCTTTTGCAGTTTAAGTATTCTCATCGAAAGAAAGAAAACTAAGTCCCTGCCCCTTTTTGGTCCTTGGTCTTTATGCTTTGATTGCAACCCTACATTTTGGTTCTTTGAATGTAGCCTCACTTAATTCTTAGATTTTTTATGTGATGAACCTTCGCAGTCCTCAATACAACATTCAACACAAACTCTTGCACTCCTTATCTCCATTCTTCAGGATTACTATATTCCACTGCTTCCGTTGTGCCACTCTGATCTCTCTCCATGTAGCTTAACTCTACAATCTCCTTCCTCTTTATCATGATTTTTGTTGAATCGTTGATCACATCATTCAATCAACGATCAATGGGTTTATATGGTCTCTTATGCACACTCTCGACCTTGCATTTACCTTCTAAACACACTCTCCCTCCTTAGTTTAAATCTCACCCATTCCTACAATCAAACTTGATTCTTAATGAATACACGGAACAATTACACATATAATAGAGAGTCACAATAATAGACAAAGGCTCGATTCACACATATTCAAACTAATCGAACATAGTGTTCTCTTGTATTAACACAAATAATTTACAAAGGACTTTATGCCTCTTAGGTCTGATATATATAATATTGGCCCCTTTTCGACCTTTTTGACCACACTTAACCTCGCTCTTCTACTCTCAACACTCTTTCCTCACTTGTACATACACATTATATAAATTGGGTTACATAATTATACAAATATGATTTTTAACCATAATTATTTCATATCCACTAATTACTCAACAAATCCCTATTTCTAGATCCTTTAGAACCACATATTCTCCAAGAGATCTAACTAACTCTAAAATATCTTCAATTCACTCAAAAATTCTCGAGATCTCTTCTCAAAAGTAGATTTGATTAAAATATTCCTCACTCTCATCACTTATGTACAATTGTTCTAGAATTATAAGAAATACATTTAATTTAAATAATTAAACTCAATCATGGAACCAACTCCCTTGGTAAATGAAACCCCTAGGTCTACTTAAAAGGAGTTTTGACTTGGAGGATATATGTTCCTGCATCATACTCCCAAGATGAAAAATTTCCATGGTCTCCTAACCATTTTCTTTCATATGCTGATGAAAATCCTCTTGGATCCCAAACTTTAGTTTGTAGTCGATCATTTGGTCTATCATGTTTTTGTTATTCTGATGTTGTCTTATTCGTTCTTCCAGACTTCCAAACTTTATACTGTAATTCTCCTCCTACTTTGTTGATGCAGACCTATTGAATCAGATGTAATATGTTGTCAACCTTCCTTCCTCTCTATCTAATATACCTCCTATGAGGCCCTTTTGGTATAAGCTTCCTCATATCTTCAATCTCTATGTCCAACTTGTCCTTTGGTTGGTACATAATCTGCAAGTATATGTTTTCTTGTTGAACTTTGTTGTTGGTACTCCTAATTGGTTGTTGTTGCACCTTCACCTCATCTTCCTTAAAATTGTTGTTTCTTGTCATGTTTGCACTTTATTCATCACTTGGCTTTGGACTGTCCAACCAATACTCTAAAAATTTGAGCTCTATTGCGAGATCACTAACATTTCCCTAATCAACCTTCAACTCTGATTTCTTTGTCATGGGACTAATTTTTATTACTCTATATTCCATAGCATTGTCTTTTTTAAGAAATTATGCACCATCATCATATTTTATGGCAACTTCCAATATTTGTCCATCTATGATATCTACAAACACATGCTTAAGCAAAAATTCCTCAGCCTCAACTATCCCCTCCAACAACTTCATTTCTTCATCAATTTGTATAAACATGTCATTTGAATGTTGTTCATTACCTGCAATCACATGAAAATCATTAGTTTTAAAAACATAAGGCTCCTTAGCCTCGTTTAATGCCTATGTCAGCGCATCCTCATGTCAATTTGAACTAATCCAATAGTTCATCAAAGTGTCAATAACTCTATTCTCCACATCTCTGGCTTCTTCTTCATCGATGTAAAAGCCTTGTCCAGAAACAATTGAATTATACTTAATTGCTTTGAGTTCTTCCTTCACTTTGTCATACATTTTCTACCTCAACTCTTTTTGTAGTGGAGGTCATCTTACCTTATTCTTCTTCTTCTTCATTTTCCAACCATACCTTTGGGATTTTTGGCTTTCATGTAGCAATTGCTTCACATGCTTGAGTTATGTTCTTAACTCAACTATCTCCTTCTCAAATTCCTCGTTGCTTATCCTCTTTATGCCAGATTCATTGGCACTCTTCTTCCTTTGATTGTGACTTCTCCTCTCTTAACCCTTGATATGATTATCAATAGCCATTTGTTATTTGTTTTATGACCTTTCCTTGTCCACTCATGAGTTGCAACAAGCCTTCTTCATCTTGTAACAAGTTTGTTTCTTTCCACAATACCAAGTTCACCTCTTGGTATCCTTCTCGTCTCTTTCTCTCGAGAATTATACCCACACTCATTGCGGAACTACCTTTGTCAACTTCTACCCAATCTTATTTGTTGGAAGTTGTCCCGTTCTGGTTCTCTACAATATAACCTCTTCTCATTTTTTCTTCTTAAGCCAGTCCGCTCCTCGGCTTTCAAAGCTTTCAAGTTTCTATAATTTCATCTTCTCACCTCTCTCTCCTCTTTTATTATCTTTGCTTCAACAATCTCATCTTGCTATTGGGGTTACCTCACAATTTCTAATTTTAAGAGCTCTTCTTGATCCTTCTTTTGTCACAACGTTACTTGTTGTATAGCTGCTATGTGCAAACATAAATACTTATGACCAGTGTCAACATAAAAGCATCAATAATTTTCAAGATCTTCAAGACCTTATTATTTTGATAGTACTCTACACATCACCTATGTATTTTCCCCATGCATTCCTTTATATATATTCTCCCATTTTAAGAACATTTCAACCTGCTCCAATCTCTACAACATTTGTCTGTGATTTCCTTCCAAAATCAACTTCACACGAAAAATCAAATTCTATCCTACCAAAATAAATATTCTCCAATCTAAAAACAAATTTTAAACTTACTTTGTTCCTTAAATAATATTAAAATTCTTTCTGCAAACTCTATTTCTTCAAAGAGATTTTTTTATCGTCCACTGAAATATTTCAAGCTAAATATCTTTCTATCTCTTATACCAAATGATTTCAACCTAAAGTTGGTTGTGCCAATTATGTTGGTTTAAATCCCACAGTGCCAAAATTTGTGGTCAAAAATCTGCTTCCTTGAATTTCAAAGCTGAAATAAGTGCACGAGGAGAATTATTAATACAGGCTCCTTACCTTTATTTGAGCTCCTTTTCAACTCTGCCTTGTGATCGCAACATATAACCAAATATTAAATTTCCTAGCCTTTCTTAACGAGTGCATATTCCAATCGCCCAAGAAAAATCAACGATTACTTGATGCATGTTGTTAAGATTCAACAAGAAAATGTCAACGCCCATGTCTAGTGCATTAAGCACCTACACTAGGGTGGGGCCCACAGTGCTATTTTTGGTGCATGTCTATTTTAGTTATCCCTTAATTAAGATGGACAATAAAATGTAATCTAGTCTCAAAAATAACTTATAATAGTTAACTGAGAGTGATAAACTCAGTTAGCTCATGGATTTCGAGTTAGAGGCAGTTGGTGAGGCAAGCATAGTAATTATAGTTGTAACATAGTTCAAAGTGCAGTGGTGCATTAATTAATGTAGGTTGGAATCAGTTTAACTCAGTTAAATGATTTAAACTCAGTTTTGTTAGTTGTAACTGCTTGATACACTAGTGAGGAATCAAGTGAATTAAATATTAATTAATTCACAATTAGTGGTCTCACAAGAAGAAAACATGCGACAACCTTTGCAAGGAGTCCAAATAGAAAACACACCACCACAATTGGTTCTCAGGTTTATGAGGACTCATAAACCTTCACAAAGGTATCCACCTTCACATTATATTTTTCTAACTAATGAAGGTGAACATGAATGTTTTTATGAAGCTTGTAAATTGGAAACTAGCAATAAGTGGAAGAAAACAATGGAGGAATAAATGGACTCTCTATTGAAAACCAAAACTTGGAAATTAGTTTAGCCTCCAGAAGGAAGAAACATCTTAGAGAAAAAATGGGTATGTGTGATTAAACATGAGGGTGAAGGGAAGAGATAAAGGTACAAGGAAAGGTTGGTGGTAAAAGGGTTTGCACAAAAAAAGGTATTGATTTTACCGAAATTTTTTCTCCCTTGTTAAGATGTCATCCATAAGAGTTATTCTTGGTCTTGTTGATGCTTTATATTTTTAATGTGAACAACTATATGTCAAGACAACCTTCCTTCATGGATATTTAAAGGAGGAGATCTATATGGAGAAATCATATGGATTGAAATAAGGAGTTAAAGAGAATTTAGTTCGCAAATTGAAAAAGAGCCTCTATGGACTAAAACAAGCACCATGTCAATTGTATAAGAAATTTGATTCATTTATATTGGAAGATGGTTTTAAAATATTAGAGGCTAATCATTTTATTTACATCAAGAGATATGAAGAAAGGTACATTATATTATTGTTATATGTGGATGACATGTTAATTGTTGGATATGATAAGAACATGATCAACAAGTTCAAGAAAGATTTGGGCAGTAGATTTGCAATAAAATATTTGGGTCCAGTCTAATAATTACTAGGCATGAGAATCATACGTGACAAAAATATTTAAAAAATGGTGGCTATCATAAGAAAAATATATTGAAATGGTGTTATAAATGTTCAATATGAAGGATGCCAATCCAATTGGTACACCCGTTGCAGTACCTAACGCCAAACTCAGTGTTGACTTATGTCCCTGTGATGATAGGGAGAAAGAGGAGATGAGAATGACTTCTTATGCTTCAACAATTTTTAGCCTGGTGCATGTTATGGTATGTACCTGAATAGATATTGCACATTCAGTTGGAGTTATACATAGGTTTCTTGCAATTCTAGGAAAACAACATCGGCAAGTGGTAAAGTGGATTTTCAGGTATCTCAAAGGTATTAGTAATTATTGTTTATGTTTTGGTAAAACTAATTCCAAACTTGAAGGTCATGTAGATGCAAATATGGTTGGTGATGTGGATAGTAGAAAGTCTACCACTGATTACTTATATACTTTGGTAGGTGCAATAGTGTCTTGGACGTCTAGATTGCAGAAGATAGTAGCTCTCTCCACAACAGAGGCAGAATATGTAGTTGCAACAAAAGCTTGTAAAGAGATGTTTGGGATGCAATGCTTCCTAGAAGAGTTGGGAATAAAACATGATAAATATGTGTTTCATTTTGATAGTCAAATCATTATTCACTTGGAAAAAAAACCCAACATATCATTCTAAAAAAAAGCATATTGATGTTAAATATCATTGGATTTTCCAAGTACTAGGTGATGGGTTGCTATAGTTGGAGAAAATATAACCAACATGTTAACAAAAATATTTCCAAGAGATAAGCAGGAGATTTGTAGAACCTTAGTCGGTGTGATAAAAAGGTGATGAGAAATTCTTGGTGGCTCTAATATTTGGTATCAAGTAGGATTTTGTTAAGTGTGAGTTGAAATATAATTAAGAATGAATGCAAATATTTAATTGTGAGTGGGAGATTGTTAAGTGTGATTCTAAATATAGTTAAGTGTGAATGCAAATATCTAAGTGTGAGTTCAAATATGGTTGAGTGAGAGTGTAAATATTTCTAATTTTCTTTTTCTCTCAAATATTCTTCTCGAATGTAACGAAGACTTCTAGAATGTAATGGAAAATTCTCGTTGAATATAACAAAAATATCTTCAGTAAATAAGATTGAGTCCATTCAGTATTTAGCATCAAGCAACTGAGGGTTGATCTCACAAGAGAAGGTGCTTGTAATGATTATTGCTAGTAATAAAAGAGTTGCTGATCTTTTCCCCTTGGTTTTTCCCAGTACATTTTTGGGTTTTCCTCATAACTACAAGACCAACATTGCAGGGTCGAAGTTTTAGATTGAGTAGCAGTATTATAGCTAGTAGTTCAAAATTGCAGTGTGTAACAGTTTGGTGTGAAATCAAGGAAGGACTTGTGGAAGGGTTGGCTTGGTACTGGGAGAAGGACTTGGTCTAGGGATTTGGTCTTTGTATCTCATTTGAAGTAGATTCTAAAAAGAGAAGAGTTTACGGGTTTTCCTCTTGGAGGGATTTTTCCTTGATGAGAGCCTATATATGTGTCTTTTATTGTTGTTGTTGTTGTTCTTGATATTGTTTGATGAAAATATCTAACTAAAGAACAAAAGAAACTAATAAAGATTCACAAGCAAATATCAAGGTTAAAGAAAATAAGATGATTAAGATATTATTTCACATTTTCTAACAGACTCCCCCACAACAATTGATATTATCTAGACTCCTCCACAACCACATGAATTTCGTGCTCTAAAAAATACTAGCAAGCTTATAAAAAATCAGAAGTGAACCCATTTGGTCTCGGCAATTTATTCCTTGACATCTCCATCACCACAATTTCCACCTCTTGAAAGGAGGTATGATGCGTCAAAGCCACATTCTTCTCCTTGTTGATAATTTTGGGAATACATGCCAAAATATTATTTATCCTCGATTGTTTATTATGAGAAGGATCAGTTAAAGTACTCATATTATAATCAATTAGTTCGTCTCTAATTTATGAGTGTAATGGTTTTTGTAAGCCATATCTTCCAGTAATTTAAAAAAACATGTCTGAGTGACATCGCTGCAACATGGATTTATGAAAAAACATTGAATTTCTCTCACCCTCCTTTAGCTGTTGAACTCGTGATTTTTGCCTATAAAGCATTTCTTCATGTTGTCTTTGCATATCTAATTTGTTTAAATCAATTCCTTCCCCCAACACTAGCTCAAAATTTATCCCTTCGAGGGTCATGTGTTGCTATAACTCATGCATTTGATCTTCCAATTTTATTTTGTCTTCAAAAATATTACCAAATTATTATTTATTCCATAATTTTATTTTAGCTTTCAACTCGTTAAGTTTCAGTTGAAAAGTGTGTATTTTGTTCTTGCCTTTCACCGAAATCTCCTCCCACCAACCTTTAGTTTTATCCACAAAATTGGCGTTTGCAACCAAAAGATTTTGAAGTGAATTTTGAGGTCTAAAATGGGTCTTCTAAGAAAAGTGTACAATCAAAATTCATTTTATGAGAACAAATCACATTCTAGGGGATGGCATCATCCCTAATGGTTGAGGTGGCATTGCTTGAGTTAAATGTACATACTTGTCACATTCTCAATGATGGATAAAAAATAATGGTTAACCATGACACTGTTTTAAGTACTTTTAAAGTCATAAAGTAAAGTACTCATACTAAATGTCATTTAACATTTTTTGAATAAAATATTATTATTGTCATTTCATAATTTTTTGAAAGAAACAATGCATATCTCTATATAATCTTCATGTTTTTACACCATTTTCAATCAATATTATATTTGTATATTTTCATATATTTATTTTTAAATTATATATTTATCTTATTTTAAATAATATTACAATTTCAAATTAATTATAAGTTAATATCTCTACATATATGATGATGATGATGATGGTTAACATCCATTGAGACCAATCTTTGGTCTATCGGACCTAAAGAAAAGAGTTATTTAGTTTGATTTAAGATTTTATTCCTATGCTCAAAAAGCTTGGAGAGAAGCCTCATGAGCTCACTATAATTTTGACATCTTCAAAGGCTAAGAAGGTCAGTATTACAACAAAGATTATAAAATTGAGCTCTAATGTGGTTGTATGCGGGGCACTCTAAGAGGAAGTGATTTTCATCCTCGATGTTCATATTCTCACAAAGATGACAGATCCTTTCCATCCATGGTGTTTTAGGAACTGTCCAACGACCTGTTTCACTATGGAGCTCATGAGAGTTCGTTCTAATCTTGGCTATATTAATTTTCTTCTTTGAGCTAGTTAAAACAGAGAGATACTTTTGATCTTCTAGGGTGGGGTTGATGACCTCCTTATAATATCTTAATTTTCTCTTAGCTGCTAGATCTTTCTCACGCCACATTTTTTTTTGAACTTAGAAGTAACAATTTTATTAATGTTATTAATGTTTTGCAATGCAACATTCTTGTCGATCTCCCAATGGTTTAACCAGGCCCCGGTGTCTTTATACCAACCTCGTTTAAGCCTTAGGTGGTTTTGGCTGGAATTTAAAGCTAGCTTAGGAAGTCTATGGTTTCCTGTGCTATTGAGCTTGTGCTTGTACAACAGAAGCCTAGTCATAGCTAGGCTCTCAATAGGGGAAAGATCCACTTCTATAAAGAGAATAAGATAAATCAAATCTATAATATACTATTATTATAATAAAAATAGAAATATTAAAATACTAAAATTACAGAATATATATATATATATATATATATATATATATATAAGTTTTGTATGATGAAAAAATATATATTAGTTTTATATGTTAAAAAAAGTTATATTAGATTCAACATAGTTTGGAATATATATATATATATATATATATATATATATATATAATTTTAAATACAATTCAATTCATTTCATTATGATTATATTGATATTATATATTATATTATGAAAAATAATATAAATGTTATAAAATATATATTATATTCATTTTTATATTATTTACTTTTACGTTATAAATCAAATCAATTTAATATGAAATATAAAATTCATACATAAAATAATATATTAATTTTATATAGTATATTAATTACATGTTATTATACAGTTTAAATAACATAAATTTTAAATAATAATTTATGAATTTATATTTATATTTATTTCAAGTTATTTAAGTACAAAAGACAAATGTATTAGTTGTTCAATGATAATGAATTTTTCTTGAAAAACTCATTATTATTTATAGTCACATCAATACAATTTTTTTATTAATTTATTTTGGTACAACTTTTGAATTTAATTTAACTATGATTATATGGATTGTGATGCAAAAAGTGAGTTGCAAATTCATAAATATAATTTTATTGGTTTAAATATAATTTTATTATTTCCTTAGGAGGCCCAATTTAGACCTCAAAATTCCCCTAATGAGAAGGGAATGTTCCAAGGTGCTTCTTTAAGGTCGGTTTTTAACCTGACAGACCAATGATCTTACCTGAGACAAAAAAGGATGGCAGCTTCAATGAAAAAATATTTTTCCAAAACTTCTTTGGAGACAAAAAAATGATCCAAGTGACTTGCAACTTGATATCTACCTCCTCTTTTATTATTCCAAGTAAAAATACCATTAATAGTGGGTACATATGCTAAAAATAGCCTCTCTGTAAATCCAACAAAGGAGGCTAATAAGAATCCAACTTACGAATCCCACCTTCTTTTTCTTCCAAATATCTAATGAGATTAAAATCTGCACTTAAAATCCATAAAGAATCTGGGATTAAACTGCTTATGAACCAATATGTTCTCCAATCACTATAATTTTTCTTCCCATTACAAGGGAACCATACACTACAGTCAAGGCTACCATTTCATTAGACCTAAGATATCGAAATATACCTTATATATAAGATATCGAAATCTTATATTGATATATGGGACAATAGAGAAAAGTAATTTCTAATGCATAATTAAATCATGTAATGCACCACCCTCTCCTCTCTCTCACCATCCCCACCCCCCGCGCGCGCCCCCGCCCCCCACCACACTCTCTCACCACGCCCGCCCCCACTCCCTCACCCCCTCCCCTCCTCCCCACAATTACCATTTCTCCATACCCACTTCCATGTCTATTTCTATCTCTATCCCTATCCCTATCCCTCGTCTCTCTTTCGTATCCTTCTCATTTTCCCTATTCCCCGTCCCTCTTTTCTATCTCTCTCCTTTCCCTATTCCTTGGCCCTCTTTATCTTTTCCTTTCCCATTCACTCTCCTCTCCCTTTCTCCCCTATGTCTAGCTACTTTTATCTTTTTGCCTCTCTCTATTTGGTTTAGTGACATTCAAATATTTCATCTACTCTTTATTGATACCAATGGAGGAGAATTCTCTCATCATGGGCCTATATTTAATTATAATTGTTAATTCACCATGGATGTGGTCAATGGAGGTAATAATGTTGTAAGGGATGTGGTGAATGAAACTCATGATTGTTCCCTTGTGTTCCTAAGCTCTTGAATCAATATTTTAATTATCTTTTGTATGTTATGTTTGTGGGTTGGGATTTGTCTACTAATTGATGTTTT
Organism: Pinus albicaulis; assembly: GCA_034641835.2. Lineage (NCBI taxonomy): Eukaryota > Viridiplantae > Streptophyta > Pinopsida > Pinales > Pinaceae > Pinus > Pinus albicaulis. Next base: position 1,560,308,731 of record CM076584.1, read on the forward strand.
CTTGTGGTTTGTGGGATTGGTTTCTTAATTTGGTTATGAGATTTCAACCATAGTAATGGAATATAACTAGCATTCACACAAAAAGGGTTCAAAGACATGTCGATAGAAGTGTAGATGAATGTAGAGTGACGCAGAGATATCATTGTAGGAAATAGGGGTGTGGACGTGAAAGGCATGAGGAATCAAGAGGCTAAAGTATTGGTAAGGTGGAGCTTTCCAAGTGGGTAAAATTCCATTATATAATCTACAATATATCATATTTATATCACCAAACTCGTAACTAAACTAGAATTAATCTTCGAGGAGATATCATTGTGATATTCTACCATTTTTTTTAACAAAATCCTGGAGTTTATGATGAGAAGTTGTTTGGACGGGAGAAAAAAAAAATAGTTGAGAAAGAAGCATTTCATAGGTACTCAAAATCCCAAATGAATTGAATTGGTGTCTTTTTTTGTTGCAATTTAAGGAATCCCTAGGTATTTTTATCATGTTGTGATTTTGGATGGGCAACAAGCGGATTGCTTGTTCCCATTCTTGTTTCAAAGTTTAGAAAATGAAGCTTGGAGGACTAGATAGGTTGAAAAGGACAACAATTTGTTTTCAAACAAAACATAGAAATTTTGAAAACTTGATGCCTATTGGAATTTCATGGAAAAACATAAATGATATCCTCATCTCCATTTTATTGTTATAATTCATCTCCATCTTAAATCAAGTTAAATTAAATTAAATAAAAATTAAATAATTACATGCGTTTGTATGTGATAATTAAATATAAAATAAATAAATGTATGTAAATTCATTTTAAATTTGGATTTATCAAGCCTAGAAAAGTGCTAAATTTGTTAATACATATTTTTTTAATATAAAGAAATCAATACATAATAAAGAATTAAAAAATCTACTCTATTTCATTTTCTATTTTTTTAAGGAGGAAAGAAATCAAGTCTCATTAAAGTGAGTTGTTGGTACCAAGCCAACCCACATGTATACTCAAGAGTTCACAAGGCTCAAAACCAATATAACAATATTCAAGACATTATAACTCACCATGTTACTAACCAAGCTTTGAACCTAGTTGGAGAAGATAACAATCATTATACCCAACCCTATATAAATCGAATTGACAAAATTTAATCTTTTTAATATCCAATAAAACTATATTTAAAATAGACTGCAAGTATTATCACTCAATTATAATACTTTTATTATTTATTTTTAAATTTATAATATAATTTTTCCTATATTTTAATATTTTATTTAAATTTATTTAATTTATTACCATATTTAAATATAATCCATATGAACCTATATAGAGATATATTATTGATAGAAAATTTACTAAAACAAATATCATTTAATATATATATATATATATATATATATATATATATATATATATATATATATATAATGATTAAAATGTTAAGGTTTTAATTTAATTATTTATACTCCTAATTGGGGTGTGAGGAAGGAGATGATCTGCATAGGGATCATAGCAATGAATAAGATTTTATGTGCAAGGGTAAGTGGGCGGTCCTTCCCACACTTCCACACAGTATTAGCATTCATGGTCTGGCAGGCCTGTAGCCTCATGTTAGAACGAGCATCGAAAGGTGGTTATCTCCCCCTCCAAGTGGTGGGAGACGCATTATGCATGCAAACATTTGTTTGGATTCATACCTGGTTTCTATGGTGGGTGGAAAACACGGTTAGTTGACTGCGGAAACTGGTTAAGCAAGAGGGAAACAACGTAGGACTCTGTCACAGCGTGGAAGCTATGCGTAAAACCTGGTATGTTTATCGGGCACCCCTAGTAAATGGGATGGAGGCTTTGCTTCAGAACATGCATTCTGAATGCAAGGGTTTGAGGAAATTGACGCGCTAGAAAGTTGAAATGTCTGGAAATAATGAATTGTCTGTGTTTGTCATGTCGATTTAAATTTATTATGAAAGTCTGCTTGCTCAAATGGGAATGTTTTGGGTTCTTTCATCTGTCATGGACATGATAAATGTCTGTAATGTTTATGAGTCTTTCTGCCTCTGGTCTTCGTCGATATGGAAAGCAAAGGGTAGACCTATGGATATGGGTTTGCCTGCTAAAGGGTAGACTCCGCTGGGATATGGAAAGCAAAGGGTAGACCTATGGATATGGGTTTCGTTCAAGCCCAAATTTCAAAACCCAGGTTGATTGAATTCAAAGGGCGCAATGCTAATTATCAAGCTTCGCTCAGTACTTCCGGAAAATTCTAGTTCTTGGAACATCGGAGGAAAATATCGTGGGATGGAGTGGTTATATATTGACAGGGGCATATAATAGTTTTAATTGTTTTGCAGAGAAAATTTAATGGTTTGCTTGTCTTTTTGAACGTAACATATCCGCCTAAACTGTTATTCGCTTTAGCTCCTGCCCAATGGGCCTTGCCTCTAGTGCGGGTTAGAGTGGTTGTGTAGTTGTTGGGTGGTCTAGTAAAAGCTAACATGGTGAAGGAAGCTCCTGGTAATGTAAAATAAGGGTGCGGTGGTTGTGACGACAATAAACTAAGGGATAAGGGCAAAGAGAAACGAGCATAGTCCAGCAAACCCCCATGCTAGAGAGGCCAAAAACCTGACACATAGAACATGCAAAATACCTTGCATGCATATAGCATAGGCTCACCAACACAACTGAAGAATTTTATTTCATCTTGGGAGACATAACTGAATTTAAAGGCAACAGAAGAGGTCCAGGTTCAGGCCTGGACTATGCTAGTCTCTGATCCTGGGCATACTCGAGGTTGAATTACTCTCTTCAAACAGTCGGTGCATCTTTACTAGCTCATGAAATGTATAATCATGAAATCCATAACGTCTATGCTTGAAGCGATGGGTAATTCAAAGCCTGAGCCGAGCCTCACTAATATCCAAAAAGAGATTCAATCGCTTCAGCTACAGTTACACCACCAGAATGTCTTCCTTGGCCGTATTGAACAACAGCTTCAGGGCCTACCTCAAACTGAAATGTCAGGGTCAAGTGTCAAAGACCCTGCTCTGGTAGAATCGTCTGATGATTAGCTACTTGATAGACAAATTTTGGTTTTCTTATGATGAACTTGTCAAGTAGCATTTAGTTTTATAGTCTTAAGTTTAGATGGTTTACAAACTTTATGGTCTATAAGGCTTGGATGGACAGACTTAAACTTTAAAAGTTATGGATGCCTTATAATGTTGTTCGGTGGCCAACAGACCTAGTTTCCTTCGGGAAGGTTGAGGCCATTAAACATATTATATGATTTTAACCTGTTGTTTGAATGAATGAATAAAAAGGTATCGACAAGCTTACCAAAAAAAATATTTATAAATTAATTAATTAATTATGTATATATATCTAATTTTAATGCTTTGTTTTTTTTTAAAGTTATATAAATATAATTATAATAAAAAAATCAATATATAAATATAAAATAGTTAAACGATAAAATATATAGTTTAATTGTTTTATGTTTGTTTTTTTTAAGTTATTCAAATATAGTTATAATAAAAAAAATCAATATATAAATATAAAATAGTTAAATGATAAAATAGATAGTTTAATTGTTTTATATTTTTGTTTTTACTAAAAATCTAAAAAATAATTTTATTTGAGATTAAAAGTTTTTTTTATTTAATTTGTAATTTTAGAAAACATAAATAAACACAAATTTTTTAAAAACTTCTAAATTAATTAGAATTTCAAATAATATTAATTGTAAAATAAATTTAAAAATACAAAAAATTAAAACATTTAAGCTATATTTATGATAAAAAGCTTCTTCACATTATATTAAATCTCAATCAAATTCCCCAAAAAAATAATAACATAAATTTATAATGTTATATTAAACTATTAAAGATTATTGATATCATTAAATAACCAATCATATCTATATTTAAAAATAATAATAATGTAATTAAATATATTTAAAAATAATATATTATAGAATTACCATTAACCCTAACTTTATTGTTATTTTTTATTTTATTTTATTATACATAAACCCACTCTCAAAAAAGGTTCAACGATGACCCATAACGTGTTCGGTTTCTGAAAACTCACTCGCATTTCCTAAAACTAAACAATGTTTTAAAAAAAATTATATCGCACCAAAATTAATTAGCATCTATGGGTAATATAGTAATTCTGAGTCAACTAATTTAAATAGATACCCTTATAAGAAGTAAAAATATATATTTTATTATTTTTCATAAATTTATTTTTAATTTAAAAATAATAAAAAAATTTAAAAACATAAATAATTAATATTACACTTTTTTCTTATTTTTTATAAATCATGGAAACTATAACTTAAATTATTAAATTATGTCCTCATACTTTTTATAAATCATTAAAATGAATTTTAAAATGTATTAGTTAGAGCTAAGAAGAAAGAAGAAGTATTACATTGAGGAGTTTAACCCCACTTATAATCATTAGCAAAAGGCATACATAGGAGCCAATATTTCTTAGAGATCTAAAATTCTAATTGCTCAATTAAGAACTAATTCTCATCAACTCAGTTGTGAAACAGGGCGCTGGAAAAGGCCAAAAGAAATGTGAGAGGAAAGAGTATGTATTTGTGATCTTCTGGAAAAGTGGAAACAGAAAAACATTTCATTTTAGAATGCGAGGTCGTCAAAGACAGCAAGGAAAATTATGCAGGTATTCTGGCAGCTAGCTCTTGGGATAATCTATTCAGTGAAGAGTTTGTCAAAAAGTTAGGAACAGTTATTGTAAAACTTCACAAAAAAAAGACTAAATACAAGAGGATGGGAAAACAATTTATCCCTTCAACTATTTTTAGCCTCGTTAAAAATACTTTATTTCTTTTTTTTTTTTTTATATACACAATAAAACTTATTTTATTAAACAAACTTACACTACGTGGTATGTAGCACGTATATTTCTAGCCACAATAATGTCAATAAATTGTCAAAAAGTCTATCGACCATAATGGTGAGGTACCCTTTTTACTTTTTTGGGATCACCATATTTATGATTGGTATAATTTTGTTAGCTTGAAAATATTTAAGGAACTCCCACCCTCTCATTTGATTTCGTGTATCCTTGACAAGTTTATGCAATGGATTTGTATACTCATAAGAACTCACTCCGATGGTGGTAGTTTATATATGTTGTTTTATTTTTTAAATTATAAAGATTTATGAAGGGTAAATGAGTTGATTTTTTTAAGTGGTTTAATTTAGTTGTTTTTTTTCTTTTTTTCTTTTTTTTTTTTAAGTTCAATTTTTGTGGAAAAGGGTTGAGGATGAAAGTTATTTTTGGAGAAATTAAAACTATTTTGAGGAGAAATTGAGTTTAGCATGATCTTGATGAGATAATCATAACCTAATGTGACAATCTCTCGCAAATTTCCTTGTTGTAAATAATGTAATCATTTTTGTTAAAATTAAAACTAGCTCAAATATTGGGACACAAATTTTAAATCTTGTGGAGGGAGATTGCTTAGGAAGTTGGAGGAAGCTGGTTATTAATGTCAGTCATGTGAAGCTAACTCGTGTGTCTGAAATGAGGTGATTGTACATTGACTTCGGTCAGAGAAAGAAAGGATGTGAACCATACCTCTCTTGGAAAAATCTACAAGGGAAGGAGGACAAAAATTAAATTATGGTGGTTGCACTTGTAGGGAGGTTATGTTGGTTAGGCACACGCCCACGCCACCAATATATGATCGCAACGACAATAGTGGAAGGTCACAGAGAAGATTCTCAAGAAGAAGAGAAAAAGGAAGGGGGGAGGAGGCATCCTTGGGAAGGAAGAGCACAAAGAATTGAATAGAGAAGGATTAACAAGGAGAGTTTTACACTGTTGGGACAGCAGAACAGAAGTAGAAATATTTGGTTGAACACTATAGTAGTTGGTTGAGCATCTCTCAAGTGAAGGGTAGAAGTCTCTTGATTCCCTAATTTAGCTAGAGGGTGGACACAATGTAGTATTTGGATTCCCTTGATTAGCTAGTGGATGGAGACCATGCTCTTTGGATTCTTGGCCAAGGAGTGCCCCGGTGTCTTCCTTTGCCTATTTTCTAGTTTATTCTCAATGAGTTATGGACTCTCGATTTTAGGGTGTAACCACTAAGGGTAGTTATCTAAGGGTGGAGGTGGTGTAGCCTATGGATTCCATGTCAGTTGGTGGGTGGAGGTAGCGTAGTCTCTAGATTCCCCTGATTAGTTGGTTGGTGGAGGTGGTGTAGCATCTAGATTCCTTGTTTCAGCCTGACTTGTTGATTAGATGATGGGTGGAGGTGGATTGACCGCTGGAGTCCCTATTTCAACAAGCGACATTGGTTTTTATTCCTTTGAGCACTCTTCCTCAAGCTCTGAAATCTGGTTTGAGGAAGATTAGCTGCAAGAAAGGTGGTTGTGCAGGCCAATCTAAGGTTGGGTGGAAAGTTGAAGTCTCAATCTCAGTTGTCAGTCTTCTTTAGAAGATAAGTGTTTACTTATGTTTTCTATTCTTGTGATGTTATTTCACTAAATCAATGAACATGGTCTTTTGGCATGTCTTGTTTCTATTTATATTTCTAGGCTCTATGTATGTTTGAGTTGTTGTGAATGAATGAAATTAAATGTACAATTGTGTATAAGTGAATAGGGAGTTAACTAAGCCTCCTTGTAACCTCGTGGCTTAATTTATATGTGTGACATATGTGTGTTTTAACAGGTAAATGCAATGGTCTGAGATTTTAGTGATAGCTCAGTGAAGTCTAGGGAATAAGTACTCATTGTGTGCCTCATTAAGTAAAGTTGATGGCGAAGGCGTATTGTTTGAAGCCTTTGTGGCTATGGCAAGCTAGAGACAACTTGGGCATAGTTGAATTTGGTCCTTGAATTCTTAAAACCAAGGCAAAAATACTTGCTTGTGCATTCATGCAAAAATTCTCAAGTATGGGCATGAACTATAAGATTTACGAAAAATCTTCAAAGTCTAAGAATTCTCATAAAACAAGGCCAAACTTGAGTTGAGAGTCAGTCAAGTTGGCAGTCAATTGAGTCGTCCTAAAGGTGGCGTTCGAGAAAAGTTTGGGTCCAAACTAGTCAGGGCCTAGGTGAGTGGGGAGTCGTCCGAGTGAGAGTGAGAAATCGAGACTCGATAAGGTTGTTCGTTGGTTGCGGTGATTGGGACTAACCCTGACAACACTAAAATATATGTGTGATTTTTTCATTCCATGTGGATCCATTCAGGAGTGTTGAAGTGACCGTGTGGGGACCACATGGGTGTTATGGCAAACACTAAGGAGGTGGAAGGACATAATAGGACAAATTTAAATTGGCCATAACTTTTGGTTCATAAGTTGGATTGAAATAAAATTTATATCGTCATAAAGGTCTTGACAAACTTGACACAATAATTACATTAGATTTTAGTTTTAAACTAGTTAGAAAAAGAAGAATTTTGTGCCCTTGTTTCCATAAGCGCTATGTGGTGGATTGAAGCTCTATTAAACCTAAAGTCAACTTAATCAGAAATATATATATATATATATATATATATATATATATATATATATAATAATTAAATTATAAATATTAATTTTTTATTTTGAAATTAAAATTTATACAGATTAAATTTATGTTAATATTTTTATTTTATAAAATTAAATGTATTTTATTATAATAACAAGATACTTTTAATACTTATAAAAATATTATTATCACTCTCTAAAATAATTTATTTTTTATAAATTAAATTGAGTTGAGTAATAAACTTAAAGCCCCTAACATAAAATTAAAAAATATACCAAATTAGGTTAGTATATTATTTTAAAATATAATGTATTTTTATAAAATTAAATTTATTTGATTATTATAATAAAATATTTTTAATATTTATAAAAGTATTATCATCACTTTTAAAATATAATTTATTTTTTATAAATTAAATTAAATTGATTAATAAAGCTTAAATTTACTTAATTGTAAAACAAAATGTTTTTAATACTCATAAAATAAATAAATACAAATATACCAAATCATGTTAATATATATTTTTAAATAACTAAATATATTTTAATATTATTTTATATAAAATAAATATATTTTGTTATGATTATTATTACCTCTCACAGAACAACATAAATATATACTCAATTTTAAATATATACTCATACCCATAGAACCGTGTCAAAGAAATGAAGCAAAGAAGCATGGATCTCCCTTAGCCAGATTGCAAAACTGACGGATGAAGTCCTGTACCCAATGGTTTTTTGTCTGATTGTTTTTATCAAACCCACCATTATTCAGCTTCATATAAACAGGCAAAACCGAAAGAAATTACGGATAAAACCACCACTTCAGAGAGCGTGTTTGAAGCTTTTGCAACAGGTGGAACTTTCCGACACGACTCCAACATGGGGGCTATATGCGTGTCCTTCTGCAACCCTCTACTGCCACGGTTCACACATCAAACAACACAGAGGTCTCCTAACCTCATAAATTTTCAGACCCAACTCCATTCACCGATGAACTTTCAGTTAGAACTTCGTTTTGTTTCAGCACTACTCATGAATATTTGAGTTATGAAGGAAAAAATGGCTTGGAACGGTCGTGTTATGTTGATTCTCTGTGCATTTCTTGGGTTGCAATCATTTGCAGCTGTGGAATCTCATGGTCCATGGCAGGATAAAGCTTTAAAATCCAGTCCCTTGGTGTTTCGTGACTTCAAGGAAATCACCAGGACTGAAGCTGGCGAGATCAAATCGGTTCAAGTCAGAATTCGAGGAGAGGAGGAAGGATTTGAAAACTTGGGCCACATGGAGCTCAGTTTCATGACCTTGGACCCTCAATCTATGCTGCTCCCTATGTTTCTTAATGGAGACTTCATTTTCTACGTTCATACTGGTAAAATAATTCGAATTCGAATTCCAAAGACTTACAGCAGAAGCTTAAAACCGTACTATTAGGCCAATGCCTTTGAATTTCATCAGCTAAATTGGGTGTTTTGAAGCTTAAAACCGTACTATTAGGGCAATGCCTTTGAATTTCAACAGCTAAATTGGGTGTTTTTTAATAACGTTTGCGCTTTTTCCCAAATTGAGCAGGCGAGGCAAGGCTAGGTTGGGCGAGGAATAATCGTTTAGTTGAAAAAGATCTGAGTGTAGGAGACATATACAGAATCCCTGTCGGGTCTGTATTCCATGTTTTCAATACAGGGAAAGCGGAGAGGCTTCGGCTGATTGGTATTCTTGATAGAACTTCGAAGAGAAGAACTGGGCATATTATGGAACAGGACCAATCCCAGGTTAGAATTCAAACCAAATTTAAATTTTCCATGAATATATAAATATGTATGTGTTTTTATGTTCTCATCAATCATAAATTCTGGTTGAATTTTTTACTATGTCGATCAATCCCGCACTGGCAATTGGCCATCAGAGATCGGAAATTCTGATTGAAATTTTTACAATTTCGGTCAATTCCAAATTGGGCATTGAGTAAAACCCTATGTTCAGTGTTCTCCGTTTATGAATGTTCAGTGTTCTATCGTGCTTGGATCTTGGAGAACTCTCGTCATGTCTGAATTTCCATCGGAGTTCTCATTGATCAAAAATTTTGATTGAATTATAATGTTTTACTATCTCGATCAATTCCAAAGTGGGCATTGGGCAAACCCCTACGTTCAGTAATCTCTTGGTTCATAGCAGATCTCTCGTCATCTTATCAAATTTGTGGCGGGAAAGAATATGAGACAGGAATTTCTGACAGGAAAGAGGCTCCCAGGATCCTTTCGTTTTGTACAAGATCAACTTAATTCATGCCATCTATCTAGCAAATCCCATCAAAACCCTTGTAGGGTTCCATCTATCTATCAATTCCCATCAAAACCCTTGTAATCTTTGCAGCATCAAAAAAGACTAGTTATTTACATGGAGGTTCGCACTGGGTTTAAGATTGATAAGCGAAGTTAAATAGATTTCCATAGGGAAATTGATGAAGGACGCTGTGTTTTGAATATCATGCAGGTATTTGTTAATTTTGATTTTTGCGTTTTGAGCAGATTTTTTTCTTTGGAGGTGACTACTCTGTCCTCTCAGGATTCGATGAAGAAATCCTACAAACAGCTTTCAAGGTGATATATATATTTATGGTTTTGTTTCTGTGAAGTTATACTTGAGTCTTCATCACAATATGATAATTTCTAATTTATGCACGCAATGTCAATCAAGGCATGTTGATATGATTTTCCACCTGAAAGTGTTGATATGATTTTTCACCTGAAAGTGGGCATTGGCAGGTCTCGAAGGAGGAGATCAGAAAGTTGCTCAGCAGGCAAAACTCAGGACCCATAATTCGTGTGACTGAGAAACACAAAATCCGCTCGGCCAGGGAGATGAGAAAGAGTTATATGCTGCGTACAAAGAATGCCCTACAAGGCATCTTGGGGTGGAAAAATAAAAGCAGAAGAGAGCCCTTTAATATACTGAAGAAGAAACCCAGTTTTAGCAACAAACATGGATGGACAGTGGCAGTGAACAGGAAGGATTATCCGCCATTAAAATACAGTGACATTGGGATTTTCATGGTGAACTTGAGCAAGGTAACAAATGTGTTTTATAACGTTATTAATTTTTGGATACTTTATCAATGTTTTATTTATAAACCATGGTGTCCATAAACTATGACAGGGTTCAATGTTGATTCCTCACTGGAATCCTCGAGCTAGTGAGATTGGGGTTGTTACACGAGGAGAGGGGATACTGCAAGTTGTGTATCCTAATGGGAGTCATGTAGAGAGCTTGAGAATTAGCAAGGGAGATGTATTTATGGTGCCTAGGTTTTATCCTATGGTTCAATTGGCACTTGGGAATGAGTCCTTTGAGGTTTTAGGGTTTAGTACTTATGGGGGAGATAACCATCCACAATTCATTGCAGGGGTTAATTCCGTGTTTAATGTGTTAGACTTGGAGAGTGTGGCATTGGGATTTGGTGTTTCTAGTGATTATCTTGCAGACTTCTTGGCTACTCAGAAAGGCGCTGTTATTGTTTCATGTCATTCTTGTGCTCAAGAGGTGGAGGAGAAGATACAGAGGGAGGAAGAGAAGAGGAGAAGAGAGGAGGCCGAGGAGGAGAGGAAGAAGGAGGAGGAGGCCGAGGAGAGGAGGAAGGAGGAGGAGGAGAGGGAGAAAGAGGAGGAGGAGGAGGAGGAGGAGAGGAGGAAGAAGGAGGAGGAGGAGCAGGAGGAGCGAGAGAAAGAGGAGGAGGAAAGGAGGAAGGAGGAGGAGGAGCGAGAGAAAGAGGAGGAAGAGAGGAGGAGGAGGAGGAAGGAGGAGGAAGAAAGGGAAAAAGAAAGGGAGAGGGAAAGAGAAGAAGAGAGGAGAGAGAAGGAAAAAGAAAGGGAGAGGGAAGAGAGGGAAAGAGAGGAACGGAGGAGTGAGGAGGAAGAAGAAGAAGAGAGGGAGAGGGAGAGAGAAGAAGAGAGGAAGGAAAGGGAAAAGAGAAGAGAAGAAGAAAGAGAAAGAATGGAGGAAAGAGGACAAAGGGAGAGGGAGGAAGAACAACAAATGGAAAGGGGGAAGAAGAGGAGAGAGGAAGAAGAACAAATGGAAAGAGAGAAGAGACGGTAAGTGCAGAGATGTTTTAAAAAGATTGAATAGATATATGAGAGAAAGGAAACCGGTGTAATGATATCAAGATCAAGTGCAGAGATGTTTCAAGAAGATTGAATAGCTATATGCTTATCACAATTATCCTAAGGTTTGCATTGCCATATCATTTGTTAATGTTTCTTGTTTCAGTGGCAGCATTTTCATACCAATCTTCCACTCACTAATAGTATTAGAGTGCCAATAGAGTACCATTGCAATGTCAACGCCATCACCACCACAAGGGTAGTATGGTGCCAACACCAACACCCCACCCTGGATGTGAATGGTGGGTGAGAGTTTCTATATTAAATTGGGTGATATGTCTTTTTTTGTAACAGCAAACTTGATTACATTGGATACTTTTCTCTTGAAAATGATAATTGAGCATATGAAGCATGTTATCTTCTTCACTACTAAGTTTTTAAGTATCTTAGGAGTTGATTTTTCATAACTATATCATTTATATCCTTGAGTTTCCAGATATTTAAGTGAATGACAACAAAAGTGCTACCTTAACTTGATAAGGTGGAAGATAATTTGTTGATTTAGGAATAATTTGGACATAATTTGTTAATTTATGAATACCAACAAAAGTGAGTACCTTTACTTGATAATGTGGAAGATAATTTGTTGATTTATGAATAATGTAGAAGTGAGTACCTCTACTTGATAATGTGGAAGATAATTTGTTGATTTATGAATAATGTAGAGATAATACCATTGGGTTCTCAATGTTTTGATCAAATCAATAACTGGCGTTGAAACTCTTTTTACATTTTTTTTTTTTTCTAATAAGACATCCATTATTTATTTTTACATTAAAAAAATTTAATATTTTCTTTTCCTGGATTTACCTATTATACCTATTATTAAGAATAAGATATCCATTATTTACAACAATGGATTCTTATCTGCTATAAAATGAAATCTCATCTATAAGAACATGCAATGTATAACTTACATATATGTATATGTAAGAACATGCCATGTGTCAACAATGAAATCTCATCTCTAAGAACATGTCTGTATAACTTACATATATGTAAGAACATGCCATGTGTCAACAATGAAATCTCATCTCTAAGAACATGTCTGGTGTAACAAAGTAGCTTTGGGCCTTTTAGGGTATGCTGCTTTGCACAAGCTGTCAAATATCTTTATCACGTGGCACAACCCCTCAACTCATGTCATCTCCATTGGTATACAGTGTACACCATCCCATCCCTGTCAACTCATGTCATCTACAAACCATCTCATGAGTTGAGAACACTATTTGTATGGTTTGTTTTTATTTATATATTTATGGAGTTAGCTGTATGAGTTGACATTTGATTTTTTAACTATTTTATGTACTTTCAACTTAGAAGTTACTAATCTCTTTGTTATTGCTAATGTTTTTTTTATGGCAATAAATATATACATATGTTGGTTTAATGCTTTTGATGGCGATAGATATACACTTATGTTGGTTTTGCTTTTGTTTGTGCCTAAAATCTAATATTTTAAGTTAGTAATCTCTTTGTTATTGCTAATGTTGTTGTATGGCAATAAATATATACATATGTTGGCTTAATACTTTGGATGGCAATAGATATACACTTATGTTAGTTTGCCTAAAATTAACATAGTTGTGACAACATAACCAATATACACTTATATTAGTTTTGCTTTTGTTTATTCATAAAATCTAACAAACGTATTTGTGACAGCGTAACTATTATTATACATTATGACAAAATGTATAATAAATTGTATTACAAAGATATTACGATAAATTGTATTATATATATAACGAGTGAGAGATTATAAGTACGAGGGAATTGTATTATAATTTTTTTTTTAATATTTTTTTTTAATTTTTTTTAAACCAGCGGGGGGAATCTGTAAATTACTAAAATTTATCTAATATTTTTTTCCACCTCCATCTATATAAATTATTATTATTTTCACTCTTCTCACTGGCTAATTTTCACTCTTCTCACTGGCAGCCATTTGTCATGACTATTATCTATCACAACAATTTATGCAGCAGCTATTTGTCATGACAATGTTAAAATGGGTGTGTCATCTATCATAACAATTTATGCAGCAGCCATCTGTCATGACAATGTTAAAATGCGTGTGGATCAAGTGGCCATTTGGCCCATAACACCAACATAGATCCATCTTAAATACAGATTTAACATGAGCCGAGAGGGATAACATCAGCATAGATCCATTTTAATACAGATTTAATATGAGCCGAGAAGGATCTCATTTCTTCAAGTGAAATTTTTTTATGAGTCTATATTATTTAAATGTTTTGTATAGTTATTTAATTTTTTTCTTTATAGTTTTTTTTTAATTTTTTTTATTTTGGCCGACATGAGCAAAATTTCAACTTTGATGACGAGAAGATACAGTTACACATCATACTGGGATGTAGAATGAGCCTCTCGGCTCAATAAATCCCCTTGCAGGGACACTCGGATTAATTTTAGCGGGATGGATACACCCGCTTTTGCTTATCATACGAGATCCCTCCCTTGGCTTGCAATTTCATTATGAAGCCTCATCATTATGCAGAGAGAATTACATTGAGGATGTCTAAGGATGGCGTCATGGCCAGCTTAAATACTTCATTAAAACCCTTTTTTTTGACTTGGTGTGTCGCTCTATAAATTTGTTATTCATGTTAGCTATGATTGGTGGCTCCCTTCCACTGATTCATGGTTGTCATGCCCACGATTCTATCCATGCACTTGATGGTTGGCCCATACATCGCTTTGCATTGTACTTCACAGATTGCAGGGTCAATGTCGCCATCCTCCTTTGGTTTGGCAATTTTCACCCTCTTGCATGATCGAGGTGGTTTTGGAGAGGCTAAAAACTCGAAGTCTGTGGATTTCATTGAAACTAGGACCAAAACAAAGATCCAGGATTTCCCAACAAATTATATATAAACTCCTCATTTCATCTGAGCCATGGTGATAGATCCATGAGTGAGCAGCTGGAATTGTGACGATGGAAATTTGATTTTGGAACGATAAAGGGTCCATGACCAAGTGTGGAACTGTGATATGATGGAACCCGAAGAGAATATTCCACAGAATATTTTTTAATGCTAAAATGAATCTAAAAGATTCCTTGGGGGTCAAAGTTAGTTTGATAGTGTCAGAATTGTGTCAAGTTTATACTCATATGAACCGATTTTTCGTAAGGATTGTAGTCGCATAGTCTATTTCTTCATTTTAATAGTCAATTTTATGCCCATCCTCAAAAGAGAATCTATGACGAATTTAAAAGATTCTCGGGGAGCCCAGATTTGACCGTGACATAAAGAGGTTGTGTTTATACTCAAATTTAACGATTTTTTGCAAGGATCATGATGGCGCAAACTATTTTGTACTTTGAGCAGCCAATTTTCAGGTCATGGTCAGTTAATGAGGTATATTGATGCATTTTGGCCACTTGTTTTTGTTTTGTAAAAAAGATGGATGCATGTTGCAGGGGTTGGTGAAATTTGTATGTTGCAGTAGAACAGCGAGATCTGAAACTTTGCTAGAAATTCATCATTTTAGTTGTTGCACGAAAGTTGAGATGGTGCAGAGCTGAAGAGGGCCATGTTAACACTTTGCCAGAAAATAGTCGGTTTATATTCATTGGTCTCTTAATTTCGAGACAATTGTGATGATGATGAGTATGAATTGAATTTGATTAGTGGATTCAAGAGGACCATTATATATCACTTAGAAAATGCAGCAAGATGATGGAGCTTAGTGAAATGAAGTCTCCTTCACTGAGTGGGCCCGCAGGCAAATTCTGGCGCAAAATCTATTTTTAGAATATGTCTATTTTTAGACATATGGAGCATGGTTCGGGGACTCCAGTTTGAGATTCTTGAAGTATGTGTTATGTTGGTAAAAATATATGAGACTCTATTTTTGAGGTCAAAGAGGTCGAAGTCTATTTTTAGACTGCCTCTCCTTAAAACAGGGAAGTCAAATATTATTTACCCTTAATAATATTTAGACTATAAACAGCAGTTTATTCTCTTGGAGCACTTCAGTTTGAGCTGCAGAGGTGGCTTATGCATCTGACAGAGGAATCACGTGGTTCCCAAGGGTTTGATGGCATCATGCATGGTTGACTTCAGTTGGACTTCAGTGGCAGAAGTTTGGAGGAGTTAATGAGACAAATAGTGGAGTTGTGTTCTGTTTATTTTAGTTGAACTAGTTGAGATTAGTTTAACTAGCTAATCAATTAGTTATGAGTGGAGTGAATTAAACATTATTTAATTCATTAATTAGTAACTCATTATTCAACTCAAGAACACATCAGTTCACTACAGTGCATGATCAGTTCAGTGGAGACCAGTGAAAGAGGTAGATGAAAGGGTGGAGTTAGCTATCAGTTGTGACTATACTGTTGCTATTTGTAACACACAGATAGGTGGAGTAAGCCCATGAGGATTGCGCAGTTCAGGCTGGTGGTTTATCTATATAAAGAGGCCATCCCATAGCATTGAAACACGCAATAGAGGTAAGGCAATTGGCGGTGAGTTTTGAACCAGTAACCTGTTCAAAACTGAGCTAGATTGTGAGTAACTGTATGAGAAAGTACTGAGTACTTGTGAGGAGTATTGTACCGAGTTTGTTACTTGATTTCTCCATTATAATATACACAATAGCTGCGGGGTTTTCAGCTATAAGCTTTCCCCATACATACTGTGTTAATGTGTATGATGATTTGATGTGTTATCGCTTGATTTTATTTCTGCATGTTTGATGATCCGAGTTGATCTGAGTGGAAGAGATTACGTGCTGTATATAAATTGAACGTCTGTATGTGATCGTGGATAGTCTCTGTGATACCAATCATTATTCAACAAATTTTCATATCACTTATGTGTGAGAGTCCATTTATGCTATTTTTGTGAGAGATCATCCATTTGTCATGTTGAAGGATAATGTCTCGTGAGTGAGAGTTCTTTGTAGGAGAACGTCTCTTTGGAGAGAGATTCCACTCAAGATAGGAGTTCCATCTTTGAGTTGACAAATATTTTTCCTTTACTCATCATTCTTTTGTAGAGACTAATGAAGCAGTCTCCCCACTCTTGGCCCAGGGCCCAGAGACGTAGTCCACATTGGACGAACTTTGTTATCACGTGTTGTGTTATGATTACTTCATGGTTATTTGCGTCTTGTTTATGTTGATGGATTGTTGAAGTATTGTTTAGAGAATGTATTTCTCAAGTTTCACATGCAAATATAACTATTAGTAAAAGGTCTTGTAGATGGAGATTTTTGTTTAAAAGTGTTAACAACAAAAATTTGGATCACCATGCAAGAAAGGTTGATCTAGGGTCTCAACTGGCCTTTAAGGCTCTCTGTGATGGTTCGCCTTTCAAGAACGGTGATCTACTTCCTCTCGATAAGAAGGCGGCTCTGATGATACCTTAGTCTTATGATCGCTCTCTCCCAAGACTTCAATGGCCCCTTGTATGTAATTTGAAACTCGGCTTTGCATGTATGGTCGTGTATATCGTGGGGCTTGGAGGCATTCCTTTGAATATTCATGCCCTTCTTTGCTCTAATTTGTGGATTTTATCAGTTCATGCTTCATTGGGCATGCCCAATTCATGTTTCAATTTCATTGGTAAGTGTTGTTGTGGTTCACTGGTAATGTTCCATCATGGTTCGTTGGGGATGCTCTGTCATGGTTCGTTGTGGTAGCTCTGTAGTGGTTCGCCATGGTTGTCGAGGTTCGTGGTTCACTCGTGGCCCGTGGATGGTGTTTCCGCACGTGGCCTAGCACCCATGGCTTGCTCCATGGCTCTATCAGTTTATTATTGGAAACAATGTTAAATACTAAGGGGGGGGGTGAATAAATTTTTAAGATAACTTTAATTTTAATGTCAAATTATATTTCCATTCAAGCTTGGCATTCATCCATGTGAGAAGCCACCAACCAATCACAATAGAAACAAATTAAATCATCACACACATACATACACATCAAAAGCATAAGCAGTTAGCACATAGAACACAAAGGATTTAACGTGGAAATCCAATAAATCTTATGGTTTTCAAACTTCTATGATTTTCGTTGATTGCAGAATCCAAATTATCCATAGTATCATAAAACAATGGTCATTATGATGTAAATAGGGGATCAATTTTTTTGTGAGCTACCACTCACAGGAAGCACCTACTTCCTTATATTGTTTGCTAGCACCCACTAGCAGGAAGCATCATCTCCCTTTTTTTACAGACACCTCATCAACTTACCATGAAGCACCAACTTCATGGATTTATGTAAGCACCCACTTGCAGGAGGCAGTGACCTCCAAGCTCTCCTCAAATACCCACTAGATGGAAGCACAAACTCCCTATTTTGTAGGCTCTAACCCACGCTCAATAAGGAAATCTCTCTGCTCCATGTTATGGCATCCACTTGGACATTTTCAACTTTGTGTTCATCAATTTGGCCTTCTGAACTGGCACTTACTTTGCCTAATATTGTTCTTTATTCTCCTCAGCATACTTCAATTTATTCAACCCACACAACCCTCAAATCACTAGCTCACTCTGCAGTAGCACACATCAACACACGACCCTCATACACAACTTATAAGCTCTCAACCGTTTTCTTCTACATAGGCACTCTCGGCCTCTGTCTCAGCAGCTCATACTCATGGAGTACTCACTTCCACTCTTAAAAACGCTACCATCCCACACCTTGCACAAATACAATCCATGGTTTTGTTCCTCTATTGCAAAGGAAATAATGTTGTCCTTTTCAGCTCATCATTCTGCCCTAGAGCGTACTTTAGTGTAGTTTTCCATCCTGTTGTTGAGTCTAATTATTCAACCACTGTAGCAATATTAACTCTAGGAATGTGCACCTGAGTGTTCTTCCATATTGAGAATTAATTCTCGGTGAAACTATGTGCTTCAACAAGGCTCCCCATGCTTATTAATTACCCACATAACTCAAATTGTACTCTAAGCATGGCTTACTTAGCTATGGTCAAAACTTCATTAATCGTTGGGTTATTTTTCTCATTTAATTTTTCTTGGCATAAGTGGCTCTCTGGTGTGGCTTGTTCAATTTGAACAAACTCATTAAACTACTTTTGCGCATCGTGGTCCTTGCTGCCTTGAACTAGTGCTTCTCGGCACTTGCCTTTGAATTCAATTCTCAATTCAAGTTGTCGACTCGTTCATTTTTTGAATTCCTGTCTATTTCAATCATGGCGAACAACCAATTTTGTCGTGTCTTCCAAATATGGCACAAGTATTTGTGAAACCATTCCATGCTTCATTATCCACAAGTGTGGCACAATTCCAAAAATGGCACACCAGCCAAACATAGCACAAACCAGTTATTGATTTATTCATGCCTCACATGTATGCAATCCCTTTTAACCAAGCCCTCGCTTCGTTCTTTGCGGCCCGACATGCTTAAGCCCACAACGCTACAATATTAGCCCAAAGTGGTTGTGCTCGTAACGCTTTTTCATTGAAATAATCCTAAATGCCCACATTCTCTTAACACACAAAAACGTTCCAAAACCATGGCCTGGGCACGCCTTCTATTATTTTACGAAATCGTCAAGTGTCGGTAAAACATCCATATTTTAGCTCCTTCACCCTAGTTATATTTCATGGCGAATCTTTGTTTTCCTCCGGGGTAATCCTTACGAGCTTACGTGTTCAGTGGGTTCGCTCGCTACATGTGTTAACCAATCAAAACCCTGTCGGGATGACTTGTATCTGCCACCGCATCCCATCACTTAGCCAACTTGAAGCTCCCTAGCTGCGCTCTTTCAAAAAACTTTTAGGGTCAAGCCTTCAGGATGACGTGTCCCAATGGGACCATTGTTGAACTCGTGAACCAATCACAATCTTGTCGGGATTAGTTGTAACTGCCACACTAGCCTAGCGCTTATTCAACCCATATGCCTCCACCTATGTGCCTTTTTAAACCTTTCAGATAGCCTTTCTGGGATAATTTCATGTTTGCATCATCAACCCCACATGGTGCTTCCTTAATGGTGACACGTCACCCAAATTTGGCCCCTTCGGCCACCTAAAAATGTCGAATCTACCTGCCATGTGTCCTCCGTATTGATGTCATGCTGACATTATCTACCACAGTTGTTGCCATCCCATCACTATGAGCCAATCACACTATGACATTTGTCTCGTTCTCATTCGTCCATGTTGTCCTGGGTACAAAGATAGAAGGGGTTCAAGCCTTTGTTCTGCAAGGATTTCCTTTGTTAAATATTTAGGATCCTGGGCCCCTTTTAAATTGTTGCAACACTTCGTCATCCTGACTATATGTCATCTTGGGCGCTCCCTTATGGGTGCCTTTGAATCCTTCCGAGGTACTCTAGCTAGGATGAGATGTGATGTGGGACCTCCCACTGGCCAATCAAAATTTTTCTGCTTGCTCACGTCTCCCGGGCTTACATCTTCCTGGGCGTTCTCTTTTCACATTCCTTTGGTTTTTCCGAGGAAGGACCAAAGGAATGATGTGGTCGTGGGAACTCCCTGCTCTGCAGACTCCACCAATCAATGCTCTTGTCGCCTATTCTATTTTTGTGTGTATTGTCCATGCAAGCCCTTGCTTTCGAGATCCTGGGGGTGCTCTCTTGCGCGCACCTTGAAACTCTCGGGATCGGACCTTCCGGGATTATGTGTCCTGGGCTCCACCGCTGGCCAATGGGAATGCTTTCCATCACTGCTATCAAAGCCACGTCTTCTTGGCATTATGTTAGTTGCTCCACCACGTTTGGAAACACCGCCAAACTAAATTGCTCCAAACTAGTCCTCCACCAATATTAGCTCTGCAACTTTGATTTTGGACTGGAAATAAAGTATGATCTTCGAATTCATTAGCGAACTTCAACATACCATTGGAAAGCTCTTTATAAGCACTATCCAAATGTGCCACTTCCGGGAACATCTAAGTTGATCTCTTGAGGTAGAAAGTGACTTTCCTACCAAGTTATTCATCCTTTTTTTCCTTTTCCTTGAGTTGGTTTGTCAAGATGCTTTCCTTGTTGTTTTCCTCTTGCAACATGCTTTTGAGGTGGTCAAGATCACGATCCTTTTATGGCGTATGTATTTTCTTCTTCTACAATTCAACTTCTCTTTTCATCCTGTTTATTTCATCAAGAGAAAAAAAAACATATTTAGACTCGTTCCAATCTTTAGATTCCTCAAGTTGGCATTTGAGAGTTGCAACTTCAACATTCTCTACTAACTTCCCCATCTTAGATGCCACATATCTTCCTTTGAGCGGTTAAGACCTTAAGAAGGACTGGCTCTTATACGAATTGTTCAAAATACCGAGTGGGGGTGAATTAGTATTTCCTTCTTTTCACAATTGATTGGTTAGATTTAATTCAACACTCAGAGCATTAAGATAAATTGAAACTTCATCACATCAAATAGACAATATACAAAATATTTTGTCCAAACAAGTTTTGCATTATGTATGGTTACATACAAAATTTAATAGCCAAGTTGGGAGGAAGTATAAAACTCCCCAAGTATGAAGGTGTTTGTAGATCAAGTCTGGAGGAGTTTTCAACCTCCCTTACAATCAACAAGTCAACCAATCACTGATGTTCCACAACTGTTGCCCATTGTTGCAACCAAAACTGCCATTATTTTTATCTTTGTTGTTATACACATTGCTCTTTGTTGTTTTCCTCACTATCTGCAACCATTGCTTTTGTCCATGTTGCATCTATTGCTACACTCTTTGTTTGTTGTCCACGTTGTCTCTGCTACACTTCATTGCTCTTACTGTTCGTTGTTGTATTTTCAACTTCTAACTATTATCCCACACGCTACCATACACTACCATAGATGAAGTCAAGATCATTATGAATTATTTCATGTCATGTCCACACATGTCACAACATCATCAAGCCACCATCACAAGGTTTATATTATACAAGGCTATCATTATTGTAATATAGATCATAATCTTTCATTTGTCACATAATATCAGAGACAACATGTTAACATTGTCATTAGATTTACATCAAGGGTTATTGTCAAATAGATACATAGGTCTATGCATTAGAACTAATATTTCTTGATTCTATAGTTATAAAGTAAGGAACCCAAACCTTTATCCACTCAATGCTACACTTAATCCTTTGTATTTATCAATCAATGCCTACAAGAGATCCTTGTCTCACATCCAATCATGTTTTTTTCAAAGGATCTTTGTTCATAAGATCAACATCGATTTTGTATGTAACCCCTGCAGAAAGGTAAGTTAAGGTAGTCTCTAACAGTCCAACAATAGGAAAGTTAGTGAAACAAAAATTCTTTCTGTGAAACTATTGACAACATATCTAGCATGTAATATCCCAAACATACATTTTTTTGTCTTGTGCACACTTATGAAAAGATATGCAGTTTCAGAAACTGTATCACCATTTCTTACCCTTTTTTGTCAATTTAGTTCAATCACAAAACAAAACACAAAAGCTTTTATTCAGGATTTGTTGATGCAATAAACTACAATGTGCTTGTCTCAAATCGTGCATATATCCCAAACACCATCCCTGATGTGTATTATATTGGACAGAAACTTCATCACTTATGCTAAAAAACTTCTCATGCCTTGACGGATTTTGATGCTTCAAAATTAAAACAACACTAATTACAACCTTCAATTGTTACTTCAGGGTTCGTATCGCATCGAAGATGTTGATTAGGGCTATTTTTCATCAAATAGTTTTTTCAATGAAATCAAACTGGAATGAAGTCGCACATATTCACTTGTTTAGAAATCATCGGTAGGAATCAATTTTTGCATACATTATTGAAGGGTTGTTCCATACGATGTTCACAAGGTGTGAGTCACTATAATATGTTAGTGTGGGTGTGATTTGCACAACTTCCTTATCTTCAGTCTTTAACATGTCTCATCGTGCCTCAGAAATAGCCTACAAGTTTCCAGAGAATATGTGATGAAACATCACTGAAACAAATCACAGGAATCTTGGTTATTATTATGGATGCTCCATAGTATAGCGAGACCCTAAAGTCCTCTTGTTGAGACAGTGAACACCTGCAAAACAAACAAGTGAAAACCAAAAATTTGATACTTAATGACCGTAGGGTTGTAGCGAGTTCACCTTGCCATAGACTTATTCCTTTTAAATTTCTTGTAGATGTGTACACAAGACTCCATGGAGTTTACTTCATGTCCCAAAGAAGAGCTTGAGAAATAGTGCCAACGAAACCAACAAGAGACAAAAATAGCCTAGAACCCTAACAAACATCAAGAACTCTTCTAGAAATTCTTCAATGGTCACAGTCTGTTACAGTCCTCCACAGCTCGAGAGGGAATCATCTTTGAATCTCATCCTCATGAAAGGTGAAATATTTATGCCTTTAAATTGTTTTTATGGATAATTAAAAGGACTAGCCGACATGAAGTTTAGGAGGGAAGATCATGTAATTATTAAATTAAAATTATTGGAGCCAAAATTCTCCCTTCAAATTTAAATTTTAAATTTAAGTTCAAAACCCTTACTAGTTGTATTATTATTAAGACCTTCCACAACAATATATGCCACATCATCAATCTTCAAGGGCAATATATCCTTTAATGCCCCATCTTAATTTTCCAGATCCAAATAAGTGTTGCCACATCAACAACCTATTTAAATAATTAGATTCCACCTTTGTTTTGATATTTAGTAGAAGGGCCTCTTGACTTCATGATTTTCCAATCAAATGCTACATAGGAAATTTGACCATGAAATGGGGCTTCAACTTTGACTGAGAATTTCTCACAAATCGTGAGGCTACTTGAGACGCTCCACATATCAATGGAATAAACATGATTAGGAGAATATATTGGCAAGGGTATCTATGAAAAATTCAATGATCTGCTTCCTCAAATACTCCAACAACTATGGGGTGTGCTCAACTTCCAAGGAAACCAAACTTTAGAGCTAGGGCTTCATCAACCTACATCATCATCTAGCTGCAAAATCTTGTGGACATCGACGATAACAACAACCTTATCACATCATCACATCAAGTTGCATCATCATCACCTGCATCACAGGTTCTAAGGGATAAAACCCTAGGGTTAGGGTTTCATCATGAAATTAGGGTTTCTGACACATCATCCACATTGAGGACATCATCAAATTGAACTAGAGCTAGGGTTTCATCCTAGGGCTTCATCATCGTATTACACCTACTTCTGCACCTCATATTGTACTTGTTTCTCTTGTTGCATATTTTGCTTGACATCAGTGACAACATACTCAACAACCTTTCCACTAGTTTCCCTTCTAATATCTCTTATTTCCCTCTCATTTTGTTCTTTTCGAAGTCTCTCTAGTCCTTTATATTAATTATGAGTTCACTCTCTCAGTCAATTCTCTTCTTGCACGAGCTATAGTTTTACCCTCGCCTACCACACCCGTGGTCTCTCAGCTCTCTTGAAGTAAAATCTTTTATACCCTGCTCTTTAGAGTAGCCCTACAATGCTTCCCTTTCCATCTATTTTGTTCACTCCAACATGGTAATATGCTGATCAATAATGTCTCAACATAGCGGAAGATGGGAAAAACCCGATGTCACTTCTCCTTATGAACTCAGTCCATCCTCATTTATCACACGCAAGCCCAAGAAACTACTAGGGCAACCATGGAACGTTACAGGGACATAGTCCCTACATCTATCCAAAGAGATATTTCAAATGTCAAGGAATAGGTCAAGAAATCTCAAATATTTTTCCCAGACGAACACATAGAGAAAGAGACCAAGGAATAAATACCTGATGTTTAGAATTCCACCAAGGCTAGGACCACCTTCTGCATGCAAATTTTCAATTTGTATTGGCACATAAAAACCTTAATGGGAAGAGTCCTCATAGACAATTGTGAGTGGTAGACTTCCTTATTTCCATAATTTTGCTTTCAAATTTTCTTGGCACCCTGAATGCCTTCTCCAGTTAATTAGGTTCCCAAAGGAAAACCTCATGTTGGATGTTGTCCTTCAAAATTCCATATGAAGACATCAATTCTACGCTCCTCTGGAATACCAGTTACTATGATATTCAATTTTTGGAAGTCCTCAATGTGCTCTACCATTGAACCCTTTTGTTTGAGATTTATTAATTGGCTAAAGAAGGTGTTGCTCTTTGTATCATCATAATGTGTTATCATTTCCTTCATAAAAATTGACCAAGTGACAAGTGGTTTACGAGAAAAAATTCATCGATACCATACAAATTGATTGGGTTCTAAATATAAAGATGTAATGTGTACCCTTTGTGTGTGTTGCACATCACGTAGATCAAAATATTGCTCCATTTGTAGTATCCATGTTACCGGATCCTTTCCATCAAACTTCCTCATATCGATCTTTGGAATGTGGTTGGTATTCAATCCAAAGTTAGAGTCTCTAAAATCATTATTAACATTTGTTTTGTGATTGAAATCTTTCGGTGAAAATCACATCAAAGTAGATTTGGTCGACGGGTTTCGAACCAGCCAGTGTGGTTCATCATCAGGACAAGATGGAAAATCTGATCAGGTAACCCATTTAAATAGATAGTAAAGCTCCAACTAATCGTTTGTAAAATAACGGCTAGTTTGACTAAAATAGGAAATAAAATCAAAATAATAATAGTTTATTTATTTTTTAAGGAATAAATCAAATGTTTAATGTTTAAAATTTGAATTTTATATATTTATATTTATTTTTAATAAAAATAATAATTATTTAATATATTTTTGATGAATAAATTAAATGTTTACTATTTATATATATTTATTTTCTATTTTTATTTTTAGAATAATAATTATTTTATTTGTTTTTATTATTTTTTTCATCATCAGGACAAGATGAAAAATCTGATCAAGAAACCCTTTTAAATAGAAAGTAAAGCTCACTAGCCGTTTGTAAAATAACGGCTAGTTTGACTCAAATATTTCAAATATTTATAAAAATAAAATAAAAAATCAAATGTTTAAAACTTATAATTAGGATTCTTATATAATTTTATTTATTTTAATAAAAATAATACTTAATACTCATATATATATTATTATAATTATAATTATTTATTTGTTATATGTTTTAATTTTATATATTTATTTTATTAATAATAATTAATTGTTATGTGATTCAAATCATCATCAAATAGTTATCTTTTTTATAATTAATCTTAAAAAATAAATAACTAAATAAGTAAAAGTTTCAATAAAATGAATAAATAAATAAAAATATAATTAATTAATTAATTAATTAATTAAATAAATAGACAAAATATTTTTAATTTTATTTTATTTTATATTTTATTATTATTATTATTTTTTTTAATTGAAAAAAATATAAATATAAATATAAATACATAAATAAATTAAAAATAATAAATAAATAACTAAAATAAAAATATAAAATATAAAAAATAATAATAGATAAATGAATAAAAATAAAAATGTACAATTAATTAATTAAAAAATATAACTATTTGATGATGATTTGAATCACATAACAATTAATTATTATTAATAAAATAAATCTATAAAATTAAAACATATAACAAATAAATAATTATTAGGAATTTGGCTTCTGTGATCCATAAAATGTGTGTAATAATTTTCGGTGAAAATCACATAAACAAAATTTTTGTCAATTAAACAATAACCAAGATATTGTCGTTCTTAAGGCTGATAAGGGAGGTGTTACGGTTATTTTAAACAGGGATGATTATCGGAATAAGATGTTGGATCACCTTCAAAATAGCGGTAGCTACAAGAAGCTTGAAAAAAATCCCCTTAAAAAAGTGTCCAAAGCTATTGCTTTAGCGATAAAATCAAGTAGCATTGTTGGTTCCCTTAGTAAAAAGCTTATTGAAAGTAATCCCCTCACCCCGAGGATTTATGGTCTTCCTAAGATTCATAAGGAAGGTGTTCCCCTTCGCCCCATTGTCAACACCATAGGTGGTCCGACTTATCTTCTCGCTAAATTTTTAGCTAGTAAGTTGAAGCCCCTTGTAGGTCGCACTGACTCCTTTGTCAAAGATTCTTCCTCCTTCAATAATGAATTGAAAGACATTAAGTTGGATCCAGATGATAGGTTTGTGAGTTTTGATGTTGTATCATTATATACTTGCATTCCCATTAAGGAAGCCATTGATGTCATCTCTCGTATCACGGATCCTGATACTGCTCATCTCTTGGAGATTTGTCTTACCTCGACCTTCTTTAGTTTCGAGGGTGTATTCTTTGAACAGACCTGTGGTGTGGCCATGGGTTCCCCCCTTTCCCCTGTTGTTGCTAATCTTTTCATGGAACACTTCGAATCGAAGGCCCTTTCCTCCTCCCTTTTTCAACCAAAGCTTTGGAAAAGGTTTGTTGATGACACCTGTGTGTTGTGGCCCCATGGTAAAGAGAAATTGGACCTTTTCTTCCAGCACCTTAATGATCAATTTGACTTCATTAAGTTTATCATGGAATTCGAAGTTGATGGTAGCCTGCCCTTTCTAGATGTCCTTCTTTCGAGAAATGATGATGGTTCCCTCTCTCATCAAGTTTTTAGAAAGAAGACGCATACTGAACAGTATTTACATGTTGGTTCTCATCATTTCCCGGCTCAAAAGCTTGGGGTTCTCAGTACCCTAGTCACCAGAGCCTTTAGAATCTCAGATGCGAACCACTTTGAAGGTGAAAAATCGCATCTCCTTAATGTCTTCTGTAAGAACGGTTATAGCAGGGCTCAATGTCTTAGAGCTTTTCAAAAAGTTGAGAAAGGTCCTAAGGTTAAGAAAGATCCTTGCGATTGGTTATCTGGAGTTCACCTTCCATTTATCGAAGGTACTACTGATAAAATCGCAAGGATCTTGAAGAAATATAATGTCTCTTCAACTTTCAAGCCTCTCCGCACTATCCGTAGTTCCCTTAGATCAGTTAAAGACCCGATTTGCCCGATGGATGGTAAGGGTGTTTATTTGATTCTGTGTTCCTGTGGGACACCTTACATTGGTGAAACTGGTCGATCAATTAACCAAAGAATTCATGAACATGTTGTTGACCTTAGACATGGTAGATTTCGATCCTCTGCCTTGGCAGAGCATGCTGAAAAAACAAATCACCATATTTGTATTGAAGATACTAAGGTTATTGCAACAATTGACCACTTTCACCACCGAAAGTTAAGGGAAGTCTTGGAAATAGAAAAGAGGCCGGTTAACCTTAATAGGGATGATGGGTGGAATGTTAGCAGATGTTGGATTCCTGCCCTTCACTCTTAATATATATATATATATATATATAATTTTTTTTTTTTTTTTGTTGATTCCTCTCTCAGAATATTTTCCCTTTTATTTTATTATTTTATGTTTTGTGATTAGTATTTTTGTTTTATTTTATTTTATTATATATTTATTTTTTATATTTTATATTTTTTAATATATATATATATGTATGTTTTATTTTTTATTTTTATTTTATTTTATTTTATTATTTTTTTGGTTTTGATTAGTATTTTTGTTTTTATTTTATTTTATTATATATTTATTTTTTATATTTTATATTTTTTAATATATATATATATATATATATATATATATATATATATATATATATATTTTATTTTATTTTTATTTTTTTTTAATATATATATATATATATATATTCTTTTATTCTTTTTTCTTTTCTTTTTTTATTCTTATTCTTATTTTATTTTTATATTTTTATTTATTTTTATTTATTTATTTTTATTTTTTAATTTTTTAATCGTCAAACTTACCTCTTTAGTAATCTTAATTTAATTGATTAATTGAGTAATTTTATTATTATTACTTATTTATTTATTTGATTTGATTTGATTTTATATTTTATTTTTATTTATATAGAATTTATAATAAAAATATAATTAATTTTAAAATAATAGAATTAAAATTAAAAATAAAATATTTTTTTCCTATTCTAGTCAAACTAGCCGTTTTTTCCAATGGCTAGTTGTAGTTGTCCTGATCTATTTAAACTGGTTTCCTGATCAGATTTCTCATATTGTCCTGATGATGAACCACACTGGTTGGTTCGAAACGCATCGACAAAAATTTCGTTTATGTGATTTTCACCGAAAATTATTACACACAAATAAATAATTATAATTATAATAAAATATATATGAGTATTAAGTATTATTTTATTAAAATAAATAAAATTATATAAGAATCCTAATTATAAGCTTTAAACATTTGATTTTTTCTTTTATTTTTATAAATATTTGAAATATTTGAGTCAAACTAGCCGTTATTTTACAAACAGCTAGTGAGAGATTTATTTTCTATTTAAAGGGGTTTCTTGATCAGATTTTTCATCTTGTCCTGATGATGAACCACATTGGTTGGTTCGAAACGCATCGACCAAATCTTTTTTGATGTGATTTTCACCAAAAGATCTCAAGCACAATTTATGGATCACAGAAGCAAAATTCCTAACAATAATAAATAATATTTATAGTTTGAATTTTATATATTTATTTTATTTTTAATAATTATATGTTATGTGATTCAGATCTTAACAAAATAGTTAACTTAATTCTATTTAACTTATTGTAAATTTTTACAAAGTTAGCCAAAAATAATAATAATAATAAATTAAAAATTAAAAATTAAAAATAATAATAATAATTAAAAATTAAAAATTAAAAATAAATAGTAAAAATAAAATAAATAAATAAATAAATAAAATTTCAATAAATAAATAAATAAAATAATAATAATAATAAGAAATAAATTAGGAATGAAGTGCAGGAATCCAGCATTTGCTAACAATCCACCCATCATCCTTATTGAGGTTAATCGGCGTCTTTTCGATTTCAAGGGCTTCTCTTAACTTGCGGTGCTAGAAATGGTCAATCCTCGCAATAACCTCAACATCTTCAATGCAAATGTGATGATTTGTCTTCTCAGTGTGCTTTGCTAGGGCAGAGGAGCGTGATCTATTATGCTTAAGGTCAGCGACATGTTCATGAATTCTTTGACTGATTGATCGACCAGTTTCACCAATGTAAGGGGTCCCACAAGAGCATGGAATCAAGTAAACACCCTTACCATCCTTAGGGAAAATCGGGTCCTTAACCGATTTAAGCGAACTCCGAATGGTGCGAGAGGGCTTGAAAGTTGAGGAAACATTATGTTTCTTTAGGATCCTGGTGATTTTATCCATAGTACCTTGGATAAACGGAAGGTGAACTCCAGATAACCGATCACAAGGATCTTTCTTACTCCTAGGACCTTTTTCAGATTTTTGAAAAGCTTTAAGACATTAACTCATGCTATAACCATATTTATTAAAAACTTTAAGGAGATGAGCCTTTTCACCATCAAAGTGGTGTTCATCAGAGATTCTAAAGGCTCTGGTGGCTAGGGTGTTGAGAACACCAAACTTCTGAGTAGGGAAATGGTGAGAACTAGCATGTAAACATTCCTTTTGTTCTCATCATGAGTTTCATGGAAAACCTTTTTTTCCATTAGGAAGCATTTCTTGTAGTAACTTTGTCAAATCTTCCATGTCTGCTTTTAAGTCATTCACGTCACCTTTTAAACCATCCATTTCACCTTTTATTTTTGCTTTTAAACCATCCATGTCCCCTTTTAGTTCATCTTTGGTTTCTCTTTGTGATAGAAAAATTTGTTGCGCTTGGTCTCATAATTTTGATATATCTGGTTGCAATTCTTCCTCTTCATGTGTCATAGTAGATCTTTCTGAGGGCTTAATGGGTATAGAAGTATTTTGTATGAGAGGAATTTTATAACCAAATTTTGATATCTATGCTTCAATATTTCCTTGGAATCACTTCAAACTGATTTTTCAAACAAAATTTATGCATTAAAAAAAAATACACACGTTTTTCTTGCTTTTAGGAGCTCAATCTTGAAATAGTTTTACCTCTCTAATTTCAACTCTCCAAGGTCTAAAATTTTGTCCTTTGGTATCCCTCTGATTCTTCTTTTCAATACCACAAGTCAGACCAAGATTGAATTAATTAGGATTAAGTTATGCTCAATCTCTCACAATGACCTGGTTATGGATTGTTTCAGTAGAGTGAACTTGTGCATACTGCCATGTGTCACTGTTTCAACCTTTGACCCTGAAATGATACATGAAAATATATTTTTTGTGCGATTTCAACCGCTTTTTACGAAATTCAAATCCGATGCTTGTAGAGAAATTTATGATGATTTTTTCTAGGTCACCTATTTGATACTGAATTCTGGAGCATGCAAAAACCCTAACTTATTCGACCGATATATAAGAAATTATAGCGAACCAAGATCTGAAATTTCTACACAAAGTTTACCAAGATGTCGGCTCCATGTGGTCGAAATTTAAACGTCTGAAGTTTCATATAAAAAAAGTTATAACGAAAATTCCAAGATGCCATGTTTGAAGCAGCGAAACCCTAGAATCTAAAGCTTTGATACTAAACGTTATGCAACCAGATCACAAAACAGAAGAAAAGTTAGATCAATGACTTGAAAATTAGCCTCTACGAGGGGGAAACCTCCTTTACATCACATAAATGAACAATTCTTGGATGATACAAATGACAAGACCTCCTTGGTATATATAGGAGTCTAAGGGGCCATAATATAATCAGAGCCTACATAACAATAATAATTTAAGGGAACAACAATAAAAATAGTGGGGTTATATGGGGTGAAACAATAACAATATGGAGGTTACATGGGCACAACAATAACAATAGTGGAGGTACACTAGTATTATAGGACCTAGCACTTGAATTCCAAAATTAGCAGTAGTTTTTGTTTCATATCCTTAATTTGCAAAATTGGTAATAGTCTTTGTTATTGACAAACTCTCTTCTTCTTGAGGATTTTTTAAGATTAGAACATTCATATTATTTTCAAAAAACATTAATATTTCTTGTACTATTTTTCCACTTGGGAAACCAGACTAATAGCATAAACTTAAATTTTTTTATATTGTCAATGTTGTTCTCTACTTGAAAGTCTAATAACCAAGAAATTAATTTTATCATAACATAAGAGGTAGATGTTATACTAAAGAACATAAAAACATTAAAGTGGAGTGTTGATGCACAATGTTGGCTTACTTGGTCTTCATTGTGCAATTGTGTCCTCCGGGCATGATGGTTGTGGCTCTTGTTAGTGTTAGATGAGGAAAAGTTCACATTTTTCAAGTTCTTTACAAGAAGTAGCTATGTCATGCATATGATTAGCTCTTGTTGTGTGTATTAACTATAAATATGGAAGTGTTGTTGCTCCTAGCCTTCCACAACCTACAAGATTGACACGGTAACATTTGGATGGAAAAAGAGCAAAAGGGATTTTTTACAGTTCTAACAACAAATACATTAAAGGTCATAAGTGTGCTGAGAAGAAATTATTTTACATAAATTATGAAGAGGAGGAAGAAAAAGAACAAGAAACATCAAAAGTAGAGGATATACACTAGGAACCAACCCTCGAGAAAGAAGAAATGAATCCGACTATATCTTGTAATGCATTGGCGGGAATTACCACTCCTCAAACTCTAAAGATAAAAGTACATATCAAGAAGAAAAATGAAATAGTGTTGATTGATTTGGGTAATACCCATCATTTTATTCATTGTAAAATAACCAAGGAATTGAATTGATTTCTATATCCAGCACCAGAGTGTCAAGTGATGGTTGCAAATGGAGGAACTATAAATTGCTTTGAAAGGTATCATAATATCAAACTAACCATGGGGGAATATGTATTGAATAGTCCAATGTTTTCCATTCCAATGGGTGGTGTTGATGTTGTACTAGGAGTCCAATGCTTACAATCTTTCAGGATGATAGCTTTTAATTTTCAAGAACTTTTCTTGAATTTTTTGGGGAATTAAAGGAAATTGAATTAATGGATATAGAGGGGAAACCAAGGAATATAATCAGATCTAATTCCATAAAAAATCTTCTGAAGAAAGAAAAACGAGGCGTAATTGCACAATTATTAATTGCATTAATTATTATGATAATGCTATTCACTTGATTCCAGGAAGTGTTCCTCCAAACATCAGGCCTTACATATATCCTTATGCCCAAAAGAGTGAAATTGAACATATGGTTGCATAAATGCTAGAGGTATGTATAATTCAACCTATTCAAAGTTATTTCTCTGCCCCAGTAGTATTAGTGCATAAGAATGATAGATCATGGCATATGTGTCTGGATCATAGGGAGCTCAACAAGATCACTATTAAATATAAATTTATCATTCTTGTCATTGATGGATTTTTGGATGAATTACATGGAGAAATTTACTTCATGAAGTTGGATCTTCGTTCAAGATATCATTAAATTTGAATGAAGACTGAATACGTTTCGAAAACAACATTCGAAACTTATGAAGTTCATTATGAATTTTTAGTCATGCCTTTTTTCCTTACCAATGCACCTTCCACATTTCAAGGTTTAATGAATTCCATTTTCAAACCATTCCTTAGAAAATTTGCGTTAGTATTTTTTGATGATATACTAATATACAACAAGTCTTGGAAGGATCATGTTCAACATGTTGACAAGGTGCTCAAACAATTGGAGGAGAAACAATTATATTCAAAAACCTCCAAATGTTTCTTTTGAGTACAGGAGGTGGAATATTTGGTTCATAGTGTATCTCATGAGGGTGTTAAGGTAGACCCTAACAAAATTAAAGCCATTAAGGAATTGAAAATCCCCACAACCCTAAAGCATCTTCAAGGATTTCTCAGGTTGATAGGGTATTATCGCAAGTTTTTTAAGAATTATGGGAGAATAGTATCACCTCTAACAACATTACTGAAGAAAGATGCATTTTACTGGACTCTAGAAGAAACTAAGGCCTTTGAACATGTTAAAGAAACAATGTGCCAGGCACCAGTCTTAGCTACACCAGACTTCACAAAAACCTTTATTGTGAAATGTGATGCCTCTGGAAATGGAATTGGTGTTGTTTTAATGCAAGAAGGAAGGCCCATTGCTTTTGAAATTAGTCCAATCAAGGGAATGTATTTACACAAACATATTTATGAGAAATAAATATTGACAATACTACATACACTAAAGCGATGGCGACCTTACCTAATGGGAAGACACTTCAAGGTAAAAATAGATCATGATAGTCTTAAATATTTTTTGGAACTAAGGTTTTCTTCGGAAGAGAAACAAAAATGGGTCACAAAGATGTTGGGTTATGACTTTTAAATTATCTACCCAAAA
The DNA here is from genome assembly GCA_034641835.2 of Pinus albicaulis. Classification (NCBI taxonomy): domain Eukaryota; kingdom Viridiplantae; phylum Streptophyta; class Pinopsida; order Pinales; family Pinaceae; genus Pinus; species Pinus albicaulis. The sequence goes on from CM076584.1 coordinate 1,560,342,620, forward strand.
GGGAAACAAAATGTTGTTACAAGAATTACGGTGGGATGACGCACGACTCATTCAAAAGTTGCAAGAAGATCACAATACATCTTATACATTTATCTAGAAAAATGATTCATTATGGTACAAAGACCGCTTATATCTTTGTAAGAATACCCAACTCAAACAAAATATTCTTTTGGAATTGCACACCTCCCCATTAGGAGGGCACTCAGATTTTTAAAAACTTACTACAGGGTCAAGAAGGATTTTTTTTGGGATGGCCTTAAATCTAATGTTTATGAGTTTGTGGTAGAATGTTTGGTTTTCCAACAAAATAAAATTGAGACAATAAACTCCAAGTCATCGTTGGGAGGAGGTCTCAATGGATTTTATCACAAGTTTACCCAAGTCTGAAGGGAAGAGTGTCACTATGGTGATAGTTGATAGAATTACCAAGCATGCACATTTTTTAGCATTATCTCGTCCTTTTAATGCCAATACAGTTGTTATTGAATTTATGGAAACAATTCAAAAGCTACATGGAAACCCAAAGATAATTGTAAGTGACAGAGATCCCATTTTCACTGGAAATTTTTGGGCGGAATTATTTTATGTCTTAGTACTCAATTAGCTCTTAGCTCATCTTATCATCCTCAATCTGATAGGAAAACTGAGATGGTGAAAAAATGTTTGGAAGGATATCTTCATTTCTTTGTATATGATAAACAAACACAATGGGTCAAGTGATTACCTCTGGCTAAATGGTGGTATAATACTTCCTTCCATACTGCAACAAAAATGACCCCATTTATGGCGCTTTATGGATATCATCCACCATCCATCACATAATCTGAGAAAATTCTAAGGTTCAAGCAGTGGAATATCACATCGTGCATCAACAAGTTCTCAAACTCTTAAAGGATAGCATCACTCTGGCGCAAAATCGAATGAAACAACAGGAAGACCAACATTGTAGTGAAAGAATTTTTGATGTAGGCAACTGGGTATTTTTTAGGCTACAACCATACAAACCAATTTCCCTCAAGCAAGTTAAGAAGGATAATAAATTATCACCCAAGTATTATGGTACCTATAAAGTGTGAAAAAGATTGGTACTATGGCATACAAATTGGAGCTCCCTGGATCTTCCCAAGTACACCCAGTTTTCCATGTTTCGTGATTAAAGAAGGTTATCAGTGACAAGCTCCCAGTTCAAAAATTATTGCTAGAACTTGGTGAAGAAGGAAAATTCATATTGGAACTTGAAGCAGTCACGGAAACAAGAACTCGACAACTACGAAATCGATCAATCGCAAAGTATCTCAATAAGTGGAAGAACTTATCCGTTGAACATTCCACATGGGAGGATGAGAATTTTATACAGAAGCATCCGTAATTAATCAAGCATTGAGGACAACACTTCTGAAGGAGAGAGGCATGTTAGGCCCCTATAATACTAGTGTACCTCCCCTATTTTTATTAGTGTCCCCATGTAGCCCCCATATTGTTATTGTTGTGCCCCATTGAACCCCATTATTGTTATTGTTGTGCCCTTACATTATTATTGTTATGTAGGCTTTGATTACATTGTGACCCCTTAGACCCATATATATTCCAAGGAGGTATTGTCATTTGTATCATCCAATAATTGTTCATTTATGTGATGTAAAGGAGGTTTCCACCTCAAAGAGGATAATTTTCAAGTCGTTGATCTACTTTTTCTTTTGTTTTCTATTCTGGTTGCACAACATCAAGAAAGACATAATATGTAGGATTAACTCCATATATTAATCAAAATATTCAATTAAAAAAAATTATAATCAAGAAATAGGAATATGAACATACTTCTTTGAATAAACCAAACTCTTAACTTTTTTTTATTAGTATCTTCATCATCCTCATCCCGACCATATGTAAGAGATAAAATAAATGAATAATCAATACAATGAATTTTAATTGATTTACATATTATTATTTGTTCTTTCATGACTTAAAATAAAATTCATTCAATAAAATGTTACTCTGATCTCTATTTATAATGTTTGACATGAATAAAGTGTGAGAGAGAATATAATGAGATCTCAATCTCGAATTACCTAATTTCATATTATAGGTAAATAATTTTACCTAGTATTCATGGCTAAATGTTAAATTTCTGAATTGATAATTGGTGAATTCACAAATTCAATTCTTGGTGGATGCAAGGAACTAACATATTATACGATAGAGTAAGTTGGATTTACATCAAAATGTTGTTAACTCATATAAGGTTTGAAATCAATTTTATTAATTGGATTACGTGTTGTATTACTTTTGTTTCCTTTCTTGTCCTTATTAATGGCTCTACACTATTTTTTTCCCATGCTAAGAGGGGTCTTTGTCAGGGATGCCCTTTGTCCCCATTGCTATTTCTCCTTGTAGCAGAAGGGCTAAGCAAGCTTATAGGGGAAGCCAAAAGAAGAGGAGAGTTGAGAGAGGTAACGGCAGTAGGGGATCTATCCCTCTCTAATCTCCTTTTTGTGGACGATGTTTTGTTGTTTAGTGATGGTTCTAGGCGTGATTCAACAACCATAAAAAATGCCTTAGCCTTATTCAGTAAAGTGATGAACCCTTAGTTAAACTGAGAGGGGGGTGAATCAGTTTAATACATTCATGGACAAAAAAAAAGCATTCAACTCATTTACACCTTCATTTTATAACCAGCTTAATACATAATGGATCAACAAAACATAATGTGTGGACAGCAAGTAATTAAACAGATTAAAACATCACATCAACACTTAATCATCAAGCACATAGACAGCAAATATAAGTGGAAACCCATAAGGGAGAAAACCACATATTATTATTATTGTGATGCAAAGGCAAGCTCCAACTCCCTCTCACAACTGATTTTCTGTAGGCTCCAACCTACAAGAGGCTACTACCTCAAATTCTGCAAGCTACCACTTATAAGAAAGCTCCAACTCCCATCTCATTTCTGCAAGCTACAACCCATAGGAGGCTCCTACCTCAACCAGATCCAACTGGACATCTATCAAGCTAAAACTTGATATGGAAGCACCAACTTCCTCACACTACAATAAAATCATATGTTGATTTACCTAGATATCAACTCTGTTTTACTCCTCCTTCATAGCTACCCTTCCATCCTTCAAATATGCTTCATATCAGCTCTGGATCTGACAACTAGGTCCAAACTCCATGTTGTGATGCTTAGATGAAGATACCAATATTTTTATTGGGTTCCTCTTTCGGAGAAGTGCAAGATCAACCTAAATATCATCTTGATCCGATGAGCAGAACACTTATTTTGAATTTATTTTCTAATATATTCAAATATGTGCAAGTCAGCTTTAAGGTTTTGTACCCAAGCAAATGTGTCACACACCCTCAAGTGATGGATATAAATAAGGTCAACATTGGAGGACATTTCACTCATCTCATCATCACGCATATTTCTCTCTCCACTTCTGATTGGTTCGAGTTACTTGGAGGAAATCTGCGGTTCACACGTGGGAGAAGGACGAAGGCATTTCTACTGCAGCTAGGGTTTCCACCGCAGGTTTGACTAGCATTGACTTTGGTCAACGCATGGTCAAAAGGATATGAATTTTGGCCTAGAATTTGATTTATGTAGTCCGTACATTTTGGCACAAAAATCGAGGTCAAAGGTTGACCGTAGACTGTGATGCATTGAATTTGACTTGTTGTTGTTCTGCATTGACTTTTCTGGGCAGCGTTGACTTTTTGGGGTTGACTTTGAGTTGACCATTTGGCTATTTTGAGGGTTGTGTGACATTGTTGGTTAGCCGACCATATCGAGACTTTGTTGGTTGAAGCATCTTTTTAACCGTCGTAACACACCAACACAATTATCTGTTTTTGGCTTGTCTTTTGTCGATCTACTGGTATGTTCTATCAGCATTTTACTTTATGGTTTATGTGATTTCTATTTGATATTGGAGAAAAAGTAAAGTTGCGTCAAGCATAGAAAATCTACATAAATTTACATGGTATCAGAGCTGAGGTGAAGACAAACCCGAATTTGTAGCAATCACCGAAGAAGAGGATGGGTTCCTCAAACTACAATGGCTTCAAGGCTAATGATAAATTGACTGGGAAAGATGACTTCCATGCTTGGAAGATGACATTGGATCTTACGTTGGAAGACCAAGATGTCATGGACTATGTGCAGGGTAAAATCCAAGAGCCTCCATCCACTGCAACTGATGTCACCAAGACAAAGTATAAGAAGGGGGAGATCAAAGCAAAGCTGATGATCAAGGACTCAATTCACAAGAGTTTGGTTGCCTATATCTCTGAGTTGGGCACATCAAAAGAAATGTATGATAAGGTTGTCAACATGTTCAAGGCCAACAATGCGAATCAAGTACTATTCTTTAAGAATCAATTGAAGAATCTGAAGAAAGGCAGGGATGAGTCTATTCAATCATACTTTATGAAGCTGACCAAGATTAGGAACAATCTACTGGCTATTGGGGAGAAAATAGTTGATCGAGAGATGGTACTCACCACACTTGGAGGGCTCCCATCCGAATGGCATGTGTTCAACACTACCATTCTAAATAATAATGTGATACCTGACTTTAACGAAGTACTATCGAGATGCATACAAGAAGAGATGAGAATGAAGGAGTATGGAAATGAAGGAAATGTTGCCTACGCTGCTCATTCTAGAAAGAAGAACTTTGGTGGTCCAAAGAACAAAGGAAGAGCAGGGGCCCAAGGAAAGAAGGGCAAGTGTTACAATTTTCGCAAGCCAAGTCACTATGCTAGCGAATTCCCTTTCAAGAAGGATTCTCCTGATGATGATGACAACAACAACTGGAGGAATGGCAATCAAAGGAACAGCAGGTTCAAGGGAAATAGGAAGGCTCACTCTGGCGGAAATGATCAACCTTTCAAAAGGTCGAGAAATTCCAGGTATGAGGAATCAAATGTTGTTGATAAAAGAAATGAATTCATTCTTGTGTCTGCCCTCTTTTCTGCATCTCCACCCAACATTATGGATGTCTGGTTGATGGATAGTGGTGCCTCAAGGCACATCACTGGGTTCAAGGAAGCACTCTCTGATATAGTTGAGAAGGATACTAATCTGGAAATTATCCTTGGAGATAATGCCACATATCCCGTGAAAGGGACTGGGACTGTGACCCTCCACTTGTCTCCAGGTCAAGTCCTTCGCTTGCAGGATATACTCTATGTACCTAATTTGAAGAAGAACCTTGTGTTTATATCGGCCATGGAAGACAAAGGTTTCAATGTGGCATTCATTGATGGAAAGATGTGCATGTGGAAGAAGAGCTTCAAGGAAGCTATCATGATTGGGTTTAGAGTTGATACACTCTACCAGGTTGGAGGAAGTCCACTGGGAGCGATGACATGTGATACTATGGCATTGGAGGTTTGGACACCTTCACTACAAATCCCTTCCCGAAGCAAGGAAGGTGGTGATGAGGATGCCCGAGTTCTCAAATAATCATGAAGGTGTATGGCAGGGTTGTGCCAAAGGAAAACACACAAGGGGACCTTTCCCCTCGAGCATCAAAAAGACATCTGATGTCTTGCATTGATACATTCTGATATGCCTGGTATGATGCCTGTGACATCCTTGGGAGGATGTTCTTATTATAGGAAATGAACGAGTTCAAGAAATTTTGAAGAGAAGCTAGCATCAAGAGGGAGACCACAATGTTTGTGGGCTACAGCGAAACTTCGAAGGCTGATAGAGTCTATGTGCTTGGTCAAAGAGAAGTGTAGATATGCCACGATGTCACTTTTGATGAAAATGCTTCCCTGAGGAAAGTAGTCAATCTTTCGAGATCTGAGGAAGACCATGAAGCAAGGCCTGGAAATAAAGAAGGACCGAAGGATGAGACGATGCCCGATGTTGAAGGACCAATGGACCCGATTGATCCACCTCCTTCACTGGGGAAGAGACCATCATGGCTCAGGGACACTCTCGAGGATGCCGAGGGGCATATGGCCCCAAGGGGGACATTCCGTGAAAGCAAGAATCCGAGTAGATACCAAGGGTATCTAGCAGCCATGAGTACTATTGTACAATCTGAGCCTGGATATTTTGAGGAAGCCATAAAGCATCAAGTATGGAAGGATGCTATGCACGAAGAGTATGAATCCATAATGAAGAATGATGCCTGGGATGTGGTTCTAGGAACATAGGACAAAGCAGTTGTCACCGCGAAATGGCTCTACAATATCAAGCATGAATCTGATGGAAGTGTTGAAAAGTTCAAGGCAAGATTCGTTGCCTATGGCTTCTCTCAAAAGGAAGGCATAGACTATGATGAAATATTTTCACCTATGGCCCGATATACCACCATTCGATCTATCATAGCCCTTGCTGTTACGCAAGGATGGAGTCTTCATCAAATGGATGTGAAGACCACATTTCTGCATGGTGCGATAAAGGAAGAGTTGTATGTAGAGAAACCTCTAAGGTTTGAAATCCAGGATCGGGAAACCCATGTCTGTAGGTTGAAGAAAACCCTCTATGGGATGAAGCAAGCACCCAGAGCTTGGTATGAGAGGATAGATAGCTACCTGATGAAGCTGGGATTCACTCGTATTAATGTTGATCTGAACCTTTACTTCAAGGTTGATAGAGAGAAGCCTTTCATTCTCGTGTTGTATGTAGACGACCTCTTCCTGACAGGTGCTGACCCTCTCATTCATCAGTGCAAGAGGGAGCTCACCGCTGAGTTCGAGATGAAAGACCTAGGACTGATGCACTACTTCCTAGGTCTGGAGATCTAGCAGAGACCTGGCGAGATATTCCTTTCTCAAGGAAAATACATTGTGAAGCTTCTGGAAAGATTTAGTATGGTGGACTGCAAGTCCGTGTCGACACCGATGGAGCTCAACTTTAAGAAGTTGAGTGGCAGTGCTGCTGGGCCCGTGCTAGCAAATCCTACTGAGTATTTTCAACTCGTAGGGGCCCTGATGTTCTTAGTGAACACCCGTCCGAACGTATGTTTTGCAGTGAACACTTTTAGTCAACACATGGTTGATCATAACATTCACTGGGTTGGTTCGAAGAAACTCTTGAGATATCTCTGTGGCAGGATAGACCATGGGTTGAGATACACTTTCAAGAGCATGACACTCCTTGGATATACTGATGCCGATTGGACTGACAGTGTGGTGGATCTCAAGAACACATCTGGATGCTGCTTCACACGTAGATCTTCTTCGAGCAGGAAACGGAAGTCGATAGCCTTGAGCACCGCTAAGGCCGAATACATTGCAGCATGTATGGCCTGTTGTGAAGTCAGTTGGTTGCGAAAGCTCTTCAGTGAGTCGTTCTAGCATGTGCTAGATGCCACCGTTATCCTTTGTGATAACCAAAGGGGGATTCGTTTGTCATAGAATCTCAGGTTCCACGATGGATCCAAGCATGTTGATGGATGGTACCACTTTATCCGAGATATGGTACAGCGAGGCGCCGTAAGGCTCGATCATATAGGAACTGATGAGAAGGTCGCGGATATTCTCATAATGCCCTTGGGGAAGGTCATGTTCCTAACCTTCCATGAGAATCTTGGAATCGTGGAACGACCCTATTCTGAGGGTCTTGTTGGACGATGAGCTCTTGGAGCTCTAGGGGGCTTTGGGGATAGCTTCTCGGAGCTACAAGCAACCACAGGGCTAGGATTTTCGAACCTTCTTGGTGTGCTTCTGCCCCACCGTTGTGATGATTGAGTTGGTTTACCTCTCATTATCTGTGCCCCATATGCATCCTACCCATTTGAGTTTCAGACTCATGGGAAGTACCTCTCATTTGGCCAATGAGGTGGGAAAAGCTAGAGACTAGTAGCAAAGACTGATGGACGCATCAGAGATTTCCGTACTCTCTATCTAGGATGACATGTGTCCAACCACTTGATCTGGGATCAAGTCTAGTGAGGTTTCGGACCTCCTACTGACTTCAGGTTAGATAAACCAACTTCGGGTTGGTATGTGACTCTTTGAGTCCATGTGATGTTTCAGACCTCCAACTGAATTTGGGTTAGTGAAACTAACTTCGAGTTAGTATATATGACTTTCTTCAGTCTAAGTGAGGTTTCGGACCTCCAACTGACTTCGGGTCAGGTAAAACCAACTTCAGGTTGGTATGAGACTCTTTATGAGTCTTGTAGAGGTTTCGGACCTCTGGGATGAATCTATCAGCCAGGAATGATATCTTTGTGACAGACCCACTTCTGTTCTGAAATAAAGAGGTCAGCAAAGAAAGTTACGGTGGGATGACGCACGATGTTTGGATTGCACAGGTGGATGGAGTTCTCCCTAGTTGAGAGGGAGTGTTAATTTTGGACAACTAGGTCCAAACTCCATGTTGTGATGCTCAGATGAAGATACCAATATTTTTATTGCGTTCCTCTTTCGGAGAGGTGCAAGATCAATCTAAAGATCATCTTGATCCGATGAGCAGAACATTTATTTTGAATTTATTTTCTAATATATTTAAATATGTGCAGGTCGGCTTTAAGGTTTTGTACCCCAGAAAATGTGTCACACACCCTCAAGTGATGAATATAAATAAGGTCAACATTGGAGGACATTTCACTCATCTCATCATCACACATATTTCTCTCTCCACTTTTGATTGGTTCGAGTTACTTGGAGAAAATCTGCGGTTCACACGTGGGAGAAGGACGAAGACATTTCTACTACAACTAGGGTTTCCACCGCAGGTTTGACCAGCGTTGACTTTGGTCAATGCATGGTCAAAAGGAGTTGAATTTTGGCATAGACTTCGATTTCTGGTTGACTTTGAGTTGACCGTTTGGCTGTTTTGAGGGTTGTGTGACATTGTTGGTTAGCCGACCATATCGAGACTTGCTGGTTGAAGCATCTTGTTGACCATCGTAACGCACCCACATAATTATCTGTTTCTGGCTTGCATTTTGTCAATCTACTGGTATGTTATATCAACATTTTACTTTATGGTTTATGTTATTGTTGTTTTATATTGGAGAAAAAGTAAAGTTGCATCAAGCATAGAACATCTACATAAATTTACATGGTCCACTCTGCTCCTTTGCTGATCTGCTTCGCATCGCACTCTAAACAGTTTAACTTGCGATTTCTTATCATATCAATGTAAAACTCGATGATATGAAATATGTGATTTAACCTTTGTCGTTGATCAATGACCAGATCCAACGGTCCTCGCTGTATCTTTACTCCGGTTTGTCAACTTTGCTTCTTTGTTTGTGGACGTTCGCTTCTTTCTATTTGTTCGTAGAATACTTAACTCATTCACGACTTTTCCCACGTTCACGACTTGCCCCGCGTTCACGACTCAACCCACTTAGCGTTCACGACTCGACCCAACCGTGCACGACTTGACCCAACACGTTCACAACTCTGCCTTTGTTGTTTTGTTGCCTTTGCTCCTTTTCTGCCTTAAATGTTTCTCAGATGCCTTTGCTTATTTGATGCCTTTGCTCCTTTTTTGCCTTTGCTACCTTTGCTCTTTGATTCTAAAATTGCTTCTCTCTGATCCTTTGCCTTTTCTAATGGTCTATTGCTGCTCCTTTCCTCTCTTTTATGCTTTCTTAATGCATTATTGCATAATCTGATTCTTTTCGATGCTTCTCTGCTCCTTTGCCTTAATGATAGTTCTGGTGCTACTCCTTTGTGCTCCTTTGCCATCAATGACAATAGTTCCAACAATCTCCCCCATTGGCATTGATGGAAACACTTCCTCCAACAGTCTAATACTTCCTCCAAGACTTCCTCCCCCTTTCATTCTGAGAGGTGTCTTTCTTCCTCTGCTTGCTTTTCAGAAGAGCATTTCTTCTTCTTCTTGATTTTCCTCCTGATTTGACATCAATGGAAAATGGTTGCACATTTCCCAGTGTAGTTTCCATCTTTGCATTACTTCTCTCTGAGTTTTGTATAGGTCTTCTTCTTCTGACTTTATACCTTGCTGCTCCATACTAGTGTATAAGAGTTGTTGGGAGAACACTTTGAAAATTATTGAGATTTCATGAATGATGTCCCTTACTGCTTGATAGAGGTGAAATGTGCTAGAATTTTGATGTACTTCTGTCATAATACTCCAATCTTGAGGACCTGTACCATACCACTGCTCCACTAATAACACTATGTATTTTATTGAAAGGTAGGCTACTTGCTCCAAATACCAATTGATGGATGATGTAATTATATAATCATGATAACCATTTCTCTTATTCATCCTTCTTAAGAACATTTTAATTCATTATTAACACTTCTCAGAAATACATACAGTGTAATGATCCTCTATAGATCTTTACCAGCTCCATAGCTCTAGCTCTTCTGTGACAACTTTTATGGGCTGCTCTCCCCTTGGAATGATGCTTCTTGTCTAATACTGACTTGTCTACTGCGTTGTTTCTATTCCTTATATGGCAGCCTTTGCTGGTGTATTTCCATCATCATTTTTTTTTATCATATCAGAGAGTATCATCTGCAGACACTACCCCTAGTTTGTCTCTTAGATATTTGAAAGGTTCTCTAGCAAGAGGTTTTGTGAATATGTTTTTTTTTTGTTCCTTTGTTGGTACATACTCCATATTTTCTATTTTCTCTACTACTTGTTCTCTGAGGAAGTGGTACTTTATTGGGATGTGCTTGGTTTTTGAATGAAGTACTGGATTTTTTTATATACTTATTGCACTTGTATTGTCAGATTTGATAGAAATAGGTTCAATGATGCTTACCTTCATGTCTTGGAGAGTTTGTTTCATCCACATTACTTGTGTGCAACAAGTTGTTGCTGCTATGTATTTTGCTTCTGCTATAGATAGAGAGACAAATGTTTGCTTCTTGCTTAACCATGCCCCCAGACTTTCTCCCAAATAAAATTCACCTCCACTTGTGCTTTTCCTGTCATCCACACAGTTGGCCCAATCTGCATTTGTATATGTTGTCAATGTGAAGTCTTTGCCTTTCGGATACCATAGGCCATAATGTTCAGTTCCTTGCAGGCATCTAAATATCCTCTTAATTTCTAGCAAGTGATTTTATTTTGGTGTTGCTTGATATCTTGCCACAAGTCCTACTGCCAACATAATGTTTGGTCTAGAGGCAGTTAGGTATAGCAAACTTCCTATCATAGATTTTTAAAGTCTTTGATCTACATATGCGGATCCATCATCAGCACATAACTTGCATCCAGTAATCATGGGAGTTGACACAGGTTTGCAGTCTTCCATTTGGAATCTTTTTAACATGTCTCTTAAGTATTTTTCTTGTGAAATGAATATGCCTTTGTTATTTTGTATAATTTGAAGTCCTAGGTAGAAGGTAAGCTCTCCAATCATAGACATCTCAAATTCCGACTTCATCTCTTCTACAAATCCTTTTACTAACTCATCCTTGTTGCTACTAAACATGATGTCATCTACATATAGTTCTACAATTAAGAGTTCATTTTCATCAGCCCTTATATACAGATTGTTGTCTACTCCTCCCTTCTTGAAACCTTGTTTTTGAAAGTACTTGTCTAGCCTAGAATACCATGCACGTGGTGCTTGTTTGAGACCATATAGGGATTTCTTTAATCTACACACATAGTCGTGTTTATCTGCTAAGGAAAATCCTTCAGGTTGTTCCATGTATACTTCTTCCTCTAGATCTCCATTCAAGAAGGCAAACTTCACATCCATTTGATATACCTTGAAATCATGATAGCATGCAAAAGCCAAAAACATTCTAATTGCTTCCATTCTTGCTACAGGGGAAAAAGTTTCATCATAGTCAAGTCCTTCGATTTGAGAGTATCTCGTACATACAAGTCTGGCTTTATTTCTGATTACCTGACCTTGTTCATTCATCTTATTCTTTAATATCCACTTTTTGCCAATGATATTTTTCCTAGCAGGTCTTGGCATTAACTCCTGGGCCTTGTTCTTCTCAATTTGGTCTAATTCTTCATTCATAGCATTTACCCAATTTTTGTCTTTGTTGGCTTCATCGAGATTCTTCGGTTCTATCTGTGATAGCATGGCTAGGTACACTTCCTCGGTCTTTTCAGCTAGTTGTATTCTAGTTTCAACTCTTGCACTCTTGTCTCCAATGATTTGATCTTCAGGATGGTTCTTCTGAGTGTGTCTCGAGGGTATTTTTGAGTTTATTTTTGTATCTTTTGTTGTCTTACTCTGTTATTTATTTTCTTGATTCCCATCTTCATGATCATCTGGAGGATTGGTGCAATTTGTGCTTCTGGTTCTATATGGTAGATCTTCGTCGAATCTCACATCAATGCTTTCCAAAAATTTATGCAGTATTTTATCATAGCACCTGTATCCCTTACTCTTGGATGCATATCCCAAAAATATTCCTTCATCAACTCTTGCATCATACTTCCCCAATTTTCATCATTATTCTTTATGAAACATTTGTTTCCAAAGCCTCTAAAGTTCTTGATTGATGCAGGTTTCCCATGCCATAATTCATATGGAGTCTTGTCACAATTTTGTCTAAGATGAGCTTTGTTGAGAACATGAATAGTTGTGTGTATTGCTTCTTCCCAGTAGGTTTGGGGAATGTTTCTTTCTTGCATCATTGCTCTAGAAATCTGTTGTACTGACCTGTTTTGTCTCTCTACCACTCCATTCTGTTGAGGTGTACTTGCAACTGTAAATTGTTGCTTTATCCCACATTCATTGCACAGGTCTGCAAAATCATTGTTTGTGAATTCACCTCCTCTATCTGATCTGATGCATTTTAGTTTACATCCAGTTTTATTTTCTGCCAGTGCCTTTAATATCTTAAATTTCTCAAACGCTTCAGATTTGTATCTAAGAAATGCCACCCATGTTAATCTGTAAAAATCATCGATTATCAGCATGAAATACGATTCTCCACCTAGTGCATTTGTTCTTGAAGGTCTGCACAGGTCCATGTGTACAAGATGAAGAGGCTTACTTGTAGATAGTTGGTCTTTAGCTTTGAATGTTGTGTGAGTTTGTTTTCCCAGTTGGCAGGACTTACATATGGTATTTGGTGGCTTCTTTATTATAGGCAAATCTCTGACAACTTTCTTTTTGTTCAATTTGATGATGTGGTCAAAATTTAGATGTCCCAATCTTCTATGCCATAGCCAATATTCGTCAAGTTTGTTGATGTGGCATGCTTCATTCTCTTCTTCTACTATATAAACATTACTCTATGTTCGAGCACCTTTGACCAAGGTCTTTCCTGTGGTGATTGACCTTACTTCACAATCTTGGGCTCTGAAAAGGACCTCACAGCCTTTATCACACATTTGACGAACACTTAGCAGATTGGATTTTAGACCGTCTACAAATAGTACATCCTGAGCCTATCCTCTTCCATTATTCAGGCTTATTGTGCCTTTCCCTTGATTTTCCCTGCTTTATCATTACTGAACGTTACATTCCCAGATTTCTTTTCATCAAAAGTTACAAACTTGCTTCAGTCTCCAGTCATATGTTTTGAGCACCCACTGTCCACATACAATTGATTGTTCTGATCTTGAGCAATTAGAACCAGATCACATTTATTTAGCTTCCTTTTCCATTGCATGCAGTTGTTTTCTCTATAACATTTCTGAGGAGATGGATCACAGTCTTTGAGAGGACATTCATTAGACTTGTGCCCATTTTTATGGCAGCTAAAACATTTTATTGTATTTCTGAATATATTGTGTACACGAGTGAATCCATCATTGTTCTTAATTCCCCTTGAGTTTCCGTACTCCAGTCTCTGTATATACGCTTTGCACTCCATGGCTTTATGACCGAACCCTTTACAACAAAAACAATACCCATGGAAGTAGTATATGTCTCTGGCAGAGAGAGTTATTTGAGGTATTCTTTTCGTTTGTTGCATCTTTTGTTGGTTGCATTGGATTTGCTTTGTCTTACAGTATGCCACAATATGTCCAGGTTTGTGGCAGGAAAAGCAAGTGACGCTTCTCACAGGGAGAAAGAACCTCCTTTGACATCTTCTGAATTTGTTCAATTCATCCTTAGGAGCGTATGAGCCTTTTGCAGTTGATTGTTTCTTCATTTATTTGTTTGTCACTTGAGGTTGCTGCTTGTTTCTATTTGTTTCATTATATATCATGGTCTTGTTGGTTTCTAATTCTATGGATTCCCTTTTTGTTGCTTCATTATCCTTTACAGCTTTTACAAAAATGATATTCTTGTTATCTTTTGCCTTGGATTTGTTGGTTTCTCCTTCATAGCCTATCCCAGCCTTTATATGAGGAGGTCTTTACGCATTTAGAATTTTTTCCAAATGTCCAAAGATTTTCATTTGAGAAATATTCATAGTTAATTCAATTTGGGCCTTTTCTAATTTCTTCCTTAGGCTTACCACTTCTTCTTCCAGTTTTTCTCACTCCTGATTTTTCTCCTTTATTTCTCTTTTCAGAATATCCTCTATTTTCCTTGATTCTTCTAGTTCAATATTCAAATTAATAAGATCTTCTTAATCTGGTTCTGTCTTTGCATATTTCAGAAGAATCTATTTCTGTTTCTTACTCTTAAGTCTGTCTATTTTCTCCAGGGCACTAATTATCTCCCCCTCAAGATCCACCTCACCTTCTTCAAATTCCCGGAGATCTTCCTCAAGCTCTTCCTTGGCCATCAAAATGAATTCTAATGTTCCTTCTTCATTGGGGGATTCATCTAAGTCTCAGATGCATTGTTGTCTTGTTGAGCATAGAATGTTCTTCTATTAAATCTGGTCCCTTTCAACCTATTGCTGAAATTGGTTTTCTCTTTCCCTTTTGACTGATTCTCTATTTTCTTATAAGGACATTTAGATGCATAGTGCCCCACTCTTCCACAGTTAAAGCACTTAAATGTAAGTTTACCTTTATACTTATCGGTGCCTTTTTCCAATCTTCTAACAAATTTGGCCTCTTCTTCTGTTGAAAATGCAACAAGATGATGGAGCTTAGTGAAATGAAGTCGCCTTCACTAAGTGGGCCCGCAGGCTATTTTTGGCGCAAAGTCTATTTTTAGACTATGTCTATTTTTAGACATATGGAGCATGGTCTAGGAGTTGCAGTATGCTATTCTTGGATGATTGGTCGAGTTGGTAAAAATAGATGGACCTCTATTTTTAGATATACAGGTCGAAGTCTATTTTTAGACTGCCTGTCTAAAAATAGGTCAGTCAAATATTATTAGCCCTTAATAATATTTGGACTCTAAACTTCAGTTTATTCTCTTACAACACTTCAGTTGGAGCTACGGATGTGGCCCATGCATCTGACAGAAGGAATTACACTATTCCTTAGGGTTTGGTGAGCTCATGCATGGTTGACTTCAGTTAGGACTTCAGTGGCAGAGTTTGGTGGAGTTGATGAGACAGTTGGTGGAGTTGTGTTCGGTTTAACTTAGTTGAACTAGTTGTGATTAGTTTAACTAGCTAATCAACTAGTAATGAGTGGAATGAATTAAATATTATTTAATTCACTAATTATTAACTCATTATTCAACTCAAGAACACATCAGTTCACTACAGTGCATGGACAGTTCAGTGGAGACCAGTGGAAGAGGTAGATGAAAGGGTGAGTTTGCTATTAGTTGTGACAGCAGTTGTGCATGAGATTTGCACAAGCATTGGAGGAGATTTCCCATGAGGATTGAGCAGTTGAAGCCAAGGAGATTCAAACTTGGATCTCTCATTGAACCAACTTGGATTGCGCAATAGAGGCAGGCAATTAGTGGATGAGTTTTGAACCTGTGACTTGTTCAAAACGGAGCTAGTTTGTGTGTAACTTTTGGAGACAGTACTGAGTACTTGTGAGGAGTATTGTACTGAGATTGTTACATGTTCTCTTCTATTATAATATACAAAATAGCTGGGGGTTTTAAGCTATAAGCTTTCCCCATTACATATTGTGTTTATGTGCGCATGCGACTGTTTCTATTTCCGCAAATTGATGATTGATTGTAGAAGAGGTTATGTGTTATACATGAATTTGAATTAATGTATGATCAGGATAATCTCAGTGGATAAATCTTCATTATTCAGCAAATTTCTACATGGTATCGGAGCGAATTGATCATCGGGATCTATTACAGTGATTACAATTTTATTTCGGTAGACAGAGTCTATAACGGGCCAGGTAGCCTCTGGATCCATCCTTTCTCTGAAAGGTGATATATCCAGTAAATGCCCTTACAGTCGATCTCTGTGCTAGAAATAATTTTTTCTCACAGATCCAGAAGCAGTTGAGTTTTTGAGTTTGGAATTCGAATTTTGCAGCAGTTTGTTTTCTTGGTGCTAGAGTTGAAAATGTCTTTCAACGGTTTGCGACTCGAATATGCCCTTGAAGGCAGTTCGAATTATGTTTCATGGAAAGATCAGATGGAGGCAGTATTAGAAGATAATGGACTGAAGGAGTTCGTAGATACGGATGTCCAAAATCCCATTGATCCTGCTGAAGTCGAGGCTTGGCAAAAGAAGATGGCGAAATGTCGAAGGACTCTATTGGAGGGCGTGAAGGATCACATTGTATCCATCCTGCATGGAAAAGCTTCTCCATATTTGATGTGGAAAGCGTTGACAGATCTATTCCAGAGTAAGAGCGACCAAAGGAAGCTGGCGCTCAAGGATAAGTTTAGAAACATTAAGATGGAGAAAGGTGACAGTATCGCCAAGTACCTCACGAAGTTCACTCAATGCAGAGATGAGCTGGGAAGTGTGGGGGTGACTGTCGAAGAAGAGGATATGGTAGACCTAGCTCTCCTTGGTCTTCCGAAAATTTGGCATGCATATCAAGATAGTGTCAATGGTCGGGAGAAGTTGCCGGGATGGGAGCGACTTTGGGCGGATCTCATGCAAGAGGAGATAAGGAGGACTACCAGGGACGGATCTTCATCAAAGGTATATGATGAAGAAAATTGCGCTTTGGCTGCCAAAGCAAAGAAGGGGAAGAGCAAGAAAGCTTCTCAGTCTAGTGTGAAAGGCAAGAAGCAAGACATGTCCAAGGTGAAGTGTTTTCACTGTCACCAGCACGGACACTATGCCACAAATTGTCCGCAGAAGAAGAAAAATAAGAAGGCTGCTGGATCTGCAGCGGGAGAGGCATTGGCTTCTCAATTCGAACTAGATTTTTCACTGATCGCATGCTTGGTTTCAAGTGTGGTGGGATCAGTTTGGTTCTTGGACAGTGGTGCGTCATTTCACATCACCGGAGATCGAGATCTGTTTTCAGATTTGGAGGAAAAAGATCTTGGAGTGCACATCGAGATGGGCGATGATGGTAGATACAGTGCGACTGGTATCGATACCATTTCCTTTGAGATGGAGTCTGGTAAACCTTTCATATTGAAGGAAGTTTTGCATGTTCCAGGATTGATGAAGAACCTGATCTCTGTGGCGATGTTGGAAGACAAAGGGTATGATGTGGTCTTCAGCGAAGGAAAGGCTTTCCTGCGCAATAAGACAACTGGAGAGACCCGGAAGATAGGGGTTCGAGTCAAGAACCTTTATCGATTCTCAGTAGATGGTACAATGCAGCAATGGCATGCAAGCGGGAGAAGTGGTGGCCGGGATGATGAGGGCGGAAGCTGGCCAGCCTGGAGATTGGGCCACCTTCACCATGGAGCTTTGAAAATGCGCGACGAGATTTCTCTTGAGCTTCTAAAGAGGCTCTTGCGCGATCAGATCGGTGCGGGGTGTACCTTGGGAAAATATGTGAAAGCCACCTTTCACGAGAAGGATAGTCGCGCCACGACGATCCTTGAGAGAGTTCACACAGACATGTGTGGTCCTTTCTCTGTAGCTTCGACAGCAAAGCACAAGTACTATGTGGTCTTTGTTGATGATTTCTCTTGGAAGTGTTGGATCTTCTTCATGCAGAAGAAGAGCGAGACATTTTCAAAGTTCTGTGAATTCAAGGTGCTGGTTGAGAAGGAATCGGGGAAGCATGTGAAGGCTCTTAGGAGCGACAATGGTGGTGAATTCATCTCTACTAAATTCAAGGACTTTTGCAGCGCAGAAGGGATTCGGAGAGAGCTCATCGCACCCCATAACCCACAGCAGAACGGGGTGGCTGAGCGGAAGAACAGAACGATCGTGGGTGCTGCACGGGCGATGTTGCATGATCGGGGCCTACCCCTTCACTTGTGGGCTGAGGCATGCAATACAACAGTGTATGTGCAGAACCGTTGTCCTCACAAGGTTCTTGGCATGAGTACACCGGAGGAGGCTTATTCTGGCAAGAGGCCTGATATTTCCCATTTGCGGATTTTTGGTTCTTTTGTCTACATGCATGTGACGAAGGATGCGAGAAGGAAGCTGGATCCAACTGCTGAGGTTGGAATATTTGTGGGGTACACTGATACACCTCACAACTACCGGGTATATTTGTCAGACAGTCAAAAGACTGTTGTGCGACGGGATATAAAATTTTAGGAGGAGAAAGCCATGCAGTGTTCGCTTGAGAGGGAGCTACACTTGCATGTAGATGAGGAGCTGTTAGTTCCTAAGGAGGAGCTTACGGATGTGGATCAGCCACAAGAGGAGGTTCAGGAGGTGGAAGAAACCACCCAGGCAGCGCCAACCATCAGAGGGCGCATGCGCACTACAGAAGCTGAGCGACTGGCTCGGGATGCAGAGAAGGTTGTAGGACCACCTACAGCACAGCGCAGACAGAGACAGTCACCGGATCGGTACCCTGGATACATGGCTCTTATGAGTCAATGTGTTGTGACAGAGCCATCCTCTTTTGAGGAAGCTGTGGAGGAACCCGCATGGGTTGATGCCATGATCGAAGAATATGATTCGATCGTCAGGAATAGTGCATGGGAGATTGTCCCAAGACCGGAGGGGAAATCAGTGGTGGGTTTGCGATGGATCTACAAAGTGAAGCAGGCGGCTGACGGGAGTGTGGAGAAGTACAAGGCGATATTTGTCGCCCGTGGCTTCTCACAGATCGAGGGGATCGATTATGAGGAGACCTTTGCACCTGTCGCAAGGTACTCTTCCATACGGACGATCCTAGCTCTCTCAGCGCAGATGGGATGGCACATCCATCGGATGGATGTGAAGACTGCGTTCCTCAACGGAGTCATTGAGGAGGAGGTGTACATAAAGCAGCCTGAAGGTTTCGAGATCTTCAGCAGTGAGTCGCATGTTTTCCGACTCAAGAGAGCACTGTATGGGCTGAAGCAAGCACCTCGTGCTTGGTACACACGGATAGATAGTTATTTCACCGGGCTTGGATTTTCCAAGAGTGAGCGGATCTAACTTTGTACCCGGGTGTGGTGGAGGGAAAGGCTGGCAGTCATTGTGCGTATGTAGATGTTGATTTTGTGGTGATGAGGCGGTGATACTTTCATGCAAGGAGGATCTTCTTTGAGAGTTTAGATGAAGGACTTGGGCCTCCTTCTGTAATTTCTGGGGATTAGCTTTGGCAGCTACAGTGGAGGGGGCTGTTTTTTTCTCGGGGTATTATGCTATGGAGATGCGGAGGACTTGCAACATGCATGGCTGCAAGCCTGTGACCTCCACTTCTGGTGGTTGGAGGAAGGAGGATGCTACTTTAGCGGAGGTAGTGGATGCTACTGTTTCTCGACAGTTGGTGGGGTCGCTTATGTATCTGGTCAATACACGACCCGATATATGCTATGCTGTTAACCAGCTTTCGCAAGCTATGGTTAAGCCTACCAAGCTCTTCTGGAAGGCAGGCAAGCATATATTGCGTTATCTTAGAGGCACATCGGGATATGGCCTGTGGTACAGACAGGAGGATGAGG
Source organism: Pinus albicaulis (assembly GCA_034641835.2). NCBI lineage: Eukaryota > Viridiplantae > Streptophyta > Pinopsida > Pinales > Pinaceae > Pinus > Pinus albicaulis. The sequence goes on from CM076584.1 coordinate 1,560,362,374, forward strand.
TGAAGCTATGTGGCTTCACGGATGCAGATTGGGCAGGGAGCCCAACGGACAGAAAGAGCATCACCGGAGAGAGTCTTGACGTGGATCGACGATGGTTCCTACCGATGCGAGTAGGAAGTAGAGATCCGTGGCACTCAGTTTAGCAGAGGCCGAGTACATGGCAGCAAGCTTGGCTGCATGCGAGGCTATTTGGATGAGGAAGATCCTCGTCGGATTGTTCGGGTCGCACTTGGAGCCTACTGTGATTTATTGTGATAACCAAAGTTGCATTAAACTCTCGTCTAATCCAGTATTTCATGATAGATCCAAACACATCGACATCAGGTACCATCATATCAGAGATTGTGTTCAGCGGAGAATTATGTTACTTTCATATGTTCCCACGGAGGATCAGGATGCTGACATCTTGACGAAGGCGCTCACCAGGAGCAAATTCGAATTCCACAGAGGCAGGATAGGGGTTGCAGATAATCCATATCTTGTTGAGAGGGAGTGTTGAAAATGCAATAAGATGATGGAGCTTAGTGAAATGAAGTCACCTTCACTAAGTGGGCCCGCAGGCTATTTTTGGCGCAAAGTCTATTTTTTAGACTATGTCTATTTTTAGAGATATGGAGCATGGTCTAGGAGTTGCAATATGCTATTCTTGGATGATTAGTCGAGTTGGTAAAAATAGATGGACCTATTTTTTTAGACATACAGGTCGAAGTCTATTTTTAGACTACCTGTCTAAAAATAGGTCAGTCAAATATTATTAGCCCTTAATAATATTTGGACTATAAACTTCAGTTTATTCTCTTACAACACTTCAGTTGGAGCTACGGATGTGGCCCATGCACCTGACAGAAGGAATTACGCTATTCCTAGGGGTTTGGTGAGCTCATGCATGGTTGACTTCAGTTAGGACTTCAGTGGCAGAGTTTGGTGGAGTTGATGAGATAGTTGGTGGAGTTGTGTTTGGTTTAACGTAGTTGAACTAGTTGTGTTTAGTTTAACTAGCTAATACACTAGTAATGAGTGGAGTGAATTAAATATTATTTAATTCACTAATTATTAACTCATTATTCAACTCAAGAACACATCAGTTCACTACAGTGCATGGACAGTTCAGTGGAGACTAGTGGAAGAGGTAGATGAAAGGGTGAGTTTGCTATTAGTTGCGACAGCAGTTGTGCATGAGATTTGCACAAGCATTGGAGGATATTGCCCATGAGGATTGCGCAGTTGAAGCCAAGGAGATTCGAACTTGGATCTCTCATTACACCAACTTGGATTGCGCAATAAAGGCAGGCAAATAGTGGATGAGTTTTGAACCTGTGACTTGTTCAAAACTGAGCTAGTTTGTGTGTAACTTTTGGAGACAGTACTGAGTACTTGTGAGGAGTATTGTACTGAGATTGTTACACGTTCTCTTCTATTATAATATACAAAATAGCTGGGGGTTTTAAGCTATAAGATTTCCCCATTACATATTGTGTTTATGTGCGCATGCGAGTGTTTCTAATTCCGCAAATTTATGATTGATTGTAGAAGAGGTTATGTGTTATACATGAATTCGAATTAATGTATGATCAGGATAATCTCAGTGGATAAATCTTCATTATTCAGCAAATTTCTACATCTTCAACAGAGCAGGAGCATGTACCTTCCTTCTCTTCTATGCACTTATCTACCTTAAAGGTTGCCTCCCTCACATTTGACTTCCCCTTTGGAAGTCTCATCTCATAAGCCGTCAAGTTTCCAAGCAATTGGTTCATGGTCAATGTTTCCTAGTTTTTTGTTTCTTCTATGGAAGAAACCTTAGGGTTAAACATGGATGGTAAAGATCTCAATATATTTTGTACAATTACACATTCCTTAATGGTTTATCCTAGAGCTGTCATGTTATTCACAACTTCCGCAACCTTTAAGAAGAAACTGGCTACATCTTCATCTTCATTCATTTTTACATTTTCAAACTGAGTTCTATAGGCTTGCAGTTTGGCCATTTTCACCTTTTTTATCTCCCTCGTGGATATTTTATAATGTATCCCAAATATCTTTGGCAGTATCACTGTGCATTACTTTGATAAATTCTGGCTCAAACAGACTTCTCAAGAGTGCATTCATAGCTTTTTCATTAGCTATGAAATTTTGTTTGGCTTATTTCTCTGTGTCAGTATCCTTTGGAGCATATCTTTCTTCCACAACAACCCAAAAATCTATTCCTAGAGACATTAAGTATGTCCTCATTCTTATTTTCCAGAAAGCATAGTTTGTGCCAGTAAACAATGGGGCTTTATTTGTTGAGCAACCTTCTAGGCTAGCCATTTTGGGGACCTAGGATCTCCTTCTAGTTTTTAAACTGATACAAAAGGAACTGGCTCTAATACCAATTGATGAACCCTTAGTTAAACAGAGAGGGGGGGGGTGAATCAGTTTAATACATTCATGGAAAAAAACATTTTAATTCAACTCATTTACACCTTCATTTCATAAGCGGCTTAATACATAATGGATCAACAAAACATAATGTGTGGATAGCAAGTAATTAAATAGATTAAAACATCACATCAACACTTAATCATCAAGCACATAGAAAATAGATATAAGTGGAAACCTATAAGGGAGAAACCACATATTATTATTGTTGTGACGCAAAGGAAAGCTCCAAATCCCTCTCACAACTGACTTTCTGTAGGCTCCAACCTACAGGAGGCTACTACCTCAAATTCTGCAAGCTACCACTTGCAAGGAAGCTCCAACTCCCATCTAATTTTTGCAGGCTACAACCCACAGCAGGCTCCTACCTCGACCAGCTCCAACTGGACATCTATCAAGCTACAACTTGATATGGAAGCACCAACTTCCTCACACTACAATAAAATCATATGCTAATTTACCTGGATATCAGCTCTGTTTTACTCCTTCTTCACTTCTAACCTTCCAACCTTCAAATATATGTCATATCAACTCTGGATCTCCACAACATCTCTATCTTCTCTCTCTCATTCTTCTACTCTCTAACCTCTCTATGCATATTACAATAAAATCATTTATATAGATCACTTCATGGTTTTTTTCATTCTATATGGGAATATCAAGTGAAGAGGCATGACTCTTGCCTTCCACCCACTCATTTCCTCACTCAGCATATGCAGGATGTTACAACAATATATACACTCGTTTCAGTATTAAATTGGAGTTTTTATTTGCCTTGGAGACTTGCCTTTGCATCACAAACAATATAAAATAATTAATACATTTACAGTTACATTCAAATATTTCACTCAGCCCTTTCAGCTTCTTAGATTTGTTGTGTGATTGTCCTCTTCTGCTTGATGTCCCTTTGTCTTCTATGTTTCTGCGGTTGTATTTCCAACTGTGTTGCAGCATTACTGTCTTAGCCCGACTTGACCCATGCCTTTATGTTTTACACCGCCTCTACCTATTGCATATGTTACCTGCAACATTCTATGCTCTTCTCTACTCCTTTTATCTGTGTCAGGTTACTTACCCGAGTCTCCTTTTGCCCACGTTCAGTCTTTGTTATCAAACTTTCGCAGCCGCATAACACCTATGCACGAGTGTCAGGTCACTTTCCCAGAGTCTTTTCTCTTGCGTTCATACTTTTATTTTTAACTCACAGCCGCATCTACATGACATTTTCCTGCACTTAGAGTTGGGTCTTATCTGAGTCTACTCTCGTTTAGTATTTTCTTTATACACTGGAGTCTTTTTCCTTCATTCAGTCTTCTTTTCGTAAACCAAGTCTTGTCTTCTTCCAACGTTTTCTTCATAAAACCACATAGCCTCGGACTTGAAATACGTCAGATCTTAACTTCAAACTTTATCTCGTCCAGTCTCATATCACATTTCAGCGTATCAAAGGTTTTACGTTATAATTCCCTTTTCCACCTCTGATGCAATTTAACACTAGAAAGGCTTTACATCCAGATTGGAAATTCTTTTCAATTTGACTCTGGCGCTACATCGCATCCGAGCTCTTGTCGCACTTCGCAAGATTTAGTTCATAGCGCTAACAATTTTCCTCTTAACATATGCGATCGCATCGCATCGCAAATCAAACTTCTTATCGCATCGCAAAACATATAACTTGCGATGTCTTAACATGTAAATGTATGAATTGCCGATTGCAATGTGCGATATGTGGATGGGTCCCATGCCAGACGTTAAATTCTCTAGACTTTAGATTTGAAGCTCCATCGTGTCCGCTCCTCTTTATCTCACTTCGCAAGTTTTAGATTATAGAAATTTCGCAATACTTGTGATTTTGCGATTTCGAAAATCACAACGAACTCCCCGTCGCAACCCGTAACTTTTAACTTTTAACAATAAACATATCCTATGCGATCTGCGATATACGGTATGCGGGCCAGGTCCATGTCATCGTGCCATGTCACCTTGCCACGTCATCATAAATTACTTGTGATTTGTGGGGTCGGGGCCACATCATCTACCACGTCACTGCCATGTCATCGCCACATTACTGCCTTGTCATCTTCCCACGTCATCGCCTGCACTTCACATTTTGCAGTTTATGTGACTTATCGCATCGCAACTTGAACATTTTAACTTGCAATTTCTTATCATATAAATGTAAAACTCACCAATATGCGATATGTGATTTAACCTTCGTTGTTGATCAATGCCCTAATCCAACAGTCCACGCTGATCCTTTGTTGATCTACTTCGCATCGCACTCTAAACAGTTTAACTTGCGATTTCTTATCATATAAATGTAAAACTCGCCGATATGCGATATGCGATTTAACCTCCGTTGTTGATCAATGACCAGATCCAACGGTCCTCACTGTATCTTTACTTCGGTTTACCGACTTTGCTTCTTTGGTTGTGCCTGTTCGTTTCTTTCTATTTCTTCGTAGAATACTTGACTCGTTCACAACTTTTCCCATGTTCACGACTTGCCCCGCATTCATGACTCGACCCACTTAGCGTTCACGACTCGACCCAACCATGCACGACTTGACCCAACACGTTTGCGACTTTGCCCAGCACGTTCACGACTTTACCTTTTTTGTTTTGTTGCCTTTGATCTTTTTCAGCCTTAACTACTTCTTTGTTGCCTTTGCTTCTTTGCTGCCTTTGTTGCCTTTGCTCCTTTGATTCTAAAGTTTCTTCTCTCTGCTCCTTTTCCTTTGCTAATGGTCTACTGCAGCTCCTTGCCTCTCTTTTATGCTTTATTACTGCATTATTGCCTCATCTGCTTATTTTCGTTATTGCTGCTTCTTCTCTGCTCCTTTGCCTTAATGATAGTTATGGTGTTTCTCCTTTGTGCTCATTTGCCATCAATGACAATATTTCCAACATAAAGCAACAAGGATGGAGATCAATATTCAAAAGTCAACTATTTCTGTGGAGGGTTGTAATTCTATAAAGGATATCCTTTATGCCCAATCTCTTTTCCCTTATTGAACTATGAATTTTGATTAGGGATTGAAATATCTTGGCTTTCACTTGAAGCCAAACAACTATAAAAAACATGGTTAGCTATGGTTGATGGAAAATATAGAGAAGCATCTAAAAAGTTAGAGCTAAAGATGGCTCTCTCGCACAAGTTAATTGGTTCTCATAAAATATGTTTTGGAGGTAATATCGGCGTTCTAGATGTCTTTGTCATGGATTCCCATGGGAATTCTCAATCTAGTTCATAAATGTTGCTACAGATTCTTGTGGATGGTTTCTAAGGAAGGAAAGGTTTCTTCATGGTAAATTGGGAAAGGATTTCTCTCCCAAAGGCATGGGGTGGATAGGGCCTAAATAACCTGTTCTTTTTCTCCAGGGAATTGGAAGCAAAAGTCGATTTGAGAATAATTTCTACAACTAGTATGTGGAAAAAGGTGGTGTATAAGAAGTATATCTCTCCTATCTCTCTGGAAGATTAGATTAGGAATCCCATCAAGAGCAGATCAAATTTTTATATTTTATGGAAGGTAGTGGTTGAATATTTTTACTTTATAGAAAAAAGGTTGGCTTGGAAAGTGGCCTCGAGGGAGCAGGTGAGGGTAGGATAAGAGCCATGGATTGGATGTGGGGATAAGTATCAGTTTCCTCAGGATATGATTGAGAACTTGGTAGCACAAGGAAGAAGAATGTTAAACCAAGTGGTTGACCCTGAGAATCCAACATTTTGGGTGCAACGATGGTTATCCCCTTAGGCCCTAAATATGCGTAAAGAATGGAATCAGAGATGGCATGATAACATTGCATCTCTAAAAATATCTCATGTCAAGCTCCAAGAAAGGGATGACGAGCTCTAATGTATTCACTCCACTTTTGGGGAATCCACTCCAAAGGAAGGACACCTTTATATCAATTCAAAAAAATATCCAAGGGAGGTTGCATGGTGGTGGAAGCCGGTATGGAAACTTAAATATCTGAATAAGGCTTGTCTCTTACTTTGGTGTCTACTAAAAAATAAAATACCAACACGTGACAATCTCAAAAAGCGAAGCTTCGCAGGACCAAATTAGTTCCCCTTATGCAAGGTTGTTGAAGAGTCAGTAGACCATGTATTTTTGTTTTTCCCAATCACTTGTCTAGTGTGGGCCACTGTTCATAATGCATTATTTGTGGGTTGTCAATGGCTAGGGGAGTCCTTATTAGAGGTGTGATCCTCTTGGTGGAACTCGATTACTCCCAAGAAGCAAAGAAATTTTCCTATTATCATATGTTGAGGCATATGGATGGATAGGAAAAATGTTATTTTTAATGATAAAGCCTTGTAACTTGATTGGACTTTTGCACAGGTAATTGGAATTTATGATCTTCTCTCGGTAGATGACACAAAATAAATGACTCACACTATATTAGTGGAACAAATTGACATATCTCTGCCATGGGCCTATTTTGACAAATCATCCCAAGATGGGGGCATCTGTGGAGGGGAAGTTATTCTCCATATAAATGAGAATCACTCCCTTCAACTTAAAAGTGGTATGGGCCATAGTACAAACAATTATTCAAAGCTCCTTATCCTAAAACTTCTTCTCATTTTTGCTATTGAAAAAGGGTGCTGACAACTGTAGGTTTTTGGTGATTCCCATGTGGTGATAAATTAGTTCAATCAATAATATATTTGTCATGTGCACACACTTGGACCCTTTTTGGAGGAAGTCTTAATGATAAAACTAAATTTTGACCACATATCTTGTCAACATATTTACATGGAGACAAACATAATTTCCAATACACTTTTCAAGGAGGGTGTGCAACATGATCGGGGTATATGGCAGATTTTTAAACAGATAGGCAATAAACATTACGAATACTTCCACGGGATCTTCATAGAGGGCATTTGGGATGGTGCAGTAGGAGAATGACATAACAACAAATTCACATATATGAATATCTCTGATTGGTTTTTTCTTTTTGCATCAATTTTTGGCAGCTACTAGTATACATGCTCTTCCAGTTTCTTGTATATGTATATTGGTTGTTTAAAATGACTTTTTAAACAACAATTTGATGGTTTTTTGTTGAACACAAACATTGTATCTATATCTAGATACTTGTCAACAATTATGATTGTTCATGTGCAACACTCTTTTGATATGCTCTTATGGCGCCTTTAGCATGCAATTTTCTTCTTTTAATGAAAATTATGATTTTTCCTTGGGGGGGGGAAGAATTGACATAATTATTATTTATGGAATGGGATGAAGTATGAATAACAATAAACATTTGATGAATACCAATATTTCGTTTTTTTATAAGGTTTAGTATTATTTAATTAATCCATATATGATAACAATCCATCAAAATATTAATTTCCTATTGAAATAGATTTAATAATTTAATAAAGGTTAGATACATAGGAAAGTTGTAAGCATTATGTCCATACATAAGTTTCATAAGTAACCTATGATATATTTGTGTAATTAGAATGGGATGTGAATATCATGTGATCTGATATGATAATAGTTATAAGGGTTATGGGAAAAAAGAGAAAAACAAGAAAAAATAAAATAAAATAAAATAAAATAAAAAAACAAAAAACAAAGGTAAGGAGAAAAATTTACGAGTGAAGTGAAATATCTTAGATTATTCATATTTTGGAAAATAATTAATATACCTTTATTATCAATTCATAATTAAGCAAGGCAAATATTAAAATTGGGAAAATATATTTCCTCTATGTCAATTCATAGCAATGAATGATTATCACCTCCTTGATATAGGAGGAAAGAGAGGTACATATATGATTATTACACTTAAAACTATTAATTATACTCTACTCTACTCTTATTAGAACAATAAGATTTTGAAATTGAAACTAAATGGCCATCCATTCAAATAGAATTTTATCTCCACATACATACAATAGATTTGTATCAGGTTTTGATGGAAGAGTGCAGTTGGATCCATACAAAAATTGACCTTTGTAGCAACATTGTGGTAAGGGTCAAGGAAAAGGAATTATTACCACAAGACATGGGGGAGGGTTTCACAAGCATTTGTGTCATCAAAATGATTTCTACTATATAACAAACACATATAAGGAGAAATTGTAACCATATAATACAACCCTAATAGAAGCACATACATTTGGAAGGTGATAAGATGTATATTCTGCATCCCAAAGGGGTCATGATTGGAAATACTATTCTTTCTGGTGTATAAGGCCATTATATCAATAGGAAATACACTACCTCTAAGTGTATTTTTTTATTATTAATTCATGTTATCATAAGCAAAAAATTTGGTTTACAATCGTTTAACTAACTAGGATACTTTTACGAGATGAATCCTAAATGGAAATTGAGGGTAAATGACATTATGTGATTGGATTAAAAAAAATTCATATCAGATCATTGGTTCTTGAGATATGATAATATGGAGAGGACCAAATTGCTTGTTCAAAGGATGAACAAAATGGGATAAAGGCACCCTTAAAAAAGACAAGTTACTTGAGAAAATCTTGTAAAGTTTAGGAAGGGCCTTTTATTCATTGGAATAAGAGTTTACTTTAACAAATATGTCTTTTGGAAAAACTATACATAACATAGAACTATCACTTGGAAAGGGTGGAAAATTAGAAAAATTTGAAATATTGAAATAAGGGTTCACTTCAACCAATATGCCCTTAAGCATGAATATACATAACATATAAATAACACTTGGAAAGAGTGGATAATAAGATAATTAGTTAAAATGGCATGGCATATGTTGTAGTAGAACTAATCGCAAAAGAAGATTGATAGCAAGTCGAGGAAGATCCACAATTGTGTTTATTGAAGTCGACATTTCAAATTCCTAGGCCAGGTCCGTTATGAAAAAAAATTTATGATGTTTCGAATCCCCAAGCCAAGTCCATTGTCAAGACGTCAGAAGATCGATCAGCCACATTAAGATTACCATTTGGAGAAGTTTTTTTAATATATAACAACTACTCTTTCGCAATTGGACAAGTGGTTAATATCACTGTAAACAATAAAAGTTTTGGTAAAGTTGTAGATAAATTTTGGTTTGATAAGAATTCTAAGGCAAGCAGAGTAGTTATGAACCTTGTAAAATATCCTAATAGAGGTGGTGAAGAAACAACCCCAATTGGTAAGCAAAAACATGTGACCTCGTGGGGCTATAGTGTGCTTAGAAAGAAAAATCAGAAGAGGAATAGATATAGTGATGTTTTTATCCTTTGTTAACTTGAGTAATAACATTTGGATATCCATAAAAAATAAAAATAAAACAGAAAGGTAATTTATCATTCACGAAAGAAATCCTTTGTGGTTAACCATTGAGGAAAATTAAAAATCTAAACATAAAGGAAAAAATGAGATAATAGTGAATTGGTCTTGGGCATTTGTCATTATACTCACAATGATTGATTATACAATTGAGGTTCATAATGGGAAGCAACATTTACCCATTTTTGTAATGGATCATATAGTAGACTACAAATTGGGGGTATTTGTTGTTAGGTAAATTGATTCAAGTTTAGATTCAAGGTTGACCAGGTTAAATAGTGATGGTTTTGGGGCACATGGTATCGTGCACCCCTGGTTTTTAGCCTGTGGTATTACATGTAATGGAGCCTATAAAAGGATGGGAGGACTTCATTGTAATGTAGGCATGGAGGTGAGCGGTGAAGGCTCACTTGGCCAGATTGTCCAGGGTTTTGGCCAAGGCTAATGAAATTTTATTAGGGTGGGTTTTCCCTAGAGTTGGGGTTTTTCCCAGATAAACATCTATGTTTATGGCTTATGATTTTTTATTGGTTATCTTAGGTTTATTCCTCTTGGTAATTATTTATGTTCTCTGGTAAATTCTTAACATTTTCACCTAGTCTACTTTTTCCAGGACATACAAGAAACAGTAAGAAATCTTGTCATTAATTGAAAGGTACTTACCATTCATTAGGGATGATGGAGTCAATGGGAAATAGCAGTGTGGGTCCATAATTATGAGCTCTAGTGTCTATCCACAAAGCACATAGAGTAATTTTCAATTGGGTTTATCTTGGGTGGTTGGGAGGAATGATTTGGATCCTCCCCACCAAGGTTCAATTACCGCACAGTGACATGATGAGTTGAGATGTAATGGATTCGAGCCTTGTTATTGAGAATTAATAGTCCTTTGGGGACCAGAACATGTATATTCCAAATATGGAATATAAAGGTATTTTCCACGTGAAAAATAAAGCACATAGAATGATTAATCAAGTATGTGGTCATTCAACATATGGATGATCACTTATGATCTTGGAATCAATGCCTTATGGAGCCTATTGTCTCATATCACAATTAATCCATTATATGATGGAAAATGAAAATCACAATATGGGTTTGAACAAAGCTAATGTTGAAGTGAATGAGGGTGTTGTATTTAAATGTATTCAACCTATAGCTTAGGATGTGGTTATCCAATATAGAAACCCGCTTGTCATATAATTATTGTATCAAAAAAATCTAGATTGAATGATCCAATTATGTTAATAGAATGCGAAAAAATAGGATTTTTATGACACAAAAAATAAATTCACTTGGTTTTAGATTTAGTGTAACCCAAAATAATCGTTCCCATTGGTTCACACAAGTAAGGAATTTTTCCAAAGATCCCCAAGAAGATCAAAAGATATGTACTTGCATTGAAAACTATGTACGAACACATGTAAAAAAAAAAAAAAAATTATGGAGGAATTGCATGTGTAGAGATTTGTAGAAAGATCAACTTATTTAGGGTCAAAATCTATATTGGATTTCCCAACTTCTTGTTAATAGAAGGTATGGGTCAAGGAATTGAACAATTAAGAAGTGGTGTACTAAACATGCCCGATTTTGTGGACCAAAAACTTCATATTGTTATAGAAAAAGATGTGTGACCCTATATAAAAGTTAATATTCATGCAGATCATATTTCCCTACAACTAAATAAGAGAGTTCCATTCAAAAAAAAATGTAGAAAAATATTGAACAAACTAAAAGAGAAGAGGTAGAAGATATTCAAGTTCAAATTTCATGACATCTTGATGGAAAGGAAATTTATTGAGTAAAATGTGATGGGGGAGGTAGGGTTCCCCTACAACCAATTTGTGCTAGTATTAATTATTGTTATTATCTAGTTCAAACCATCTATGGAGTTTTAGGGATCAAAATTTGGATCTTAAAAGTGTAGGAATAATTGGTATTTTTCATAATCTTCCCTATCATGATTCATCAATTCTATCAGATCAAATAGAAAATAGATTTACCATTTTGGAACCATGTTATGCATAGCGTGCAACTCCTTGGAATCAAGATTTTCATTCTTTTCCAAAGTTATGGAGAATTCAAAATAAGAATAAATTGGTCTCTAGTATAAATAAACAAGAGACTAATGCATTGCTTTATATTTCCAATATCTAATAACTATGGGTAGATACTATCACCTCGGAAAAAAAATAATAATAATAAAAATAATAAAAAATTAAAAATAAATAAATAAATAAATAATAATAATAATAATAATAATAATAAAATAGAAAAATCTTCCATGAGAGAAAGAAAATTAAATTTTGATCTCTCATGAAGCAAGAAAAGTGTTTGGTAATGTGGAAAAAAAAAGGAGAAATGAAATCGTCTCCCAATATTATATGATTCATTAATTACCCTCCAAAAATTAGTGAGATAAAGCATAAGAATCATGTTGATTCATTTAAAAGATCTAAGGGATTTATTTTATTAAGGAAAAAGAGCTTTGTGCATGCTTTGGATCAATGGAAACTAAGGAAATTTATTTCATAATTGTTGAAAAGAAAGCTTCATTGTGAAGGATATGCCTAGGAATTATATAGAAGCTATAAAATGATGGATCATATGACTCCATAAGATAATATAGGGATTTTAATAATCCATTGGATAGGATTGATCTGAATGGATTGTATTAGTTATGTTGTGCTAAGTATCCAAACAGTAATAATAATGTGTGCATAAGGTTCTCCTTAATTTGTAGGTTAAACAAATAGTTCTGGCTTTGTTAAACAGATTTCTGTGTGAGGATGGATTAAGTATTTTAACTGTTGATCAATGTACAACATTAAATAACAGAGAAATAAACTTCACAAAGCACATTACTCAGCAAATTTTTGAAGCAGTTCACCCCTCCTAGGCTACATTTGTTGGTCCAGCTCCCAATAGCACATCCCTCATGTATTAATTTTCTCAAAATTTAAGTACGAGTGAAAATAAGCCTCAATAGGCAAAACTCTCTATAAAATCAGCTTCATAAGGTATGAATTAGCCAGAGATGACTATTCATTTACATAAAAGAGATAAAGAAAGCCCAATACACTGCCTTCTCCATGATGGCCCTGATGGCTCCTTGATCTTCCTCGAAGCTAAAACTGCTGAAGATGACCTCTGTTCGACCTGAAACATGTGTCAATTTTATTCAATAATGAGGGATTTATGGCAGAAACAAGATTTTCCCAATATTCCTCAAAAACCTCCTCCAAAACTGGAGGAACTCTAGTTAGCAGCGCCAAAATGGTGGAATCTCCAGAAAAGGTGGAAGTCACTCCAAAAATATCAGAAACTATTTGTGGTTACAATAAATTCTAGATGGGGGCGGTCATATGTGACCGCCGCCCAATCCGCCGCCAAAACCGCGTGGAAAAACTGTCGCATTTAATTTTTTTGGGACGTGGCCACATGCTACAGTTTGTGTAACTGTCTCCCAACCGCCGAGCGTTAAGTCCTTAAGCCACAGTTTTAAGCGTTGTGGTCATATATAGTCGATGCTAGCCCTAATGGGCTAGCCCTTTTGTTTTCCGCCCATTTTAGTTTCAAAGTTCAAATATATTCTACCAACATTACATGTTAAGAACTACATGTATCATGAATGGTCGAGCGTCAATGCCAGTAGGCAGCAGGTCACTGGTTCGAATCCTGTTGATTATAAAAAACATTTTAATGTGCCATGTTCTCTTCGGCCTGGGCCACATGGCGGCCTCCGAGCAGGCCACGTGGCGCCCAATGATTGGCCAAAATTACAATGAGTTAAACCAATAACAAATCACACCTTCCCAAATGTCAAGATTCCATTCGACCATATGGAATATTCCAAGGAATATTTCGAGGAATATTCCTGGAATATTCTTCTTCTTTTTTTAATTTTTCCAAATTATAAATTCAAACTTGGTCAACTCATTTTTTGGAGTTTACTGGGCTTTTCAAACCTTCATAACTTCAGCATACGACCTCGGTTTTGAGAACCGTTCACGGTGCCATAATCGCAGCGATGAGATATTTCCAGTCGTTTAGATTGCAACCATTTATGAGCACTTTAATTTTTGAGCATTTTTGAACTTGGATATGATCTCCTGATCGAGTATTGAAAAATTAGTTGAAAACAAATTAATCTAATTGAAGTCTATAATTCGGCTCCATGAGTCAATTGGGGTTATCTCGGGTGGTTATGCGGAATTGTTTTTATATTCCCCACCCAAGTTCAAATATTCATTAGTGATATGATGAGCATTATTGTAATGGCTCTGTGCCTATGAATATTGCTGTATTGGCTCCATGCCTTATGAACTCTTAAATGTGTACACTTGTGGGCTATCTTAGTACCAACAACCTCACTCTAGCCCTTGGGCTAAGAGGGAGGCTAATTTCTTTCTTCAAGAAAAAGAAAAGTCAGCTCCATGGGGGAAATAATGGAAGAGGTTATATTATCCTGTGAAAATATTTCTTAAGAGTCTCATTAGATGGAAATATAAGAGTTATTTATCCTATAAACTATATTATATATGTGATATGTGTAATGTGTATATATAGACTCTTTTATTTATATCTAGTAACTACACATTGATTGAATTTCCAATTTGACATAGATTATTCATGAGGATTTGGATGAAAATAAACTTTCATGTTCCATTTTGGATTAGAGATGGGATAAAAATACTATTAACCATTGACTATAACCCAAAAAGAAAAAAATTACATAAAACAACGTAGGGGAAGAATGAAATGATTATCTTACTATGATAATCACATTTGCTTCAATATATTCTCCCTTCAAGCACTTGAACCTACTTGGATCACATATATAAATATAGAATCCAAATGAAGAATAATTACTCACTATGCCCATCTTGGTGGAAAATATGGGTATGTGTATTTCATGACAAACTTATTACTCGATGAAGGTCAAGTGTTTTCATCATTTCTACCAATTAATCAAGGGTGGAACTTTTATAATATTATTTCAATACAAATAGGAGTGAATGTGTGTGTCTGCATCATACAAGGTCATATGATTGAACCTTAAATCCATATATAAGGACTAGTAGTTTCAAAAATTGAAACAATCGAAGCACCACAACTTATTTTGTACCTCATATGCTCAATAACTTTGATGGGGTAGTGGTTATGTTTACCTAAGTAAGCACTTCTATATAGCTTGAAACTTGATTGGTTTACCACTTGTTGAACACCATTATTTTGACTGAATCAAAGAAAACATGGCATATATGTTTGTGCTATATCTAATGTTTGAATCTCATGCTTGACACATATGGGTTCCACGAAAGGATCTCTCAAATATTGGGTATCTATCATCAAACCAAGTTTAAAACTTTATGAAATGGGAAGAGTGTAATAAATTACTGCTAGAGCAACCACTAGAATAATTGCATACAAAATACATATACATACTTAATTTGTTTTTACTTATCCTATACAAAATCAAAGAGTTATTTCTAATGGAAAAATATTACTAGTTCATAGAAAGTCTTCCTTTTTTTTCATGTTATTGTTCGAGGTAACAAATATTTTGAAGGAAAAATTATTCAGACTCAAACTTATTGAATATAGCATATGATAGTGGAGTTTGAATAATAATGTGTATTCAAGTTCTAATAGAAAGTAATGGTAAATGCACTTGTGCCATATTTAAACAAGCAACACCTACCATGCCCATAGGAAAATCAAAAGTGGTTAGAGCCATTGTTATACACATGTAAAGAATTTGAACGTGACAATGGAATGGCGGTATGATTTGTTGAATTGTCATTGATCAAGGAAAAATTCCAAAAGGAACTCGAGTTTGTGGTCTAGTTATTTATGAATCGAGACAATTGAATTTCACGAAAATAGTTTCATAGACTTATGAAGTCTTATAAGTAATAATAGATCCTCTAGAAATATTCTACTAGTGGTTCATCAAATGGCACACGGATAAATTTATTGCACTTGATGCTTATTCCTTAAAGAAGATCAAACATGCCTTTTACATTAAGATCAAGAATTCTTAAGAATTTGTTCATCATGTGTAATGATATTACTTTCAATATAATATTTTATATAAGAAACATTGATATGGTTTTATAGAAGATGTTAGGGAACATCAGGAAGGCCAAAAAAAATTGATATCGACTTCAAAATATCGAATAAGGAAGAAAAAGAGATATATGACCGCATCAAAGTGTACCAACAAACATAGTTTGAGCATCTATTCCAATTATCAAGAAATTCCTAAAGTTCCAAGTGGAATAGGGGTTGCAATTTTTTCTACTTCCCAAGGAATTTTGATGGATCGAGAAGCTCAATAGAAAATGAATGGAGAAATATTATGTTATGTATGGTAATCGACCCAAATTTTATTCAGAAATATCAATATGTAAGATATCCCCATGGTATGAGAAGTTGAAGCAAGTTTTGTTACAGGCATCGTTCATCTTCATCTAAGCACACTAGTTAATATTTTTTTATTGAAAGAGGAGTAGATTTCATCAAGAAATAGAATTTGATCCATGTGAAAGTTTATGTTTTGGGTTTTAACAAATAATGGATGTCAAATTTTGACTCATATTTCAGGTAGGATTTGATGTAATTCCTTATGAATACTTCCAGGAGATAGGGTCAAGGTTGAATTGAGTGCTTATTATCTAACCAAAAGATGTATAATTAGCAACAAAATTATTGATTCATATTTTGAACATATTATAGGGATCAATAATCATAGATTAAATGGGCTCTCTTTCTGAGGGAATAAAATTAATATGAGCAAATTGGAGAGTCACAAAAATATGAAATGTGTGCTTATATTCATAGAATTTGTGGAAAATGTTGACCAATCCATAGATGGAAATGAGTTATGATGATTTGTTCCAATTTGAGACATTAGAGAAAATAGGGGTAATCTTATTGTATATCAATGAATAGATCTAGTAGTGAAATAGATTTCAAATATGCATTTTTCAAATTGAACTCATAATGATTAATATGTCAAAAACTACAAGAAAATATGGTTCGTGTACGAATGAGCACTGAGTACTCAAAATATTTATTCACATTTGAGTAAGATTTAACCATACCATTGTGACTATTACACATGTCCAGGGAAAAGTTCATTCTAGGTCTTTTGTTGGTGCCTAAGGATTCAAAGGCACAATAAGAGGTACACCATCTACAACCCAAACTACAATAGAAAATTGTATTTATACATTAATGGATCGGGGTATAGAATGAGCATAAGTTATCATTAGTGGCCTAGTTAGGGAAGAGATACAACATTATATACCATTTGTAGAAGTGGCATATTATTAAGTTGTGTACATGACGTAACAATTATGCCACATAATGGATGTAGACCTCCCAAAAAGAGGTGTGTGTAATAATTTAATGAATTTCAAGAGAAAGAAATGATTTAAAGATCTAATCCAATAATCTTAATATTATTGGAGATGAAATCTCAATCTCTATTCAGACACTTCGATAGAAGTGCATTAAATCCATAACATATCGTAAATGTCCTCATTGTGGCCATTTTTCTCTATCTCCATTTTGCAAAGGTCAATCCAATACAATAGGCATCACAACGTGAAGAGATTTACTTGGAGAAGTAGAAGGAACATGTATCATGTGTGTTAAATTGGAGAACATGAAACATGAATATTCGATGATAATAGTTATTGAAGAATCAATACATAAAAAAAATTGATGAATTTAAAAGAAATTGTACTTAGAAGTGACTCATACAAAATCCGAAAAGCTTCTAGGTTTATTGTTAGGCCTAGAAACATAACAACTTAAGATAGAATATTACCATTTTCTATGGAAACAATTGATACTACATAACATATAGCTAGACTTACTAATCATTATCTTTACTAGAAGATTAAGAATTGAAAAAAATCATGGATATAATATACATAGTCCAAAAAATTATTACGACAAAATTTTTCAAATATATGATGTTTTTTATGCATATTTACAATGCAAATTATAGTATTCATTCTTATGGGAGCGAAAATGAAATATAAGAAGTTATTTTCATGGAAATATGAATGCAAGGAAGGGTAACTCCTAGAGAGACACTTTACAAAGCTTCTCAAAATTTCATTAATGTATTTATTCCCTTCCTACATGGAGAGGAAAAAAATATCAATGGAATGAACAATAGAAAATGAACTAGTATGCCTCCCTTCCCCCTTTCACATGTATTGACTAATATGAGGGAATGGAAAGAAAAGACACATTTCAACATATTTTCATTAACCAATTTGAGTTACCTCACAATACTTTTCACTCTCTCATATGAGCCAATATACATGCATTATTGGACCTCTTAAATTATATTCACAAATATCTAATGAGCATTGACCACTTTGAGAAGGAACTTGTTGAACACGCATTGAAATTTCTATGAAAATATTTTTCAATTTATCCATCTAGGAATTAGTTTCAGCTTCATTAAATGTTGGTTCCATTTTATATCTTCATTCATTTCCTTTCCCCAAATTCTTCTAAAAAGTCACAAGAATCATTTCATTTCAAATTTTTACATGCCTTTATTTCATGGAATATTCGAAAGAAATCTCTAATGAGATGGTTATGTAGGGATGTATAATTGCCTTGAAGCAACTATTCCATGCATGGATGAATATAAAATTGAAAGATTGTGAAATTTGATAGTTGGACCAAATTGGAAAATATATAAATTTAAATATTCATCAATAGGAAACACTGCCACAAAACCTAACCAAAGGATTATTGCAATACTGATCAAAAATATTTATGCAGCTACTAGATGACAAAGTGGATTTTGAAATTGATTTACAACCTAGAAAAGGCATTGTTACTGATCCCATGGGTACTAACATCATTAAAAGTAAACCTAAGAATTTGTTACGCATTCTACAAAGCATTTGGAATACAAGGAAAAGATACCATTTAGGAAATATCTCCAAAGGAGTTGCAAATGGATTTGTTGTTTCACCAATCATTGATTTCTCTAAACAACTAAACCTATTATACATGCAATTGTACCTAAAATTACTACTGGAAAAATATATGAAAGATCATTGGGCCAAGTTGGCTCTCCATAATAATTATAGCCCATAACTTTAGCTAATTTATCCCTTGATATAATATCATTCATGTCAATTTTATTTATTATTGGATAAGTATAACTTTATGAATCTATCCCCGAAAGGAACTAAACATGGTGATTTCGATCATTTGGATTGAACAATAATTAGAAGGAGAACATACCACTTCTTATTCTCGTGATGGAAATTGGATTGGAAGAATAGGAACTAATAATGAATATAATCATCCATCATTGGTAATTTGATTATTCCAACTAAATGTTCATTACCCAAGTAAGATCACAAATCCGATCATGATCGATATGCCTTTTGGACCACCTTAGTCCTTTCAATTTTTGTTATCACCTTGAATATACCTCAAAAGATTTTAGCATACAAGGTATTCACTTGTTATTGATCTAGCCTCTCTCATTCCTTAGATCCCTTTTTTCACTCCAATAGTTTTTCCATTGAAATGGATGCAAGGGAAATCAAAGCATTTTCACAATATGAAAATGATAGGTAAATTCATATAGTCCAATTGTTTAATATACAAAAATTACCCTGTTTTTCATATCTCACAGAGCCCTACCCAATTCATATTCTATCATAGAAAGAATGCTCTTGGAACAAAACAAAATGACTGATGCCTTTCCACCCATGTGCTAAACTTCTTATTTCTGATAAGGAAATTGGGATAGAGAGATTTTTTCAGAAATTTTGATGTGGCATATTGGAGAAAGTATCTACATGGCCTAATCAATACTTCAAGTCACACACTCCATAATCCATCTGAAAATGTGCTCCAATCATTTGTTTCTATTGGATGAATAATATTCCCAAATCGAAAGGAGAATCCAAGGACTATATTTTCTATTTTCTATGGATATTTTCCATTTCTGAATAAGAAATACTCCTTACGATGATATGTTATCGTCATTACTTGAAACAATAAGTTATGAATAGTTACTTTCAATGTATCTTTCCTCTCTATAAAGGCCCTTAAATTCTTTGCTTACATATAATTAGAAAGTGCATTAGCATTAATATAATAATAATAAGGGGCAATATGAAAGTGTGTAAACTATAAAAAAATCATTCAATGTACACTACCTTATGCTTACACTTCCATGTAATAACTCTACCAAAGTAGATGTTATAATAGGAATAGTCCTAGGCACAATAGCCACGAATTCCATTGCTGCAAAAAAAAAAAAAAAATGATCCCAAGGAAAAGAATAACTAGTTAGATAGAAAGATACGGTTAGAACAACCAAAATTACACCCACTACATAAGTTAATTCATGGATTTTGTTTAATATCCTATGGAATAAAAACAAAATACATGTAAGATCATGATTAGAGCCATCATACTTGCTAACCATCAATGGATTGATCGGATCAACCAACCAAAGTTAAATTTGGCCATTAGGTATTAAAGAAAGGCAAAAGCTTATGTAATAGATGACAATGAAAAGTGATAGCATAACTAGTATAAGTTACTCATTTTAAAAAATAGGTAACCCTTAGACAATAAAATATATTGACATGAGAAGGGACATATTTATTGGTGATATCATCTACAATTTATTGAATCTTGAGACTGTCTTTGAATTGATCATATACTTTATTGAGATATTTAAACGAAATTCCCCCTCTAAAAATCGTATATAAGAATTTCCCTTCATACAGCCTGAATAAGAACATGCAAATGTATTGGAACCTAATGTTATGTGTGTTCATTACACATTTAGAGCTTCAGGAGACAATCATTCAAAGGGTAGACTAACATCTAATAGTTAATTGAATGATCAGGTAACATAGTAGTTGACTAAGTGGTCATTAGGTTGGTTGAGTGGTCGAGTAGCCTAACCACCAACTGAATGGTTAAAGGAGTCGAATGAACCATCAAATCAACTTGGACCATTGATTGGCTAACGAGATAGCGCAGATTTGTTGGAAACAATTATAATGGTTGATGCTCATTAGTGGACTAAATCCTTCGCAATCCAAGGAAATTGGTTAGATTTGGTTACTATAAATTAAGGGCCTTATGGGTCGAATATGTATGAACTTACGTGGAAAATTGATTGAGATTTTATCATTCAATATGCATTGTGATATTTTGATCATAATGTTGTAGAAATTTGAATAATAGCTGAATTATTCACCGAGATTATCCCGATTACACACTATTTAAGCTTCATGCATAATACATAACCTCTTCTACAATTGATCATCAATTTGCGGAAATAGAAGCAGTCGCATGCGCACATTAAAACATAATCAAGCACACATATAACACAATATGTAATGTGGAAAGCATACAGCTGAAAACCCCCAACTATCTGTATATTATAATGATAGAGAACATGTAACAATCATAGTACAATACTCCTCACAAGTACTCAGTACTATCTCCAAAAGTTACACACAAACTAGCTCAGATTTGAACAAGTCACAGGTTCAAATCTTCTCCACAAGTCTGCCTGCCTCTACTGCGCAATCCAAGATGAGAATAGATGAGATCCAAGTTCGAATCCACCTGGCTTCAACTGTGCAATCCTCATTGGCAATCTCCATCAATGTGTGTGCAAATATCATGCACAGGTATAGTCACAATTGATAGTAGACTCACCCTTTCACCCACCTCTAACACTGGTCTCCACTGAACTGTCCATGCATTGCAGTTAACTGATGTATTCTTTAGTTGATTTATGAGTTAATAATTAGTGAATTAATTAATAATTAATTCACACCACTCATCACTAGTGTATTTATCAGTTAGACTAAATACAACTAGTTCAAGTAAGTTAAACCGAACACAACTCCACCAACTGTCTCATCAACTCCACCAAACTCTGCCACATGAGTTCTAAATGAAGTCAACCATGCAATAGCTCAAATAACCCTTAGGAAAAGCGTATTTCCTTCTGTCAGCTGCATGTGCCACATCCAAGCATCAAACTGAAGTGCTCCAAGAGGATAAGATAATGTTTATAGTCTAAATAATGTTTATATTCTAAATATTATTAAGGGTTAATAATATTTGACTGTTCTATTTTTAGCCCGGCAGTCTAAAAATAGAAACCGCCCAATGTCTAAAAATAGAGGTCCATCTATTTTTACCAACTCAACCAATCATCCATAAATAGCATCCTGCAACTCATAGACCATGATCCATATGTCTAAAAATAGACATAGTCTAAAAATAGACTTTGCGACAAAAATCACCTGTGTGGTCCCCCACCTAGTTTAGGTGATCACTTTCCAACTAGGATCAGGAAAGATGTTTCAGGATGCCTCCTTCATTGTTTCTTGTTGCAATCTTCAACACTCCCTCTCAACAAGAAAGAAATGTCTTTGCATGCGACATGAAACTCCATGCATTCGCCCTGCAACCTTCACAAGCGCCATGCAACTCCATGCATCTGCTCTGCAACTCCTCTGAAACTGAATAGGCTCCAAAAAACTCAATCAATTTGATGCATCTATCATCAAATTCTTCGACTCTATTTGGTATAGCTTGCACATGTGCATCCCAAGAACCCGCTGTAACCTTTTGGGCCTCTTTTTTGTACACTGCCTTATCAACTCGATCAGCGCTCCGGTGTCAGACAACGTACTTTGATGCATCGTCCAAGCGATCTAGCTGCTCTTATTTTCTGCTGCTCTATGGGCACCTCGTAGCCAGGTTCAATTCATGAGATCCACACCATCTCAATGAATCCTGCCCAGAAATCTCCTCTTGGGATTAATCATGCATGTCTCCCCACCTCTCACCTGGTGGTATAGATGCATGCACACCCTCTGCCCATCTAGCACGAAATTTCTCTGCATGAGTGGTTTCTTCCACTCCATGATCCTCATCTTGTGGCTTCTCCACATCCCGAGGTTCACTATTACCTGCATGCAAAACTTGCTCCCTTTCAAGCATCAATTGCATGTCTTTCTTGCACTTCCCAACAGTAGGAAGCTCTGTAGACATCCCATCTACTTCAAGTCTGTAGAGATTCTTTGCTCAAATCCCAACCTTCTTGACTTGTCCTGTTGCCTTGTGCCGAAGGAAAACTTTTCCTTCTCTGAAGACAAATTCATACCCTTTATCCTCTAACATTGCAACTAAGATCAAATTCTTCTTTAAACCTGGAACATGCACTACATCTTGTAAAAGAATGAGTTTACCTGACTCCCTCTGAAAGGTTATGGTACCAATGCCGGTCGCATTGTATCGTCCATTATCACCCAACTCAACATGCAACTAGAGATCTTTCTCCACCAAGTCACTGAAAAGATTCACATCTCCCATCATGTGAAAGGAAGCGCCACTATCAAAATACCACCCCGATCCCAATGCACTAGACACCATGCATGCGATCAATGAGAAGTCCAGCTCAAATTGCGAGGCAAGAGCCTCACCAGCTGCAGCTCCAGCAGCCTGCTTGTTCTTCTTCTTTTGTGGACAATTCGTGGCATAATGTCCATGATCGTGACAGTGAAAACACTTCACTTTGGACATGTCACGCTCTTTACCATCCGCACCGGATTGAGAAGCATTCTTCTTGCCCTTCCCCTTCCTTGCTTTGGCAGCCAAAGCACAATCTTCTTCATTAGATGCCTTTGATGAAGATCCATCCCTGGTACTCCGCCTTATCTCCTCTTGCACAAGATCCGACCAAAGTCGCTCCCATCCTGGAAATTTCTCCCGACCATTGACAGAGTCCTCGTAGCTATGCCAACTCTTCGGAAGCCCAAGGAGAGCCAAGCTCACCAAGTCTTCTTCATCCACACTAACTCCTACACTCCCAAGCTCATCCTTGCAGTGGACAAACTTTGTCAAGTATACCGGAATAGTGTCATTCTTCTCCATCTTTATTTTCCCGAGTTTATCCTTGAGCGCCAACTTCCTTTGGTCACTCTTGCTTTGGAAAAAATCTGTCAAAGCTTTCCACATCAATAATGGAGAAGCTTTACCATGTAGGATGGATACTATGTGATCCTTCACGCCCTCCAACAGAATCCTTTGACACCTTGCTGTCTTCTTTTGCCAAGCTTCAACTTCTGGAGTAAAGATTTGTTTTGGAACTTCAGCATCTATGAACTCCTTCAGCCCATTATCATCTAACACCGCCTCCATCCTATCTCTCCATGCAATATAATTCGAGTTTCCTTCAATAGCATACTCCAATCGCAATCCTTGATAAGACATTTTGACTTCGACACCAAGAAAACTGCTGCAAATTCGAATTCCAAATTCTGCTGCAAATTCGAATTCCACTAGCTCAATACTAAACCGCTTCCGATCTGTGAGAACAAAGTATTTCTAGCACATAGATCGACTGTAGGGGAATTTACTGGATATATCACCTTTCAGAGAAAGGATGGATCCAGAGGCTACCTGGCCCGCTTACAGACTCTGTCTACCGAAATAGATTGTAATCACTGTAATAGATCCGATGATCAATTTCGCTTTGATACCATGTAGAAATTTGAATAATAGCTGAATTATTCACCGAGATTATCCTGATTACACACTATTTAAGCTTCATGCATAATACATAACCTCTTCTACAATTGATCATCAATATGCGGAAATAGAAACAGCCGCATGCGCACATTAAATCATAATCAAGCACACATATAACACAGTATGTAATGGGGAAAGCTAATAGCTGAAAACCCCCAACTATCTGTATATTATAATGATAGAGAACATGTAACAATACATAGCACAAATCTCTCACAGCTCTCAGCACTATCTCCCAAGCTACACACAAACTAGCACGGAAGATGAACAAGTCACAGGTTCAAATCTCCTCCACAAGTATGCCTGCCTCTACTGCGCAATCCAAGATGTGAATGAATGAGATCCAAGTTCGAATCCCCTAGCTTGTACTGCATAATCCTCATTGGAAATTTCCATCAATGTGTGCAAATCTCATGCACAGGTGTAGTCACAATTGATAGTCACACTCACCCTTTCACCCACCTCTAACACTGGTCTCCACTGAACTATCCATGCATTGCAGTTAACTCATCTGTTCTTTAGTTGATTTATGAGTTAATAATTAGTGAATTAATTAATAATTAATTCACTACACTTATCACGCAGTGGTATTTATCATTAAGATTAAATACAAACGGAAGGCCTGAATGTTAAACCGAACACAACTCCACCAACTGCCTCATCAACTCCACCAAACTTCTGCCACTGAAGTCCTAACTAAAGTCAACCATGCATGAGCTCACCAAACCCTTAGGAATAGCGTAATTCCTCTGTCAGATGCATGAGCCACTTCTGTAGCTCGAACTGAAGCTCTCCAAGAGAGTAAACTGAAGTTTAGAGTCCAAATATTATTAAGGGTAAATAATATTTGACTTCCCTATTTTTAGCCTTACAGTTTCAAAAATAGATTCCGCCCAATGTCTAAAAATAGAGGTCCATCTATTTTTACCAACTTGACCAATCATCCATAAATAGCATCCTGCAACTCATAGACCATGATCCATATGTCTAAAAATAGACTTTGTGACAAAAATCACCTTGCGGTGGTCCCCACAGGGGCTTCACTGCTAGAGCAATACCATACCACGTGGGTTCATATTGGGGGATACATAATGAGGAAAAAATGGCATTATATATTGGGTATATAGTAAAGGAGAACCTGTAGATTAAGTATAAAAAATGGAGCTCAAAGTTAATGAAAAAATATAAAGAGGTATAAAAAATGTTAATGAAAAAATGGATACCTACAATATATAGTGAAAGTAGGGGCTTTTTAAATTGGGAAGGTGTATTGGGTTTATATTGGGAGGGGGTTAAATAATGTGATTTTTAGAGATATTTTCCAATATGTACTCAAATTAAGGGTGTTGTTTAATATGTTATGATCGCACGTGATATGTTAGAGGTTCATTGAGTGAAGCCCCTATGGTGGTCCCCCACCTAGTTTAGGTGATCACTTTCCAACTAGGATCAGGAAAGATGTTTCAGGATGCCTCCTTCATTGTTTCTTGTTGCAATCTTCAACAAATGTGTTGTGCTTAAATGTTATAATAGTGTCTCTAAACACCACCCATAATCTCGGAGTGTTATTTTCTCTTCTATTTAATTTCTATTAGACTTTGTTATCCCATCTTTGTTTTCAATTCCCCCCATTCCATGAAAAAGTATTAGAGTCGATGGTTTAAAACCTAGCCCTATTATTTTCAAATCATGATGAATCAAATATTAATGTGATTAGCTCTAGGATGATTGATTTTCCATGTGGAATAGAATTTGAGGTAGATCAAATCTATCAGAAAATCTAAAGATGGCTTTCAAGATTGATCTTGTTATTTTGAAAGGGAAAAATTATGTTTTCTAAGCACCAGATATATAAACCATTTTAAAGAGCAAAGGGATCTAGTAGTACACAAAGACCATTGTTTTATTTTGAAAGGATGACTAGATGAAGTTCATCATTGATGGAAATAAGGATGAGGTTGTTGGGGTCATCACAACCTATAATGCTTGAGAAATCTATTTTCATACGAGAAGAATTGACTGCCCTCATGAGAACTAGAATAATTTGAGGGCATTTTTTGATAAAGTCGAAGAAATTCAGGTCATGTAGTTAGAAAATGAATTAATCTCCCTTGATCCCCATTCCTTCGTGTTATTCTTTCAGATAAAATACGAGTGAAATAAATATAATAATAATTATCATAGAAACAACACATTCAAACCATGTACACCATGATTTACCTGGGATACCCCAATTGGGGAAAAATCAACCAACAACAGATCTATTATTTTTCTTGACTAAAACATAGCCAAGTCGACCAACAACTTGAACTTTCACTGCTCGACCATGGCTCATTACAATGGAGAATACACAAACCTTTTAAGGGCTTCAACTACATGTAATACCATGAACTCAATACCATGAGTCACCAATACTAGGTGCCCAAAACCACAACTGTTAACTGCAAATTTTTTGTCAGTTTCTTAACTGACACGGACTAGTAAAATTGATGAATTTTGGCCAGATCAGTTCATTGTTAAATATCTGAAGAGGGATTGGTTGGTTATCACCATAGTAATTCTCAACTAAAGTCATGAAATATATAAGTTTCCTGACCTATCTCAACTCGATTATGAACCAACTACGGCTTGTGGCATAAACCAATGATTGAAGTCGGCTATAGCATGAAAGACTTAGACATCTAAATTTTTGAAGCATCGAGGCAATGGAAACATGGAATATGGCTACTAGCCGACAAAATATTCTTCCACCTAACGGAGTTTGTGAGGAATGTGTGTTGGGAAATCATCACTAGACACTCTTTGACTTTGGGAAGGCATGGCATGCACAAAAACCATAGGAACTTGTTCGCAGTGATATTTGTAAATACTAAATAAGCCTTCGTTGGTAGGAACAAGTATATTCTAAACTTTAATGATGGTTTTTCAAGCTTTTCTTTGGTTTACTTCTTAAAGAATAAGAGCAATGTCTTCCAAAGATTTAAAGAATATAAAGAATTGGTTGAAAAGAAATGTTGCCAACCCATTACATGCCTATGATATTATAATGGTGGAGATTATATTAATGAACCAGTTGAATATTACCTTACTCAATCGGGCATATCATGGAAAATGATAGTTCCAACCATAGGAACTTGTTCACAGTGATATTTGTAAATACTAAATAAGCCTTCGTTGGTAGGAACAAGTATATTCTAAACTTTAATGATGGTTTTTCAAGCTTTTCTTGGGTTTAATTCTTAAAGAATAAGAGCAAGTCTTCTAAAGATTTAAAGAATATAAAGAATTGGTTGAAAAGAAATGTGGCCAACCCATTACATGCCTATGATATTATAATGGTGGAGATTATATTAATGAACCATTTGAATATTACCTTACTCAATCGGGCATATCATGGAAAATGGTGAGGTTGAGAAAATAACTTAAGCTCACATGAAATGGCTCGATGCCTTTTACAAGCCAAAAAAATTACCAACAATTCATGGGCTAAAGTTCTTTACTATGCCAATTATTTTCTAAATAGTGTTCTGACTAGAGTTATCAATTATGTGACTTAATTTGAACATTTGCGTGGTAAAAAGCCCTCAATCGGTCACCTCCAAGTTTTTGGATCTATCACTTTGGTGCATATTCCCAATAATTGAAGAAAGAAACTAGATGCAAAAGGTAATCTCTGCCTCATGATGGGATATTCCAAAGAATCAAAATCTTATCAATTGTTTGACTGTGTCAAACATCAAATCATTATCACATGAAATGTTTTCTTTCATGATAAATCTTTTGTCATCAAGTTATTAATTGCTTCCTCTGAAATGATGAACAATGATTCTTTTGATTTTTTTGAAGACACTACTTCAACTATGCTTTTTATTTAGTCTCTCAACTACTCCATCGACCATTGTTCCTGAGTTGACTAACATTCATTCATTTCCAATTGAAACTACAACCTCTCCCGATCAACCTTCTAAAGCTCATAATAATTTTTCAACATTTTGTTTACTTTGGTGGGTTGCTAAAACTATTGGAGTTGCTAGATTTGATATCAGTGATATTTCTACATGAATATTGACTCATTCTTGTCGCACAGAATGTCTAGGCACCACGACAACGACTTAGATCGGGGGTTGTCACCCTGATCTCCAATATCTCTATTTAAGTTGTCTCCTTGCAGACTAAGGGAGGTGGACCCTAATGAAATGAAGAAGGAGAACTGATTGGAAACCAACTAATTCGGGAGACACAGTCAAACGACCAAGTACTTGTTAAGATTTAACGAGATTTTATAGATTCGATTAGATTAAAAGTTTTAAAACCGGTGCCTTATGGAGTCAAATTATCTCGTTACGAAATTAAGATCAAGTAGCTAGTAGATAACTACTGCTAAAGAGGACAATTATTCTACTATGAAAATATCAATTCACCATCACACTATTCGATTCTTCAATTAGATGCTCAATTTATCAAACTGGAAGATAATCCCTTTTCAATAGTGTGATTTAACCTTCAATAAAACACTTTCAATATCATGCATCAACAATGTTCGATCTAGGAAATAAAGACATGCAATTTATTATCACTTGAAATAATCTCAAAGTTGACTAAGCAATTAATCACCGATTTCAAGTAATTTAAAACCACAATTAAAGCTCATTAAACAACCATCAATCCCAGTGAACGTTGAGCATGAAAATATTTCGAACCAGATGCGAGATTTAAACAATTTAAATTCCGAAAAGATATTATCATGATAAGAGCATCGAATTTAAATGCTAAACATTTCCAACAATTCTGAATTAAAAATGATATTCTTGGTAATTCCAATCCAGAAATTAAAATTTTCCTATAGTCAAACTTTAGATAAAAAATTTAAAGCTCACCTTTGACTATGGAATAATTTTCCTTCTTATGACACCCAAGACCATTATCATACAAAATTTTAAAAAAAAATTCCCTAAGTTAAAAAAGAAAAAGATAATAAAATAAATTAAATTTTTAAATTTTCAATTTTTTTTTTAAGTATAAATCTAAAATTAATATTAAAAAAAAATATAAAGTCTAAAATCTAAAGTTAATAAAAATCATAAAATACAAAATCGAAAAGTTTAAAGTGTTAGAATTATTATTATTATTATTATTAATTTTTTTTTTAAAGCTTAAAAAGTCTAAAGTTTTAAAAAAATAAAAAATAAAAATAGAGCGAAACCTAAAGTAAACAAAAAAAATATTAGATGTGTTAATTCTGGATTTGTGCACGTCAACGTAAAAGAGAAAGGAAGAGCCATCAAAGGAAGAAGTCGCTGGAAATGGAAATCGAATAGCAGGTCGAATGGAAAGCAGAAGGAGCAAGGGCGACGGACAACGTGGATTGAGGGACGACTGTTGGAGGATGTGCAGGGACAGCGTGGAAATTGCAGCGGAATGGACGGGGAGAAGCAGGCTGGATGGCGGCAGCTATGGAGGGACATTTACGCAGAGGGATGGGGGGCTCGGATAGGTCAGATAATGGACAGAAAAGAAGAATGAGGGCAGGCATCGTGGTGAGGACGCAAGGGAAGAGGGTTGCAGGCATGCAGAGAGCAGAGACATAGGTAATGGCAGTGTTCGATGGAGGCTGTTAAGGTAGAGGGTTAACGCAGGAGCTATGGGCTGCGGACTAGAGTAGACAGCAATGGTAGTGTATAGGAAATTTGAGAGAAAAAAGCGAGCAGCAAATGAAGGCAGCCAAGAAAGTGAAAATTTTCAAATTTCTCAGCATTAAAACTTACACAGAAACTCAGATTTAGAATTTGACTTGAATATTTCTGCATAATACTGATCTCGAGGCACAATGCTGCCCAGATCTGCAACTAAACTGATCCTGAGACTAGATCTTACCCTCGAGGGCCTAGATCTGGCTCAGATCTGAAGAATATTCTGAAAATCTCCCACTACAACCTGCACAAAACCAGGAACAAAGAAACCAAGAACCCAATATATGCACAAAATAAAAATAAAAAAATAAAAAAATAAAAACCCTAAAACCCTGGTGAGTAAAATAAAAATAAACGGGATTTACAATGCTATTTTATAGATCAAGGCCCTGATGGCCAGATTTAAACCATTCAGCACAATTCAGAAAAGAAGAAATTAAGAGAGAGGCACAAGCCCAATAAAGACAACCCTGCAAAAAATGGAACTTAAGATAAGCTCGAGGAATTAGATCCAGAGGGCTCTTCAAATCTTATTTTCTTGGGAGTCAATTGGTCTAGCTGAGGACTTCCCTAAACGCCTAATTCTAAATCCGAAATATTTCTACACACTTAAAGTTAAACTATTAAATTAATAGCGAAATAAGATAAAACATAAAATTTTCAAGAACTAGAGATAACTGCTAACTCGATCCAATTAATATTCTTACCCTAAATCCAGTAACCTAAGCAAGATACCTGTACAATAGATTACTCTACAAGAGCCATTAATCAACAATCCATTAAAATAATCACCAGTAGAATATTAAGAACAAGTTTACCATAAAATGTTGAAGAAGAACACCACCATCAAAATAAAACCCCAAAGTCTTTCTTTGTATTATTCCACAAAATATTACAGGAGAGCTTCAAGAGCAAGTAAACGATCCAGAGATCGAATGACTGGAACACTGACAAAAACCTCTAATTTATAAGATAAAATCTCCAACGTCTAGTTCGATTGATCAATGTCAAAGTAATCTCGACCGTCGAAAAAGATTTAATCATCTTTTACTCTCGACCGTCGAAATTATAAATTGTTGAGAAAATTCGAATTTATCATTTAATTCCTTTTTAATTAACTCAAAAATAATATTTTTGAGTTAATCACCTCAAAAAATTGACTTTGAATTAACCACCAAGGCCCAAGGGTCCAAAATTTCTCGAAATTCTCAATATTCCTTTGGCCTGGGACCTTTAAAAAATTATTTCTTTGGGACCCACGAATTTTTCCTTTGAAGAATTTGAAATCACCTAGGACTTAAAATTAATTAAATTTTTGGCTTAGGATTTTTAATTTAATTTAGCCAGAAAATTTAATTAATTGACTCAGAGGGGATTTAATTATTTTTCTAACCCTCTTTACATAAGACAGATACATTTTGACACGTGAAGGGGGAAAACCCATTCGTGATAGACCCTCAAAAAGCTACCCAATTTTGCAACTCAAAACATGATCCAGTAGACCAAGTAGCTTGTAATAAAATAATCTAGCCAATTAGCTAGGATTATTCCCAAACTGCTTTTACAAAGACTCGATAGAAAACACTAGGACTCACTTAACATCTTGACAACGAAATCCACCCTAGATTTGGGGTGAGGCTGGAGGGAAAAACTCTGCTGATCACTTCTGTCGAGAAACACAAATGAATCAATGAGTCAAAAAACCTCCTAGGATAGAAATCATCACCAAAATACTAAGCTTACCTAGGTTGCTACATACATGATGGTCTTACTTAGATCATTTACATCATAAACATGCAGAATGGGTTTACATTGTTTATAAAATTGTCGACTGATGATGGAATCTGAAAGGCTTGAACACCTCGAACATGATAAATCCCATTGAAAAAATGGGGGTGTACTGCTATGGGGTCGTTGACATAGAGTGGCCAACATTTGGCTCTACTTGGGGACACATTGCTTCACCGGAGGAATGTGAGAATCCAGATTCTGTATCCAAGCAACACACAAAATCACATAAGTAGCGTCCATCCAAATATCATCATATAACATTAAGCACATGAAAAATAGAAGCTCTTCTATCATTTATTATTCTACTTAACATGAAAAGTAAATCTACTCTAACTACAAAATGAAATGTTGAAATAACAAGGTGTAAGGTTAGATATACAATACAAAGGATTCCCTGTGGCATCAGATGTGTTCAGTATAGTGCATACTAAGCATTTTCCTACTTTCAGGCAAGTCTATAGGTTGCTTTTCAGATGTGCCATGCCCGATTCTGCATAATGTAAGACTCTGTCTTATCTGAATGTCAAGCTGCTCTCGGCCATCAAACGAATCAAACCTCTTCCTTATTATTTTTCTTTTTCACTTCAGGCTCTTCTTCGTGGCAGATTGTATTGTTGATGATGTGGAACATTCTGCTTGTGAAGTTTCAGATGAAGTAAACAATATATGTGTGACATGCCTCTCTTCATTCTGCATCTGCTCTGTCAAGGGTGATGTATTAACCTGATTCCCTTCAGTTTTCCTTTTATCCAGGTCGTCTTCAATCAACAACTTTTCAATGAAAGAAATGGTCTCCTCATAATAGGATGGAGCTTTCTTCAGCGAACTGAGAGGCCTATGATCTGTTGACAATTCTGACCTGGGTTGAATATTTTGTATATGTGATCTTTCCATTTTTTCCAACTTATTCTGAATGACAGTCATTTGATTAGAATGCTTAACCTTTATAGTACTGATTTCCATCGCATGACTTTTTTCAACAGTCAATAACCTGTGTTGAAGAGACATTTGACCGGTTTCCATGTCCTTTATCATTTTATCATTATTCGCTTTCATGGCCACGAAGCAATTATGCATATAGCTCATTTCTTTCTCATGATTTTCTTTCATTGTGATCAAATGATTCTGTATGGTGGCCATTTGATTAGACTGATTAAATTCCATGATCATCATCTTTTCCTCTAAGGCTAACAACTTGTTTTGTATAGAATCAATTTCCCTGGTGTGATCAATCGTTAATATTGCTTGGTTAAGTTCCATATCCTTAATAAGTTGAGCCTGATTAACCTCTGAATTCTTGATTATTTTAGCTTGATTCAATTGTATATCCTTAACCATATTAATCAATTCCTTGATAAAATCATTTTCAACTTCTATAGTTTCATTTACTTCAATTTTTCCTTTTATCTTTTCTTTATCTCCATATTCATTTTCAAACGCCTCAATGAGTGATTGGAAAGAATCAAAAGTGTTTTTGTGGGAGTCAGTGAACCACTCCATAGCAGCACCAGCTAAGGTGAGAACGAAAAGCCGCATCTTCACATCTTCATGATCAGAATATGGGCGACACTTGCTCATACATAGGTTGAAATTTTGAATGTGAGCCTCGACAATAAAAGCATTATTGTCACTAAAAGGTGCCATCTCATCGAGAGTCAAACTAACTGAAATTGGGAAATTGTGTGGAGCACCCTGAAAGTTAGTAAATTCAAGAGGATCAAAAAAATCATCCATGATGACTAGCTTGAATGGAACAACTAAATGGATGCTAGAGAAATAGATCCTTGCTCAAGAAAAGTCAAGAGGTCCACAAGAAGCGAGCTTCTTAGCAGGAATTCTTGTAAGAGATGAAATAATGGAGTTGCCACTTGAACATGAACCTAATTCTAAAATAGAAAAAATAGTTGAGAGAAGTAGATGTATATCAGGGGGGGGATTCTTGTCTGGGAGTAAATAGATGAATAAGTGGAGTCGCCACCCAAACAAGAAGCCAACTGAAATGTCCATGTGCTAAAGGTGCAAAAGATGAAAGGATTAGTGAGATGACGAAAGATAAGATGATGAAACGATGAAGAGATGAAATGATGCCCAAAAATGTGATCCCGTGTGACAGGCTAATGAATGGCGAAAAAATATTAGAAGATTATAAAATTTTGCTAAGACCAAGGACAGAAAAACTCTATCCCCGGCAACAACACCAAAAAATGATGTCGTACAGAATGTCTAGGCACCAGGACAACGACTCAGATCGGGGGCTTTCACCCTGATCCCCAATCTCTCTATTTAATTTGTCTCCTTGCAGACTAAGGGAGGTAGACCCTACTGAAATGAAGAAGGAGAACTGACTGGAAACCAACCACTTCAGGAGACACAGTCAAATGACCAAGTACTTGTTAAGATTTAACGAGATTTTATAAATTCGATTAGATTAAAAGTTTTAATACTAGTGCCTTATGGAGTCAAATTATCCCATTACGAAATTAAGATCAAGTAGCTAGTAGAAAACGGCTACTAAAGAGGACAATTATTCGGCTATGAAAATATCAATTCACCACCACACTATTCGATTCTTTAATTAGATGCTCAATTTATCAAACTGGAAGATAAGCCCTTTTCAATAGTGCAATTTAACCTTCAATAAAACACTTTCAATATCATGCCTCAACAATGTTCGATCTAGGAAATAAAGACATGCAATTTATCATCACTTGAAATAATCTCAAAGTTGACTAAGCAATTAATAACCGATTTCAAGTAATTTAAAACCACAATTAAAGCTCATTAAACGACCATCAATCTCAGTAAACGTTGAGCATGAAAATATTTCAAACGAGATGCGAGATTTAAACAATTTAAATTCCGAAAAGATATTATCGTGATAGGACCATCGAATTTAAATGCTAGACATTTCCAACAATTCTGAATTAAAAATTATATTCTTGGTAATTCCAATCCAGAAATTAAAATTTCCCTATAGTCAAACTTTAGATAAAAATTTTAAAGCTCACCTTTAACTATGGAATAATTTTCCTTCATATGATACCCAAGACCATTATCATACAAAATTTTCCCAAGTTAAAAAGTTAAAAATAAATTAAATTTTTTAACATTTTTAAATTTTCAAATATATATATATATATATATATATATATATATATATAATCTAAAAACTAAAGTTTAGAAACCCAAAAAAAAAGGTAAAGTCTAAAATCTAAAGTTAATAAAAAATCATAAAATACAAAATCGAAAAGTTTAAAAGTGTGAGATTTTTTTGTTTTTTTAAAGCTTAAAAAGTCTAAAGCTAAAAAAAAAAAAAAAAAAGATCGAAACCTAAAGTAAACAAAAAAAATTAGATGCGTTAATTGTGGGTTTGTGCAGATCAGCGTAAAAGAGAAAGGAAGAGCCGTCGAAGGAAGAAGCTGCCAGAAATGGAAATTGAATAGTAGGTCGAATGGAAAGCAGAAGGAGTAAGGTTGACGAACAGCATGGACTGAGGGACGACTGCTGGAGGATGAGCAAGGACAGCGTGGAAATTGCAACGGAATGGATGCGGAGAAGTAGGCTAGATGGCGGCAGCTATGAGGGACGTTTACGCAGAGGGATGGGGGGCTCAGATAGGTTAGATGATGGACGAAAAACAAGAATGAGGGTAGGTAGCATGGTGAGGACGCAAGGGAAGAGGGTTGCATGCATGCGGAGAGCAGAGACGCAGGTAATGGTAGTGTTCGATGGAAACTATTAAGGCAAAGGATTAACGCAGGAGCTCGGGGCTGCGGACTGGACTAGACAACAATGGTAGCATACAGGAAATTTGACGGAAAAAAGTGAACTGTAAATGAAGGCAGCCAGGAAAACACAGGCAGCGAAAATTTTCAAATTTCTCAGCAGTAAAACTTACACAGAAACTCAGTCTTATAATTTGACTTGAATATTTCTGTAGAATCCTGATCTCGAGGCACAATGCTGCCCAGATCTGCAACCAAACTGATCCTGAGACTAGATCTTACCCTTGAGGGCCAGATCTGGCTCAAATCTGAAGAATATTCTGAAAAACTCCCACTACAACATGCACAAAACCAGGAACAAAGAAACCAAGAACCCAATATATGCACAAATTAAAAAAAAAAAAAAGGATTTACAATGTTATTTTACAGATCAAGGCCCTGATGGCCAGATTTTAAACCATTCAGCACAATTCAGAAAAGAAGAAATTCAGAGAGAGGGACAAGCCCAATAAAGACAACCTTGCAAAAAATGGAACTTAAGATAAGCCCAGGGAAATAGATTCGGAGTGCTCTTCAGATCTTATTTCCTTGGGAGTCAGCTGGTCCAGCTAAGGACTTCCCTAAATGCCCAATTCTAAATCCTGAAGATTTCTGCACACTTAAAATTATACTGTTAAATTAATAGAGAAATAAGATAAAACATAAAATTTTCAAGAGCTAGAGATAACTGCTAACTCGATCCAATTAATATTCTTACCCTAATACCAGTAACCTAAGTAAGATACCTGTGCAATAGATTACTCTACAAGGGCCATTAATCAAAAATCCATTAAAATAATCACCAGCAGAATATTAAGAACAAGTTTACCATAAAATGTAGAAGATGAACACCACCATCAAAATAAAACCCCAAATTCTTCGTTTGTATTATTCCATAAAATATTACAGGAGAGCTTCAAGAGCAAGTACACGATCCAAAGATCGGATGATTGAAAGACTGACAAAGACTTCTAATTTATAAGATAAAATCTCCAACGGCTAGTTTTGTTGATCCATGTCAAAGTAATCTCGACCGTCGAAAAATATTTAATCATATTTTAATCTCGACCATCGAAATTATAAATTTTTGAGGAAATTTGAATTTATCATTTAATTCCTTTTTAATAATATTTTTGTGTTAATTACCTCAAAATTTTGACTTTGACTTAACCACCAAGGCCCAAGGGTCCAAATTTTCTCGAAATTCTCAATATTTCTTTGGCCTTGGACCTTTAAAAAATTATTTTTTAGGGACCCATGAATTTTGCCTTTGAAGAATTTTAAATCACATAAGACTTAAAATTAATTAAATTTCTGGCTTAGGATTTTTAAATTAATTTGGCCAGAAAATTTAATTAATTGACTGAGAGGGGATTTAATTATTTTTTAAACCTTCTTTACATAAGACAAATACATTTTGACACATGAAGGGGAAAAACCCATTTGTGATAGACCCTCAAAAAGCTACCCAATTATGTGACTCAAAACATGATCCAGCAAACCAAGTAGCTTGTAATAAAATAATCTAGCCAATTAGCTAGGATTATTCTCAAACTACTTTTACAAAGACTCGATAGAAAACACTAGGACTCACTTAGCATCTTGACGACAAAATCCACCCTAGCTTTGGGGTGAGGCTGGAGGGAAAATCTCCGTCGATCACTTGTGTTGAGAAACACAAATGAATCAGCGAGACAAAAAACCTCCTAGGATAGAAATCGTCACCAAAATACTAAGCTTACCTAGGTTGTTACATACATGATGGTCTTACTTAGATCATTACATCATAAACATGTAGAATGGGTTTACATCGTTTATAAAATTGTCGACTGATGATGGAATCTGAAAGGTGTGAACATCTCGAACACGATATATCCCATTGAAAAAATGGGGTGTACTGCTATGGGGTCTTTGACACAGAGTGGCCAACACTCATAATCACAAATAACATGTCGATATTTCATTTATGGATCGTGTTAATGAAAATTGTGATCCAAAATCCTATACAAATGCAAGAGGACAACCTTAATGGGAATGGACTATGTAGGCCGAGATTAATTCTCTTCTAAAGAATCAAACTTTAGACCTAGTTCCTTGACCACAAAGGAAGAATGTTGTAAAATTTTGGTGGGTATATAAGAGAAAAATCACTTATGAAGGTGTTGTGAGCATCATAACGATGAATTAGTCACAAGATGATTCTGACAATAAGAAGATATTGACTATACTGAAACCATTTCCCTTGTTGCAAAGATTAATTGTGTTTGATTGATATTCTCTCTTGCTACTTGCTTTGGATGGAAAATTCATCAAATGGATGTTAAGATTGTCTTCATTCACAGTGACTTATGGAAATAAATATACATGGAGCAACCTCCTATTTTGTGATAGATTCCAATCTTGTTTTTCAACTACAAAATTCATAATATGTTTGGAGCAGGCCCCTTAGGCTTGATATGTTGATATTGATCTATTATTTCTCAATCTTGGGTTCAAAATTTGTGAATCTAATTCCAATATTCATGTATTACATATAAATGGTGATACCTTAATTTTTGTCATTTATATGGACAATTTGGTTATTATTGGCACCAGTACCAATGCAATTCTTAGATTGAAGAGTCAACTTGTTGAAACCTTTGAAATGATTGATCTTTGGTCATTTACATTTATTCTTGGTCCTCAATTCTTGCCTTTAACTAATGGTCTCTTTATATCTCAATCCAAACATATATATTGGACTTGTTGAAATGATTAAATTTGAACAACTATAAGCCATTTGCTACTCCTTTTCAATCATGTATTGAGCTCATTAAAGAGTGTTCTTCTCCAAGCTGGTGCTACCCTTTATCGATAGCTAATTGGTAGCCTCACATATTTGACTCATACTTGACCTGACATTTCCTTTGTTGTTAGTGTGATTTCTAGTTTTATGAAAGGCTCGTAATAAAGCCATTGGAAAGTTGCAAAGAGGATTGTTCGTTATATTAAAGGCACCGCTCAATTTGGCATCAAATATTGTTGAAGTTTAGAATATTTCACTAACTTTGATTAGGCAGGCAATATTGATGACATAAAATCCACTTTTGGCTATGTGTTTTTCTTCAGTGATGCACCCTTGATTTGGTCGTACAAAAACAACATGTAATCACTTTGTTGACCATGGAATCTGAGTATCATGAAGTTGTTAATGTAGGGATGGAGGCATTTTAGATTTTTCAACTCTTAAGAGAGCTTGGGTTTCTCATTTAGGCCTCAACTACTATCTATTGTGACAATAAAAGTGAAATACGATTTGTTGACAATCACATATTTGACTCATACTTGACCTGACATTTCCTTTGTTGTTAGTGTGATTTCTAGTTTTATGAAAGACTTGTAATAAAGCCACTGGAAAGTTGCAAAGAGGATTGTTCGTTATATTAAAGGCACTGCTCAATTTGGCATCAAATATTTTCAAAGTTTAGATCAGTTGGTATATTTCACTAACTTTGATTAGGCATGCAATATTGATGACATAAAATCCACTTTTGGCTATGTGTTTTTCTTCAGTGATGCACCCTTGATTTGGTCGTACAAAAACAACATGTAGTCGCTTTGTTGACCATGGAATCTGAGTATCGTGAAGTTGTTAATGTGGGGATGGAGGCATTTTAGATTTGTTAACTCTTAAGAGAGCTTGGGTTTCTCATTTAGGCCTCAACTACTATCTATTGTGATAATAAAAGTGCAATATGATTTGTTGACAATCGTATTCCACACAATAAGATAACACATGTGGAACTTCATGCTCGCTATTTATGAAAATAGGTTCAACACGAGGTCATCACTCTTGTTTATTGCAACACTGATGATGAAATTCCTTATATTTTTACAAATCCATTAGCTGAATCCAAGTTTATCAAGCTATGATCCTTGATTGGGCTTTAGGTAACTACAATTGTGTGGGGGGAGTTGGGGGGGGAGGAGAGTTTGTCTTACATATGTAATTTCACCTCCTAAACCTCCATAATGTTGTGCTAATGGGAAGGGGGGGGGTGTGGGGGGGTGTTGGAACTTACGGTTATGTTGAATGATCGCCTAGTGGAGAAGTCGACTGAGTGGTCATCAGGTTGGTCGAGCGGTCGACTAGTAGGGCCACCAGCTAAATGGTCTAAGGAATTGACTAAACCATCAAATCAACTTGGACCATTGAATGGACAACGAGATAGTAAATATTTGTTGGAAACAATTATAATGGTAGATGCTCGTTGGTGGACCAAATCCTCTACAATCCAAGGAAATTGGTTAGATTTCATAACTAAGGACCCTATGAGTTGAATATGTATAGATGTACTTGGGAATATTGATTGAGACCGTATTGTTAATTATGTATTGTGATGTTTTGATCATAACGCATTGTGCTTAAATGTTATAACAATGGCTCTAGACACCACCCATCATCTGGGATAATTATTTTATCTTATATTTAATTTTTGTTATACTTTGTTGTGGCTCTGTATTCTTGTTTCCCATCATTCCTTGCCAAAATTCTTTTGAACATGAATATCTAAATTGGGGAAAATATCGAGATAATTGATGGTTTTTTGCCTCACAAGTTGGAGAAATGAGGATGATTTGAAACAATCCAAAATTTCTAATATAAGACTCTATAGTGCCATAATTCCAAGTTAGCTCATCCCTATGATAAATCACTATAGTCTCTTTAATCAATTATTTAACATGGTTAACAATATTCTTAAAAATGGAAAAAAATCATCGGTTTATCAAATTATTTATCTAGCCATGAAAAATATTCATCAAAAGACAAAGAGAAATCCACCATTTGTTCTACACCCAACACTATGCAGAGTAACTCCTAGTGGAAGAACAAAAGCAAGATGTGTGGGTGGATGAACTTGTTAAATTCTCATCGAGATAAGATCTACACAAGGAAAAGTGCTCGTCATTCATTGGTTACTAACTACATCTGAAAAATGTCTAGGTCAAAATATGAATTTCAGATTGAGTCAAAAATTAATGGATGATGTCAGAGTTAATGACAATGCAATACACAAATAGGAAGAGACTCATACACTAGTAGAATGCAGCATAGCTTTTGCACATTTTAATTAATTCATAAACATGATTGAGATATACCTAGATATTTAGTGGATTTACATATCCTAATAAATTATAAATTGATTCCCATTTAGATAAGAATTCATCAATACATTTATCAAAACAAAAGAGAAAAAAAAAAATAAGGAAAAAATATAAATCATGGATGGATCTAAGCCCCCTTCAGAAGGTTTCCTTAAGGAATAATGAGATAGATTGAGGAAAACTCACTTTTATTTATGAGGATTATGTAAATATCCTATTACAAAAATTGGAAGTTAGAGATTATTTCTATTCTTTTTGGGGATTGAATGAAATTACTCATTCAAGACTTGACATGTATAAAGTGAAAACTTCATTTTCAATTCTAAGATCATTTACAAGAGTTTCTTTTGCTTTTCTTCCCATCTGCTTTTGGTCTTTCTTAGTTATATGGATTATCTAAGGGAAATATTGAGCATCAAGAAATAGTAAATGATCCCATAGAGACACAAATGTGTATAACTATCCAAGAATTTGGATTGCATTTATGTCCGCGATTGTAGGAATTGGACGTGAACTTTATCTAGTCTCTTTTTTCAATGGCCCACCCCCTAAAAATAATATCAATCTCATACCCCCTAAATTCAGTGCTATAGTTTGATCAATGGTCTACCCCTAAAAATAATAGCAATCTCTAAGTTGAGCCAATACAATTTTGGTATCTTGTTTATTGAGACATAAGGCACAATTTCATTTCTACCTTGTCCAAGATAGTTTTTCCAAGGAATTTAGATATATATTGACTGGAACTTAACCAAAATCATGGAATCTAGAAGCACATGAGTTGTTAAATGTAAAAGGAGTGTATATATCGGAAGACAATCATACATACATAAGACTTTATGCTTGCCACTTGATAAACCTTTATTATTCCCAGTCTTTATTTCTGATAGATATTTTGTTGTAAAAGTGTGTATATTATATTGTTCATAGTCAATTTTATTTGACATGAAAAAGAAGAAGCAAATTATTTTGCTATTGATTAATGTTAGAGAAGTGGTGGTAAAGAATTTTTCACATTTAGCAAAATTATCTAAAGCATTACAATTTTTTTTAATTTGAAGGAGGTTGAACTTGTCCAATGATTTGATCCTAAGGGCTTATTTTCCCAATATGCAGCATTAGTGAGATACGGAACTTGTTCACTAAGACCATTGAAGTAAGTGGA
The DNA here is from genome assembly GCA_034641835.2 of Pinus albicaulis. NCBI lineage: Eukaryota > Viridiplantae > Streptophyta > Pinopsida > Pinales > Pinaceae > Pinus > Pinus albicaulis. Next base: position 1,560,404,270 of record CM076584.1, read on the forward strand.
GATACTGAAATAGAGACTTCAAGAGAAAAATAAAAAGAACAAATTGTAGAGAAATTAGAATGGTGATTTAGCCACACAAGTTAGTGCCAATTCAAAAGGGAAGTCCAAAACCAAGCAAAGAGGGAAGAACCCTACAAATGTACAATCCTCATCAACTCCATAGACCCGTTGGATTTCCTCCTTGACCCTTAAAAAATAAGAGACAAATGAAACCCTTGGAGAGAGTAATGAATGGGTGCTATGATGGAGATGATGATGAAGAGCCACTCCCTCATGGTAGTTTAAAGAAATCTCATGTTGTGGTTTCTTCATCAAGAAGTAATAAAAGTTCTAGTGAGAAAGGGTCACAACAAGCAGAACGACCCACTGCATGGAAGTAGATAGTGCTACAGTCTCTGACTGGGTAGCACTACATCTAGCATAAAGTCAAATAATAGTAGACGAATTGGCTATAGAGGAGGCAATCATTTTCTAAGAACAATCAGTGGCTATGCATAGTGCTCATTATGGTAAGAGTGGTGAGTAGTTATAAATTGAGAAGGTGCATGTTAGGAAAAAGAAGGCGAAAAATTAATGGAAATCAAAAGTAGATATATCAAGAGTTGGACCTATCAAACTTCTTAAATTGTATATGACTACAAAGGACACACTTTCTCATTATGTCATAGAGCAAGAAATTTAGAACATGTGATTTAAAAGGAAGATCAATGAACTTGAAGAACCTCTCAATACTAAACCTTTATTCATGCCCCCTTTAGCTATCACAACCCCAAAACCAACACCAATAGTCACACCCAACACATTAAATAGAATCAAGAAGGCAACAAAACTATTAAATATAAGTAATACTTATATCATAGACAATATCAATAAGCAACTAAGTGTTATTGAAAAAGCGTGGGCAACATGTCTTATATTTAAGAAATCTTTCTTAATGGATTTCTTATTTTACATGTTATTTGCGAAAGAACTTGGAACATGATCGACACTTTACTTATAATGATTTAATGACATTTATCACTAAAATTTCTACCCTTAGTGACTTTCAGAAAACCCAACAAGGGATTTCAACTAGGAAGTGCATAAAATAGATTAAGGCAGGATGGTCTCCAAGGATCAAAATTTCAAGGGATGCCATTTCCATTTGTCCAAATTAATCATCGAAGGAGCAACAATTTATTTAAAGCTATTGAAGTTTTCGAAGATCTCCAAGGGTCAATAATGATTAGAGACTTCATGTTAGTTCTAAAAATGTACTACAAGAAGACTTGAAAGTTACTAAGACATCACGGGGTAATGATTTCGACATCTTAACATATTTTTCAGAGGAAGAAATAAAAAAATGGTTAGTTATAGTTGTTAATGAGAATGGAGACTAGGATAAAAATGCGAAGATGGGTAACACTTTTGTGATAATCGGGGGCGGAAAACTTTTTTCCTCAATAGTTCGCCTGAACTTTTGTAAAAGTTCGACCGAACTATTCGAGAGTTCGGCCGAACTTTCGAAATTAGTTCGGCCGAACTCATTCTGTCGTTTACATTGACAGCGTACTGATGGCAATGGCAAACAAATTTTTGGTCGGAGATTGGAAAACCGACAACAAAATTTCAGCCGAACTTGTACAAGTTCGACCAGACAATTAGTTCGGTCGAACTTTTAAAATAGTTCAGTCAAACTATTATTTTATAAATATATCGCTCGTAAACTGTTGCAGGTTTCTTGTTCACATCTGTCTCTCGCGTTTGTGTCTTGTTCCTTGCTTGTTGTTGTTTTTTTGTTGCGTCGCGACAAGGAGGGGAGTTTTGTTGATTTGCAGTTGAGCGTTTGTGTCTTGTTCGTTGCTTGCTGTTGTTTTTCTGTCTCGCGCGTCTATGTCTTGTTCATTGATTTTTGTTGATTTGGAGCTGCGCCGCGACGAGGAAGGGAGTTTTGTGATTTGCAGTTGCGCTGCAACGCTGAGGTAAATTTTGTTTGATTTTGCAGTTGCAGTTGCTTTTATTTTTTGTAATTATTTTTTGTTGTTTTTTTAATTTGATTTTTTTTGTTCGCAGGAATTTGTTTGTCTTCTGCGACGTCTTCAGGGATCACCCAGGTTCGTCTGCGAATTTATACGACTTTCCAGTTATGTATCATAAGCATGTGGATTTCCTGTATTCTGTAATTGCACAATATAAATTCAATTTACAGCTATTGTCTGTATTTATATATATGTACATAGTATTTAGAACTCTTATACTTTTAATGTCATACAATCCTTGTAAAAACAGAATATCAGATTCTGCCTTCCCTACAAAAACTTCTTCTGACTGCATAAATTATATAACTAGACACCAAGTAAATTGTTTATTGTGTGGAAAAACAGAGGAGTTTGTTATTTTTGAACATATAGTAAAAATCCCTTGATATATTGTCAATTGTGCCTCATTTTTTTTTGAAAAATACTCTGGTTTATAGAAATGTACCAGATCAAATAGTTATACTTTTAATGTCATAAAATCCTTGTAAAAATAGAATATCAGATTCCTCCTTCCCTACAAAAACTTCTTCTGACTGCATAAATTATATAACTAGACACCAAGTAAACTTTTTACTGTGTGGAAAAACATATCAACATATTCCCCAAAGGAATCCAGGAAAATAGGCATATGTCTGCATGATGCCTCCAAGAGTCACTATGTTCCTACTAGTTACAAATATTTCATTAAAAGACTTTGTAAACATGGGATAAAAAGTTTACAAAAATATAACATAAAACCGATTCCAAGCGCCCAAAAACTCCAAAAATTGTGGTATTGTATGACAACAGATGTCTCTTTAGTTAAAACTTACCAATCCGAGCTCCCATACCATTTGAGTCAGAGAACTCGTATTGCATAACCCCAAAAAATCCACGCAGACCCTTCTTAGATAAACTGTCCGCTTGGCATTTTTTTTCACAAAAGATATGTTTGAAATGTAAGGAGGTGAAACTGGACCTTAATTTGTTAATGCGATTCAGCCATGACTATATATTACCTAGGTTCAATGTGTTTCCCTTATTGAGGTGATAAATCAGTACTTTTGAATCTCTGTAAACCCACATTTTCTCGATACATAGTTGATTGGCAAACCACAGCAAGCCCCACAGAGCCAGGACTTCACCCCTCATGTTTGTTCCAGATCCTTCGTGCCAATAAATATTATAGTGGTAGCAAGGAGATAACATGAGCCGAGCACCACATCCACACCTGGAGTGTCGTGAAGCCCCATCAAAATATCCAGAAAAACACATACTTTCGATATATCTCCCATTTTAATGGGGTCTATCACATGTAGGGAAAAACACATTAGCCATAAAAGTTTCCCATTGAAACAAAAAGTAATTTGATACAAAACATAGGTTTTAACCTTATATAGTTAATTGTTTTGAAAATAGATTCTTAATAAAATGAAAAATATTCAATGTAAAACACATGCACATTAACATATAATTGTGATACTTTCCCTTCTTTCCAACTTAGTCCATCCTTCTAGAAATATCCCTTTTAATGAAGCAAATATATCCATAGTGATCCACTGATATTTGTTCACCAACAACTATTCCATTTTGGACTTATATATCTCAAAACTATGCTCATTGAATTTATGCATCTATATCTTTAAACTACTTGAAACTATTTTATTTCACCATAGGAATCATTCTGATATATCTCCCATTTTAATGGGGTCTATCACATTTCGAGAAAAAAAAAACATTATCCATAGAAGTTTCCCATTGAAACCAAAAGTGGTTTGATACAAAACATACGTTTTAACCTTATATAGGTAATTGTTTCAAATAGATTCTTAATTTAAAATGAAAAATATTCAATGTAAAACACATGCATTAACGTATAATTGTGATACTTTCCCTTCTTCCAAACTTAGTGGACATCCTTTTAGAAAAAATCTCTTTTAATGAAGCATATATATCCATAGTGATCCACTGATATTTTTTCACAAACAACTATTCCATTTTGGACTTTTATATCTCAAAACTATGCTCATTGAATTTATGCATCCATATTTTTAAACTACTTGAAACTATTTTATTACACCATAGGAATCATTTCGATATATCTTCCATTTTAATGGGGTCTATCACATTTTGAGAAAAACACATTAGCCATAAAAGTTTCCCATTGAAACCAAAAGTAATTTGATACAAAACATAGGTTTTAACCTTATATAGTTAATTGTTCAAAATAGATTTTTAATAAAATGAAAAATATTCAATGTAAAACACATGCACATGAACATATAATTGTGATATTTTCCCTTCTTTCCAACTTATTGGACATCCTTCTAGAAAAATCCCTTTTAATGAAGCAGATATATCCATAGTGATCTACTGATATTTGTTCACAAACAACTCCTCCATTTTGGACTTTTATATCTCAAAACTATGCTCATTGAATTTATGCATCTATATTTTTAAACTACTTGAAACTATTTTATTACACCATAGGAATCATTTTGATATATCTCCCATTTTAATGGGGTCTACCACATTTCGAGAAAAACACATTAGCCATAAAAGTTTCCCATTGAAACCAAAAGTAATTTGATACAAAACATAGGTTTTAACCTTATATATAATTAATTTTTCAAATAGATTTTTAATAAAATGAAAAATACTCAATGTAAAACACATGCACATTAACATATAATTGTGATAGTTTCCCTTCTTTCCAACTTAGTGGACATCCTTCTAGAAAAATCTCTTTTAATGAAGCAGATATATCCATAGTGATCCACTGATATTTGTTCACAAACAACTCTTCTATTTTGGACTTTTATATCTCACTTCATGTAAACAGATTTGCTGCATCTATTTTAAACTACATGAAACTTCTTTAGCCTGCAAGATGTTTGTTATATCTTCCATTCAGCAGGATCTATCACATTAAGAAAAAGCAGCAGCTGCTAAAGGTTTACTTACAGAATAAAGCATTTGATACAATGTGGGACTTGACATATATAGTTAATTGTTTCAAATATATTTTTAATAAAATGAAAAATATTCAATGTAAAACACATGCACATTAACATATAATTGTGATATTTTCCCTTCTTTCCAACTTAGTGGACATCCTTCTAGAAAATTCCATTTTAATGAAGAAGATATATCCATAGTGATCCACTGATATTTTTTCACCAACAACTATTTCATTTTGGACTTATATATCTCAAAACTATGCTCATTGAATTTATGCATCTATATCTTTAAACTACTCAACTATTTTATTACACCATAGGAATCATTTCGATATATCTCCCATTTCAATGGGGTCTATCACATTTCGAGAAAAACACATTAGCCATAAAAGTTTCCCATTGAAACCAAAAGTAATTTGATACAAAACATAGGTTTTAACCTTATATAGTTAATTGTTTCAAATAGATTTTTAATAAAATGAAAAATATTCAATGTAAAACACATGCACATTAACATGTAGTTGTGATATTTTCCCTTCTTTCCAACTTAGTTGACATCCTTCTAGAAAAATTCCTTTTAATGAAGCAAATATATCCATAGTGATCCACTAATATTTGTTCACCAACAACTATTTCATTTTGGACTTATATATCTCAAAACTATCCTCATTGAATTTATGCATCTATATCTTTAAACTACTCAACTATTTTATTTCACCATAGGAATCATTTCGATATATCTCCCATTTTAATGGGGTCTATCACATTTCGAGAAAAAGCACATTAGCCATAAAAGTTTCCCATTGAAGCCAAAAGTGATTTGATACAAAACATAGGTTTAAACCTTATATAGTTAATTGTTTCAAATAGATTCTTAATAAAATGAAAAATATTCAATGTATTAATGTGTATAATTGTGATATTTTCCATTCTTTCCAACTTAGTGGACATCCTTCTAGAAAAATACCTTTTAATGAAGCAGATATATCCATAGTGATCCATTGATATTTGTTCACCAACAACTATTCCATTTTGGAATTATATATCTCAAAACTATGCTCATTTTTTCCCAAAAACGTTTTTTTGTGGCACTACCCCTGAACACCTGTGTGTGGGGAATTTTTCGTCTATATGAAACCCTAAAGTGGGGGTCCTTTCCGCCCATTCTATTCCCACTACTATGCTTAGAAAAATATATAGTGCATGGGGGTATTCACATAAAGAATATAACACATGTACCAAACACCCAATAATTCTCCTTAATGTGACCATCAATGTTGCAATGGTTAGAATTATTTCTACTACCCTTGCATGGATATGTAGTGGCTATTTGTTGTAGAGGTAAATCCCCTCTGCGGACAGAGGCGATCCCACTAGCCCTAGATTAGGTCTAGCAACAATTGAAGCATGCAATGATATTGGTTCCTAGTTACAAGAAAGGCAAAGATCGTGATAAGTAGCCTACCTCAAATCCCACGCTGCTATTGTCGAGGAAGAAGCAGTGCTCCTCGTCAGCTTGACAGATCAGAATCCTTCCGTTCGTCGCGTCTGAACACCTGTACACATGCAGAGAAACGAGGACATACAATGGAATACTTAAAGCATGTAACTATATATAAGTCAGAGAAGATATAATTTGTTGCATTACATAAAAGAGCAGACACACGAATGGAACTAAAATCAGAGTCGCTTATATGATAGATGACAAAAGGGAGATTACAACCAAATGCTCTGACGCTATGATCTTCCTTTGGCGGGGCTTGCAGAGGAGCGCATCTCAATAAAGCCTGTCGGGAATCTAGACAAAGCTCTCCCTCTTACAGGGTTCTCCTCGGCTCTGCTCTCAATAGTCGCTCAGCTAGTTTTCTTCCCACAAGTTCAGCTAGCTTGCCAATAGAGAGGGCAAGATTTTATAGATGGGGAAGGAGAGGTTAGGATCCCTACATCCATGGGGGAGAGTCCTATCTCTTAGGAAGGTTCCACAATAGGTGGAAAACCACTTCCTATTAAATGAGATCTGGAGCCAAACATCCTAACCACTCTTTGATGATTCATCATAAAGCTATTATAACCAAAATTCCACCATTTATTTTTAAAAAACATTGCGTTGACGGGAAAATCTGTCCGGCCAACAGTAGGGGATCTCCCCGGTAAAAGGTCCCAATTAGACCTTGAACCGTTTGGACTAGGGATCCCGTCCGGGGTGTGGGTCCGGCTACCACTGATTTCTCCTTTGCTTTAGGTCTCGCTTAAACTCTATAAAACAGTGGATACACACCTAATCAACTGATACAAGACATATGATTGATGCATTAAATGTACATGCAGCACTATGAGTAGCAAGGGGAAATAATAAAGCATGAAGGCCGAAGGAAGTGTTGTTAACAACACTTCGTTAGGGTCATGCTTGTAAACTATTCTGACCGCAAAGGAAACAATTCCTCACGCCAAGAACACCCTTCACTTCCTAAAGGTTTTAAGTGGAAACACAAATGTCAATAAACAAAGCCATCAGCATTTGTTAAGAAAGTGAAATAAACACAACCACCATTAACATACTCAGCAAACTGTTATGCAACTGTGATGTGAATTGAAGATACAGTTCCCTTAATCTAAAGATGTTCAGAAACTGAAAACATAATACTCAACAGTGCTCATACATAAGACAACACCAGATCCACAAAGGGATTTTTCAAAATGCTTGTATTAATGCTTCAATGTATAATCCTCTGTTAATACAATATACTCGGCTCGAGTCCCAAACAAAAGATCCTTTTTACAAGCTCCCGAAGGAGTATTTATAATACAAAACCTGCCCTTTGGGCTTTCTTGACTTTTCATCTTCCTGACCGTTGGGCTGCCTTGCAACCCAGTCTGTTCTGCGACCCGCGACCTAACTGGGTTTTGCGACCTTGCGACCTAGTCGCTGGGTCGCTGGGTCGCGCCGTCGGGAATTTTGTAGGGGATGCGACTTGGCGACCTCGCGACCTCTGCGACTTGCGACCTCGGGCAATTCGCGACCTGCGACCTCAAGAAAATTTGCGATCTGCGACCTCCTTGAATTTGCGACCTCGCGACCTCCTTGGATTTGCGACCCGCGACCTTCGCGACCTGCGACCTTGGGCAGTCCGCGACCTTTGTGATTCTTTCGAGCTTTAAAAGGATCCACATTGCCCACTAGAGAGGATCCCAGCTTCGGATTTGCGCGTCGACCACCTCAACCTGCAAACAACGTAACATGGGTCACATATCTTCAAAATATTGATGCTAAAGTACAGCTAGTTAGCCGAAAGAAAGATTTAGCAAATAATGCACTTAAACCCCTGGGTGGTCCAGTGTTCTCAAATTGTAAATATGCAGATTCCCACGGCAATCACCGGCTGCCAGGGAGTCTTCATCCGCTCCTATGGAGGCTCACCTAATGAATGTAAACCCCGATCTAGATTAACAGATTTCTCTGCCTCTAACCATTTCTTGGTAGGATCTTTCCTTATTTCTGAATATATAACAGCAAGTCTTTGGGGAGCTGAAGGCTACAGACAATGGCATCTGGGAATTTAAAGCCTGTTGAGTTATGTGCACCATGGAAACTTGAACGAGCTTCTTCAACAGTTACCCCATGGTACCTTATGTGGTGCTGGCTTGGGCAATGTCCCGTCATAGAAAATAATTTCTTGTTAAATCTTCAAAACAACCCACTTGTAATAGAAATACCAATCTGCCGTTTCATTTCTATAAGGCTTAGTCGTTTCATAAGAATCTGCCCTTTGAGGAAAAGATAGAAGACCAATTTTTTTTTCACTAAAACCATATAATGTGACTTGTGCATATGTCACCTTTCTCACCTTCTCCAAGTCATGTTAAATAGCTGCTCCCTTGTCATCAGCAACTCCTCATTTAGTGAATATTGAGCAAGAGGGTAAATATTTCACCAATACATTTCCAGAAGGGACTGTTACTACGCAGATACCGACTCAGCTATTCCAAGAAACCCTCTTCCAGAAGAAGAAATATCCATGGAATTGGGTAAGCTAAAGCTGGAGCACTTTGTAGATGAATGGTTCCTTTTAGCACCCAAGAGTTATGCCTTAGTCACGGATAAGAAAGAAGTAGTTAAGCACAGGTCCATTTAGAGTGGTTTACAGCTCAATACGCAGATCTATCTCACGTTCAGCATCTAACAGTGAAACGACCCTTCAGTATTGATGGCACATACTCGACATTGCAAGCAAGGTTAAGCCTGTGACTCCAAGGAACCAAAATTGGGACGAAAAGGGACCCTGTATTTGATAAAGATGGTGTTTGGGTAGAAACAACCGCTAAGAATGTAATAGGCTTTGGGTGTGAAGAACAAAATATTATCCAATCTTATTTTTCTTCACCAATAACTCTGTCAATAGCTTCCTCAAAGTGTGACATTGATCTCAGTCTTTTCATTCCTCACAGCAATAAGAGCACCCTCGTTGCACATATTTGCAATATCTGCTCCTGCAAATTCTAGAGTCAATGCAGCAAGGCGTTGAATGGTTACGTTATTTACGCTGCCCATGGCGCAAAATCATCGCAAAATCTGTGTTTTCTGATTAGGAAATGGGGTCGCATGGTCGGAGAATTCCTTGGGTCGCAGCTTTCCATGGGCATGTCATTCTGCGACCTTGCGACCTTGGAGGGGTCGCACATTCGCGTGGTCGCGTTTCTTGCCCAGTAGCATGCATTCCGACTTAGCGACCTGAAGGGGTCGCGCGACTGCTCAGGGTCGCAAGTCGCATTTTCATCTGCTCCACCCACCATGTGACTCAGCGACTATGTCTTCTGCGTTTAGTTGTAATGCGTGTGAAACGTTTTACTCTCTCCACCGAAAAATCATCCAAACATCACGCAGAATGGTGCCATGCGTTCAACAGGCTAGCATGCATTGTAAACTAGCGCGGCAAGTACTCCATGCATAACGCGGTTGACACCTTTCCTCTGCGAAATCAGAAACAAATAGTTGTTTCCCACGAAAATCACGTTCCACATTCATTGTTGTGCTGATTCGACGGAGAGTTTTTCTTTTCCTCTGGTTAGTTAGCAGTGGTAGATTTCAAAGACGTAAATGAATAAAAATATTTTATGCTAAGGCCGGTAGCGCAACTTCCGATTAGGGTTGACAAGGCTGAAGAAGGGTGATACGGATTTTGGCATGCTGACTCGACTTGGCACTTGCCTTGGCGTGAGAGGTGTGTTGGACCTGCTCTATCACCCATTGTTCTTTTAATAGCCTGCTCATATCTAGCATCCGACGGTTAACAAACCTGCATCAATAATCTCCATCCAATATAGCTTGAAACCATGACTCGGCATCATTCGGCGCGTAATTTGTTTAACGTATCGTTTTACGATCCTGCTCTTGGTTTGACTGTTATTTCGCTGCAGACATTATACGTGCCATCGTGGTTTTATTATAACCTCTCGCTCGTATTTTCAACATACGTTCCAAAGACTAGACTTCGGCATCGCAGCATTTGCGCCCATATGTAATTCCACTCCATATTTGAAACGTAAAGTTGACCGCCATAAACACGTTTAAGTCCACGTAATGCACTTTCATATAGTTCTGATATGTGTTATTATGATAACGTTGGACAGTTGTTTATATATATGTTTTCTCTAAACTTTTACCGTGACTTGAAAAACGCCTTCGAACCTTTGCTTTAAACATGAGTTTTGATTAATATATCTGCTTAACATGTTTCACCATAGGTCAAAACTCCACCATAGAAATATTCGAGCTCCATTGTAATGAGTTTTCATAAGGTTCTAATCCGTGTTTCAATCATAAAGTTGGGTCGATGTTTTATATGGTTTGGAGATTACATTGTTTGCGCCTTGTCTTAACAATGCAACGTACCCTTGGTCCATCGAACGTGCACCAACTTATAATGTCTTCACATAGTTTTGCTCCGCGATCTCTTATGGCTTTGAAACCATATGATTTTTTCCTTAGTTTAATTGTATAAAACCATAAATTTTGCACCCATCGTGTAGCTTGGGTTTAACAAAAATTGCTTCTCAAAGGTACGTTTAGATATTTGAAATTGTGCCAACATTATTAATGCACCAATTGCCTGAACAATCAAGCCTAAATCTCACCAACAAACCTACCTCTGTACTTTGATGGATGATGAGGCACTGAAAGAAGCAAATCCAAACTTAATCACCAATTTGACAGTGATGACCCTTCACATACTTATCATGACGCATTTTGAACCTGTGAACCATTTCATTCAACTACGGAAAATAGAAGAAACCCTTTTAGCTGTGAAATTGTCTTGCCACCATCAGCATGTGCGCTTTTGCACTGCATCTTGGCACGATGAGATTGTCGTTCTCTAGGGAAATCCTCTGAGTCTACTTTGTTTACCAGGCTATACTTCAGGCTAGACTTGTCGAAGTGGTGAAATATGTTCCTTGGCATGCACATCGACATTGAGCTGGTATTGCGCAGGATCTTCAAACTTCCTTTAAGGTGAGATATCTGGCAAGCTTAGATCATAGAAAACTCTCCTAGTTTATGTGAGATGGAATTCGGTACGGACATTTGCAAACGGAGCGTTTTAAGTATCTGGTGCGCACTGGTCAAGAAAGCCTTTTGCGTCAGTGACATAAAAGGTTCTTTCTCTGATCAACATGTATCACACCATCCTGCTTTTAACAGTACTGGTCACTTGCTCCTCCTCCTCCCCTATTCCGCAAATTTGGCTTTTTTATTGAGCTCAATTTTATTGCCCTCGATGTCATGACAAGATTGACGAGTTTGTCACCCGTGGGGTCGACCTGTGTGGAACATTACAACATCACAATTACTCTTCGATAATGATGGCCACAGATAAAACATATGAGACTAACAAGCTTAAGAGAAGTACTCAAACAACATGCTTAATGACCCACCGCGGGAGGGCATTTAATCGTCAATACACAAAAGGTTTCCATTCAAATGTATGCATGGCAATATCATTACACATGGCGCGACTGCGGTAAGAATGTTCGAGCGTACGCTGGATGATCCTTCCCACATATGGCGTGATTGCAGCAACAGCATCTGATTATGATGGTGAGAAAGCTCATGAGGGGTTGGGGATAGGTCGGTGGGATGTCACTGACTGCAGGTCGGGTGGAAGACTTTAACGCCTAAGCGAGTAGAGGGGGAACCCGAAATTTTAAATATACCCAAAATTTTGGGTGTTGTTGTAGCGGCTACAACAAATGGCGAACCACTGGTAGAATCCAGCATCTCTGTCGATATCGCAACAATAGTCTGAGTCCAGATAGTGATGCAAGGGAATATTGAGCAAGTTCCACGGGTACCCTTTGCATTACTTTGGCCCTTTAGAGGTATGCCTAATCCTTGTGCCTCAACTAGGTCTCGCTAATCGGAAACACATCAAAGAGAAAGCTCACAGACGCCAGTAGCTTGTCGATGGTGTGAAAAGCAAGGCAGTGGGTTTATTATTTTCAGGATTTTTTAAAGTAAGTTTTTGGTGTTGCTCCGCTGCCAGCAGGCCTGGACAATACCCCGGCGGAGTCACTTCAAGAAATCGCAAACGTTGCTCCGCTGCCAACGAGCCTGGTCAGTACCCCGGCGGAGTCGTTGCATTACATCTCTGCGTAGGAAGCCTTTCTCGATCCTTTACCCTTATTTGTTTCATGTGCTTGTAGCACTTATTTTCATGTGCTCGTGGAACTTATTTTTCATGGGCGGATGAGGGATCCCGACTTATTTTACGAGCAAGAGAGGTTGTTTCTTGTTTTACAGAAACTGAAAGATATCCTGATTTGGGTTTGCCCTTGTGTCAAACCTTCACATCCCGCCTGCCACAATAGGCGAGGCGCGTAAAACAGATAATTTTAAAAAGTCGAAGACTATGCTGGGCACAAGGCTTGGGCTACGGGCATTGGGTCATTCAACTCATTAGGTCTCCCACAAACAACTGGCTCGTATCTCCCCGGCTAAATGAGTTTAACTCATAGGCATCTTGTTGAGAATGCGACCTCGATGACTTATCCTGTAAGGAAGCCGTCGCTTGAGATAGCCACCACAACCTCACGCAAACAATGGGGTTACTGTTTCAACCATTGGGACAGAACAAGTCCGCAAGGTAGTAGGGTTCAATGAGGGCTCATGTGATGATAGGCGATATGTGGAATATTTTCAAAGCTATATCAACAATCGGCAAAAATGACGTGAGGAAGACAGTGTACGACGCAATGTGATAGGCGAGGCTCGAGATGCAATGCAACACCATGTGCGAGAACGATCAACCAGTTGTAGGTGGAAAAGGAGCGCAATACAAGCAGTGATTATTTATGCAGCAACCAGCAACTAAAAAAAAAGAAATGAGTAGAAAATACTTGTAACATGGTGCCTAAGATATTAATCGTAACAAAATAGAGAACACACTTTTAAATTATAACGTAAAAAATTGGCAAGTAAACCTAATTAACTTTGAACTAAAAATTTTATTAACAGGTTCTAGCTAGCCTACACCTAAACCCTAGTTTAACCCATGAGGTGACCGGGTTATGTAAAATCAGTTTTCCAGTGCAGCCACTGCATTAGTTCGCATCCTGCAACGACAACAATGATCAGGATCAGAGCTAGTATCCAAAAAAGTGCAGTAGCAACAAAACTTACCTGAGGAGCAGGTGCAACGGCAAGACGATCATAGATACTTACCAAAGAACATGCCAGAATAGATGGTGCAAGCTGAATCCCACTCTCACCTTGATACACGGCAATACGTTCTTGAAACTCAACATTTATAAATGACATATAATCAGTCATGCACGATCCTGGGTCTGATGGGCGTCGGGTAAGCCATTGCCTATTTGTAGGCACATCCACCGGATAGGGTTGGTCGAGTTGACCAGCAATCTCATCATGGTGTGGAGGACCGTCAGTTTTATGGAATGGAAACAATAAGCATGTGCCAGGCGAATTATGAATGCTTGTGCATCCGAGTGCAGAAAACCCTAGTTCGGAATTGCTCCTAGGTTTGGTCAAGGGTATGGAGATCCGAATCCGCGTTTAGTGGAGCCTGAAATTCCTCACTGCCTTGAACAAACTCCGAACCTTCGAGCAAGGGGCTTTCCAACTTTGACTGCTTGGCGAGATCAACAGGCGAGTAGATGTGATCATGGATTGTGGTGGGTTGCATAATGTCAGTGGGCTTTTTATCAATTCGGTCAAATGTTTGCGCACTGACAGATTGATAATCCAAAGTATTGGATTCTCTAGATTTGCCAGGGTGGGGTGAATTTGATGCGGTTATGCTGGGAGGAGCATGGTACTTGGGAATCATCATTTCAGAAACAGTCGGCAGAAGCTGAGGCGCTTCGATTTTCTGATGGGTACTTGAAACTTCCCAAAGCGACTCAATGAATTCTGGTGTCTCCATGTGGTCGGCAAGGAGATGCGAGTGATATACCTCAGTGGTATGATTGAGTATGTTTTTAGATAAGCAGGGATCACTGTAACCATCGATTTGATTAAGCTGGGTACCTGGCATGTTGGGCTTCCCGGGAGTTATGGACTGAGATGGATCAATAAAGAGGACATTTTTAGGTTGCCCAGACAGGAAATCGCTCCTATGGCTGTCTAAAGATTCTGAGTGAGAATGATCAGATCTGAAAGATTCATCGATTTTGAACTGTGATTGTGAAACACCATCTGTGTGCTTATGATTGCCGCCAATACTAGTATAAGGAAATTTTGAATGTCTCGAAGAAATTACTGGTGTGGAGGGATCGAGAAACAAACCAGGGAATAGTGAACGAACAGATTGAGTCACAGGGGCGTTAACCATATAAGGCTTTTCAATACGCGCATCCATGTCATTCCGAGAAAACAATGATCTGGTAGGCCCTGTATGGGAAACGACTACATCCGGGATAGGAGTTGATTCATAATCTGTATGTGAATCAGATTTAGGTTCGTGTCCAGGGAGACACCGAGTGGGCTCGAGGTAGGTTTCATGAACCGGGAGAGGTAGTGAGCCACTGTGGTTTTCAAACTCTGATTCGACATGATGCGTGAAAGACTCAAAGTCAGAACAACCGCTGACTTGTGGATCGTCATAGGGAACACAGGGCTCAGGCTGGGTTGCTAACTGCAATTTCTCAAGGGAAACGAGAATCACATAGCTGAACTGTTCAATTAACAACTTCCAATTGACATCCTCTTCAGGGAACTCAAAACAATAATGAACAAATCTGATAGAAAATTCATCTAAAGATTCCTGAGGTTCCATTCTGATGTCATTTAACTTCATTAAAACATTCTCAAAATCATACCTGTGAAAAGCTTGTTGTAATTCACTGGCGAGTTGTTCAAATGAATGGATGGAAGCTTCCGGCAATGTGCGGCACCATTGCTTAGCGTGACCTTCGAGGGTGAGGAAGAAAAGCAAACATATCAAACCTTCATTTTCAATTTCTTAGCACTCACCAAAGTCATAGAAATATAAAAGGTGTTGGGTTATGGACACCCCATTTTCACCATCAAATTTTAACTGGGACAAGTGATACATAAGTTCATCGGGGATGAAGTATCGAGGCTCATAAAACACCGACAAACATCTTGGGAGAATGATTTGGGAACGAGCCATTACAGATATGAGATTAACTGCAGGCTCTCAGGGCTCAACTTGTCATCTGGCCCTCCTTTTAGCGCCAATTCTGTTGACGGGAAAATCTGTCCGGCCAACAGTAGGGGATCTCCCCGGTAAAAGGTCCCAATTAGACCTTGAACCGTTTGGACTAGGGATCCCATCCGGGGTGTGGGTCCGGCTACCACTGATTTCTCCTTTGCTTTGGGTCTCGCTTAAACTCTATAAAATAGTGGATACACACCTAATCAACTGATACAAGACATATGATTGATGCATTAAATGTACATGCAGCACTATGAGTAGCAAGAGGCAATAATAAAGCATGAAGGCCGAAGGAAGTGTTGTTAACAACACTTCGTTAGGGTCATGCTTGTAAATTGTTCTGACCGCAAAGGAAACAATTCCTCACGGCAAGAACACCCTTCACTTCCTAAAGGTTTTAAGTGGAAACACAAATGTCAATAAAAAAAGCCATCAACATTCGTTAAGAAAGTGAAATAAACACAACCACCATTAACATACTCAGCAAACTGTTATGCAACTGTGATGTGAATTGAAGATACAGTTCCCTTAATCTAAAGATGTTCAGAAACTGAAAACATAATACTCAACAGTGCTCATACATAAGACAACACCAGATCCACAAAGGGATTTTTCAAAATGCTTGTATTAATGCTTCAATGTATAATCCTCTGTTGATACAATATACTCGGCTCGAGTCCCAAACAAAAGATCCTTTTTACAAGCTCCCGAAGGAGTATTTATAATACAAAACCTGCCCTTTATGCTTTCTTGACTTTTCATCTTCCTGACCGTTGGGCTGCCTTGCGACCCAGTCTGTTCTGCGACCTGCGACCTGACTGGGTTTTGCGACCTTGCGACCTAGTCGCTGGGTCGCTGGGTCGCGCCGTCGGGCATTTTGTTGGGGATGCGACTTGGCGACCTGGCGACCTCTGCCACTTGCAACCTCGGGCAATTCGCGACCTGCGACCTCAAGAAAATCTGCGATCTGCGACCTCCTTGAATTTCCGACCTCGCGACCTCCTTGGATTTGCGACCCGCGACCTTCGCGACCTACGACCTTGGGCAGTCCGCGACCTTTGTGATTCTTTCGAGCTTTAAAAGGATCTACATTGCCCACTAGAGAGGATCCCAGCTTCGGCTTTGCGCGTCGACCACCTCAACCTGCAAACAACGTAACATGGGTCACATATCTTCAAAATATTGATGCTAAAGTACAACTAGTTAGCCGAAAGAAAGAATTAGCAAATAATGCACTTAGACCCATGGGTGGTCCAGTGTTCTCAAATTGTAAATATGCAAATTCCCACGGCAATCACCGACTGCCAGGGATTCTTCATCCGCTCCTATGGAGGCTCAGCTAATGAATGTAAACCCCGATCTAGATTAACAGATTTCTCTGCCTCTAACTATTTCTTGGTAGGATCTTTCCTTATTTCTGAATATATAACAGCAAGTCTTTGGGGAGCTGAAGGCTACAGACAATGGCATCTGGGAATGTATAGCCTGTTGAGTTATGTGCACCATGGAAACCTGAACGAGCTTCTTCAACAGTTACCCCATGGTACCTTATGTGGTGCTGGCTTGGGCAATGTCTCGTCATAGAAAATAGTTTCTTGTTAAATCTTCAAAACAACCCACTTGTAATAGAAATACCAATCTGCCATTTCATTTCTATAAGGCTTAGTCGTTTCATAAGAATCTGCCCTTTGAGGAAAAGATAGAAGACCAATTTTTTTTCAGTAAAACCATATAATGCGACTTGTGCACATGTCACCTTTGTCACCTTCTCCAAGTCATGTTAAATAGTTGCTCCCTTGTCATCAGCAACTCCTAATTTAGTGAATATTGAGCAAGAGGGTAAATATTTCACCAATACATTTCCAAAAGGGACTGTTACTACGCAGATACCGACTCAGCTATTCCAGGAAACCCTCTTCCAGAAGAAGAAATATCCATGGAATTGGGTAAGCTAAAGCTGGAGCACTTTGTAGATGAATGGTTCCTTTTAGCACCCAAGAGTTATGCCTTAGTCACGGATAAGAAAGAAGTAGTTAAGCACAGGTCCATTTAGAGTGGTTTACAGCTCAATACGCAGATCTATCTCGCGTTCAGCATCTAACAGTGAAACAACCCTTCAGTATTGATGGCGCACACTCGACATTGCAAGCAAGGTTAAGCCTGTGACTCCAGGAACCAAACATGGGACGAAAAGGGACCCTATATTTGATAAAGACGGTGTTTGGGTAGAAACAACCGCTAAGAATGTAATAGGATTTGGGTGTGAAGAACAAAATATTATCCAATCTTATTTTTCTTCATCAATAACTCTGTCAATAGCTGCCTCAAAGTGTGACATTGATCTCGGTCTTTTCATTCCTCACAGCAATAAGAGCACCCTCGTTGCACATATTTGCAATATCTGCTCCTGCGAATTCTGGAGTCAATGCAGCAAGGCGTTGAATGGCTACGTTATTTATGTTGCCCATGCCGCAAAATCTGTGTTTTCTGATTAGGAAATGGGGTCGCGTGGTCAGAGAATTCATTGGGTCGCAGCTTTCCATGGGCATGTCATTCTGCGACCTTGCGACCTCGGAGGGGTCGCACAGTCGCGTGGTCGTGTTTCTTTCCCAGTAGCATGCATTGTGACTTAGCGACCTGAAGGGGTCGCGCGACTGCTCAGGGTCGCAAGTCGCATTTTCATCTGCTCCACCCACCATGCGACTCAGCGACTATGTCTTCTGCGTTTAGTTGTAATGCGTGTGAAATGCTTTACTCTCTCCACCGAAAAATCATCCAAACATCATGCAAAATGGTGCCATGCGTTCAATAGGCTGGCATGCGTTGTAAACTAGCGCGACAAGTACTCCATGCATAACGCGGCTGACACCTTTCCTCTGCGAAATCAGAAACAAATAGTTGTTTCCCACGAAAATCACGTTCCACATTCATTGTTGTGCTTATTCGACGGAGCGTTTTTCTTTTCCTCCGGTTAGTTAGCAGTGGTAGATTTCAAAGACGTAAATGAATAAAAATATTTCATGCCAAGGCCGGTAGCGCAACTTCCGATCAGGGTTGACAAGGCTGAAGAAGGGTGATACGGATTTTGGCATGCTGACTCGACTTGGCACTTGCCTTGGCATGAGAGGTGTGTTGGACCTTCTTTGTCGCCCATTGTGCTTTTAACAGCCTGCTCATAGCTAGCATCCGATGGTTAACAAATCTGCATCAATAATCTCCATCCAATATAGCTTGAAACCATGACTCGGCATCGTTCGGTGCGTAATTTGTTTAACGTATCGTTTTACGATCCTGCTCTTGGTTTGACTGTTATTTCGCTGCAGACATTATACGTGCCATCATGGTTTTATTATAACCTCTCGCTCGTATTTTCAACATATGTTCCAAAGACTAGACTTTGGCATCGCAGCATTTGCGCCCATATGTAATTCCGCTCCATATTTGAAACGTAAAGTTGACTGCCATAAACTCGTTTAAGTCCACGTAATGCACTTTCATATAGTTCTGATCTGTGTTATTATGATAACGTTGGACAGTTGTGTATGTATATGTTTGCTCTAAACTTTTACCGTGACTTGAAAAACGCATTCGAACCTTTGCGTTAAACATGAGTTTTGATTAATATATTCGCTTAACATGTTTCACCATAGGTCAAAACTCTACCATAGAAATATTCGAGCTCCATTGTAATGAGTTTTCATAAGGTTCTAATCCGTGTTTCAATCATAAAGTTGGGTCGTTGTTTTATATGGTTTGGAGATTACATTGTTTGCGCCTTGTCTTAACAATGCAACGTACCCTTGGTCCATCGAACGTGCACCAACTTATAATGTCTTCACATAGTTTTGCTCCGCGATCTCTTATGGCTTTGAAACCATATGATTTTTGCCTTGGTTTAATTGTATAAAACCATAAATTTTGCACCCACCGTATAGCTTGGGTTTAACAAAAATTGCTTCTCAAAGGTACGTTTAGATATTTGAAAATGTGCCAACATTATTAATGCACCAATTGCCTGAACAATCAAGCCTAAATATCACCAACAAACCTACCTTTGTACTTTGATGGATGATGAGGCACTGAAAGAAGAAAATCCAAAATTAATCACCAAATTGACAGTGATGACCCTTCACATACTTATCATGACTCATTTTGAACCTGTGAACCATTTCATTCAACTACGGAAAATAGAAGAAACCCTTTTAGCTGTGCAATTGTCTTGCCACCATCAGCATGTGCGCTTTCGCACTGCATCTCGGCACGAAAAATCCTTGAATGAGATTTTCGTTCTCTAGGGAAATCCTCTGAGTCTACTTTGTTTACCAGGCTATACTTCAGGCTAGACTTGTCGAAGTGGTGAAATATGTTCCTTGGCATGCACATCGACATTGAGCTGGTATTGCACAGGATCTTCAAACTTCCTTTAAGGTGAGATATCTGGCAAGCTTAGATCATAGAAAACGCTCCTAGTTTATGTGAGATGGCATCCAGTACGGACATTTGCAAACAGAGCGTTTTAAGTATCTGGTGCGCACTGGTGAAGAAAGCCTTTTGCGTCAGTGACATAAAAGGTTCTTTCTCTGATCAACATGTATCACACCATCCTCCTTTTAACAGTACTGGTCACTTGCTCCTCCTCCTCCCCTGTTCCGCAACTTTGGCTTTGTTATTGAGCTCAATTTTATTGCCCTCGATTTCATGACAAGATTGACGAGTTTGTCACCCGTGGGGTAGACCTGTGTGGAACATTACAACATCACAATTACTCTTCGATAATGATGGCCAAAGATAAAACATATGAGACTAACAAGCTTAAGAGAAGTATTCAAACAACATGCTTAATTACCCACCGTGGGAGGGCCTTTAATCGTCAATACACAAAAGGTTTCCATTCAAATGTATGCATTGCAATCTCATTACACATGGCGCGACTGCGGTAAGAATGTTCGAGCATACGTTGGATGATCCTTCCCACATATGGCGTGATTGCAGCAACAACATCTGATTATGATGGTGAGAAATCTCATGAGGGGTTGGGGATAGGTTGGTGGGATGTCACTAACTGCAAGTCGGGTGGAAGACTTTAACGCCTAATCGAGCAGAGGGGGAACCCGGAATTTTAAATATACCCAAAATTTTGGGTGTTGTTGTAGCGGCTACAACACATTCCCAAATAGGCTTGGCGCAAGCACAACACTAGGACAGAGCGCCAGCTGGCGCGCACACTAGTGTATATTTTCCCCATTGGCACGAGAGATGAACTGGCTACCCGCGCCAATGCCAAAACATCTGTTTTAGGGTTTTCCAGAGGAAATGTTCTTCAGGAGAATTCTCGTCCTTATGCAGAAGGATACTATGGAGGTGTTTTTAAGACATTTTACTGTTCACAGGTCACGGGAATATTCCTCCAATGTACGGGATGAGGGATTGCAGGGACGGTGACGAAATGTTGTGTAACAGATGCCCCCTAAAGCATGAGGTCCGAGAGAGAGGCAGGGGTGAAATGCTTTATGAGAATGCGTCCAACTGAAATCACTGTCGTCAGAATACCTGCGAATACAAATACAACTGATATCTTTGATACATGATATGCGATATGGGTGCAGCCATCCATAAGAGAGTGTACAAAAACAGAGATCCGAGGTATGGACGCAGCCATACAGTAAATAAGGATCAACAAGTAGACTCAGGTATGGTCGCAGCCATCCAATCGAATGAGTCATGTAATAAATCATAATAATCCACAAAGAACCCACAGCCTGGATGTTTATCAAACAAAATCTAGGGTCTTACGCTCCATTTCGACCTGAATAGAGTACAAGTTCAAGCATGCGAATATGTGAGTTGAAGTCGAACATGCAAGAACATCGTCTGATTACCAGCCAATAATGAAAGCCATTAACAGACGTGAGAGGAACCACCAATAATGGCGATGGCTCTCAAGGTACAAAAGGTACAATCAACGGAATGTGAACAGTGAGCTGGTGTCAAACACCCGCAGAATCATCCGATCGAAGGCCAATAATGAATACCTTGCGTCGAATGCGAAGAACCTGCCATTGAGGCATGCAGGCTCTAAGGAACTTGAAGGGAGTCTCTAGATCAAATTCCTGGATAATGAGCTGAAGTCGACAGGAATCGACCTTGTCGAAGGAGGGCCATAATGTTTCCCACATCATCGACACAAGATAAAGGAACATGATGTTTTTTTGAATCGAGACTAACAGAGAATCAGAGGGAGGTTGAAAATTACGGAGGCAAACTTCTCTTCAACATATTGGTGGCACGACAGTGGATTTGGCAGTATTTGACATCAAATGATCTGAGGTCATGGTGACGTGGAAAAGAACAAATGAGTGGTCAAAAGAGATTACCCAAACCCATGAAGGCAAGCAGATAACGAGATGAGATGTCCCCAACCTGACACGAAATGCAGACAAGTGCCATGTTCAAGAGCGACATACTGTCGACTATGAGACTGGTTCCATTTTCCCCCACCATTTCTGGCGAGTACCCCAATTATTTTTGTTGAACAAGATTGAAGGGGATAGCATATGCTTGTGTTGTAAGTTTTTCCTTTGGACAAATCCAACCTAGTACATTTAACGGGCCCTAGGAAGGAGGTACTCGAGTAACGTCATTACGACGGAGTCCGATGTCATCAGTTTTTAACGAGTCTGACAAAGGAAGAACTCGACATCTTTTCATGTTTAGAGAGTTTGAAAAGACAGCGGAAAAGAAAACTCCAGCAAGTCCCTTTTCGTTAATATTCTCTCAGATCCAAAAAGGTAGAAAATTATGTCTGAGAGAACCTCTTAGTCGCGATAGGCGAAGGTATTCCTTTTTCGTAAATAATCTATCCTAGCCCGAAAAAGGGGTAAATGTATACTGGGTAGATATCGCTTTTCAGCCAATTTAACGAGCTCAAAACGACAAGCGACTCGGCAATCTTTTCAGTTTTAGAGAGTCAGAAAAGAGCTGAAAGGTGACTCCACCTGGAGGAACGAGTGGTATTAAGGGTAGCTACTGGTTCCGGTGATGGTGGAACTGCTCAGAACAAGTAAAGGTTAAGAGGCTGGCTAACAAGACCACTCATCGCAGCGGTTCCTCAGGAATGGGTGAAACAACCAAGTGAAGGCATATGATCGGCCAAGCAGATAATGACGATGGAGTGAGAAAACCAAGGCTCATCTGGCAAAAATAGGCTGATAAAATGGCAATCACAAGAGGTAAAATGGGAATGGTTTCATTTTTACACAAGCTTGAAATCAAGAAACTATGCTTGAAGTTGGTTTCATTTTTACACAAAATTGAAACAAAGATAAACTATGCTTGAAACAGGTTTCATTTTTACACAAGCTTGAAACGGAAACAAACTATGCTTGAAAAAGCAAGCATGCCCCCAGGATGGTGACTCAATTCAAGGTACATGCCCCCCAAGCTTCAGTCCATATGAAAGGCAGATGGAGTGAAGGTTCAAATTACGAGATTAAGAGAAAGATTCGATTGGAATTTTACGAGATCTTAACAAAGACTCGAATTGAACAGGACCGTGTTTCATTATTTTAACGAGGTTGACACACTAAAAGAACTGTCCTCAAAACCTAATTCATTTTTTAAGGGAACTTGACATAAGCAGATGAACTATGCTCTGAGAGACCATGTTTCATGGTTTAAGGAGCTTGACACAAGTAGATGAACCATGCTCCGAGAGACCTCATCATAATGAATAAGAAGTCATAGCTTCCAAGGGTTTCTTGTCCGATGGAAGGAAAACATCTTGGAATTCTGGACCTAATGCCCCCAGCACACGATGTACAACAGCACTATCACTGAACACGGGCACAGGAGAGGTAGCCACATAATTGACATGCGGCAGGGATGACACAACCGGCGGATAAAGATCCGGCAGGGATGATGGTGGACTAGCTGCCATATTAGGACCAAAGAACGCAAGCTGATCGATGGTCACGATCCGACCTAGGTGCGGAAAACACATCACACGAAAGAGGGAGGAGACAAGCGCTCCCATGGCATAAGTATAATCGCGGCCCAAGAGTAAATTAAAGTCCAAGGGGCCAGGAAAAACCATCACGTCCATATGGATAGTTTTCCCCCCCAAAGTAACAGGCAACTTCGGAAGGATCCCTAATGGTTGACTAGTTCCTCTGTTAAACGCCAACAGATTTTGGGTAACAGGCACAAGCGGAGGCGAACCAAACGCTTGCCAAATAGTTCAAGACAAAATACTAACAGACGCGCCTTCATCTATTATGGTGTTGGGTATGACCATACCAAAGGTCTGTATGGTAACCTCAAAGGGCACATAAGAAGGAAGGCGATAGCTTGCGAATCGACCCCAATCAAAGGAGGCAACCAAACTACTTGGAGGGGCTACCATCAAACCGAGATGGTCTTCCCCTAGTGTTACGGTAGAAGAAGGAGGATCCTCCATGACCTCCATCATGGAGGCGGGAGGGGTTTCTTCCGGGACCTCCATCACGGGAGGCGGAGGATCAGCTTCTTGAGGTATAGGGACAGGAGAATCTTTCTCCAAGTCTGAGGAATCCGAAGAAACAAGAAGAACATGTGGGATATGAGAGCCACTCTCAATGGAAAAGACCTGGTGCATCGCAGACGGGACCAGCTCAACTGATCCTACGACCAATGGTTGGTTAGGGATGGATTCATGATGGTGAATTTCCTGGGGAGCGGGATCAAGCAAGGATGAATCTTAACTTATCGTTGAATCAACTAATGGAGGATTCAAAGAAAGCTGCTTGTAACCAGACGAAAGGCATGATGCAGAAGCAGTCAAGTTGTCCAAAACTCTCTTAGCTTCATCCATATACGGAAAAATGTGAATGGCATGATGCCCTTCACACAACTTACAGGGATTGGCAAGCTTACCCTGCTTCTTAGGAGTTTTACCAGCACTAGCTGAAGATGTGCCCCCCACCTGACTCCTGGAAGCCAAAGGCAACGACGGATGACCGTTGGACCATACTTCAAGCACCTTGGGAATGCCAGGGCAGTCTCGAAGAAGATGGTTTCCCTGGCACAACATTCAAGGGAACTTAACTTTCTGCGGAGGGTTGCAAGGTTCATCGAGAGCAGGTGTTTTAGAAGCAACAACTGCAGAATTAGCCTCTCGCTTATCTAACTTCTTCTTCTTCGTCTTCTTCTTCTTCTTCCTAGCCACCTGGTTACTAGAATCCAAAATTTCACCAGGCGAAGTAGGAGAAGAGGACAAAGAAACAGGCGAAGAAGGGGAGAGGTCCACCTTCGAATCAACATGGCATTGCTCAGGCGGAGGAGTGGATGGTACGATAGCCGAAGCACTTGAGACTAGAGAGGTTGGAAACAACCAGACAGGCAACCCAACAGTTAACCT
The DNA here is from genome assembly GCA_034641835.2 of Pinus albicaulis. Lineage (NCBI taxonomy): Eukaryota > Viridiplantae > Streptophyta > Pinopsida > Pinales > Pinaceae > Pinus > Pinus albicaulis. Next base: position 1,560,429,312 of record CM076584.1, read on the forward strand.
AGGGAGGGACAACGTGGCCATATAAGGAGCACCAATATTTTCTAAAGCAGGAAAAGGACTAGGACTCCGTTCATCGGGGACTCCTTGATTGGAAAACTCTGGAAAAGTTTCCATCGGAAACGACCTTGAAATAAAACACTAAGGGCAAAAATTCTAACTAGGAATATTTCGTGGGCTATTAATTTTTAAGACACTGAAACCAGACTCTGTTGTTTCATATTTTAAGAGTCGAGAAACAAGCAAAAGGTGACTCTATTGCTTTCAGGTTGGACATGATCTTGAAAGGACAAGAGCTCGATGATCTTTTCAATTAAAAGAGTCAGTAAAGATCAAAGTGACTACTCTGGTAATCTAGGTAAATGGGTGTACCAGATATCCGTGAACTGCCATATACACCTCGGTAAAAATGAAAGAGAAATCAACCAAGGACTTAACGTACATGCAGGTAATCTCCCCGAATGTTGTGTCCGGTGTATCACGGGTAAAAGGCGGCAGACTCGGCTTCCTATGGATAAAGGATTTGCAACCTAATGGGGTCTCCCTTTATATACGCGATGGTACGGGGAGCACAAGTCCGTACTAGCGCTGTCTGTAGCCAGATGGAGAGCGACAGCTGCTAGGCTTAAAGATGTCGGAACACATCTCTCCCTTAGACTACTAGATGTTCCGTTAAGTTTCAATGCTTCCTTAGGTTAATTCAATAAATTTTAAAGTTGATCTTCAATTTACGTTTCGGTTTCAAGGCCCTATCGAATGTTGGATCTCATAAAACCTCTAGATGCAAACTACATGCCACTAAAAATCATTTCGTTCGAAGAAGAGCTATCTACGGGAGAGTTGAGAGCTTTCAAATGATAACGAAATGAACACACAAAAACATCCACTACCAATTCCAGATGCACGCTAATGAAACTAGAAAATTTTCTCTAGAATTATATAATGCTAGTAATGCGAAAAAGTTCTTAATTTCCACTGCGCGAATTAAAATGCAAAAGACTTGTTTTTGTATTTTTTCAATATATTAGAGAAAATGCACTAAATGAATGAAAAAACTAATGAAAACATCAATTTGAGAATGATAAAGAGAGAGTTGAAGCAAATCAAGTCACTAAACTCAAACAAGTACAATCAAGACTCAAACTGATGACGAAATCCCTCAAATTGAAGAAGAATCTCGAAAGAGACTCAAACAAACCGTGTGATCTAGGCTTGGAGAAACACAAAGCGAAACTGAATGAGAGAGAAGGCAATCATTCAATAAACGCAATGATTCAATGGGATTGAACAAGACGAATGCAAAGAAGCAAAAAAAATTGACCGGGAAAGCAAAGACCCAAAACTCCCATGGGAGGCTTAGCACACTGAAGCACCTAGAAGCCCTAGGGCTAGAATGCACAACTGATAGAAAAAGTCGAACAATCAGAAGACAGGGGCTAAACACAGTAAAAAATGACTTCAAGGCACTCAATCAATCAGAAAAATGACACTAGGACCAAAACTCAAGCTCGGAGAGCCCAAAAGCAAGCAAACCCTAAAACCAAGCAAAGTTGGCGCGCCTGTTTGGCTGTAATATGCGCCAAAAAGGCATTTGCGCGGGGGCCTAGCTAGCAACAAGTGCCAGTTGGTGTGACTGTCAGGGAAAAACCGTGCCAATCGAGTTTACCCTAGAAAAAAGATGAAAATGGACAAACAGAGACTGGATCTAGTCTTCTGGGGGCTGAACAGGGGTTTAACACCAAGGAAGGTGAACTAGAAAAGCAGACTAATCAAACGAAAAGCCAAAAAACAAACCGATGGAGGAAGGACAAACTCCCACTGGTCCCCAATGGAGTCACCAAATTGTTGTAGAGGTAAATCCCCTTTGCGGACAGAGGCGATCCCACTAGCCCTAGATTGGGTCCAGCAACAATCGAATCACGCAATGACGTTGGTTCCTAGTTACAAGAAAGGCAAAGATCGCGATAAATAGCCTACATCAAATCCCATGCTGCTGTTGTCGAGGAAGAAGCGGTGATCCTCATCCCTAGCTTGACAGATCACAATCCTTTCGTTCGTCACATCCGGACACCTGTACACATGAAGAGAAACGACGACATACAACGTAATACTTAAAGCATGTAACTATATATCAGTCAGAGAAGATATAATTCGTTGCATTACATAAAAGAGTAGACACACGAATGGAACCAAAATAAGAGTCGTTTATATTATAGATGATAAAAGGGAGATTACAATCAAATGCTTTGACGCTATGATCTTCCTTCGGCAGGGCTTGCAGCGGAGCACGTCTCAACAAAGCCCGTCGGGAATCTGGACAAAGCTCTCTCTCTTACGGGGTTCTCCTCAGCTCTGCTCTCAATAGTCGCTCAGCTATAGTTTTCTTCCCACAAGTTCAGCTAGCTTGCCAATAGAGAGGGCAGGCTTTTATAGATGGGGAAGGAGAGGTTAGGATCCCTACATTCATGGGGGAGATTCCTATCTCTTAGGAAGGTTCCACAATAGTTGGAAAACCACTTCCTATTCAAGGAGACCCGGAGCCAAACAACCTAACCACTCTTTAATGATTCATCATGAAGCTGTTAGAACCAAACTTCCGACATTTATTTTTAAAAAACATTCCCAAATAGGCTTGGCGCGGGCACAACACTGGGACAGAGCGCCAGCTGGTACGCCCACTAGTGCATATTTTCCCCATTGGCGCGAGGGATGAACTGGATACTCGCGCCAATGCCAAAACATCTGTTTTTAGGGTTTTCCAGAGGAAATGTTCTTTAGGAGAATTCTTGTCCTTATGCAGAAGGATACTATGGAAGTGTTTTCAAGACATTTTACTGTTCACAGGTCACGGGAATAGTCGTCCAATGTATCGGATGAGGGATTACAGGGACGGTGAAAAAATGTTGTGTAACACTATTTTATTCTTATCCTTCTATTTCCAGTTCTTATTCCCCTCCTTCAAAGCTTCTTGGTGCTATTTTTTCTTCAAACCACTGAAGTACCATTTATTTTGGCCTAGATGGTTTCTAGATAATGTGCGTATACACGTGGAATACATTATCCTTAGCTTGGAAAGAATCACTTGTTTTTGTAGATGGTTATATAGACCCCACATATAATTAAGGAGTACATTTGGGCTCTTGGGAAAGATATCCAATAATATGACCATATTTTTTAGCTTAGTACACTCTTATACACCCTTATGTCTACGTAAAGTAGTGTGAGTGATTCCACGGATCCTCTACACACTTCATAGGTATAATTGGGACAGGTAGTGTTAACATCTACAAGTTCTATAGGCAGAGTCTGTAAAGGGCCAGGTAGTCTCTGGATCTCATCTTTTATGAAAGATGGCATATCTAGTAAATGCCTCTACACTCAATCTCTGGAATAGATCTAAATAGAAGTTCTTCATTTTAATATCCATAAAACACAACCACTTTAAGGAAAACTGTGTACATGTGTCATTTCTCCCATAAATTCTTAGGCAAAGTTTTTAAAGCATACATGTCATGTTGGCTTTCTCCCATTAACTTTAAAGCATGTTTTTTGTAAGTGCATAAAATAATTTTTCAAACCATGTAAATTTCATTTCTCTCAAGCTTTAAGGCCTAAAAATTGAACCTAAAGTGGTTGAACTCTCATAGAATTTTGAACTTCCGTAGGATTTTAGTCTATCTGTTGAGTGTTAACTTCTACAAGTTCTAAAGGCAGAGTCCGTAAAGGGCCAGGTAGCCTCTAGATCTCATATTTTCTCAAAGGTGACATATCTAGTAAATTCCCCTACAGTCAATCTCTGTAATAGATCTAAATAGAAGTTCTTCATTTTAATATCCATAAACCTCAACCACTTTAAGGCAAACTGTGTACATGTGTCATTTCTCCCATAAATTCTTAGGAAAAGTTTTTAAAGCATACATGTCATGTTAGCTTTCTCCCATTAACTTTAAAGCATGTTTTTTGTAAGTGCATAAAATAATTTTGCAAACCATGTAAATGTCATTTCTCTCAAGCTTTAAGGCCTAAAAATTGAACCTAAAGTGGTTGAACTCTCATAGAATTTTGAACTTCCATAGGATTTTAGTCTGTCTGTTGAGTGTTAACTTCTACAAGTTCCAAAGGCAGAGTTTGTAAAGGGCCAGGTAGCCTCTGGATTTCATCTTTTCTCAAAGGTGACATATCCAGTAAATGCCCCTACAGTCAATCTCTGTAACTGATCTAAATAGAGAGGAAAATTGTGTACATGTGTCATTTCTCCCATAAATTCTTAGGCAAAGTTTTTAAAGCATACATGTCATGTTGGTTTTCTCCCATTAACTTTAAAGCATGTTTTTTGTAAGTGCATAAAATAATTTTGCAAACCATGTAAATGTCATTTCTCTCAAACTTTAAGGCCTAAAAATTGAACCTAAAGTGGCTAAAATCTCATAGGATTTTGAACTTCCATAGGATTTTAGTCTGTCTATTGAGTGTTAGCTTCTACAAGTTCTAAAGGCAGAGTCTGTAAAGGGCCAGGTAGCCTCTAGATCTCATCTTTTCTCAAAGGTGACATATCCAGTAAATGCCCCTACAGTCAATCTCTGTAACAGATCTAAATAGAAGCTCTTCATTTTCATATCCATAAACCTCAACCACTCTAAGGCAAACTGTGTACATGTGTCATTTCTCCCTTCTCCCATAAAATTTTAGGCAAACTTTAAGGCATGTGTCATTTCTATTTCATTTCTCCCACAAACTCAGAAAGGTGTGACTTTTGACATAACTAGTTGTTTTAGTAAGTGCAAAAAATTCATTTCTCCCACAAACTAAAGGCTTCCTCCCATTAATTCTAGATGTGAATTCTACCATAAACTTTTTAAGTCAAAATTTAAGATAAACCATGCACATGTCATTTATCTCATGATCATGTGTCATTTCTCCCATGCATTTGCAATAAATGTCCATTTAATATATATTTTTATTGATTTTTTTTTTTTTGGATTAAAAAACCATTAAATATGGTTGAAAAATGGAAATTATGCATAGATGTTTCTTGCTATCCCAATCCAGGGAAAGCAGTGATTACATATGTGCTTTCAAATATTGCGACTAGCAAAGTCGACCAAAGGAAAATGAATATACTGGGAAGAACAACAAACAACGAGGCATATTATATTCGATTGATAGAAGGCTTGGGAACACCTATGGAGTATGGATCAAATGGAATTGTAGTTTTTACCAATTCTGAACTTGTGTGCAACCAGATGAATGGCGTGTACCAGTTAAGAAGGAGAGGCTAAAGGAACTACATGGAATAGCAAATAATATTGTTAGCCAATTTCAAATTTTTAGTATAAGACATTGTACAAATGTGAATAAGATGTCTGTTGATCTATTGTGTGGGGCAATGCCAATTCAAGATTCATCTATCAAAGATGAATTAATAGATGAAGTATAATTATACGAGGCAATGTCAATGCAAGATTCATCTCTCAAAGTTGAATTAGTTTTGAGACGCTCTTCTTCAAAAATTAAAGATTCATCCCTCAAAGATGAATTAGTTTTGAGACGCTCTTCTTCAAAAATTCAAGATTCATCTCTCAAAGATGAATTAGTGTTGAGACGCTCTCCTTCAAAATTTATTGATGGACATTGTAACATATCTTGGATATGTGTGCGTTTTGTACTTATAAATGCATCCTTTTTAATGACCATGTGCTTTTTTCAATTATATACCAAGTGTGCTCCCACCACACCATGTAAAGCACAACTTGGTGAACTTCACATTTGCAACAAGTGGTGAACTTCACATTTTTATAAAATTGAAATGCGGGGACTTCAACAAATTTTTGTTTAAATGGAGTTTCACTTATTTTTTAATGACAATGTGTTTTTTTCGATTTTATACCAAGTGTGCTCCCACCATGTAAAGCGCAATTTGGTGAACTTAAATTTTTTATAATTTTTTTTGCTTAAATTGAGTTTCACCAATGTTCAATTAGTGATTTGAAAACTGTGTTTTTCATAATTTGTGTACACTAAATTACATTAATTTTTTGAAATTTATTTTGAATTTATTTTAAATTAGTCATTTAAAAAAATAATTGTAAATGTCCACCGTAGATATATATATCATGGAGGATGAACGACGAAGATCAACAAAATCTCATATCTCTACGAGAGAGGGGGATCAGGGATCGAGGGATGTTCATGGTATTTAAATATAATCTTAAATCTCCATGCATATACATACATGTGTGTATATATGGAATTAATTTTTTATCAACTTTGTGAGTTAAATTAGTTGTTAATAAGTTTCATTTTTTATTTTTTAGGAGCTAAGAGGAAAAGGGTCTCTACTCCATCAATGGAGCATGCCCATGGTTCACCCAGTCGTGGTATGGTTCACGCAATTTAATCAATGAATATGTACATGTATTTATATGTATGAATGTATTTTTCAATTGATTATAAATTCATATTTTTTTATGAAGCTTCTCTCTCGTCTCGAGAGGTTGGTGGTGGTTCAAATCCCCTTAAAGGGCCATCAATAAGTGCTAGCAGGTTGCGTGAAGGTGGTGATATTTATTCCCCGGGCCAATCAATGGATGGTTGTGTTAGTTCTCAGCAGGGTCGTTCTGGTTCTCAACAGTCTCAAGGTGGGCAAGATGCTAGCCAACCACATTGAGGTGGCCATCAATTTGAATATTTTTTTTCATTCAAATTGTACAAATTTGTTTACATGTGTTTTTCTAATATACAAAATTTTATATATTGATGCAGAGGCTGAAAATGCTCCAAATGTTGGTCAAAAAAGACGTAGGGCAAAATGTGTAACTCAAGAAAAAGGTTGTCCACCCACCACGACTTATCCAACCGACATTTCCGATATACCTTGGGAAAGAAACATGCATCAATGCACCTTAAAAAGATGTCAACATCTTCATGCAAAATTGCAGAGAGATCTCGTGGCTTTGACTCTACCTACTGAGAGTCAACAAAGCATAGAAATAGTTACACACTCGTTAGGCCAACTAGTAGATGTGTACCAAAAGCTTGGGCCAACCACTGATACTTTTGTGGAAGTCATGAGAAAAATAAAGGAAACAGTGATGGGACCCGATAAATGGGAGATTGTTAAAGAAAGAGTTACAACAACAATGGAAAAGTCTATGTTTAATTTCAAAGAAGGGCCGAAAAGAAAGATGTTGAAGGTGCAATATTTCAAGCACCCTAATATAGCTCACTATTTGTATGATAGACACCTTGTGGCCTATGGAAGACTCCCATGGAATGACGAGGTTCCGCTTTATTTTGCAAAATTATTTTATGCAGAATTATTTTTGGAAATGAAACCCAATTACAATGACCTTCCCTCTGAATTTTTTGGTCCTGGGAAAGGTCGATTGTGTGACCGTAGGGGCGTCAGACGTGATGTTGAGTTGCCTCGTCCTGAGCCACCATTGGTTAGTCAACCTTTTCATGTCGAAACTTTGCGGTCAGAGATGGAAGCCACTTCTCAAATTAGTCGAGAAGCAAGGGATGCCATCATCGACAATGTTCACAGTGGATTGAGTGGAGTCGATGTTTTTCTGAATCGACAAAGAGTATGTGAGAATGCACGCGCTAATTTTGTGTATTATACAGTTGAAGAGATTAACAACATGAGTGTTGAAGATCTCAAAACATATGCAAAGAATTGTCGCAATGGTTGGCATGACCTAATTGTCCATGAGAAAGAGGGCATGGGAACGGTATGTGTTAATGGTTAGGGTTCAATTATTTTAACACATACATACAATTTGTAATAAATACATATATACATACATTTATTTGTATACAATAATCTAACAAAAATGTATCATTATATGTTAACACCATTTCCAGTTGTCACGCTTGATGAATGATGAAAATGTTAATATCACGTTCAGAGCCTCTGGTTCAAACAATCAAGATGGGTCTCAACATCAAGATAGGTTGGCAAATGTTAGTGTTTTTTAAACTTGATATTTTTAAAATAAATAATTTGTGCACACATGTACATTTTCATGTATATATATACAATAAAATGTTTTAACGGATTCTGATTATGTCCGATGTTTTTGGGATGGCGGTACCTTCTTTTTCCTTGGGAGATGTACCTTCTACTTCATTAAGAGATGTGCCAAATTCACAACAAGTATGGACAATTTTCACTTTTAAAATTTATGTTTTTAAGTTATATATTCCACCTCAAAAAGTTCCATTAAAAAACGAGATATATCTATATTTTGAGTTATTTTAAATTTTTTGAATTTTAGGTTTTTGGAGATTTTCTTTTGGAGCCTCTCTTAGGAGATGTGCCAAATCTGCCTGCAAAAGTATTCATTTTTTCACTTAAATATATATGTTTTTAAGTTATAATTTATAAATTGAAGTTTAAAAGTTTTATTATAAATTGAGATCTTGATCTTGAGTTATTTTATACTTTTAAATTTTTTTAATTTTAGGTTTGTATAGAGGATTTATTTTCTCCACAGACTCTAGCGATGGAGATAGGAACATCCACACCATTTCAACCATTTGAACAAGTTGTCTTACTTTTTTTTAATATTATTGAAAATAAGTTTATATGTATGCATTTTCATTTGAATTTTTTTAATATATATATATATATATATATATATATATATATATATATATATATATATATATATATATATATATATATATTACTATTGGAGATGTTCCCATGGGGGGAGTTGTAGCAGACGAGCAACAAATGGAGAGGGAACCTCATGAGGTATTGCATGATTTTTTTTTTATATTTTTTTTTTTACATGAAGTTCTATAATTCTCACTCAATTTTAAAACATCAAATTATGTTTGTACGTGCATTGTGTACAAGTTCCCCATGCTTCGCAGGATAGCTCGCGGATTGACACTTTGTTGGGAAAGACATTACATCCATCTGTATTTGATGGATGATTTCTAGATTTAATTGAGATTTCTAGTCTTAAATTTACTTTCTTATATATTATCTAGATGCAATCATATATAACTTGATACTTGATACTTGTGAGATCTACAAATTTTGGACAAATCTTATGTGAACTACATTTGGTACATGTGAATATGATATATAATGTTTTTAAAACTTAAATTTTGGATGGTTGAACTACATTTGGTGTAGAAATTTGAATAACTGATATGTTATACACCGAGATTCTCCTGATCACACACTATTTTAACTTCATGTACAATACAGAATCTCTTCTACCATTGATCATTAATTGCGGAAATAAAAACAATCGCATGCGCACATTAAAACAACAATCACGCATATGAACACAATATTTCATGGGAAATCTTAAAGCTGAAAACCCCAAACTATCTGTATATTATATGTCATAGATATCATGTAACAATCATTATACAAAGCTCCTCACAAGCTCTCAGTACAATCTCCAATTGCTACAAAATAATCAGGTCCGATCTAGAAAAACACATGCTCCAATCTCTACCACCTGTTAGCCTGCCTCTACTGCGCAATCCCTGCTGAATATTGGCTCTGAATGAACTCGAATTCACCTGGTATGCACTGCGCAATCCTCATTGGCATCTCCATCAATGTGTGGTGCAAACTCATGCACCATTATAGTCACAACTGATAGTCACACTGCTCTTTCACCTATCTCTCCACTGGTCTCCATTGAAACTGTCCATGCACTGAAGTTAACTGATGTATTATTTAGTTGATTAATGAGTTAATAATTAGTGAATTAATTAATAATTAATTCACACCACTCTCACTAATTGTATCAATCAGTTAAACTAGATACAAATAGCTCAACTATGTTTACATTAGTTAAACTGAACACAACTCCATTAACTTCCTCAATCAACTCCACCAAACTCTGTCACATGAGTTCTAACTGAAGTATCCATGCAATAGCTCCACTTAACCCTCATGAATAGTGTAATTCCTTCTGTCAGCTCCTGTGCCACATCTGTGCACTTAACTGAAGTGCTCCAAGAGAATAAGATAATGTTTATAGTCCAAATATTATTAAGAGCTAATAATATTCGACATATCTATTTTTAGACTGGAAATCTAAAAATAGATTCCGCCCAATATGTCTAAAAATAGAAGTCCATCTATTTTTCCAACTTGACCAACCATCCACAAATAGCATCCTGCAACTCATAGAATATGATTGACATGTCTAAAAATAGACATAGTCTAAAAATAGACTTGCGCCAAAAATAGCATGCGGGCCCACTTAGTGAAGGCGACTCTTTTCACTAAGCTCATCATCTTGTTGCAATCTCAACACTCCCTCTCAACAAGATAGGGATTATCTGCCATCCCGATCCTGCCTCTGTGGTATTCGAATTTGCTCCTGGTGAGCATCCTGATCCTCCGTAGGAATGTAAGAAAATAACATGATCTTCCGCTGCACACAATCTCTGATATGATGGTACCGGATGTCAATGTGTTTAGATCTATCATGAAATATTGGATTAACCGAGAGTTTGATGCAACTCTGATTATCACAATAGATCACAGTAGGATCTATGTGTGAACCGAACAACCCGACCAGGATCTTCCTCATCCATATAGCCTCGCATGCAGCCAAACTCGTTGCCATATACTCGGCCTCTGCTGAACTGAGTGCCACGGATCTTTGCTTCCTGCTGTACCAAGAAACTGCTGTCGACTCGATACTAAAAATCCCTCCAGATGTGCTCTTTCTGTCTATTGGGCTCCCTTCCCAATCTGCATCCATGAAGCCACATATCTTCACCTCATCTGACTGTCTGTACCAAAGTCCATATCTCGATGTGCCTCTAAGATATCTCAATACATGCTTCCCCGCCTTCCAAAAGAGCTTGGTAGGCTTAAGCATAGCTTGTGAAAGCTGGTTAACTGCGTCGCATAGGTCGGGTCGTGTATTGAACAGATACATGAGCGACCCCACCAAATGTCGGTAAACAGTGGCATCCACTACATCCGCTGATGTAGCATCCTCCTTCCTCCAACCACCAGGAAGAGGAGTATCAACAGGCTTGCAGCCATGCATGTTGAACTTCTCCAGTATCTCCCGAGCATACTTGCCGTGAGAAACAAACATTCCATCACTGCGCTGCCAAATTTCCAATCCCAGGAAATAATGAAGGAGGCCCAAGTCCTTCATCTCAAACTCTTTTGCAAGATCAGCCTTGCATGAGAGTATCAACTATTCGTCATCGGTCAGTATCAAATCATCTACATAAAGTACAATGATCGGCAACTTACCCTCCACCACTATCTGGTATAGGTTCGGATCCGCCTCACTCTTGGAGAATCCAAGTTCGGTAAAGTAACTGTCAATCTGTGTGTACCAAGCACGAGGTGCTTGTTTCAACCCATACGCCGCCTTCTTTGAGCCCGTACACATATGACTCGCCGTTGAAGATTTCGAATCCTTCAGGCTGCTCAATGTACACCTCCTCCTCAATGATTCTGTTGAGGAACGCAGTCTTCACATCCATCTGATGAATGTGCCAACCCATCTGCACTGAGAGAGCAAGGATGGTTCGTATGGAAGAATACCTTGCGACAAGTGCAAAGGTTTCTTCATAGTCGATCCCCTCGATCTGTGAGAAGCCTCAAGCAACAAATCTTGCCTTATACTTCTCAACGCTCCCATCAATAGCTTGCTTCACTTTCTAGATCCATCTCGAACCTACCACTGATTTCACTTCCGGCCTTGGGACAATCTCCAATGCACTGTTTCTGACAATCGAATCATACTCTTCCACCATGGCATCTACCCATGCGGGATCCTCCACAACTTCCTCGAAAGAGGATGGCTCCGTCACGATACATTTGTCACGATACACTGACTCATAAGAGCCATGTATCCAGTGTACCGATTAGGTGACTGTCTCTGTCTGCGCTGTGATGTAGGTGCTCCTACAACCTTCTCTGCATCTTGAGCCAATCGCTCAGCTTCTTTAGTGCGCTTCCTCCCTCTAATGGTTGGCGCTGCATGAGTGGTCTCTTCCACTCCATGAACCTCATCTTGTGGCTGATCTACATCCTGAGACTCATCCTTAGGAACTAATAGCTCCTCATCTACATGCAAGTGTGGCTCCCTCTCAAGCGAACACTTCATGGATTTCTCCTCATGAAATTTGATATCCCATCGCACAACAGTCTTGCGACTTTCTAGAAAATACACACGATAGTTGTGGGGCGTATTAGTGTACCCTACAAATATCCCAACCTCTGCGGTCGGCTCCAACTTTTTCCTGGCATCCTTAGTCACATGAATGTAAACAGGGGAACCAAAAATCCTCAAATGGGAAATATCAGGCCTCTTACCAGAAAACGCCTCCTCAGGTGTACTCATGCCAAGTATCCTGTGAGGACAATGGTTTTGCACATAAACCGCAGTATTGCATGCCTCAGCCCACAAGTGTATGGGAAGGCCCTGATCATGCAACATCGCCCGTGCAGCACCCATGATCGTTCTGTTATTTCGATCCATGACCCCATTCTGTTGTGGGTTATGAGGCGCTATGAGCTCTCTTCGAATCCCTTCTGTGCCGCAAAAGTCCTTGAATTCGCTAGAGATGAATTCACCACCATTGTTGCTCCTAAGAGCCTTCACCTGCTTCCCCGATTCTTTCTCAACCAGTGCCTTGAACTCACAGAACTTTGAGTATGTCTCACTCTTCTTCTGCATGAAGAAGATCCAGCACTTCCGAGAAATATCATCAACAAATATCACATAGTACCTGTGCTTTGCTGTCAAAGCTACTGAGAAAGGTCCACACACGTCTATGTGAATTATCTCAAGGATCGTCATGGCGCGACTATACTTCTCGTGAAAGGTGGCTTTCACAAATTTTCCCAAAGTACATCCCTTGCACTGATCTGACTGCACAAGTGTACCTTTGGGAAGCCCGATAGAAATCTGCTGCAAAATTTCCAAAGCTCCATGGTGAAGGTGGCCCAATCTCCTGTGCCACAGCTCGCAATCATCCCGGCTCACCACTCCTTCTGCCTTGCCTGCCATTGTTGCGCAACCATCTACCTGCAATTGATAAAAGTTCTGAACTTGAACCCCTATCCTCCGGGTTTCACCAGTTGCCTTACTGCGTAGGAAAGCCTTTCCCTCGCTAAAGACAACATCATATCCCTTGTCTTCTAACATCGCCACAGAGATCAGATTCTTCTTCAATCCTGGAACATGCATCACTTCCTTCAATACGAAGGGTTTACCAAACTCCCTCTCAAAGGAAATGGTATCGATACCGGTCGCACTGTATCTACCATCATCGCCCATCTCGATGTGCACTCCAAGATCTTTCTCATCCAGATCAGTAAACAAATGTTTGTCTCCGATCATATGAAAAGACGCACCACTGTAAAGAAACCACACTGAACCCATCATACTTGAGACCAAGCATGCGATCAGCGAAAAATCCAGCTCAAACTGCGAGGCTAAGGCCTCTCCAACTGCAGATCCAACAGCTTGCTTATTTTTCTTCTTCTGTGGACAATTAGTGGCGTAATGTCTGTGTTGGTGACAGTCAAAGCACTTCACCTTGGACATGTCCTTCTTCTTGCCTTTCGCACCGGATTGAGAAGCATTCTTCTTGCTCTTCCCCTTCCTTGCTTTGGCAGCCAAAGCACAATTTTCTTCATCTAAGTTCTTTGATGAAGATTCGTCCCTGGTACTTCGCCCTATCTCCTCTTGCACAAGATCCGACCAAAGTCGCTCCCATCCTGGCAATTTCTCCTGACCATTGACAGAGTCCTAACAGGAATGCCAACTCTTCGGAAGCCCAAGGAGAGCCAAAATCACCAAGTCCTCATCATCTACAGTCACCCCCACACTTCCCAGCTCATCCCTGCATTGGATGAACTTCGTGAGGTACTTGGGCATACTCTCGCCTTTCTCCATTTTTATGTTTATGAGTTTGATCTTGAGCGCCAACTTCCTCTGGTCGCTCTTGCTTTGGAATAATTCTATCAACGCTTTACACATCAAGAATGGAGAAGCCTTACCATGAGGGTTAGACACTATGTTATCCTTTACACCTTCCAACAGAATTCTTCGACACTTTGTTGTCTTCTTTTGCCATGCGTCAAGTGCGACAGCATCGCCAGAAGCAGGTTTTGGAATTTATGCATCTATGAACTCCTTCAACCCATTGTCATCCAGCACCGCCTCCATCCTATCCTTCCATGCACTATAATTCGAGTTACCCTCAAGGGCATACTCCAATCGCAATCCGTTGAAAGACATCCCAACTTCGACACCAAGAAAACACTGTTGCAAATTCAAATTCCACCAGCACAAAACTCAACCACTTCAATGTTTTGCAATTGCTCCAATGATCAATATCGCTCTGATACCATGTAGAAATTTGAATAATTGATATGTTATACATCGAGATTCTCCTGATCACACACTATTTTAACTTCATGTACAATACAGAATCTCTTCTACCATTGATCATTAATTGCGGAAATAAAAACAATCGCATGCACACATTAAAACCATAAAAAATCACACATATGAACACAGTATTTCATGGGAAATCTTAAAGCTGAAAACCCCAAACTATCTTTATATTATATGTCATAGAGATCATGTAACAATCATTATACAAAGCTCCTCACAAGCTCTCAGTACAATCTCCAATTGATACACACTAATTAGGTCCGATCTAGCAAAACACATGCTCCAATCTCTGCCACCTATTAGCCTGCCTCTACTGCGCAATCCCTGCTGAATATTGGCTCTGAATGAACTCGAATTCACCTGGTATGCACTGCGCAATCCTCATTGGAATCTCCATCAATGTGTGGTGCAAACTCATGCACCATTATAGTCACAACTGATAGTCACACTGCTCTTTCACCTATCTCTCCACTGGTATCCACTGAAACTGTCCATGCACTGAAGTTAATTGATGTATTCTTTAGTTGATTAATGAGTTAATAATTAGTGAATTAATTAATAATTAATTCACACCACTCTCACTAGTGTATCAATCAGTTAGACTAGATACAACTAGCTCAACTATGTTTAATTGAGTTAAACTGAACACAACTCCATCAACTTCCTCAATCAACTCCACCAAACTCTCTCACATGAGTTCTATCTAAATTCTCCATGCAATAGCTCCACTTAACCCTCAGGAATAGCGTAATTCCTTCTGTCAGCTCCTGTGCCACATCTGTGCACTTAACTGAAGTGCTCCAAGAGAATAAGATAATGTTTATAGTCCAAATATTATTAAGAGCTAATAATATTCGACATATCTATTTTTAGACCGGCAATCTAAAAATAGATTCCGCCCAATATGTCTAAAAATAGAAGTCCATATATTTTTCCAACTTGACCAACCATCCACAAATAGCATCCTGCAACTCATAGAATATGATCGACATGTCTAAAAATAGACATAGTCTAAAAATAGACTTGCGCCAAAATAGCCTGCGGGCCCACTTAGTGAAGGCGACTCTTTTCACTAAGCTCATCATCTTGTTGCAATCTCAACATTTGGCATGTGAAGTAATGTTGTGATCTATATTAATGTTTTGCTTTTGAACTACCATTTGGCATGCGAAGTAATGTTGTGTTATAATTTGTTTTGTTTTTAAAACTTAATTTTTGGATGGTCGAAGTATATTTGGCATGTGAAGTAATGTTGTGATATAATCAAAAAGTTTTTAAAACTCGAGTTTTGGATGGTTGAAGTACATTTGGCATGTGAAGTAATGTTGTGATCTATAACTTTTTGTTAAATTAAAACTTAAGTTTTGGATGGTTGATCTACATTTGGCATGTGATATAATGTTAAATGTTTTTATTGGATAGTTGAACTACAATTGGCATGGCATGTGAAGTAACGTTGTGATATAATCAAAAAGTTGTTAAAGCTAAAGTTTTGGATGGTTGAACTACATTTGGCATGTGATTATGATATTATGTTTTGTTTTTAAAATTCAAGTTGTTGTTTTCCAAACAACAAAAAAATTCACATGAATATACATGTACATGTAGAAATGATTTTACACATGTTTGAATATATATGTTAAAACGATTGAAGTACAATATATATATATAAACAATCATAAGATTATAGGTCTTGTTAGATGTGTTGAAAGCAATCATAAAATTTTAGAAATGCAATCTATAATGTATATATATCCAGTATTTTTCATCAATGCACATGGGAAAACTACTTGAACAATTAATTGCATTCTAGAACATATATATATATCCAATACGTGCAACATTTTTCATCAATGCACATAGAAAAGCTACTTTAAGTTAATTGCCTAGAACATATCCGACCATTGGACAGACAAATTTTGTACTAGATTTTCTATCAGGAATAGAGTTGTGGGTCAAATCCCACCAAAAGTTGGAGAAGTGCTCCGAGTCTCTTGTCTGAAAGGAATCTTCGTACAAAACTATATTGTGGATGATTTATTTACATTGTGGATACTTTTTACCAGAAAAGCCCACGAGAAAAGATGGTCACATTCAATCTGTGTATATATCCAGTACATGCAACATTCTTCATCAATGCACATAGAAAAACTAATTTCAGTTAATTGTATTCTAGAACATATATATTCAGTACGTGAAACATTTTTCATCAATGCACATTGTAAAACTACTTGAACATTTAATTTCATTCTAGAACATATATATATATATATATATATATATATATATATATCCAATACATGCAACATTTTTCATCAATGCATGTATAGAAAAGCTACTTTCAGTTGATACTAGTGTGCATGTACCAAAACAATTTGTACATGTGCAAACACTTGCACAGATAACATAACAAGGCAGCTCAATTTTTAGTTGAGTTCTGGAAGTTCTAAAACATGAATCCAAAGAGAATAAATTGTTGGGCAGTTCAATCAAAAAAATTCCAATGGAATGCCATCTTCAATGATCCGTTCATGATCGGATTTTGACATTTTCCATTTCTTAATTTTCATTTTTTTCTTTGATTGAACCTCTATCAACTTTATGCGTGTTGCACACACTAAGTGACTATATTGACAACTTATGACATCAGGTTCATAGTCTTCAAAGTAAACAAAATCCCCACTTTGATTAGTTTGTCTGAAAAAATAACCTTTCAGTATAATAGATCCTCTTTCATATGGAAACCCGTGATCATTATAGTTTTCTAATAATTTCATTTTTCGTTCAGTGCAACGCATCAAATAATACTTCACATTTTCATCGTTGTCAGTAGGTGCAATTACAGCAAAAACATCTCCTGCACAATAAAACAAACTTAACAAACTTATGTATTTAAATTTATTTCTAGATCTCTATCATTTGAAAGCAATTCAAATGTTACCTTCTCTAACAAGATCAAAAACTTGATCACCATCAGATGATATTGTAGTCTCCTCTAATTGCATTTCTTTAAACATTGCAACAGACATTTTCCCCTTTGTATTTAGCTCTGTATGTTTCCAATATTTTACATACATTTTGTTTTCACAAACGTCATTGGATTCTATGTTGTCTATGCAAACATGACAAAAACAAGAATATTTTCTTTTATCCAATGCAAACACATTTGTGGAAAACTTTGTTTTAATTGAATGCAATTTTCGAGTCCCTTTTATTGTTTCAACATCATTTCCAATTGATATATCTACTTCTTTGATCCCAATATGCCAAAAAAATCTTTATATGGAAAATTCAAAGAAGAATGTAAATACGGTATCAAAATACAATCAAAGATAATCAATCAGAGATAATCAAATTGTGATAAATGTACACTGTTTAAAATTAGATATCCAATAAAAATTAAAATGAATGTACCTTCGCACTTCCCTTGATCGGTTAGTCTCATGGATTAGAGCAACGATGCACCATTGAACAACTTCTTTACCATCCACAAGTCGGCTTGCAGAGGGATTCATTTGATATCTTCGGAGTGCTCGTTTTATGCATGCCCCTACACCGTCATGTTCTCATTTTCCATGACCAGTCTCAAAGAAATTCCAACAATGTTTAATGTAGGTTTTCTTATGAAGACAACACAACCAAAAGAATGACCGTGCAAATTTGAATTGACCCGCGCATCCATCTAACCATATCCAATGTTCATTGAATGTTATTCCCCGACTTTTCAAGGAATCATAAATCTTTCCAAAACAGTGTTGTACAAAATATGTATCATGTGTATGATCATCATTGATATAAAAGTGATATTCTTTAATAACATGTCGATTTTCACTGGTGCTTTCTATATGATCGACGTTTTTTTCAACATGTCTATATAGAATATGGACGAGCATGGAGACTTGGTTAGAATGATAGTATTCACGCTGAATTTCTTTTTGTGGAAAAAATGTGTAGTTTTCTGCAAAATCAATTATTGACAAAATGGTCCCTGGTGGAAAAACTTCACGGCATTTTTTGAATTTCAAGTCTTGCCATCAAGCTCTATGGGAATGCTTGGTGTATTTATAAATTTCTACCTCAAACTTTCTCAAAAAGTCTATCCAAAAAATTTCTTCTTCTCTTAATTCAATTCTTTTAGCACTATTTTCACCTTGAATAGATGTATGGATATATTCATATATTTTCTATTTCACTTTCATGTTGGACAATGATTGATCATTTATATCAGTACGATATTTGTTTTGAAATTTAGTCAATCCACAATCATCGCATTTTTTACCACCAACACATTTATTTTCGTAAAATAGTTCGTCGCTTTGTCTTTTACATAGAATTTGAGATATGAAATCACGGATAGTGGAAGGAGGAGGTGAATCCTTCCAAAATGTTATACCAAAATTAAGGAATGTGTCATAATATAACTCAAATTCCACATAATAACGACAACAACAAGTGTCGCGTACTGTGATAGGTTTTACATACCATGGTTTTTGTTGAACAAAAGCACTGATTGAGACATGAATTTCACGATTCTCTTCTTTGAACTTTTTGAACAACTCTATCTGAGTGGTTTCCAATAAATGTTTTTCATGTTCTTCGTATTGATTTCGTGCTATTATTCTTCGCATCACATGCTTTGCAGTTGGCGAAACACGTGAATTTTTCTTCCAATATTCATATATTATTTTTTTAACATTTTCTCCAAGTCTATCTTTCTATGGTTGCCTAGAAATAGCTCTCCAACAAGTGAGTTAACATTTACATCTATTTGCAACCGAAATTTCTAATGTTTGTGCAAAGTTTTTTGTGAGGTTCCTAATGCTCGTGCCATAGATTTTACCAAGCGATTCTCTTTAGTACTTGATAAAACCACTGCCATATGTATTGCTCTATGTACAACTGAAACATTTTTCTGTCTAGAACTTCTAATTGAATTTATAACACTATTTATATTTTGTATCACATTTTCCTTCTTCTTCTTCTTCTTTTTATTATCTTTGGTTGATTTTCGAATACCCAATAAAGTCGTAGCTTCTTTTAATTTCCTTAATGATGGGAGACCTTTCAACATTTGGGCTTGAACTGTCACATTTTCCTTTATGAAGTACGTATCAAAAATGTGGTTAACACGATATCGTATAATATGGTCAGCTCTTTTATCTCCATATGTGTGACTGTCAACATTTTCTAACATCTCATCATCGACATTGATTTTATCTGTACATATTTGAATGAATAGTACATAATAAGTTTACATATTCAATAAATAGCTAAATTAATAAATATGTATAATTTCAATAATACGCGCATGTGTTCAACATATATATATATATATATATATATATATATATATATATCTATATCTATATCTATATCTATATCTATATATATATATATATACTTGTGATTCAATTTCTTCACTTGAATTTCTTTCAACATTTTCACCATCTTCAATCATTGGTTCGATATCTCTTTCACTTTCTCTTTCAAAATGTTGTATCTCATCATCAATGTTTTAAGGAATATCTCTCTCTGTTTACATTGCAAAATATTTTTCAAATTAGTTCATTAAATAAAATTTAAGCTTCACATTTTACACTAGAAAAAATTTAAATTTATCAAATTCATAATATTTGCATTTACATACGTGCTTCAACTTCTAGTTGAGGTTGATTTTCCCCTTCAATATTTGAGAGTGCTTCTATCTTTCTTTTGCGAGATTGTCTCGTCTCTTCTCTATGTTCCTCAGGGTCTCTATTTCGATCATATTTTATCATACACTTCCTTCGATTTCCCATGATAATAGAGTATGAAGTTCAAAAAATTTCCTTCAAAAATTTAGATAAAAAGTCAATTAAAAAAAACATCACAAAATATTTAATTTAAAAAAGACTCATTTTAAAAATTTTGCAAAAAATACATACTCCAATCCAAAACACTTACTTTAAAAAATTCGAGAAAAAAATGTCTTATAAAAATGAAACGAAGCTCAAAATATTTCCTTCCAAGTCCTACAAAAAAATTTCATTTAAAAAGTTAGACAAAAACTCATTTTAAAAAATCATTATAAAAGATTTACTTCAACCCAAAACACGTACTCTAAAAAAATGTCACTTCAAAAAATGCCTCCAAAAAATGTCCATTGAAAATTAATTCCAACTTCTTAAAAAATGTCACTTTAAAAAATACTTCAAAAAAACCTCTAAAAAAATATCACTTTAAAAAATACTTCCAAAAAATGTCAAAAAAATTTCCTTTGAATATTAAGCCTAAAAAGAGTCCTTTCAAAATTAAGCCTAAAAAAAGTCCTTTGAAAATTAAGTCCAAATCCATACCTTCAGAAAAAATAAAGCTCAAAAACATCCAAAAAAGGTATCACATATCTCCAAGAAATGTCCTTTGAATGTACCTCCAAGAAAAGTCCTTAAACCCAAAACAATCATTTGCAAAAATGTCCTTTGAATGTACCTCCAAGAAAAGTCCTTAAACCCAAAACAATTCTTTGCAAAATCAGACCAAGACCTTTGTAAAATCAGACCAAATGTGCGAAAATAATGAATAATTTCGCGGCAATTTATATTGCCACGAAATGTTTTTTTGGAGGGGCTTTGTGGTATTTTTTGGCCAACGGAAAATTGGGTAAAATTTCGGCCGAACTTTAAAAAAAAATCGGCCGAAATTTTATGTCGTTAGACTTGACGGGCTGTCGGCGCAAAAAACAATTCGCCCGAACTTTTTTTAAGAGTTTGGCCGAACTAACACGTCAGCAATTACGCAGAGCCAAGCTCTGAATACATATCTTCAACTTTGGACTGATTAAACTCCATGAAACAACTGAATTAATTATCGGAACCAAGACAAGCATTTTCAGAATTCAATCTACTTTCAGGAAATATAACTTTTATGGAATTTCATAAATATTTACTAATTTTAATTAATTTTGTAATAAAACGAGTGCAAACAATTTCTGAAGGTCATTATGATTCAGTGAAATCATAATTTTGTATCTTCCAAAACACATTGTAAAAAAAATTGAAAAAAATTATAGTGCATTACATTGGTTCGTCGTCTCTAATGGGTAGTTTTTAGATTTTTAGTTTATAACTTATATGTTAAGAAATTTCTTGCGTCGCGAAACATATTCAAAATATGCAGTTTTTTCATATTGCCACAAGTCTTCGCTAAACTATTGGAGAGTTGAAGAAGGGGCCGCTCCACTTAATACTGTTATAATTAAAAATACTATCACATCTAAATTTAAGGAGAAATTGAAGTGCAATGAAAAAAATAAAAAATAAGATAAAATTAAGGTTCTATAGAGAGCTCATTAACCTCACATTACTAAAATAAGAACAAATTCTTATTGGTTATATTATGAAGCATGACATTGAACAATTCTTAAAATGCCAAGGATTGAAATAATTTGTCATATTTGTGAAACTACAAAAATAGAATGAAAGGTTGTTTCTCTTAGAATATCTTGCATATATGCACATTAAATCTCAATTTCAAAATATTTGTTACACTACTTGATCTTCCTAAACTCTTAACTCATAAAAACTAAGGAGAACTAGGGAAACTTCTCTCAAATCTTTCTAAGCATAACCAAAAAATATCAAATCAAACCAATGAGGACCTTATTATATTTCTCAAAGTCTAAAAAATCAAATTGGTCTTAGTGGACAATGGAAAACAATAATCATCATCCTTTAATGTCAATTTTTGGAATTTTGCTATGTGCAGGTTTAGAGTTGTTCAACATTTCAAGTGGTCTCAGCACCCATCATCGGGGACTTAAAAAAATAATAATGGATTGGAAAATAATGTTGGGATGGTTAAAAACGGAGAAACATCAATGTGAACGTTAATATTCCCCTTTCCTTCTTGTTTTCCCCTTCCTAGTTCTTCTAATTTGTGCTTGCTTTTATTCGTGGCTCGTTAATTTCTCTGTTATAATATTTTTTCCATCTTTCATATTGATAATTTAGAATATACATTATATTAAACTTAATTCTTGTTCTTCTCTATTCCTCTATTTCCTCCCTTTTAATTAATTTTGTCCCCTCTTGGTTCGTCATTCCCATCCTTAATCTTTATTTATAGTTATAAGAGTTTATTAATTAATCATATTATTTGCATATTTGAATGGCTTATTATTCATATAATAAATTTTAATTATTATTGATATTACAAACAATAAATTATAATATTAACACAATCCTACTAACAATAAGTATTAATTTAGTCTGACTAATTGAATCATTAAGGTACTCATGTTTCTATATGGATGAAATTTACATTTTTAATTATTTGGCCAATGGTCAAAATCTTTTTTCCATTATCAAATTTTAATATTTTTTCTCTATTTAACATTCACATTTATGTTTCTCCCTTTATAACCATCCCAACACTATTTTTTGATCCACTATTCTCTACTTGAGTCCTTGATAATGGGTGGTGAGACCACTTGAAATGTGGAACAACTCTAAACCTACACACAACAAAATTCCAGAAATTGACATTAAACATGATAACGGGTTGTGGAAATATACACACAAATTATCATCTTTGTTAACAATAATAAAAGATCAACCATAACAATAAAACTATCACGGCTCCATTTTAACCTAAATCATTAAAAAACAAAACAAGACTATATGATTTATATATCAAAATTGCTCTAGTAGAGCTAACAAACACCAGTACAACATACTAAATGTCCTCTAGTTTCAAACAAATCACAAAAATCTGGGAGAAAATATAGAACGTATGTATCTCTATTGGTGTTGAAGGATCTTAGCTTGAGTGGTTTGGTAAGCAATTTGTTTCCCCAACTACATGAGTTCAAGTCTTCAAAGATAAGGTGTAACTGACCTGTTTGTGGCATTTATGAAATAGTTGTATTTGGTATAATAGTGGCAACCAATCTTTCAAAGTTACAAATTCTCAAAAATTTATCGTCTTAGTAAAAAAATGTATCTTTATTTGTAAGATTCTTAGTTCTTATTGCTATAGATTCTATAACAGATTTAACAACATAGATAACCTTAAAGAATATTTACTTAATGAAATATAGAGCAACTTGTAGCTCTTCTAGGCCTATGTTGGTTGATATTAATTCTTGGTCTTTGATCTCTGTATCCTTAATGAATTAGTCCACATTATCTTCTTCCTTTTGTTCTCCTTGATCCAAGTTTGTAGATAGTGGTTGGATGGATGCCCCCAACTGAGCATCTTTTTGCAAATTCACCACCAAGTTCCTTATCATGAAACATTATGTTTCAAGAATGAAAAGTTGATGTTTAAATTGAATTAGAGTACTCATCATAGATGAAATTTGGGAGATACATTGTTCACTTTCATGGATTTTTGAAGTAATATGAAAGATACATGTTCTGTCACTTTGTATCGTTTATTCACGAGACTAAAACATCCTCCATATTTCTTGCAAATCTCAATGATTGATAATTTCTAATTAAATAACTATGGACATATCCACAAGGGAAAGTTGTAACATAACAATTCGATAGACCCATAGTCCCGAACCTAAGATTTCTTGTGAAAAAGCAACACAAAACTCAGAAAAACAAATAGTAGAAATCATAAAACTAGAGTAGGAATGAAATCAATGGATTAAAATGCATGACATTTAGATTTTCCAAGCCAATGGAACTAGAGACACTAAGAGCAAGCAAATTATGAAAAGAACAACCACCAACTTGTCAATCAAAGTGCATTATGGGAAGAGACTAACCAAGTAGAGTGGATTCCCACATTCCTTCCAACACCTCGCAATGAGACAACACTCCATAATCCCACCTTGTCTTGGGTAAATGATACTACAACATTCAAATTCCACCATCCCCTAAAGGTTGAGCATGTGTGGGGGGAGCCAAGGTCTCATTCTATTTATTATCTTGTGATTGGAATATCGATTGGGGAAAAAAATTGCCAAAAATTCAAAGTGCTCGGAATCGCACCAAACTAGAACGGCCAGATAGGGCTCATCGCCAGGAATCCATTGCAATTCATTTCATCAAAAACCGACTTCGTATGTGAAAGTTAGAGCATGTTGATCGTCGTTCCAAATAAGCAAATTTAAAAAAAAAAGGATCAAACAGGGTCAAAGGTCAAAATTTGGTTATTTCTCCAGCCCAATGACAGGATGACAAGTGTCTAATTGCGGATTAGATGTGACTTGGAAATTTTTTTATAGGTTTTTGATGAACCAATTGGGTGCTAGCACGTGGCAATCTCGGAGGCCGCCACGTGCCCCCCAAAGGTCGAATGTTGGGTTGAGCTTTAAAGGTCGAACTTTTATATTATGGTGGAAAAATTATTGTAATGGTGGAAGGGCAGAGGTTAGGGTCGAACCTGCAATCTCCCCCACACAAGCGCCACACCTTACCACTTACATTACACATTACATCTTAATAACTATGGGGCGCGTATTGTATTTAAGTTTTAAAATGTGTATGGGCAGAGGTTTAAAGGGCCAGCCCTTTGTCCACGGGACCACACCCTAGAACCTACAGCGGAGCTCTATAACTATGGCGCAGAGTTAAACTCTAATGTGGGTTAATTAACCCTTAACCACCATAATTAAGTGTTGATCCGATTTTCTAATCTTGATTTATGTTAAACACGCTTAATGCGCTAAGCTTCCAGCTAACGTTAATTAAACTCCACTTAAGATTAATTAATCCTAAGATTAATTCGGTGGAGGTTTGGCAGTTCTGCTATTTTCGGCGCCACTACCAATTTTGGCAGACTTAACTGGAGATGTTCCATATTTGGAGGAGTTTTCCTAGGGAAAACTGAATGAGCCATAAATTTGGCATATTTCAACCAATTTTGGCTCAAGAAGAGTCATTCCTAGATGATTTTGATGCTCTGAACATGATGGTGTAGGTTATACAGGCAATGGAGCACTTTTGTAAGTGATTTTTCCACTTTGAATATTAAAGAAGCCTAGGGCCACCATGAGAGGGGGTCATGCCTAGACCATTTGAAGACCATTTTTAGAGCTTGAAGAGTCTATTTTGACGTTTTTGGGTCTTCTGAAGCCAATGGAGCAAGTTGCAAAACCATTGGAGCACTGTAGGTGCACGTAATCAGAGAATTTACCATTAATCCAAAGAGAGCCTA
This sequence comes from Pinus albicaulis, assembly GCA_034641835.2. Lineage (NCBI taxonomy): Eukaryota > Viridiplantae > Streptophyta > Pinopsida > Pinales > Pinaceae > Pinus > Pinus albicaulis. The sequence goes on from CM076584.1 coordinate 1,560,454,877, forward strand.
GCCAGTTGAAGCAGGCCCATGGAGATGTAGCCCGAGAGGGGTGCACTTCATTATCAACTATTGTGTAATGTGTTTGTTGTCTTTTATTTCTCTGCAATTTAATTAATGTACATGTGTCTTTAACAACTAATTTACTTAATAAATTGCTCATAAAAGACACTAAAACTTGACACATAAACCCTTTCACAACTTGCTATTTTGAGACGATCCTAAACACATTTATTTTAAATTGATGAGGGAGCTAGCACAACAAAACTAGTTTTCCCATGTTTAGATCAAGTTGGTATCAGAGCACAGTTTAACTCATTTTTTCCAAGGTTAGCTACAGAATTAGCTATTGGTTTTTGCATTTTTGCAAGGAGAATTTAACTGTGTGCAAGTTTATGTGTGTGAAGAGAAGGTCAAGATTGAGAGCTCAATTCTCAAATCATAACAAAGAATATTTTTATACATTGCAAGTGTGATAACAACTTCATTAAGTACCATTTCTAGTCAATCTTCCTTAGCAAAACTCTTTGATAAAGAGATGTTGCGGAATCTCTACATCATGAATGATGTGGTGCAAGAGATGTATGAAGATAAGAGGGAGAGCATTATACTTCAAGAGAAGTTGATTTCCATGAAGGAGGAGAAGCAATAGCTTCTTGAAAAGATGCATGAGATGGAGACTCAGCTCCATATTGCAAATGAAAACCTAGCAAGGTTTCATGAGATGGAGATTCAACTCCATGATGCCAAAGAAACTTTAGCCAACTATATGCATGAAAAAGAGATATGCAATTCAATTTTATATTCAATTTTCTCTCAAAATGAATGTGTAGGTGATTTTTAAAGACACACTAAAGGAATAGGGTTTGAATTATTGATGAAAATGGGCTATGAAGGTAAAGGGTTAGGAAAACATGCATAAGGCATAATTGAGCCAACTGTTGTTGAGGAAAGGCCTAAGTATTTGGGTCTTGGTTAGGGACAACATGATGTATAATGTTCCAAAGTCAAGGAGGCACATGAAGGTGTTCCAAGAAGGACTTTCATTACATGTTCATTACCTCAAGCTTGTGAAGGTTGTGTTCATGAGGAATGCAAAATTTTTACACCCATTATGCAAGAAGATGCTCTTAATCATGCAACTAATGAGAATGGAAAGCAAGAGGATGTTGAAAGCTCTAAATTCATCGAATCCATTGTTGGTATTTTGAAGAGAGCCACTACCTCATCTAATTCACTTCCTCAAGAAGGCGACAAAGGTGAATGTTCAAGGTATAAATCTGCCTTTAATCAAGTTTCTTTTGATTATGTTAAACATGGTAAATTTTCACATAAGATTTTTATAAAGTTTACATGTTCTTTTTGTGGTTTGAATAACCATAATGTTTCGAGGTGTTGGAAGAAGATAAACATGCACAGGAAACTCTTAAAACAAAGAAGACATAAATCCAAAGGTCCATTGGATAATGGAAACCATGTTGAAAAGAAGATGCAATTGTTTTTCACCCATTGCCATAAGCAGGGTCATCTTGTAGACAAGTGTTGGACTTTGTATCCAACAAGTCATCCACAACATTTGAAGAAGGTGGAGAGAGATCTTGACAATAATGGAAAAGAGGATTCCATAATTTATGTGGGTCAGGATGATTCACATGATGAAGTGCAAATGAAGGAAGTGTCATTGAAATGGTTTGGTAAGAGATGGTTTGATTTCTTATCCAATTAAGGCCTTGCATGTCTTTTGATGATTGATGCATTTATTTTCCAATTGAATGCATGTTGCATGTTTATGCAAGGAAGGTGTTTGAAAAGTAGAGCTATGTTGACTCACTTAGATGCAACAAAGATGGAAACTTGTACATGTTTTTGTTTGACTTGAGAGTCACTTGTTTGAAGAGGCATGTTTTGTCAACTTGTGTTTGTTCGATGGTTTGTGCACTGAGATGTAAGAGTACATGGAAATGTTCACATGATGTGAAATTTGTTGCTTTGAAGGAGAAAAAGAATATGTCGTCAAGTTATGTTTCTTGCATGATGTGTTTTTCAAGATTAATGGCTTTTTCTTGTGACAAGATGTCGCAGGATTTTGGAAGGTCCACTCTTGAGCAAGAGGCTTGTGATTAGCCTTCATTCTCAAATCATGGCATGAGTAGCATGTCAATACTGAAGGATGATGGAATCAAGAAGAGGAAAGAGGGACAAGATGCCAAAAAGTTTGCAGCCATTGTAGACCATTTGATGTGTTGATGCCAAGAAGCGAAGGAGATGGCGAATGCATTCTTCCAGATGTGGAATTTGGAACCGTGGAGGTGAAAATAATTGTCATTTATTTTCTTGATTACCGATGTTGGAACTCATTGTTGTAGTTCACTCATATGGGCTTAACTTGGAAAAGTGGTTTCCAAGGAGAAGCTTGCATCAAATGCATGTTTGTGCAAAGGAGGAACATGATTCTAAGTGGGAAGGCCATTAGTAAGTCTTCTAAGCACTGAGGGATCGCTTTGGTATGACAAGGTGTTTTATGAGTCAGCAAGCAACCAACAAGTGTTGGATTGGGTCAACAACAAAAGGAGGACATTAGTTGAAGTGCTAAGCCATTTGCAAGGCAAGGCATGTCAGTGAACCGAAGTGGTTGTCATGGATATTTTTCCAAGTAGAATCAATTTGATATAACTTGGGAAAGAGAGAAGTATTCAGCTCTTATCAGATAACCATCTTTTGTGGGTCCAAAATCCTGTCAGTGGGAAGGAGTGATCGGAATCTGGATTGGAGGCAAAAATTTGCCAAAAAATTAAAGTGCTAAGAATTGTACCAAACCGGGACGAACGAATAGGACTCGTCGTTAGGAATCCATCACACTTCGTTTCATTGAAAACCGACTCCGTATGTGAAAGTTAGAGCCTGCTGGTCGTCGTGCCAAACAGGCGAATTTAAAAAAAAAAAAGGGTCAAAGGTCAAAATTTGGGAATTTCTCCAGCCTAATGACAGGATGACAAGTGTCAAATTGTGGATTGGATGCGACTTGGCAATTTTTTACAGGTTTTTGATGAACCAATTGGTTGTTGACACGTGGCAAGCCCGGAGGCTGCAACGTGCCCCCTAAAGGCTGAATGTTGGGTTAAGTTTCAAAGGTTGAACTTTATTATTATGGTGGAAAATTTATTGTAATGGCGGAAGCGCGGAGGTCGGGGTCGAACCCGTGACCTCCCCCACACAAGCGTCACGCCTTACCACTTTCTCTACCTATTACATCTTAATAACTATGGGGCTTGTTTTGTATTTAAGTTTTAAAATGTGTATGGGATGAGGTTTAAAGGGCCACCCCCGAGGGACCAGCCCTTCGTCCATGGCACCACGCCCCAAAACCTACAACAGATCTCTACAACTAGTAGCATGGTGTTAAACTCTAATATGGGTTAATTAACCCCTAACCACCATAATTAAGCGCTAATACGATTTCCTAATCCAGATTTATGTTAAACACACTTAATGCGCTAAGCTTCTAGTTAAGATTAATTAATCCTGAGATTAATTCGGTGGAGGTTTGGCAGTTCTACTATTTTTGGCCCCACTACCAATTTTGGCAGACTTAACTGGAGATGTTCTAGATTTGGAGGAGTTTTCCTAGGGAAAACTGAATGAACCATAACTTTGGCATATTTCGACAAATTTTGGCTCAAGAAGAGTCATTCCTAGATGATTTTGATGCTTTGAACATGATGGTGCAGGTTATATAGGCAATGGAGCACTTCTGTAAGTGATTTTTCCACTTTGAATATTAAAGACGCCCAGGGCCACCGCAAGAGGGGGTCATGCCTAGACCATTTGAAGGCCATTTTCAGAGTTTGAAGAGTCTATTTTGAGGTTTTTGGGTATTCTGAAGCCAATGGAGCATGTTGAAAATACATTAGAGAAATATAGGTCCATGTAATCAGAGAATTGACTATTAATCCAAAGAGGGCCTAACCAGTTGAAGCAGGTCCATGGAGATGTAGCCTAGGAGGGGTGAACTTCGCTATCAACTATTGTGTAATGTGTTTGTTGTCTTTTATTTCTCTGCAATTTACTTGTTGTACATGTGTTTTTAACAACCAATTTACTTAAAATTGCTCATAAAAGACACAAAAACTTGACACATAAACCCTTTCACAACTTGCTAATTTGAGACGATCATGAACACATTTATTTTAAATTGATGAGGGAGCTAGCACACCAAAAGTAGTTTTCCATGTTCAGATCATATTGATTTGGACCAATGCGTGATAGATAATTGACATTCGATGCTACTTGTCATACATGACGAGCATTGTTGTAATGACTTTGAGCCTCGTTGTTGAGTTTGAGCAATTAATTAAGGACCAAAACATGCATATGTCTTACATGGAATATAAAGATATTGTCTAGGAACAAAAATTGGATGAAATTGTTTAAGGTATTGTTTGCGAGGCTAATAAACAATTATCCTTGAGCTCCCCCATTTTTAATCCCATTGCCTTATTGGCTAAAGAATCTACTTACCTCATAAGACTTGATAAAATGTTATTTTTTTAATTTTATTCATCTCTTTTTAAGCTCAGATTAAGATAGAAGATCGTTTGTAGCAAGCTGGAAGCGATTTTTTGTAATCAATTGAATGATTATGCTTGAACCTTCCACCTCTATTAAAGATTAAACTTTTACTTTCATAAAAAAACTCAATCCTTGCAGTAATGCATAATATGCTTTTGCTTTGTTGTTGGATGAGATTCCTAATATATAGGCATATGACAATTTTCCTTTTCCTTTGAAATTTGTGGTAAGAATCCCAATCCCGCATCAAACAAATTCTATTTTTTCCTTGGGGATCAAGAAACCCTTGCACTTTCCCTCACTCATTTTAACCTAAATCTATTGAGCATAAGAAAAATCACATTGTATTATGTATTTTAAAATATATGTTGAAGTTGACTAGGGAATTTTTTGCGCGCGCGGTGCCTGGGAACCTAGCTCATGTGCGCTTCTGAGAACAACTACGCTACCATGGTCCCAGGAGGGGGCCCCAAGGTTGCTTCCCCTCTCCTGCCTGAACTGACTACATTCAAGAAGCTGGTGGCAGGCTGCAACAAGCACCCAACTAGTGATCACCATCAATTTTTTTTCAAAATATTGGATTCAATCCCCACTGTTGCTTTGTCGATCGAAGAACCTTGCAGATCAACTTTGAACCTTGCAGAAAGTGGGCTCATAAGACAGTTCTCTAGGCTCTTTCCCTCGCCCAAAGCAGTCGATGTCTGGATTCAAAGGAACTGAATTCCTCTGGTCAAAGAAGAAATCAAAAGCTTCTTAGTCGGCAAGGGATTCTTCATCTTTGTCTTTGATTCAATGGATGATAGGAACCTAATTTTTCGAAATGGCTCATATTTCATGGGTCTCCAGGGTCTATACTTGAACCAATGGACCCAAATTTCGATCCGAGCCAAGATGTTCCCTCGACTGTTCCAGTTTAGGTTCGCCTGCCCCACATTCCTCTGCACTGTTGGAACCCCAAATCTCTAGAAACCACTAGCAATAAGCTTGGAAAATACATAGACAGAGTTGAAAGGAGGGACAAGTACTCCTATGCAGGAATTTGTGTAGAAGTCGACTTGGAGGAAGGCCTACCTGAGGCTATTAAACTCACGGTGGATGATTGGTCTCACATCCAAGAGCTAGATTACGAGAAACTCCCATTTAAATATTGGTATTTCCATGGCTACGGACACTTCATCGGGTATTGCAAGAAGAAAACAATGGAGGAGGCTAAGACCTCAAAGGAGGGTCAATGGACTTAGGTACATAAATTTGTCTTAACTAAACAGAATAACAGAGCTAAAGGGAAAAGTAAGCCTTCAGGTAGCACAAATCCTACCTCGATGATACAAGGGGAGGGGCCTTCTGTCCCTCCAAGAACAGAGGCAACCACCAACCCTTTTAAAATTCTAAGCACCCCAAAAGAACTCCTAGTTGCAATAAATGTTGAAGAGGTTGAAAAACATCCTATAACAACTGAAGAAGACAAAGGCAAGAAGCAACTGCCCCTATACAAACCAAAACACCAAGAGGAGCCTCCAACTCCTCGTCCTATGCAGATATGACAAGGAAGAAGTCCCCTGAATCCTCCGGATCCTCGGAAGAAGAAAATTTCAAGAGGCCCTCGAAAAGAGTCAGGAGAATATCTCACAGAGAGGCAAGAGAAGAAGAGGCTGAGAAATAAAAAATGCAAGGCAATCAGCCTACGATTGAGATGTCCATAGGCATAAACACTAGAACCAAGCCACCCAAAGGTGGGTCTAGCCACCCCTCTGCAAGTAAAAAATGTGTATAGTCTCTTGGAATTACAGAGGCTTGGGGAATCCCTTAAAAGCGAAAGTTGTGAAGAATCTTCTGAAATCTAAAACCCCTAAGATCCTCATGCTCGAAGAGTCTAAAATAGAAGGGGCTTCCCTTCTAGACCTCAGCAAAGTGAAATGGAGAACAAAAGCCATAAAAACAGTAAGTGCAAGGGGTACTTGTGGTGGGCTCGCCACTCTTTGGGAGGATGACAAATTCCACCTCGAAAGCTCCTTTGAAACGCAACACTAGATCTACACCGAACTTCAGCATCTTGCTAGTAAGACCACCCTCGCCCTCTTTAATCTTTACGTTCCAATCCTCTATGAAGAAAAATGGGATTGTTGAAAAACCCTATCAAATTTTCTTGAATCTTACTCCCCTAAGAATATAATTCTAGCTGGAGATTTCAACCTTGTTTTTGAGCCAAAGGAAAAAAGAGGAGGTATTGTTAGCAAGGACCAAATCCTACCCCTCATGGAAGACTTGATCCAACAATGGGACTTACTGGACTTCAAGCCAAAAAAATGGATCTTCACTTGGTCAAACAATAAAGCAGGGATTGAGTATATTTCAGCCCGTCTTGACAGATTTTTAATTCAAAGCACCTTCCTCTCCGAAAAGAAGATAACCTCCTCTAAAATTCTGCCTAAACTGACATCTAATCATAAACCTATCCTTCTGCTGTTAGAAGAAGAGGAAAATATGGAGCCCATCCCCTTCTGGTTCAATCCCCTATGGTCAGAAAGGGATGGGTTTTTGGAGACAACCTTGAAGGCTTGGTCCATCCCAGTCATTGGATCACCTAGTTATTTGTGGGAACAAAAACTTAAGGCCACCAAATCAGCCCTGAAAGAATGGTTAAAATTTTTTTGAGGTACCCCCTCTAGTCTTAGAAAGCAGGCCACTGAGAGGCTGCTCAATCTGCAAATGAACATGGAGCATCAAGAAATCACCTACTCAGAAATTCAGATTGAGCAAGACGCCCAACTTAGCACTCTCCACACATTCAGAGTTGAGGAAGAGTCCTTGAGGTTAAAATCATGTAATCTCTGGCTCAAATATGGTGATAAAAATTATGCCTACTTCCACAAGCAAATTCGAACTCGCCTCTCGAGAAACCACATTGCAGAAATTACCTCCACTGATGGGTTTGTGCATAAAGGAACAACTAAGTTAAGAGAGGCTGCAACCTCTCACTTCCAACAGTTGTTCAAAGAAAATGGAATTGACAATGAGGAGGAATTTCCTAAATTTCTCACTCACGTTCCAAGATTGATTAAGGAAGAGGATAACTCAAGCCTCCTGAAGCCCTTCGCGGAAGAGGAAATTAGAAATGTCATATGGACGATGGAGCCAGAAAAAGCTCCTAGACCTGATGGATTTTCCATACACTTCTACAGAATCTGCTGGGATATTATCAAGGCTGACCTGTTCCGAATGATAAAGGACTTCCAACAAAAAGCCAAAGTGGGAGGAAGCATAAACTCCACTTTCCTAGCTCTAATCCCTAAAGAAGTGAACCCCATATCATTTGACCGCTTTAGGCCAATTTCGCTTTGCAATTCGTCCTACAAAATCCTCTCCAAGCTCCTGGCGAACAGAATCAAGCCTCTGTTGGAAAAGCTCATCTCTCCCAGTCAAGGCGGGTTTGTCAAATGTAGGCATATCCTAAACAATGTGGCCCTGGTGCAGGAAACCATTCACTCTAGCCACCAACGTCATGAGAAAGGGATGCTAATCAAGCTGGACATGGTGAACGCCTTCGACCAGGTAAGACACTCTTTTCTCCTCCAAGTTCTATCCACTTTTGGCTTTAGCTACGAATTTATAAGTTTAATAAAAGCATGTATAAGAGAGCCATGGTTGCCCCTTTAGTAAATGGCAGGCCAACCTGTTGGCCGGATAAATCGATCTTGCGGACAAGATCGATCTCCCTAGTGTCAAAAGACAATCTAGCAACAAACGAACAACTAAGTTTGTCTTTCTCTAGATATATTCATTTTACAAATAAATGCTATGAAGGTGTTGATCCTACCTTAGATCCAAATGCTTATTTGCGGTCGTAATGCTTCCGTCGCATCAATAATCCTTCTGTCGCAACAAGACTTCTTTCATCGCAACAATAATTCTTTCCGTCGCAACAATAGTTCTTTTGTCGCAACAAGAGTTCTTCCGTCGCAACAATAATCCTTCTGTCGCAACAAGAGTTCTTTCGTCGCAAGAAAGTGTTGTCTTTCGTCGCAACAAAGTGTCGTCTTTTGTCGACCTGCAATCACAAACAAGCAAATATTAAATAGCACCTGTATAACAAGTAATTATAAAACATACCTATCATAGTGATCAAGGAATCTATGAAATAAACAATCAAACGACAGCTTGTTGAAATAAACAATCGAACGGAAATTTATTGAGAAAAAACAAAACTTGATTGTATTAATCTTAAAATAACAGAAGAACCTTACAACCTTAGCCTTGATGTTTGAAAAGGCCTTCTCGGGGTCCAAAGTAGGAGTCTCCTCTACTTTGATAAGTCTTGCACTCTTCCTCTAGGAGCACATAGAGGTATGTGATCTTTCCTCTCAAAAGCTTAGCAGAAAGAAGTCTAAATTTCAACAACACTTCAACTCAATCACACATAAAGCTTGAACTCCCTTTGAGGCTACCTAATGCCTCCTTTTATAGAGCAGATGAGGAGGTTAGGGTTCCACCTATGAAGGGATGGAATCCTCCTTCAAAGGGATAGGCTCCTCACATCAAGGGATTAATTCCTTAAGGTGTGGGATTCATGCACCTTATTAAAGCGTACTCATCCCCAAAAATTCTCATCTAGAAGCTTCTAGAATTGACCTCAAATTAGCTTTTTATCTTTTGTTTCTCGCTTTTTGACTTTGAGAAGGGTACGCAGGCATCACAAGGGAAAATTGCGTTCTGGAACGCAGGTAAGCAGTGTATTGCCTGCGTACCCAAGCTAGGAACGCAAGCAGGCTTCATGTTACCTGCGTACCTAGGGTTTTTGAGCTTTTTAGGGTTTTTCCTCTAGTTTCAAGGCTTGAAATGAGGAGTAAAGGTTGTAAGACTTGCAGAGGAGGTCAGTATGAGTGTCAATGAGCTCATACAGTCAGCAGAATGTCAGGGTGACAGTTTTAGTGCAACACAACCAGCTATTTCAAAACTTCGAAGGGCATCAAGAAAGGCTGCCCTTTGTCCCCCTTCTTGTACATTTTGATGGTTGACTCCCTAAGTCGAAAGGTAACAACAAAAAATTTAAAAGGGACACTTCCTGGCATTACGACTGTGAGAGGCACCGAGCCAATCAATCATGCCCTATTTGCAGATGATTCATTGCTCTTGGGAGGAGCTTCCCTTAAGATTGCAAGGGTGTTCAATGAAGTTATCCACAACTTCTGCAGAGTTTCCGGAGCCCTGGTCAATAGGAGGAAAAGTGTTGTGTATGGCTGGGAGATCGATCAACAAACCATGAATCAGATTTCTCAAGCCCTTGGCTTTGTGGGCTTCGCTACCTGAGATAAAATCAAGTACCTTGGCCTCTCATTGTCTTTGAGTTCTAACAAGGCCCTCCACTGGGCTGAGATCCTCAGCAAAATCAAGGCAAAAATGAATGCTTGGGGAGGACAATGGCTTACCACAGCCAGGAAGCTAATCCTGGTGAAATCTGTTCTTTCCTCCCTCCCAATATATCAGGTTACCTTTTTATTGGCACCAAAATCAATCACTAAACAACTCTCTAAGCTGTTAAGAAACTTCACGTGGCAAGGAGGTAAGGGGAATAATAAAAAATTCCACTTGGTGAGCTGGGATATTGTGAAAATACCTTTAACAGATGGAGGCCTGCAAGTTAGAGACCCCGGGATGGCTAATCTGGCCTTGGGAGGGAAGATTTGATGGAAATTTTTTTCGAACCATCGACACCCTATAAGTCAATTACTCATCAAAAAATATATGCACAGGCTCTCTTTGAATAATATGGAGGATGGAGCTTCTAGTAAGGGCACCATTATATGGAAGCTCTATCGTCGTGGTTGGGAGTTCTTCAATGAGAACCTATACAAAATTCCTGGAAACGGAAGAAGAAGAAAAAAAAGAAAAAAAAGAAAAAAAGCCTATGGGAAGACAAAATCATGGGTCTCCAACCATTCAACTTAGCCAATGACATTGCAGATTTGCGCGACTGGCTCAAAAAACACGACATCAACAATCTGGAAGATATTTCTTCCTAGGATGCTGTTGGAAAATGGTCCGATTGGGCTATCCCTTGCCCTCTAGATTGGCTACGACCTCAGTTAACACTCTTCCTTGCTGCGTTCACTGGGTTGGCCACGTTTCATCAGCGTGCAAAAGACAAGTGGGGATGGGGTAGGTCTGGAGTTTACTCAGCAGCACAGGGATTCACTATCCTCCAATTCTAACTTCCGCTTCACACTCTATCGTTGTGGAAACATGTTTGGGATCCAATTGGCCTTCCAAAGGTCAACTTCTTTTGTTGGCTCCTCATGCATAAACAGATCTTGACTGGAGATAACCTGGCAAGAAGAGGAATTATTGGTCCTTATAGATGTCCACTCTATTGCGTGGCAATGGAAACAATCGACCATCTGTTTGTGGACTGCTCATTTACACAAGAGGTATGGATGTAAATTATGCTTGGGCTTCATGCTCAAATCCCTTTGCAGGCCACAGTAACAAATCTATTCACCACATGTAAAGGGCGATCTCCCCACACATTGAACAACAAATCTTTGTGGACAAAAATCTGGCATGCAATCCCAAAATACATCTGCTGGGAAGTGTGGTTAGTAAGGAATGATGCCACCTTCAACAACATACTGTGCTCTCCCACAGTTGAGGCAGCTAAAGCAAAAGCTTTGCTGTTTGAGTCCTTGGTGAATCAATCCCACAAGACAGACAACGAGCTAACCCCCGATGCGATCAATTGGATTGGAGCACCACTGAAGAGTGCCTTCATAAAAAAGGCCCCCTCTCGGCCTTGTTTCAACTCAGAGTGGAGGCTTCGGATTCCCGAACTCGATTTTAAAAATTGGTGGAAGAACCAGGACAAAGCCACGATCTTCTTTGACGGAGCTTCCAAGGGAAACCCGAGGATCTCTCGAGCAGGGGGAGTTATCTATTCCCGGGCAAGGCACAGTAAATTCAGCTTCAGTTGGGGCCTTGGGCAGAGTACAAACAATCAAGCAGAAATATTAGGACTACTCAAAGCTTGCGAGATCGCTCATGAACACGGAGAAAAAGACATTTAAGTCTTCAGAGACTCGAAAATCATGATAAAGATCATAAACACTGATGATCACTTCAACAATTCGGCTCTCAATAAGACTCTGCAGAGACTCAGAAAAGTGTTGAAAAATCACACCTCCACCTCCTTCCACCACATTCTGTGAAATCTAAACAAGGAAGCGGACACAAAAGCAAATATAGGCTGCCTCTTAGCCCAAGGAGAACTCTAAAAAAATGACGAAGCCCTTATCTGGTATCCTATCCCATAAGTTTGAAGCTCCCCAGCTATGTAAAAGCAGTGCATCGCCCCACCGGAGTATTTTGGAAAAATAAATATGTAACAGGGGTTGTTTAGGCTCCGGCCCAACCTAGCATCATAAATAAAACTTACCCGTTCATATATATATATATATATGTTAATTTGCTGACAAAACAATAAACAAATATTAATAAGATGCACTATTAAAACTCTCGTACACAAATCCAATCATGTTAAAGATTATTGTGGCTCAAATTAAATGCAATCCCTAGTTAATTTTGAAAACACCAAGTTACAATTTCTTAATTATAACACACTATGTCATGGACAAACTTAAGAACTCAAAAAAAAAAATGTTACGCTAAATTGAGTTATTATTTCCGTTTTATATTATTAGATGATTATTTTTATTTATAAGAAAGAAATACTTCTCCCGATGCACATTTAACCAGTATAAATTCATGCTTATTTGAATGAGGGTTAAAAGTAGGCGGTACCACATGTATGAAGTAAACCCCCAAAATCACAGTTTTAACCGATCAAATTGCAGGATCGGGGCTTCACCAGAGATCGGCCATTCTGGAAGTGGTGCAAGGATCGATTTCTTCAATCTCCAATTTGCTCAGTCAAATGATACGATTTTGATCTAGTCTTTGCCGGAGAACCCTCAGCCAATTATGGCGCTTCTCAGCTCGTCTATTGCGGGAGAGGTATGTATTGTCATTTCTGAACCCAATCTAAGTTTGTTCCTTGAATTCAACCTTAACTTGTGAAATTACTACAAAATTAAACCTTATCGCTGTTCAACCTTGTGAAATTAAATTGTTCAAGAAGCCTGTTTCCGCACGTGAAAAATTAGTATAAAATTTTAAATTTCAGTGTTCTGTGTCCCGTTGAAACATTTATCTGACAGTTACTACAAAATCAAACCTTATCGCTGTTCAACCTTATGAAATTATATTGTTCAAGAAGCCTGTTTCCGCACGTGAAAAATTAGTATAAAATTTTGTATTTCAGTGTTCTGTGTCCCATTGAAACGTTTATCTGACAATTCTATTCTCACGAAGTATACTGTCTGAGCTGGATGGATTTACTGGTGTGGCGATTTCGTTGTAAATTTTCACTGTCGACTGAATTCAGTGGAACTAAGCCAGAAGTGAAAATTTCATGTTTTTATAGCACATTGTTTTACTTGTCAACAACTTCGAGGAAACGATATTCACAGTCGTGTACAAAATTTTCGTGAGAATTTACAATTTTTTAGTTATCCACATCCTCGTCGTGGCTTGGGAATGGCAAGCTTACGAATTTTTGAGACACTTTTGATTTTTCAAAACATTTGTTGCATAGCCTACCATGACTTATTTGAAATCTGCACATTGTTTTCTAGTTTCTCAACTCTGCTTTATTTATAGAGTTAGAAGTGGGTGAATTATCGGTGAGGAGACCATAAACAAACCCTAGTGCTACTGAAAGTATGACACGAACTCCCATAATTACATTCTCAGCTTAAGGAACTCCTTGCAACTAGTTGGGTTTTTCAAGGATGAGATCCATCTCATGTTTCGCCCATATGCATCATGGGGATTGCCATAATCAAAGTAGGAAAGATAATGGCTTCAAAAGTTGTTATGCTTGGCCACCATCTCGGTTGCAATCACTTTACTTGATTGGCTATGGTTCCATGTTGTGTGTACTATTCTATTTCATTATTCTGTCAAATTGTTAGTTGCTTACGAAGGTAAGGTGCATATTATAAAGAGAAATGATGTTATGGGGTGACCTAGCCTCCCGCGCTGCCTTCTGCAATGCTGGCCTCTGACATTCCTGCTTGTGGCCTCCTCTCATGGCCCCTCCAGGGTCCTCTCCGAGAGGGGGCTACCGATACTCCAGCTCTTTCCTCTATGGACTTCCAATCTTCTGTTCAAGATGAGGCTGCTCTGGTCTTTGCCGCCCTCATTTCCTCCATGGGTCCTCCCAGACCTCGTCTTGCTATTTCAAAAATTGTAAAGAAACTTGATGGCATGTCAGAAATCATTCTTCCTCTAACTCTCCCTCGCAGAGCTGCTCTCTCTTTATCAGAAAGGGGTCTGGTGGGTCAGTTTACTGGGCTCTGGCCTTCCCCCAAAACTGTGCAAAAATGGGTGGAACGTAACAGGTCTCATTCTACCCAAGGAAAGATATCTATCAGATTCTGTGGAAGAGGTTTCTTCACATTCCATTTCGAATCCAAAGAGGTCAGAGACTTGATATTCAGAAATGGACCTTACTTCATGGACATAAGGGCCTATATCTAAATAGATGGTCTCCTGACTTCGATCCTGAGCTAGATGTTCCAAGTGCGGTTCCTGTCTGGGTTCGTCTTCTCTATCTTAAGTTATTGGAAATGCAGTAGGAAAATACATCGATCGAAGTGAACCCAAAGAAAACATGCATGCTTGTGCAAGAATATGTGTCGAAGTCAATCTTGGCAAAGGACTCTCGAAGCAGTAAAAATCAAGGTGGATAGCTGGACCCATATTCAACAACTAGATTACGAGCAAATACCTTTTAAATGCAAGGTATGTAATGAATATGGTCATTTTGCTAATAGGTGTACTAAGAATGAAATAGAAGAAGCTGCTGAACCAAAAGACTCCCAATGGGAACATGGTAAGCGAAAAAAATCAGGAAACAAATCCTTTAAACCGCCTTCCCAACCTCAATTTGCCCCTCCTCCCACCTCATCTCCCTCTCATGCGAGTGAGGTCCCTTCCTCCCCCTCCCCTCCTCTGTTTCCCTCGGACTCCAATCCCTTTGTTGCTCTTGTGCCTCCTCCCCCTCCTTTGGACTCCCTTAACCTTCCCCTCCTTCCTTTGGAACCTCCTCCCTCTTCTCCTCGCTCTCCCTCTGCCCCCTTGTCCTTACCTTTGCTTTCTCTTCCCACATCCCCCTCCCCCTCCTCTAGCCCTTTCCCTCCCTCCTTTGACTGCATTCTCACTAGAACCCAATCCAAGGATTCTCTTTTATCATCTGACTTCCATAAGATGCCTAAAATAAAAACAAATAAAGAACTAAGGGATGAAGCTGCTACGAAGGAAATGGCCTTAGGAACTCAACGAGCAATGGAAAATTTCATTGGGAAAAATGCAGGAAACAAAGAAAAGCCTTAGCAACCTACCAAAGGGAAAGGTCCCTCAAGCACAACCCAAAGCAAATAATGAACTTGGTCTCCTGGAATTGCAAAGGTCTCGACCACTTCTCGAAGGTCAATGTGGTGAAAGACCTTATAAAATAAAAAATGCCATACCTCCTCTTGTTGCAGGAGACCAAATCAACGAAGTAAGAAATGTCTCAAAATATCCAAAAATAATAAAACTATGAAGGAATTTCTGTTTCAGCAATATGAGCATCTGGAGGTATTAGCACCTGGTGGGATAAGTCCTCCTGGGTTTTGTGCTCTCATCAAAAAAATATGCATTGGCTAAAAACTGACTTGCGAAATGCAGTTTTTGGAATTCACATCAGCCTCTTTAATATCTATGCTCCACACACTGCATAGATAAAGAGCAACGTTGGAACTCAATAGCTAAAAACCTAATTTCTTGCCCTTGTTATCACATTATTATCAGTGGGGATCTAAATCTTGTACTCAATGCAAATGAGAAAAAAGGTGGATGTTTTATGGCTGACCCCTTCAGAAGTAAATTAGAAAACATTATTGAGGAATATAATTTAATGGATATCATCCCAAAAAATGGGAAGTACACATGGAACAACAAAAGGATTGGTGCTGGAAACATAAAGGAACGGCTCGACAAATTTCTACTTCAAGATTGTCTCACCTCAGAATTTAATTCTATCTCCTAAAAAATGATCTCATTTGCTGCATCTGATCGCGAAGCAATTGCGCTAATCTTAGGTGAAGGAGAAAACTTGGGACCTCTTCCTTTTAGATACAATCCCCTCTGGAGCAGCCATGAAGAGGTTCACAACATGATTGCTGATATTTGGAAACAAAGCATTAATGGTTCTCCATGATTCATATGGTAATTGAAGATCAAATGTGTAAGAATCTACCTAAAGAAGTGGGCAAGAGAACACTTCAAAGAGCCTCAGAAGAAAAAAAAAAGAAAAAGAAAAAGAAAAAAAGAAGAAGATTAAGTTGCAACAACAATTAGAAAATTTGCAAAAAATAATGGAAGAAGGGGAGGAAACAAACGAAAACCAATATCAAGAGAAATATCTTCATTGGGATATCTACAAAAATAATAGAGCAGAAGAAGAATCTTGGAGACTCAAATCCAGAAACCTCTAGATCCAAGCTGTAGATTAGAATACCGCTTTCTTCCACAATACCACCAAGATAAAAAAGATTAAAATTTTTATAGAACCAATAAAAGGAGCAGATGAAAGAGAAGTCAGGGGACAAGAGGATTTAAAAAATGAAGCATATCAACACTTTAAAAATCTGCTTTCAGAAGATTTGGAACCTCCAAATTGTGAAGACTTCATAAAGCACATTCCCAACAAGGTCTCTAAAGAAGCAAATGCAGAAATAATGAAAGAAGTAGATGAAGAAGAACTTAGGAACGTCATTTGGTCGTTTCAACCTGATAAAGCCCTGGGGCCTGATGGGTTTTCTTTCTCTTTTTACAGATTGTTTTGGCATTTTATCAAAAAAGACTCATTAAAAATGATTCGATGGACTTTCAAGAAACGAAAGATCAGAGGTTTCACCAACTCCACATATTTGGCTTTAATCCCAGAAGAGTCGAAGCCAATTTCTTTCCAGTGCTTTTGTCCTATCTCTCTCTGCAACTCCTCCTATAAAATCCTCTCAAAAATTTTAGCCACCAGGATTAAGCCTCTTCTTCAGGAACTGATTTCGGAAAATCAGGGAGGTTTCATTTCGGGTAGACAAATAATTGACAACATTCTGGTTGTGCAAGAAGCTCTTCATTCAAGCTTACTCAAAAGAGAGCAAGGATTCATCCTAAAATTAGATATGGCTAATGCTTTCGTTCGAGTGAACTTAACCTTCCTCACATTATTGCTAAAAAAATTTGGGTTTTCAAATGGCCTTATAGATCTCATCCAAGCCTTCATCAAAGGGCCTTGGATCGCTCCTCTCATCAACAGAAGACCAAGTCTCTTTTTTCAAAGTTTGAGAGGGTTGAGACAAGGATGTCCTCTCTCCCCTTTTCTCTATATTTTAATGGCTGAATCCCTTAAAAGCAATTTAGAATATAGTAGAAGAATTGGTTCCATCACTGGTCTCTCCTTCACATATGGCATCAAGAGCATCAATCATTCACTACTTCTTGGATGAGCTTCTTGTATTGTTGCCTGCAGATTTAAAAACATCATGGATAAATTCTTAGAGGTTTCAGGATATCTCGTAAACCATCTCAAAAGTAATATATATGGCTGGAATGTACCATTCAGAATTATGCAACGGATTTCACAAATTTTCAATATTCCATATCAAGCGAATTGGACTCATTTCAAGCATCTTGGATTGCTAATAATGAAGGAAAATATGAAATCAGAAATCTGGAACAATTCATTAGAAAAGATGATAAAGAAATTGCTTGGATTGGGTATTCTTTGGCTCAACCATGCTGGAAGGGTCATCCTAAATAATGCTGTGCTTTCAACTCTCCCAGCTTATCAATTTGCAATTGTTCAGGCTCCGACAAGCGATCATAAGCAGATTGAACTCATCATTAGAGGCTTCCTATGACAGGGAGGTAAAAATGAAAAAAAAAATTCAGTTTGGTAAGTTGGAAGCAAGTCACCTCTCCATATGACGAAGGAGGAATCTATATTAGACTCTCAGGATTGATGAACTTGGGCCTTGGAGAAAAAATCATATGGAGAATGATCACATGACACTCAAGCTGGTGGAAACAAATTCTTGAAGCTAAGTATCTCAATTTCCCTCGTTTCTTGTGACTCGGTGAAAGGATACCAATCAGGCCCTGTTCTGAGTTTTGGAAATTAGTGAAAAAATCCCTCCCTAGTATCCTTGAAAACACCTCCAGAATTCCAAAAGGAGGGCACAAAGTGTACATTTGGAGGGACTGCATTATGGGCCATCCTCCCATATCAAATCACCTTGAAATCCAACCCTTGATGGATTGGATGAGCAAGAAAGGAATCTCGTACTTAAATTAGATCTCCAAATGGAATCAAACTGATGGTTATTGGATAGGATGGCAAACTCGAGCAATCTCTGCCGATCTCAAGCATCAATGGGATCTCTTACTTTGCCTTTTATAGGGTGCTCCCCCCTCAAATGTGGACAACAAGACTCTTTCAGATGGAATCCCATACCTGGGACTTCTAGTGTTAAATCATGATACTCAAATCTGAAAGAAAAATGGAATAACCTATTAAGAATTAGGTAGGGCAGATGTTAATGCAAATTCTCTTACATGATAGCTGTTTGAGTTACTTCTTTACTTATTATCTTCGTTCATTATTATGATTATGTTCAATACATCAAATAACCATAAAAAACAATAACATCAGTGACACAATAGTTAGGCTCCAAGCCAGGGCTAAAACCCCTTCTCTTGAGGGGAAAACCCGCAAATCTCTTCTTATAGATTCTTCACTTGATGAGTACAGTGACCATGACAAAACCTTGACCTAAACTGCCTCTCCTAGACCAAGACACAATCATCCTCCTTGATTGCCCCATGTAGCACCATGTAACATATTCCATCATCGATACCTTCTACTGAGCATCAACTAAGCATTGAACAACACCATGACTGTATCATGGTTGTGCTGGCCTTCCTTTACGCTGTACATATCTTGCACTGTAACAATGTCTTCTCTCTGCACTCCTTGCAGAGACCTTTTCCACGTTGTCATGATTTATCTTTCTCGCATTGTCCTCATATCAACTGTAGTCCTGAACTTCGCAATTTTATCACAAAATTTAACCAAGATGTTCTGACCCAAAACAAAGATATAAGAAAGCCTTCTTATCTTCGCTAAGAAGTCTCCCTTCTTCGCATCATACCACATACCTTAACCACACCTTTTTCACTATAGTGACCCATCCGAAATCTCAAACTTGATCCAAACTGTTCTCTGTGATCTGCAAGGGTATATCTTCCTTTATATAGTTCCTGGAGCTTATAAATGAGCCGACTTGATCCAATGAACAGGTGCGTCTATATACTTGAGCCGACATGAACCAAAGTGAATCGATGTGTCTCCAATTATGTCAAATATATATATTTATTCATTGAAGCCGATATGTCACTTCTTCCAGCATATGTTGAGGCCGACCTAAGGATGACCGTGTCTTGTCTTTTGGAGGACCTCTTTCAAGTGTAACATGACTCTATTAACATGACAACGACTCTTATAAATCCTAAAGACATCAAGAAGAAGTCTTTGACTTACAAATAAAACATCTTGCTCATGAAACCCATGATGCAAGGAATACAATAAATACATTTTATTTTCTTTGATTCTTCTTTACATAGAATCATGATTACAAGTCATTATGAAGACCGATCCTAATTACGCTTTTCAACATAACCAAGACATTCAGATTTGGCCCCTCTGGAATGGTTTGCAAGATTTTTCAAAAATCAAAATATTCATGTGGACCTTGCTAAAATGAAGGATTTAAACAATAGGCAACTTAAAAAAACAGGTATTATAGGCCCTTCCAGGTGTCCCATGTGCAAGGAAGAAGAAGAAACCATCAATCATCTTTTCATTGGATGCAAACTTACAAAAGATTGTTGGAATCTCCTCGCTGGTCCACTCGAAATTTATATAAACTTCAGTCTAAGCACTGCCGATTTCTACACAAAATGGAAAATTATTTTCCCTTATTCCTTCAAAAACAAGAACACCCTCAAGAGATTTTGGATTAGTTTACCATCCTTCTTACTCTGGCACATTTGTCTTGCCGGAAACAAGCAAGTATTCGAAGACATCAGCTCGATCCAAGGAAAATTCTCACCAAGACATGGGCTCTCGCAGCGAAATTCTTGTTTTCTAAAGGAATTGAAAATATGGACATCTCTATTCTTCAACAAGCAGAGAGAACATGGATAAGCCTAGCTAATGAAAGATCGAATTTCCCACAAGTTCCACTCAGGAAAGGTCCCCTCAATCCCAAAATCTGGAAAATTCGGCTAAAAGAAAAATAATTTTTACTGTGGATCAACACTCTCAAGAGACCATGCCTATTTTTCGTTGGTGCATCTAAATCCAATCCGGGAAGGGCTGGTGCCAATGGTTTTATATTGGATCAATACCAGAACTCAAGCCATGCTTTTGAATGGGGTCTTGGCACATAGTCCAATAACAAAGTTGAAGCTTACGATTTCTTAATGGTCTCTCAAATTTTACAAAAGAAAAATATCAAGAACCCAGTCATCTTTAGTGACTCGTCCATCATTATCCAACAAATGGTAAGCAATACCACTCCAAAGAATGCAAACCTTGGGCAAATTATCCTTCACATTTGGGTAAATTTGGCAAACTTGGGCTTGGCTTCCTTCTACCACATTTTAAGAGAAAACAACAAAATTGCGGATGCTCTCGCAAACAAAGCAGTAATCAGATCCCAGGCTGAAGTCAAAATTGAGAATGACATATCATATCAAATCATCCCTAGATTTTCCCTCATGCTTCTGCACCATATCTTCGTCCTTTGGACTTGTCCATCTCATTCTTTGCACCTGATTGAAATTTTCCCATCCTTTTTCCCAAGGATCTCGTCTTTTTCCCCTGCTCTCTGCTCCATGCAGATCCTCCTCCCTTCTCCCAATTTCCTTCCTCCTCGTTTTCCTCCCTCCCTCATCCTTTCTTCTCCTCGTTCCTCCCCCACCCTTATTGAGAGCTCTTGCCATACCTCGATCATGATTCTATAATATACACTGCTTCCTATCATACTATTTTACAACCAACATAAATCACTTAAAGGAGAAGATGATCTCAATCATAGTGGAGATCCCTCGCTTCTTCTTTCTTAGATTTCTTTGCATCAGGTTCTTCTCTTATATGGGCTTCTTCCTTTTTCCTTTTTTCCTCTCTAAATTTAGGACAATCTCGTTTATAATGCCCAAGATCATTACATCCAAAGCATTGTGCTTTGTCCAAATTTCTTTTCTTATTCTGAGGACCAAATTTACCGAATCTTCCTTTCTTCTTGGACATGTCGGCAAAGGCTTGATTCCCTACACTTGATCCTGCTTTCAATCTTGATTCTTCCATCTTACCTAGACTTTGAAATGGCATGGCTTCTTCTCTCCCACCTATGCTTGAAGTGAAACCTCTCCATTCTTTTGGTAAAGCATTTTGTACCATAGTGAGTATTTCTCTATCAGACATTACTTCTCCCAACTTCAGTAGTTGATCTCGTATTGTGAAAATCTCCATCAGATATGGAATTATTCCTTCCTTTGACATTCTCAATTTGTATAGTTTTTGTCTTAGGGATACTATTTCCTTTGTAGAATCTTTCGAGAATAGTTCCACCAATTTATCATATATTTCTTTTGAGGATTCTAGCTTTGATACATAGGGAATGAGAGAGTCTTTTATGGATTCTATAGAATCCTTCGGGCTCTTATGTCTCCCTTCATGTATTTGATATATGCTAGAATATCTTCTTTTGGAGGCTGAATTGTAGTTCCTTCTATGAAGCCCATAACTTCATTTTCAATTAGATTCAGATCTGTCCTTTTCTTCCATGCTTTAAGTTTGATAAACCAACCAATTTGTTGCTCTCTATACAATGAATCATTTTGACAGATTTAGATAAAGTTGTAGATACTTACTTGAGTAAGTGACTTTCTCCTTCAGCGACTTCCTTGATTATGACGAAGAAATTAGGAGCTTCTTCTAAGATAGAAATCTTCAATCTAGGTGATCTTGGATCCTTAATGGTAAAGGATGTCTTCAAAAGATGATGTCCTTTTCTAACAATGTTTTGAATGTAAATCTTTGATGGCAAAGATTATTCTCTTGAAAAATTGATTGTTAATTTTGGACAACTAGGTCCAAACTCTATGTTGTGATGCTCAGATGAGGATACCAATAATTTTATTGGGTTGCTCTTTCGGAGAGTTGCAAGATCGATCTAAAGGTCATCTTGATCCGATGAGAAGAACATTTATTTTGAATTTATTCAAGATATGTGCAGGTTGGCCTTAAGGTTTTGTGCCCCAGCAGTTGTGTCACACACCCTCACTGATGGATATATTTTGGTCAACGTTGGAGGACATTTTCACTCATCTCATCCTCACACATTTCTCTTTCCTCATCTGATTGGTTCGATGTCCTTGGTGGCTCTTCTCTCCACACGTGGGAAAATTCTATCAGCAACACATTTCTGATTTCGGTCTAGGGTTTCTGTAGCAAACTTTGACCAGCGTTGACTTTGGTCAATGCAAGGTCAAATCGACTCGAAACTCTCCCAAAATTTTGTTTTTCCTAATCCGCATTTTCTAGCACTATTCTCGAGGCAAAACGTTGACTTTGACTTTTTAGCGTTGACCTAGCTGCTGCTGTTTGTGTTGACTATTGACTTTTTGGGTTGACTTTTGAGTTGACCGTTTGGCTGTTCTAGAGGGTTGTGTGACATTGCTAGTTGGCTGACCATATTTAGACTTTGCTGGTTGAAGCATCCTGTTGACCACCATAATGCACCAACACTCTTATATATTTCTGGCTTGTCTTCTGTTGATCTACTAGTATGTTCTATCAACATTTTTACTTTATTGTTTATGTGATTGCTGTCTAATATTGAAGAGAAAGTAAAGTTTCATCAAGCATAGAACATCTACATAAATTTACATGGTATCAGAGCCGAGGTGAAGACAAAGCCCTAATTTGTAGCAATCACCGAAGAAGAGGATGGGTTCCTCAAACTACAATGGCTTTAAGGCTGATGACAAATTAACTGGGAAGGATGACTTCCATGCTTGGAAGATGACATTGGATCTTAACTTGGAAGACCAAGATGTCATGGACTATGTGCAGGGCAAAATCCAAGAGCCTCCATCCACTGCTACTGCTGCTGCCAAAACAAAGTATAAGAAGGGGGAGATCAAAGTAAAGATGATGATCAGGGACTCAATTCACAAGAGTCTGGTTGCCTACATCTCTGAGTTGGGCACATCCAAAGAGATGTATGATAAGTTGGTCCACATGTTCAAGGCCAACAATGCGAATCAAGTCCTATTCTTCAAGAATCAATTGAATAATTGAAGAAAGGCAGGGATGAGTTTGTTCAATCATATTTTCTGAAGCTGACCGAGATCAGGAACAATCTGCTGGCTATTGGGGAGACAATAACTGATCGAGAGATGGTACTCACCGCACTTGGAGGGCTCTCATCTGAATGGCATGTGTTCAACACTACCATTCTCAATAATAATGTGATACTTGACTTTGATGAAGTACTATCGAGATGCATACAAGAAGATACAAGAATGAAGGAGTATGAAATGAAGGAAATGCTGCCTACGCTGCTTATTCTAGAAAGGAGAACTTTGGTGGTCCAAAGAACAAAGGAAGAGTAGGGGCCCAAGGAAAGAAGGGCAAGTGTTACACTTGTCATAGGCCAGGTCACTATGCTAGAGAATGCCCTTTCAAGAAGGATTCTCCCGATGATGATGACAACAACAACAACTGGAGGAATGGCAATCAAAGGAACAACATGTTCAAGGGGAAGAAGAAGGCTCCCTCTGGCGGAAATGGTCAACCTTTCAAAAGGTCGAGAAATTCCTGGTATGAGGAATCAAATGTTGTTGATAAAAGAAATGAATTCATTCTTGTATCTGCCCTCTCTGCTGCATCTCCACCTGACACTATGGATGTTTGGTTGATAGATAGTGGTGCCTCAAGGCACATCACCGGGTTCAAGGAAGCACTTTCTGATATGGTTGAGAAGGATACTAATCTGGAAATTATCCTTGGAGATAATGCCACATATCCTATGAAAGGGACAGGGTCAAGTCCTCCGCTTACAAGACGTACTCTATGTACCTAATTTGAAGAAGAACCTTGTGTCTATATCGGCTATGGAAGACAAAGGTTTCAATGTGGCATTCATTGATGGGAAGGTGCGCATCTGGAAGAAGAGCTTCAAGGAAGCTATCACGATTGGGTTTAGAGTTGATACACCCTACCAGGTTGGAGGAAGTCCACTGGGAGCGATGACGTGTGATACTGTTCGATAGACTGAACTATGGCACTGAAGGTTTGGACACCTTTACTACAAGGCCCTTCCTGAAGCAAGGAAGGTGGTAACAGGGATGCCCGAGTTTTCAAATAATCATGAAGGTGTATGTTAGGGTTGTGCCGAATGAAAGCATACAAGGGGACCTTTTCCCTGAAGTGTCACAAAGACATTTGATGTCTTGCAATTGATACATTCTGATCTGTCTAGGATGCTGCCTGTGACATCCTCGGGAGGATGTTCTTATTATATGACATTCATAGATGACTTCTCTCGCAAAACCTGGATATACTTCTTGAAGAAGAAGGATGAGGCTTTCATGTGGTTCCGTACCTTCAAAGCCTTGGTGGAAAATCTGACAGGGAAGAAGATCAAGATATTGAGGACCGATAATGGAACTGAATATGAGACGAATGAGTTCAAGAACTTTTGCAGAGAAGTTGGCATCAAGAGGGAGACCACAATTGTCTATACTCCTGAGCAGAATGGTGTTGCTGAATGAAAGAGCAGGACCATTATGGAAGCTGCCCGTGCCATGCTATGTGACCAGGGTCTACCGAAGTTTCTATGGGGAGAAGCTGCGAACACTGCTGTGTATATACAAAACCGATGCCCACATTCCGCTCTGGACTCCAAAACTCCTAAAGAGGTTTTCACTGGCAAGAAACCTGACATCTCACATTTTAGAGTTTTTGGATGTCCTGTTTATTTTCATGTGCCGAAAGAGAAGAGGAGCAAGATGGATGCTTCTGGGAAGAAGGGAATGTTTGTGGGCTACAGCGAAACTTCAAAGGCCTGTAGAGTCTATGTGACTGGTCAAAGGGAAGTGGAGATATGCCATGATGTCACCTTTGACGAAGATGCTTCCTTGAGGAAAGTAGTCAATCTTTTGAGATCTGAGGAAGATCATGAAGCAAGGGCCGAAAATCAAGAAGAACCGAAGGATGAGACGATGATCGATGTTGAAGGACCGATGGACCCGATTGATCGACCTCCTTCACTGGGGAAGAGACCATCATGGCTCAGGGACACTCTCGAGGATGCCGAGGGACATATGGCCCCAAGGGGGACATTTCGTGAAAGCAAGAAGCCGAATAGATACCAAGGGTATCTAGCAACCATGAGTACTATTGTACAATCTGAGTCTAGATCTTTTGAGGAAGCTGTAAAGCATCAAGTTTGGAAGAATGCTATGCATGAAGAGTATGAGTCCATATTGAAGAATGATGTCTGGGATGTGGTTCCAAGACCAGAGGACAAAGTAGTTGCCACCTCGAAATGGCTCTACAAGATCAAGCATGGATCTAATGGAAGCGCTGAAAAGTTCAAGGCAAGATTTGTTGCCCGTGGCTTCTCTCAAAAGGAAGGCATAGACTATGATGACATATTTGTACCTGTGGCCCGATATACCACCATTCGATCTATCATAGCCCTTGCTGCTATGCAAGGATGGAGTCTTCATCAGATGGATGTGTTTGCATGGTGCGATAAAGGAAGAGGTGTATGTGGAGGAACCTCTGGGGTTTGAAGTCTAGGATTGGGACACCCATGTCTGCAGGTTGAAGAAAGCCCTCTATGGGTTGAAGCAAGCACCTAGAGCTTGGTACGAGAGGATAGATAGCTACCTGATGAAGTTGGGCTTCACTCGTAGTAACGCTGATTCGAACCTTTACTTCAAGGTTGATAGAGAGAAGCCTCTTATTCTGGTGTTGTATGTGGACGACCTCTTCCTGACAGATGCTGACCCTCTCATTCATCAGTGCAAGAGGGAGCTCGCTGCTGAGTTCGAGATGGACCTAGGACTGATGCATTACTTCCTAGGCCTGGAGGTTTGGCAGAGACCTGGCGAGATTTTCCTATCTCAAGGAAAATACATTGTGAAGCTTCTGGAAAGATTTGGTATGGTGGACTGTAAGTCCGTGTCGACACCAATGGAGTTCAAGCTTAAGAAGTTGAGTGGCAGTGATGTTGGGCCCGTGTTGGCAAATCCTACTGAGTATCGTCAACTTGTAGGGGCCCTGATGTTCTTAGTGAACACCCGTCCGGACATATGTTTTGCAGTGAACACTTTGAGTCAATAGATGGTTGAGCCTCATCACACTCACTGGGTTGGTGCCAAGAATTTTCTTGAGATATCTTCGGGGCACGATAAACCATGGGCTGAGATACACTGTTGGGAGCGTGACACTCCTTGGATATATTGATGCCGATTGGGCTGGCAGTGTGGTGGATCGTAAAAGCACATCAGGATGCTGCTTCACACTTGGATCTGCTTCGATATCATGGATGAGCAGGAAGCAGAAGTTGGTGGCTGTGAGCACCACGGAGGCCGAATACATTGCAGCGAGTATGGCCTGTTGTGAAGCAGTTTGGTTGTGAAAGCTCTTCAATGAGCTGTTCGGGCATGTGCTAGATACCACCGTGATACTTTGTGATAACCAGTGTGGAATTCGGTTGTCCGAGAATCCCATGTTCCACGATCGATCCAAGCATATTTGTATTAGATACCACTTTATCTGGGATATGGTACAGCAAGGCGCCGTAAGGCTCGATCATATAGGAACTGATGAGCAGGTCGCGGATATTCTCACAAAGCCCTTGGGGAAGGTCAAGTTCCTAACCTTCCGTGAGAATCTTGGTATCGTGGAATGATCGTATGCGGAGGGTCCTGTTGGACGATGTGCTCTGGGAGCTCTGGGGGGCTTTGGGGATAGCTTCTTGGAGCTATAAGCAACCACAGGGCTAGGCTTACCAAACCTTGTTGGTGTGCTTCTACCCCACCGTTATGATGATTGAGTTGGTTCACCTCTCATTATCTGTGCCTCATATGCATCCTACCCATTGAGTTCAGGGCTCATGTGAAGTACCTCTCATTTGGCCAGTGAGGTGGGAAAAGCTAGAGACTAGTAGCAAAGACTGATGGACGCATTAGAGATTGCTGTACAATCTTTCTAGGATGGCACGGTCCAACCACTTGATCTGGGATCAAGTCTAGTGAGGTTTTAGACCTCCTACTGACTTTCGGTTAGATAAACCAACTTCGGGTTGGTATGAGACTCTTTGTGAGTCCTATAGAGGTTTTGGACCTTTGGGCTGAATCTGTCAGCCGGGAATGATGTCTTTGTGACTGACCCACTTCTGTTCTGAAATAAAGAAGCCAACAAAGCAAGTTACGATGGGATGACACATGATGTTTGGATTGCACAGGTGGATGGAGTTCTCCCTAGTTGAGAGGGAGTGTTAATTTTGGACAACTAGGTCCAAACTCCATGTTGTGTTGCTCAGATGAAGACACCGATATTTTTATTGGGTTCCTCTTTCGGAGAGGTGCAAGATCGATCTAAAGATCATCTTGATTCGTTGAGCAGAACATTTATTTGAATTTATTCAAGATATGTGCAGGTCGGCCTTAAGGTTTTGTGCCCCAACAGTTGTGTCACACACCCTCACTGATGGATATATATTGGTCAACGTTGGAGGACATTTTCACTCATCTCATCCTCACACATTTCTCTCTCCTCATCTGATTGGTTCGATGTCCTTGGTGGCTCTTCTCTCCACACGTGGGAAAATTCTATCAGCAACACATTTCTGATTTCAGTCTAGGGTTTCTGCAGCAAACTTTGACCAGCATTGACTTTGGTCAATGCAAGGTCAAATCGACTCGAAACTCTCCCAAAATTTCGTTTTTCCTAATTCACATTTTCTGGCACTATTCCCGAGGCAAAACGTTGACTTTGAATTTTCAGCGTTGACCTAGCTATTGCTGCTGTTTGTGTTGACTGTTGTTAGTTGATCGTTTGGCTGTTCTAGAGGGTTGTGTGACATTGCTGGTTGGCTGACCATATTGAGACTTTGCTGGTTGAAGCATCCTGTTGACTGCCGTAACGCACCAACACTCATATATTTCTGGCTTGTCTTCTGTCGATCTACTAGTATGTTCTATCAACATTTTACTTTATTGTTTATGTGATTGCTGTCTAATATTGAAAAGAAAGTAAAGTTGCATCAAGCATAGAACATCTACATAAATTTACATTGATCCTTTGAATGAGATGAAGATCTTTCTTGAAAATAGCTTGAGAGTCTTCCTTGCAAACTTGATTTGACTTTTCACCCAAACTTTGATTTTTTTGCTTCCTGGAGTGTCTCTTTGTCAATTAGCCCTTGAGTTCAGCACTTTAGCTCTGATCCCATGTTGAGAATTTGGAGGGCTAGTGATTAATTCAAATTCTCTTCTTGATAGTTACTTGTGAGGTTACTTATGTCTTTTCTTCGTTAGCTTATTTAATCTTTCATCATGTCAATTATCAGAATACACCAGACACAAGAATTAGGGTCCTAGAGCCAGGGCAAAACCTCTCCCTCTTGGAGAGGAAAACCCACAAGAAATTCTTCTTATAGATTTTCAGATGACAAGTACCATGACCAAGAATTAGAACCTTGACCTATATATGCATTTGAGACCTTGACCTTACTTCTTTGATGTCCTCCAATGTTGATCCTCCTTTTCTTCCCCAAGTTGCATCGTTCTGCACCAACACTTCCTTTGAAAATTCAGTTACTTGAGATGTATATAAGCTGTAATTAGGAAAGTATATCACAGATTTACTTTCCTACTTTCTGTCAGTTTCTCATTGCTCCTTCTCTTTGAAATATCTACAAGATTTGCCCAGACCACTGTTCCAAATTTTTCTTGAACTAGAAATGGATACCAATGTTACCTTTGATAAGCTCTTTCACTTTTGGACAGTCCGCAAACCTTTCTCAATTTGATCCGCACTTTAACATAGGAACACTGCCCTTGAACGTTGCATGTATTCAGACCCTATATGCTGTAACCACTTCTGGATTATACGCACAAGCTTTGATGAACAGTCAGAGATAGTTCGCACTTCTGTTCTAGAGGACTGCAACATTTTATTACACTTAAGATACCACAAGGATGTATGTATCTTTAAACAATCCTGAAACTCTTCAAAAATTCGGACTGAACCTCGTCCAAAATCCGCACTTCTGTTTCAAAGATGACCGAAAATCTTGTCTGCAAATGAACTGCAGAACAAGGGTATATATAGAGATAGTTACACTATCTTTAGGTCAACCTGCCATTTAGCTTGTAGGTCGACTTATCTAACTGTAGGAAGGTCGACTTTAACACATCATTTTAGCTTCTCTTTCAGCGTTGTTGGAGGGCTGAATTAAGCTATTCATTCACGTTTCTTTGGCAAGGTATTGGAGCATTTCTTTAGACTAGATACTTCACATATAAGACACTTAATTACATTTATACCTAGAAGACAAAACCCTAATAGACATCAAGAAGAAGTCTATTAACCTAAAATAAAGTCTTGCTCATGAAACCCATGAAGCAAGTACAACAATTATACATTTTTATTATCTTTGTCTTCTTCTTTACATAAATACATAATTACATAGTCAATATGAAGACCGATCCTAGTTACACTTTTCAACACTTCCTTGCGCAGGCCTTCCCCTGTTCCCCTGCAACTCTGTGTGTGCTGTTGCCCCTTCCCTTCTGCGGCCTCAATTGTCTCCTTGGCACGTCCCCATTTATCTTCTTCCCGTCTCCTCAATGATCTCTTTTGTTCTCCTGTTATCTAAGTGTTCATCCTTGTCGTTGTCCCTTTCTGGTTTGTTCCCTTCTCCCTGCTGTCATCCTTTGCCTTGTCATGGATTCCCCCAATTCCAGTCCCTGCTCTCATTGCAGAGGTAATAAAATCATGATCGATCATGTCAAGGAACTTCTCAATCAACTCAAGGATCAATAACGAGTAGAGCATGCCCTCATCCTTCATCGACTTAGCGAATACAAGAAGGAATTTGAAATCTCAGTAACAAATGTGCTCACATGCAAAACACAATAAACTTCCTCCGAGATGTTATCACCAAAAGGTCTGAAGGCAACTCAAATTCGATGGATCGCAACAGTGGGATTGGGCCTATGGAAGACCGGACTGTAAACAAAAATTAATTGTTCTATCTCACTCAGTGGACTGCTCTTCTGCTAATGCTCTTCTCTGCTCATCTCCTGCGTGCCAGTTTCTTTTATCTCCATGTCAAGTTTTAGCTGTCTTAGATATATCTCAGTTTTCAGAATGCAGTCTTTCGTTATTTGCATCAATTTTATTTCTTCCCAAATTCAACAATAGAAATGAAATGCAAAGTTATATTACTACTCCAGCAATATGTCCGGATCTACAAGCTGAGTGCTATAGGAGGACCAGTTTGTAATGATGTAAAGGATCTCGATGCCAAAATTGCATCAAGATCCTCGTATTATTACTCCATTTTGTTCCCATCAACAATTTTGTATTTGGAAGCTTTGCTTCCCTTTTGGAATATAATATAAAATACCCAACCATGTTAAAAAAAAAGGTGCATATTATAAAGAATCTCAATTCTTCAATCATTCTCTTTGGTCGTTTACTCAGTGGGCCCAAAGTCCTTCTATTTATCTTGGCAACAAGGAACCCTTCTTTGATCCAAAAATCTATGCTCAATTTTCGAGGGTTGTCAATTGGAGTTTGCATCGAATAGTCTCAAATAATATATACGAAATAATATGGCCAATATTAGAACTAGAGGCTCCCAACTTACTTTGCTATCATTCCATGATTACTAGAACACTATTAGTGGATAGTTAAATATCTAGTACTAATTAGATAGTCATATCCAATCTATTAGTGGATACAAACCAAGATATTTACCTCATCGTGCTAGGCAATGTATATTGGAATTTCCATGGGATTTGGTTTATAGGGGTCTGGTTCTATGAGTCTATAGGTCCTTGGATTTTGATTTAGATTTAGAGTCTCCCAATGATCTTTTGGCCTCCTACACCACTCGGCTATTTTAACATTCAAATTCTCAAATGGGTATTATTCAACATTTTTGTGCTCTTAACCTCCTCAAGACACCTTGTAAACGTTTCACATTTCTTGCAAAAGTTTATGAATCCTCGAATGTGGGGTCTATTACTGCAAAATCTAGTAGCCTAGTGCAAAGCCTCACTAGGCACTCTAGGTCTAGGGCAACAATGAGATCAACCACCCTTGTCACCTTAATGGTTGTTCTCCATTAGGCCTCAGAGATTAGTAACCCAAGGAATAGTAGGCTAAATACCCTCCTAGGAACCTGTTAATTAGGCACCCAAGAAATGTGTTCAATAAGGAAGGGCTTTGGGGTTAGTGAGTTCAAAGAACATATGACTAATTCCAAAGGGCTAAGATAAGTCTAGAAGATGCTTAGATAGATTCCAAACACATGCTACATTTATTAAACAATTGATGTTAACACTTAGAACATGCAAAACTTAATAAGAGCAAAGCTTAAACAAAATTTTCTATGGCTGAAATGCACAAAACAACTTGGAAACCCTAGAAGTTGGCCTTAGAATTATGGTTGAAAAATACATAAAAGATGATATTTTTCTTTTGACTTTATAGATGCAAACCCTAACCCTAGATATATGACATTTAAGGTGTTTTATTCTATATAATGCAGATTTTACAAAACCATAACCCTAGTTTACCACGATGAATAAGAAAAAGATAAATTTATAAAAGATTAATACATAATGACTAGTGCCTTCAATCAATTGGGTGTAGAAAATCCACGAAAATTCTGATTTGCTTGGATGAACAAATCTGAAACTAACTTGTAACCCAAGACAAGATTTTTACTACTTAATTTGCAGCGGAATAGGAATAGAAATGACACTATAAAAAACACAAATTTTCTAGGGAACCCAATTGGGAAAAGCCTCTGCTTTATTGATAATTTTATTGATGGAAAATGAGCAACACATCTCTTACAATACAACTTTGTTTCATTGGAAACCAATCTAGTTTTATTTACTTGTCCTAAGCTTGAAACACCTGCAAGATGCCTGATCTGCTTCCCTCAATCTATGCGCATAGGCTGCTCCTATTTAACTATGAAATACCTCCTAATTGCTAGCACAATTTCCAAGGGAAAAATAGCCTCTACCAATCTTGTGCACAAGCTTCTCTTACACACTCTTCCTCTCACAAGTTCACACACACAAACCTGTGATCTCTATTGCTTTGTCTCACCAATTCGTGCCCACAAAACTTCTCATAAACTTTTGTCCTCCTTATAAGCTTTTCGAATAGGCTAAATCTGGAAAATTTTATTTTTGGAACTCAAACTAGTGATTGATGATTTAACTAACTCATGCAACTCATTCGACCTCAATTTAGAACTTGAGGCTCACTCGTTTGTCTTTTCCCAAAATAACTTGCACTAGAAGACAACAACTGAGCCTTCCACTCCTGCATATCAGTCAAACTGCTTCATGAACCGTCCTAACGTCTAGGAACTTGCCCTAATTTTTAGGAATTCGTCCTAACTTTTAAGAACTCGTGCATGTTAAGGAAAACTGCTTCTTGGTTTCTTTGATTAACGCACAAGTCAAAGAAGGATCTTTCTTGCTACTATTTTCAACACTCCCTCTTAGTGAGGAAGGTGCTTCTGGAAGAACCTCGTATGCCTAGATTTGTCTCCAATACTGCCACGTTCTCTACTATTGCAACTGCTCCCTCTAAACTAGAAGATTTCCCTGCTTTCTTTTGCAGAACCTGATCTGAAGACCTGTTCTTTCCCACCATGTTCTATGAGTCCATCTCTTTAGTCATAAGTGGCATGTACCCCGTGTTAGTTTTTGTAGCATCAGATGTGTTATAGCCTTGAAATTTTGTGGAGAGGCTAGAATACATGAGATCTCCAAAACCCATAAATCATTTCTGGAAATTCTGCCTAGAAATGACTTAATTAGATTATTAGTTAGTTTTTAAATATTTCCTTAGTCTAAACTTTGGGAATATGTTTAATTAATCAGAATTAATTAAGTTAAGGTGTGAATGTTCTAGAGATTCACTCGGATCGATTTCAAGTTAATCCTAACCATCGATTAAGATCTAATCTTGGTCGTTGAAGTTTCAACAAATGATTATAAGAAGAAATTGATAGGGCTTGGAGGAATCACTTGCAAAGTTCGATTTCATTGACATATTGATTTCCAGAGTAACAACAGTTAGTTGTTGGAGAGAGAGTCAGAGAGATCGAAGCAGTGTGAGGGGCAGGGACAGTTATTTGGAGGAAATATTTCCAGATCTGGAGAGGCAGCAACAAGAGGGCTAAACTATCCCAAAGAGGCAGCACAGAGGCTGCTTTGCGTAGTAGCTTCAACGAGCAGATAGATTTGGTGGTGAGAAAAATCGTTCTCAGTTCTAGAGGCCAGGCAGAGGTCCCAGAAGGCCGGAGGGACGATTCCCTTAGCAACCAGAGGCAAAATGACTTCATCACAGGCAATTTCGAGCCACACGTGTGGGAGACGGTGCAGAGGCAGCGTAAAGGGGCTCACACTGAGGTTTGGAGGACCAGTTTGCTGAAGGCAAGTCATGCCAAAGATTTCTTGTGGGAGAAGGGTAATTCCCTTCAGTATTTTGCCCAGATTTTCTTGTTGTTTGGATTGCCAGTTGGGCATCCATAGATGTACTCGGATTTCATTGCTACATAATAAAATAAAACCCTCCTCTGCTGCATCGATTTTCCTGAGTTGGGGTTTTTTTGGGGACTTTTGTCCAAAAATAATCGTGTTATTTTATGTGTGTGTGCTAGCATTTCTTCCAACGTTTTATTCTTCTGCAATTTTTATTTGTGAAGGTTGCAGTGTATTTATTTCGATATTTGCCGTAGGAAACAACATATAAATTGTTAAGTAGAATTAACTATGAGGAGAAATAATATCAGTTGTTGCAATAGGATTCCGGTTTGGAATTTTCACATGGTATCAGAGCGCAGATGATCAGCTGGAGAGCTCAGTAGCAGAGAAAACACTGAGTTTCACTGCTCAACGTGAGCAGCAGTTCGAAACCCCAAAGGGCAACGTAGTCACCTTGGCCAAGAGGCCATTTTCTTGAGGAAAATCAATTTTTCTAGGGAGCTACAAAAAAACTCGATTTCTCCAGATCGAGGAATTCTAGAGGCAGAGGGAGCAACCAGTATTTTCTTGCAGAGTAGATCTCTTGCTGGACACAGTGGTTTTGCAATAGTTTGCCAGAGTAGAACTAGCATCGGGTGGAAGAAGAGCACACACTAAGGGAAAATTTTCCTCAGGTAACTTCTACTCTCAAGACGTTCGATTTCCCTTGGAGATCAACAGTGGTTGTGGGTAGAGTTTCTCCCTCCAAAACGGAGTGCGTATAGCTGAGCAACAACTGAGCAGAAGGTAGTGCTTATAGCTGAGAAACAACTGAGCAGAAGGGAAGAGGAGATTTTCAATATTCTTGTTGAGATGGCCACAATTGGGCTTTGAGATCAGGACAGGTTGGATGGAGCTTCCAACTATGTTATCTTGAAGGCAATGATTTCCTAACTTCTAAATGAGTTTGATCTCAAGGCGTATATTGATAATGTGGCAACAGTTTCGACAGATGTAGATCAACTCAAAGAGTACATAAATGAGATGGCACAGGCAAAGAGGTTGATCCTTAATGGTGTTCAGGATCACATTGTATCACACACAACGACCAAAGAGATGTGGGATACACTTTCCACGCTATACCATGGCACTTCTGAGCAACAGAAGATGTACTTGGAGGAGAAGCTGAGATGCGTCAAGATGCAGAAAGGGGAACGCATAGATTCCTTCCTCACTAGGATTCAGGAGATTCGGGATCAACTTGCAGCTATTGGGGCAATGCCTCAACCCACAGAGCTAGTACGATTGGCCCTCAACAGTGTCTCCGAGGAGTGGCAGGTATTCGTCCAAAGTATTTTGGGCAGAGAAACCTTGCCAAAATGGGACAGGATGTGGGCAGGCTTGCAATAGGAGGAGTTGAGGCGAGACTTGATGAAGAGCACCATCAGTGACAACAACAAGAGTGGGTCGAAGCAGGTGAAGGAGGAGGAGAATGTGGCCCTCACATCGAAGGGTCCCAGTTAGGGACAGGGGGAGCAACGTAGGAAGAAGAAGGACCTGTCAAATGCCAAGTGCTTCGGGTGTGGCGAGCTAGGCCACTACAGTACCCAGTGTCCTCTCAGGAAGAAGGACAAGGAGGAGAAGCAGGACTAATAGGCAACTTCTGCCGAGATCGATAGGCTGTCCTCCAGGCTGGAGGAAGACTTTGCCATGTTTGCAGACATACCTCCAAGAGTGAGGTGGAGCGACTTGGTTTTGTAACCTCAGAGCGCTATAGATAAGCAGGATTCTTGAGGAGGTCCACCTCTTGAATCAGTACTTGGCTACGAGGGCCCACATTATTCAGTAGCAGGATGGACCAGTGGCAGTTGGTGCAGTCAGATGCCAGAGTGACAGATGCAGAGTCTAGTAGCAGTCAGATGCTGGGGAGTGCAGTGCAGTTGGCACAGTGTAAATTCAACAACAATGCAAATATTAGTAGTAGTGATGACTCGGGTGACAGATGCATCATACTGAATACATTTGGTTCAGGATTTCGGATGCTTCTTAGTTGTAGATGTTGCAGTTGCAACAACAACATATGAGAGGGAGTTGCAATGCAAATGCAGTGTTGGCAGCAGGGTCAGCAACAACACAAATGCAACGCATATCAGAGTTGCACAGTGGTTGCTGGGCAACAGTGGCCAAACATTAGCAACGTGACATGAGATGGTGCAAAGACAGTGTGTTGTGGCACCAGTCGCAATATTAGAACACATTCCTCGCTAAGAGGGAGTGTTAGTTTTTGTAGCATCATATGTGTTTTAGACATGAAATTTTGTGGAGAGGCTAGAATACATCTCCAAAACCTAGAAATCGTTTCTGAAAATTCCGCCTAGAAATGACTTAATTAGATTATTAGTCAGTTTTTAAATATTTACTAAGTCTAAACTTAGGGAATATGATTAATTAATCAGAATTAATTAATTCAAGGTGTGAATGTTCCAGAGACTCACTCGAATCGAATTCAAGTTAATCCTAGCCATCAATTAAGATCTAATCTTGGCCGTTGGAGTCTCAACAAAGGATTATAATAAGAAGTCGATGGGGCTTGGAGAAATCACTTGGATAGTTCGATTTCATTGGCAGATCGATTTCCAGAGTAGTAGTAGCTAGTTGCCGGAGAGAGAGTTAGAGAGATCAAAGCAGTGTGAGGGGCAGGGACAATGATCTAGCGGAAGTATTTCCAGATCCAGAGAGGCAGCAGCAAGAGGGCTGAATTATCCCAGAGAGGCAGCGCAGAGGCTTTGCGCAGTAGCTTTAGCAAGCAGATCAATTTGGTGGTGAGAAAAATCGTTCTCAGTTCCAGAGGCCAGGCAGAGGTCCCAGAAGGTCGGAGAGACGATTTCCTTAGCAGCCAGAGGCAAAACGGCTTCATCAAAGGCAGTTTCGAGCCACACGTGTGGGAGACATCGTAGAGGTAGCGCAGAGGGGCTCACACTGAGGTTTGGACGATCAGTTTGCTGAAGGCAAGTCGTGCTAGAGATTGCTTGTGGGAGAAGGGTAATTCCCTTTAGTATTTTGCCCAGATTTTCTTGTTGTTTGGATTGCCAGTTGGGCATCCATAGATGTACTCAGATTTCACTGCTGCATAATAAAATAAAACCCTCATCTACTGCACTGGTTTTCCTGAGTTGGGTTTTTCCGCAGACTTTTGTCCAAAAATAACTGTGTTATTTTATGTGTGTGTGCTAGCATTTCTTCCAGCGTTTTATTCTTCAGCAGATTTTATTTGTGAAGGTTGCAGTGTATTTATTTCGATATTTGCCATTCGTTCCATTTGAGAAGAAGAGCCAACAAAGCAAGTTACAACAGGATGACGCACAATGCTAGATGAAAGTACACGATGGTACTGATGGATGGCACTTGTGTACAGATGGAGTTCTCCCTAGTTGAGAGGGAGTGTTAATTTTGGGCAACTAGGTCCAAACTCCATGTTGCACTGCTCATATGATGGTGGTCATATTTGTTTTGGATTCCTCTTTCAGAGAGGTGCAAGATTGATCTAAAGATCATCTTGTTTGGATGAGCAGAACATATATTTTGAATTTATTCTCTACACATGTGCAAGGTCGGCCAGATTTGTAATGTAGGCTAACAAGCCTAATAGATGTGTCACACACCCTCATTGATGGATAGAAATTGGAGAAACTTGGAGGTCATTTGCTCATCATCTCGTCACACATCTCTCATTGTGATCTGATTGGTTCAATAGCCTTTGGAGGCCTCTTCCCTTCACACGTGCGGAGCTGAAGTTGCTGAAATTTGCGGATCTGTTTAGGGGTGTTTTTGTAGAGCGTTGACCAATGTTGACCGTGGTCAACCCTTGTCCATTTGACCTCAAATCTTTGCTGAAATTTTGATTTTTAGAGGCTGTACAGCTCGGCACAAAAATCGAGGGAAAAGGAGATGTTTGATCGAAGCCCTAATTTGCAGCGTTGACTGTCCTGCGTTGAATTTTTGTTGACCAATGTTGACTTTTGATGAGCTGTCTTTGAGGGCTGTGGGTGTGACACTTGGAAGATTCGCTGATCTAAAAAAGACTTTGCTCGCTGAAGCATCCTGTTGACTGCCGTAACGCACAATATCCTATATCTTTGCTAGACAAGAAGAATTGTAAAATCTGATCTATATTATTGGCTTGTCTTCTGTTGATCTATTATTGTGTTCTATCAACATTTTACTTTCATGTTTATGTGATTGCTAAATTGAATCAGGCCTAAGAAAGATTGAAGTAAATTTGCATTAAGCATAGAACACACCATGTCATTCTAAATTTAACAATTGTCTATACGTAGGATCCACCAAATTTGAATTTGAAGTCAACACCTTCTTCAGATTGGTTATCGATGTAGCTGTAGGTTTATAATCCTCCATCTTGAATCTCCTCAAGATCTCCACTTCATACTTTCCTTGACCAAGGAATATCTCACTTGACCTTTGCCAAACCTCTAACCCTAAGATGTAATGCATCAACCTGATGTCCTTCATATCGAACCATGTAGCCAAGTTTGCCTTACATACTTATGAGCTTCTCTACCCCTGGGAGAAACAAGTCATCCATGTACAACACCAAGATGAGTGGATTGTCTCCAACAAGTATGAAGTACAGTTGGGATTTGCTTCATTCTTGGTAATGCCCATACTCAATAAATATCCATCAATCCTTGAGTGTCACCCCTTGGGTACGTGCTTGAGTTTTTATAAGCGCTTCTTCAGTCTGCACAGATGAGACTCTCTCCCATGTACCTAAAAACCCTAAGGTTGCTTTATATACACCTCGTCAATCACCCCATTGAGTAATGTTGTCTTGACATCCATTGATTAATCCTCACCTCATGACTGAAGCAATAGATAAGACAACTCTAATGGAATTATATCTGGTAACTAGAACAATGTCTTCTCATAGTCCACTCTCTCTTTATGGGAGAACCCTCTTGCCACTAACCTTGCATTGTACTTCTATATGTTACCATTTGCAACATGCTTTATCTTGAAGACCCACTTGGAACTTACCATTGACTTGCCCTTCGGGCTTGGCACAAAATCCCGTACATCATTGCTTATAATATAGTTATGCACCTCCATCATGGCATCCCTCCAAACTTGTTGGTCTGCTGCCTCCTGAAAACTGAAAGGTTTGGAATCAATAAGTGCTATGTAGTTTGGAAATTTCCTCAGAGGTCAATTAACCTTGAATATTCTCCCAAGAGCCTCCACATGCTCTTGAGCATCCCTCAATGTCTGCTCAAACCATCAAGGTCTCTTGGTAGACGAGGCCAGGATGTGTTGCTGACTCCTCCTCACCTGAATTCTCATTCCTTGAACTAGAAGTAGCCGATGATCGCTACTCATTCTTTGGAGCCTCCCACACCTCATCCTTTCTCACTAGAAGTGGCTCTTGAGACTTCTTGGATGTTAGATCCTCCTCGAACTTCACATCCCTACTAACCACTGTCTTCCTCTTTGTTGGAATGAAATTTTTGTATGCCTTTAGAGTCTTGCTCTACCCCACAAATTTGCCCTTGTCTCATAAGGGTTGTAAGTTTTGTCCTTTTCTCCATACAAACATGAATGTACATTGGACAACCAAAGATGTGAAATTGCCCTATCTTTGGCTTCACCCCTATGAATGCTTCCTTAGGAGTCTTTCCCCCCAAGATCCTGTAAGGACTCCTGTTCTAAACATAAACTGCTGCATTG
This sequence comes from Pinus albicaulis, assembly GCA_034641835.2. Classification (NCBI taxonomy): domain Eukaryota; kingdom Viridiplantae; phylum Streptophyta; class Pinopsida; order Pinales; family Pinaceae; genus Pinus; species Pinus albicaulis. The sequence goes on from CM076584.1 coordinate 1,560,494,144, forward strand.
AATGCCTCTACTCAAAGAAACATAGGCAAATCCTGGTCTTGAATCATTGCCTTGGTAGCTCCTATGCTGGATTGGTTCTTTTTCTTTGCAAACCTATGTTGTTGGGTTTGTTAGACTCCTATATTTCATAGTATCACCAGGTGACTGATTATTGCTTAGATTTCCATACTGAAAATAATATTCCATGGTCATCATTTATTTTCAGGAAAAGGGGAAATCCTAACTGTCAAGAGCTTCAAAAGAATCTATTGTGCTTTTCAGTTCAGTAGAAGGTGAAAATGTTGCTGGTAAGTTAAAAAAGGAGTAACATTAGACCATTAGCAAAAGCAAAGGAGTAGTGAGGACCATTGGATCTGAGCATCAACGACGAAGATTATAATCGCAAGTTTTACAATATAACCGTGGGAGGTAAGTGTTATAAAAGTGCCGAAGTGCGATGTGCGGGACTGGCGGGACTCGGTCGCAAATCACAAAAGGTAAAAGATAGGCGTGGAGGTAAACGGTAATGTCCGCGAAGTGTGATGTGCGATGCCAGGTGGGACTCGATTGCAATTGCAAATCGCAAAAGATAAAAGATAAGTGTGAATGGCAAATGTTAAATACAATGAAGTGCGATTTGCGATACCAGGTGGGACCCGACCACGATCGCAAATCGCAAAGGATAAAGGATAAGTGCTAAGGAAAAGGTAAAGACAGCGGGATGCGAAGTGCGATACCGACGCGGATGCGATGCGACTTCATCACTGAAATCTAAACACTTTCAGGTCCAGGTAAATGAGTTGTTTAGGATGTTTCGTGGAGGGGGTCGAGTCTGGTCCCACCTGTGTGCCATGCCATTCCACCTCTAATCGCCCTCCACCGTTCGTCCTTCTCCGCTCCTCTTCTCCACATCCGATGGTCCTTAACGCTTTTCGCACCCCCCTCGGCCTTCGAACTTTAAACCATGAAGGGGGGGGGGGGGTTCGAAATGGGCGATATCCATTACTGCCCACTCCTCCACGTGTCGCACCCTCACAATTTCACACCCCCCCTCTCTATTACTGCTTACCACTTGTGGCCCCCTTCGAAAAGCTGTTTCCGCCGTCCTCCATCATCCGTCCACGTCCGCTAACCGCCATCCCTCCACGATCGGGCGGATGTTGTTTGTGTGCGGTTTTGTGAAGAAAAGGGGCTAATCCGTCCACGATCCACCATTTACTTGAGAGAAGTAGTAAGAGTCGATTTTGGCAAAGGGCGTTCATATAAAACTGTCATAGTATACCAGCAGAAGCAGAAAAGACAACAAGACACACCAGCACCAACATCAATAAATGAAAGTAGCCAGCGCTGCACCAGACTTAATTACCCAACGTCGATCTTTTGAAAAGCATGGCCAGATGTCAGAGCCATCAAAGCTTTTAGATCCATAAAGAGCTGCTCAAAATTAATTATACAGGCGATATGTTGTCAGAGATCTTTTGCTCAAGCCTTGCATGGCCATGCCTGTTTTATTTCAGTTGTTTTGTAATAAATGAAGTTTGACCCAAGTAGATTAGGGCTACCGACTCAAGTTCTAGTTAAATACTGCTCGAATTTTCATTATCAGGGGTGGAACCTTGTTAGACTCTGTGTTGTAAAAGATCATTGTATTGGGGCACTGTAACTGTTTTGAGCTGAGCATCAATAATAAAGAGACTGTTCACTAGATTCATGAGCTATGTTAATGGTGATGTTCTTTCCTCTGTATTAATGTTTTCCTCTATCTTTTCATGCTGTGCATCAGTTTCAGATTAGGATTTGCTGAGAGAGCACCTTAATTCTGTCTGTTTTTGTTATCTTATTGTTTTCCTTTGAAGTATAGTTAAAGAATTCTTAACTGTTCTCTAGCTATTATTGAACTCACTGCTTTCTTTCATCTCATATTCACACTGCCAGTAAGATCCAGTCTGCATAGTTAGCTTGCCCTGTGAATGCCCCTTGAAAATGTTGATGCACAATTCAGCCTCTTATGACTCCATAGCCCAATGGATTAAGTTTCATAGCTCTGTCTGTCCAACCACCCAACCAATCAAAAATCAAAAATAAAAAATCATTTAGAATAGAGAGAGCCCTCTCTGAGTCTAGGAAGGCTAGGTCCTGGACTCCAAAGTGGTTTGATGTTGTCTTCTGTCGTTTGTTCTTGCCAATCATACAAATTACGGAGGGTTAACAGAGTTTTTTACCCGACTGTCATCTCCCTCTTGATCCTTGCCTCTTTACATAAATCTTTGAAGTCATTGGAGATGTACTCTCCCCCATTATTCAAATTTCAACCTTAAGAAATTTCTCCTCTACTTTGTCTCATTCTCTAGCTAAGTGTTGAACTCATAGAACCCACTAAAGACCTCATCCTTGGTCTTCATGAAGAAGATCCAAGTTTTCTTGTAAAGGTCAGCTCTGAATGTGACATAGTATAGTGACCGCTATATTGATGCCACTGATATTGGTCCACACACATCTGAATCAATAGGATCCATGATTCCCTTGGACATGTTCTTGCTGCTTGGAAAAACAACCTTGGCATTCTTGCCAAGTGCATACCCTTTGCACACACCCTGTTGGTCAATTTTGAACTTTGGAAGACTAGTGACAGTCTCCTTTAGAATCAACGTCTTGTAGTGCAAGTGTCCCATCCTCTTGTGCCACAACTCACACATATTGTCACTTCTGCGTACCAAAGCTTGTATTGGCTTCCCCTGCAACTTGTAAAGACTTCCCTCTCTAATCCCAATGACCTCTGTTGAGTCAGGATTAGCTCCCTCTACGCATATGAGTATTTGTCCTTTTTGAAACATCACAATAGGGTCCTTTTTGAAACATCACAATAGGGTCCTTTTTGAAAGTGTATCCAACCTCATAGGTCTTCATATGGAGAAATTAGAATTTCATATCCTATTCAAAATTTGGCAAACTTAACAGTTTTCAGAATTTCATTATTATTTTAATTAGATCTGTAATGTATGAGGGTATGGAATTGGTAGTTAATCAAGAGCACCGAGCCTTTTATGTACCTCCATGTTAGTGATATTGCTTGTTGGATTCCTTTGTCATGGCCTTAGCAAAAATGTACCATTCACTTAAACCAAAATCATTGATTGGGCATGTTAGGCTTTTTGTAGCATATATTAAAGCTTGGATGAAGTAGTTTTCATCAAAATTGGGTGGTGTTGGCTGATGTCTGTAGATGATTGGGGTAGAGGCAAAGGGTAATACTAATGATAAGGATCTCAATATAAGTGATGGTTGAACAATTCTTGTCATTTATGCTTTTTATTTAAATGTTCTTGCTTATTTATTCATAATGATTTCTTACCAAGTTTCAATATATATATATATATATATATATATATCATGTTTTCCCATTTCCAAAATTTTTGGGGGTTGTCATGCAACTTAGATTCTTAAGCCTTGCCTTGAGTCTATGACAGGAGTAGAGGAGATAAGCACACCCTGCTAAAAGTCAGGGTGTGCTGTATATATATATATATCATGTTTTACCATTTCCAAAATTTTTGGGGGTTATCATGCAACTTAGATTCTTAAGCCTTGCCTCGAGTCTATGACAGGACTCAGAGGAGATAAGCACACCCTGCTAAAAGTCAGGGGACAACCTCATACTAAGAATTTTAAATCACCAGTTAGCATAGTCCACATATTCAAACAAAACTGACCCCAGTTCACGGCTTGTTAGTTTAATTCTGGATTCAAAGCAATTTTTATTGAACTGGGCTTCCTGATGCTTTTTTGATTTGTTTTGGAATTTTGTTAGACCTGAATTTTGGAACGAACATGTTATATATTGTGTCGGCAAAATGAAATCTACTAAAACATAGCAATAAGGAAACTAATGCATATGGTCCCAGTAAACAAAAATATTTCGTTGTACCCATTTCGATAATGGTTTTTTTAGCATGAGTTTGGAACATGATGGCCACGTTTTGGTAAAACTTTTGGAATAATAATTGTTTGTTTCTAGAAACACTCTTCTCATGATATAGCAATTTATTAATTTAAATAGCTTCTCTAAAACATTCATAGTGTGCGTGCTTGTATTCATGCAGGTTGGGTTGCGCCTGTTGTTGAGTCCTGTTGTTTCTAATGTTGTCGTTCGAACAGCGTGGTGAGTTTTGACAGTGTATACTCCAACCTAGAAATGTTTAGCTATATCATATTTATACATGGTGAAAACTTTCATCAAATGCTCTTAGGGTATAATGTCACTTTATCATTTTACTATGTGTACATCATTGATTTTCTGTGGGTTATCAGTGAAGAGTACATGCTGTACTGTGAACTTGCTTTGGTATATGTTTCACAATCTTAACATTGATGTTTCAAGTATTTATGTGTCAAAGAGAGCAATATCAAAAGAAAAGGAAATCAGAGGTGATATGAGTGTCCATTTTTTTCTTTCAAAATATCATGCTATGTTGCACAAGTTTCTGGAATGTGGGAAAGCCCGGAACATGGGTAATCGTATCTGGTACAGCATGAAGGATCACCTAAATTTGCAGGGAATGATGGGTTGGGAGCAAAACTATTATATATTTGTAATGAATATAAAAAATTAAATATTATTAAATAATGATTGATAGGTCATGTAATTAGTAATAATGAAAGGTCATGTATCTTATAAATGACATGACTCTTAATGAAGGGGCACTCCCGCCTAGGTATATATACAAGACCCTTGTTTGGTAATCATATCATATCAATTCTCCGATACATTATTCAATATATATTTTATCCTCAATAGGTTTCTTTATTGTTTTCCAAGTATTTTGTGTACTTTAATAGTGAGCCATATTTGATTATCACATTTGGTATCAGAGCCTCGTTTTTTGATCTCTGCATTTGGCCACACTCTTATTAGAGCTACTCTGATCCAACAATTGGTCAGGGTTTTATCTGACTTTGGTCTTTCACCACCATTGACATTTGGCCATTAAAAAAATAATAAATCAGAATTATATTGAAGAAAGGCTACTACTCCGCCAATTAAAAAAAAATTCTCACTAAGTTCACCATTGTAAAAAGCCCCCATTTGGAAAAAGTTAAAAAAATAATAAAAATTAAGTGTGTAGACCTAGGATAACTAGACGATTATGTTTTTGTGTTTATTTTGTAACCTGTTGTAGCCGTTACAACACCCTCCAAAATTTTTCCCCTTTTTAATTTTTGAGCCCCTAACCTTTTGAAAATGGAGTCAAGCCTAATTTCACTCTTTCAAAATCCCAAGTCGCTAAATCACAGAATTGGTCAGCTTATCTAATTTGCGACCCTGCGACCTTGCGACCCCTCAGGTCGCAAAGTCGCAAGGTCGCAGGGTTGCGAGGTCGCATATCTCATCTACTTAACTCATTTGCGACCTTGCGACCCTCATTTATTGTCCACACGTGCGACCCCTTTATATATAGAAGAGTCGCATAGGTCGCATTCGACCTACGCGACGGAGAAAGAAAATGCCTCTGACAAGCCAGCTGGAGCGCATTTTTCCCGGGTAAGTTGCCTAATCCTCCTGTTGTTTCTTTTTTGATTGATCGTTGCCTCCATTACCCTCACCGTAGCCTATTTAAAACTCAACCTAGCTTCTGTTTAAACCTTCCACGAATCCTGTTGCTATAGCTTGCTCCTCCCCATAGCTTAACTGCCCTTTGCACCTCCTCTGGAAGCCTCCCTTGCATCAGTCTATTCAAGTTCCCTTTCCAGCCCTTTCCAATGAGGAACTTCATGCATGCTTTCCACTTGATGTGTCACCTTACCTCCCTTTTTTTGGTTAAAAGCAAGATGAAGGTCTTCGTCGTCGCGTAAATCATCTGCCAAGCCCTAGAGCGACCCGCGACTCCGCGACTTCGGTCGCAGGGTCGCTAGGTCGCATATTCGTGAAAGTTGAGTGACGGGACTTCGCGACTCAGTGACCTTGCGACCTGGTCGCGAGTCGCTAAGTCGCTAGGTCGCATTTCCATGAAGATCTAAACCGGCGTGACCCCGCGACTCAACGACCTAGTCGCAAGTCGCTAAGTCGCTAGGTCGCTTTTCTGTGAAAGTTTAAACCAACGCGACCTAGCGACCCAGTCACAAGGTCGCTAGGTCGCAGGTTCATCCATTTCCTTGAAAATAGTTGAGCAGAGGTAGGAGCAGCCCAAGTGTTTATAAATATGACATCTGTCTTATCGTGGGATTGTTTTATGAACATGCCAGGGAACCTTGAAGCCGAGCTAGAGTGCATATCCATTTCGTCAGCCTCAAGTGATATGGGGCCTTCGGCAGTTCACAAAAGAAACAAAAGCCCTGAGATAGAAATCTCAGAGGAGGAAATACCTCTTTCTCCTCCCCCTATCTATGGAGACACCGCCTGCACATTCGGCAAAGGGGACAGTAAGAGTTGGTATCAGGTGTACCAAGAACTCACTAAGCCTGAATTTCCAGAGGACCTCCCAGACCGGCAAGTGTATGTTCAAGTTAAAAGATCCAAGCTCCACTGCGCGGGGGCCCATTTGCCTATATTCCCATGTGTAGAGATGATCGAGTGGATCTTGCAAAAGGTCGACCCCAAGATCTGGGTTATTCGGGATCATTCCGGGAAGTCATTCGCGAATCTGAAGGGACAAGATGCAGAATTCTATTGTGCACTTCCCACCCGAGAACAAACCTTCATTGAGGAGTGGGCCACCACTCATGCAGTTCCCATTCCCGAGACCTTAAGAGGATGGTGGGAGGACTCAGAGAAGTTCTGGCTCAAGAAGGACCAAGAATATCAGACAGCAGGTCTCAAGAAGGTCTACAAGCTTGTACCTGCAATGTTATGTAGGATGTATGGTCGTCCAGATGCAACCACTTTCAACGGCGCTTGGGTTTCCCTGATGCACGCTGTCACTGTGTACGACACTTGCTTCAATTGGGCCAACTTGATAATGGCGGCTCTCAGATCGAACATATATGCGGCACTAGCACCTAATGAAGGCTATGCATCATAATTTTATATGGCATCTTATCTGTTGGATGCAGTATGTGCAAGGTGCCATTTTGAGGGGTGGGCACACAATTGGGATTCGGAGCACGGCAGTCCAATTCACAAAGATTTAATGGTGTTCTGGGATTCCAGATATAAGAAAGACACGGAGTCAATCACGCACAGCTTCATCCCCGCTCTCTACGGGAAACTATTTGGAAAAGACACCCCGTGCATGTCCGGGCGAGCCATGGAGACGATAACCCGAGTGGCCCACTGGTTTCCTGACGCGGATAGTACTTTCATCCGAGTTTTCGAGTCACTCAAGGCTCCTCATGCACTGCCCCAGTTCGTGATCGACAAACTCCTCCTCCAAGAAACATGTTAACAGATGTCGGGGGGTTTTTCAAAAGTTCTCACTAAGGGCAAGAAGAAGCCATGGCCCACTCTGCCGCTCACTATCGGCTCCTACACAGTGAAGGATTTCATGGAAGTAGAGGCAGAGGCCGAGCAAGTTCGAGGATTTTGACTACCTCCTGTGTCACACCAGACGTATGATCCTGAGAAAATCATCCCTGCCCACTGCAAGCGTTCCAAATTTAAATGGAGTTACCAGCATACTGATTGCCCAGCTGAAGATAGAGTCAAGAACTGGTACAACAAAGACAGGGAGGCCGCTCCAGAGGAATCAACTGATCAGGAAGATCAGGACAACCAGACTTTAGAAGAAAGAATCCATACGCTGGGAGGAGCCTCATCTTCCAAAGCCAAGAAGCAAAGTACCGGTACGGGCCATAACTCTTCTGCCCAGCGAAGAGAAAAGGAGGCTAAAGCTCAACAAGAAGCCAAGGAGAAGGCAAAGGAGGAGGAGGACAAACGAAAGAAGCAACTGAAAGAAGAACAAAGAAAGAAGCGGGCAGAGGAAACCCGCAAGAAAAAGGAATAGGAACAATGGAGGAAAGAAGAGGAAGAAAAGGCAGAAGCTGAGTGCCAGCTAAAGATAAAACAGGATAAGGCAGAAGCTGAGCGCCAGCTAAAGGAAGATCAAGCTAGAGCAGAAGCTGAGCGCCAGCTAAAGGAAGATCAAGATAAAGCAGAAGCAGAGCGCCAACTAAAAGAAGAACAAGATAGAGAAGAAGCAGAGCAAAAGAGGAGGGAGGAAGAAAATCGGAAGTAAAGGGAAGATTCCTCCAAGGGAACCGAAGGCAACAAGGCACCTCCTCCAGAGACAGAGAATCAAACGGAGCTACCACACATCGAGGTACCCCAAACAACTCCTACAACCAATGTGCGTTTTGCTCTCTCGGAATTGGGTACCTCCAAGGATCTAGATGAGGGAGTGCTTGATCTGACAAGACTTACCTATGATCAGTTTACACACAAGATCAGGTAGGAGAAGAGAAGATGTTTGGCACGGGACCTTGCTGCACCCCTTACAGTCACCACAGAGAAGGATATAGTCTTGGGTACCAGGACCAATCCGGTTATGATCGCATCAGCTGGTACCGCTTTTGCAGTAGGCACCGAGGAGAATGTAAGCAGAATGAGTAGAGAAATTCTGTTCCTGCAGAATAGACTACAGGCCTCCGAACAAAAGACAACTAAGTCGGAACAGGAAAAGAAGGCGCTACAAGAAGAAATCCAACATCTTCAGGTTAAGAATGTCCCTATTAATGAAATACCACTCACTATTCAAGGAGAGTTGGTCACTTTGGAGGCCACCATGAAGCAAGTATATGAAGAACTGTTCACAATAAAACAAACCGTCGCGCCACTATTGAAAGCACAGGCAGAAACCAAGAAGAGGAACACACAGCTAAAGGAAGCCTCTATTGCTTTGGACAAAATTCTAGAATGGTCGAGCATGTATCCATAAGCTCCGGACACCTTGCCTAGAAAAGATTGGATTGGCACCCAAAATGACAAGGTTCAAATACGGATAAAGGTTCAATCCAAGGAGAAGCTCATCAAGGATTTGGAGAAAGTAATGTCCGCATATGAACATTTGATTAGCGGCATTGACTCAATGGCCAAAGTACACGACATTCCTTATCTGGGTGCACTGGGCGAAGAGAAAATGTGGGAGGAAGTCACCAAAGATATTCAAGCATTTTTACAACCCATAAGGCAAGCAACCGCCTCTCAAGACTTGCCGGCATCACAAGAAAATCTGGTTCAATTCATCGTGACACCGGTCCGGATCTATACCAAACTGGCCTCCCTGTCGAACCAGATCATAATCAAGAGAGACACTTTGATCCCAAATGCTCTCGAGTGCCTTCACAGGTTGAGAGAAGATATGCCTCAAGTCTCTCCAATGGCTGCGGATTATCGAGCATGGCGAAGTTACATTAAGGAACAACAACAGGTAGATGTCCCTGATCTGGCAATCACCCAACTACTTCCATGACCAAGTCAAGTATTGCAACAAATAAAAGAGGTCGCAGGTCGCAACAAACAAGGGGGGTCGCAGGTCGCAGAAAGGGTTAAGGTCGCAAGTCGCAACTTCCCTCGGGTCGTAGAGTATGTCAACGGTCAGGAAGGCGAAAAGTCAGGGATACCCAAGGGTCAATTTTGTCCATAAATACTCCCTTCGGGGAATTGTAAAGGATCTTTTTTTTGGGACTCCAAAGGAGCAAAGAGAATTGAATAGCATTGGATGCACTTTTCTAAGAATGAATACAAGCACTTGTTTTGATTCCACTCTTGGATCCGATGAGGATTAATGTGTTAACACTATGAATATTTTGTCTTATGTATTTGATATCTTTATGATTAAGTAATCTGCGTTTTCTGCTTATGTCATTTATACATTTCAGCTCACTAAATGTGTTAATGATGTTAGGTTGTTTATTTAGAAGATGTTAGCAACTCCGTTACTAACATTTATCTTATCTCTTGAGACCGCTTAAGGAAGTGAAGGGTGCTCTAACCATAAAGAACTATTTTTTCTGTGGTTTGAACAGCTTTTACAAGCATGACCCTAATGATGTGTTGCTAACAACATTTCCTTTGGCCGCATGCTTTAACTCATCTTGCTATTTTGTAGTGTTTTATGTTCATTAAGATTCATCACCCATTTGTCTTGTACCTTCCGAATAATCGTGTGTTCATAGGTCTGCAGGGCTCGTTTATGTCCGAGAAAAAGGAGTATTCAACAGTAGCCAGACCCACACCCCGGATGGGATCCCTATCACAAACGGTTTAGAGTCTAATCGAGACTTTTTACCGGGGAGATCCCTTACTGTTGGCCGGACATCTTTTCCCGTCAACATAACCTTAGAAGGGCTTCTACATTTCCTCGATGTCTTAGCATGTAAAAGATATTTGATTGCCTCTTTAGGTGCTTTCTTGGTGGAGTAAGTGATTTTATGATTCTTTCCTAAGTTTGACTTAGGAAAAGTACAATAATTAATCTAATTAATTATTGTGGACTATTAGGTCAAAGTTCTAGGGGTAAATAATAAAATTATTCAACTGACTAGGATATAATCTCAACTGTTGATCTCAAGTCATGCTTAGGATATAATTTTAGCCATTGATCACTTAGGAGATTAGGGTTAGGAATTTTGACTTAATGAAATTATAAAATAAGTCTAAGGGAGAGGTGAAGATACATTATGTTGATGAACTGATTTTGTTGAGAGCGAGAGGCTTGATTAGATTGAAGAGAAGTGAAGAGAATTACAACAGGGAATTACGGGAGAAAATTTCAGGGAAGCCGAAATCAAGAAAGAGAGCGGTTAAGTCAATTGAAGAGGAGGGCCGAAATAATCAGAGGCCGAATTAGTCAAGTGTGTATGGGCTGTATGAGGGAAAAGAGGGGTCGAATTGCTGGTGAGGGAGGCAAAATTTTCCAAGGGTTGAGTTGCTTCAGTAGTGCTGATTTCCAAGTGCCTGTTCCACTCATTTTGTCAAAGTTCTGAGGAAGCAGATGTACCAATTTTTTCAAAGGATCGAGATTATCAGGCCATTAGTGTATTGAGTCATTGTAAACCCATTCTGCAAAATTCGTAATGTAAATGATGCTAGTTGATGCAGGAGCATTTAGACCCAGCCAGCAATGTGATGGTGTGATCACATGTTGTGGCTAACAAAGGATTGGAAGACAAGTGGATAGTTAAATTTTAGTTAATTTAAATGTATGTGAGTAGTTTATTTGTTGTCAAATTCTGAGTAGAAAAGGGAAAAGTGGCAAGTTGATCCTCCCTGCGTGGAGATCAAGCCATGTAGTTTAGATTATTTGGTTATAATAGGATTTGAGGGATTTAAAAATATTAATTTAGAGTTTGTTGAGAAAAGAGTGGAGTTGAAGAGAGACGTTAGGAGAGAGTGAATTTTTTTTGGATCTGAACCAAATTGATTCTTGAATCCGTTTTTATATAAAATTGTGATCTTTTGAATAATTTTTGGATGTCCCCCCACCAAGGGAATATTGGAAATTTAAACAAAAAATAGACCCTTGGATCTTGGTGGTTAAGTCAAAGTCAAAATTTTGAGGAAATTAGCTTAAAATAATTATTTTTGAGCTAATAAAAAAAGGGCTAAATGAGAAATTCGAAAATTCCTCAAAAATAAATATTTTCAACGATAGAGATTAAAGGATCATCAAGGATTTAACGACGACTGTGATTATTTTGACGAGGATCAAACCAACTAGCCGTTATTTTTCCACTTGGAGGATTTATCTGTAAATTGAGAGTCATTTGTGTCTCAAGCCATGGGATGTTTGGCTAATGTAATTCTGCAGAAAAGCTGATGTAACGCTATTGTCCCATTGGGAACGTTTTTTGAATCATAATAAAGACTTTGGGGTGTAGTTCATGGTGTCTATGTTCTACTGATTTGTGGTATGTGCTGGGTACGGACATTCCTATATTGGGTTTAAGTTTTTAAATTAAATCGTTATTTCATTGTAGATGATAAGAACACTCTATTGATAAGTTTTGGGCTTATCTTAGATGATCCAGTTCATTGTTGTTCTAAGGGTCTACGCTTGAAGAATTATATAGTGTTTGCAGTTTGCCCAATCCTTGGGCTCCAAGTTCACAAACTATGGGCACAGGTTAACCTTGTTTGGACTTCAAATATTTTTATGGTTTTTCTAACTTCGCTAAAGTTGTAGCTTGCATTTATTCTTCAAAGTACATCTAGCTATTTATCAACAATCTTCAAAAAATTTATTTTAAAAACATTGTATATTTGCACATTTTGTAAATAAAATTTGTATAATATATTTTGTAAATTATTTTTTCTAACTGGGATTTTGGGTTTTGATATTTTTAAATTGTTGTATATATTGGTCCTTGAGGTGTTGGGTATTTCTATTTTTATTTGTGCAAGTGAGAAGAGCTGGATTGGAGCTAGATCTAGGCCCTTGACAGTAAGATATAGTCTCCAAAATTTTTGCAAGGCCAACTACTGAAATTTCTTTTGCAGTAAATTGTAGATCTGAAGAAAATTTAATTTTTGAGCAAGGGTTTCATCTTTTTTTAGGCCCTCCTGGCCCAGAGTCCTCCTCCAAGGCCAGCGTCAACCTCTTATGGCCTTGTGTAAGCCCTTTTAGGGCATGTGTCAACTTTTTTACCCTCCCAGAGGCTAGCCGTCAGCCCCAAAGGGCCTCGACCCTCCTTCCTCCTCCAGCATCAGGGTTTTTGGGCCTTTTTAGGCCTGGCCGTGAGCCTCTTAGGCCTCAAGACCCCCTCCTAGATCCTAGACGACAACCTTTAAGGCTTTTCTAGCCCTCTCCCAGCCTTGACCTCCATCCTTCTTGTCTTGCGGCCTCTCTCTCCCTCTCTTGGCCCCCATCTTTGGACCTTTTTTGCCCTTCTTCAACCTTCTTCCCTCGCTGCTAGGCCTTCTAGCCCTTTTCTAGTCCAACGCTGGCCCTATTTGGCCTAGCGCTGGCCCTAATTTTCCCTCTGCCCATCTCTGAAATTTTTGGACTGAAGATTGGTGGGTTTTGCAGGAAGAAATTGGCTCAAAGTTGGTGTTTCCAGGCGCAAAATCTTTGAAGAAAATTTTGGCAACTTGGGCAAGTGTGCTACAAGGCTTTGGGCCTAGGGTTTGCTTTCTAAACCGTTGTCTTGTCACTGTTTTGCTACAACTCTCTGATTCATTCATAACAGTGTCAAAATTCATGTTTAAATGCCCTAAAAATCATCTCTAAATAGTCTAAACATACTAAGATATTCATGATAAAATTTTGCTAGTGTTTTGGCTACTTGGGCATTGAATATTGAACTTAGATCTACTTGTTTGTTGGCTGGAAAATATCTGCATAATCAAATAGATCAGATCTGATATAATCTAGAAGGAACACATTAAGAGGCATAAAATTGATTGATCTGACATCTAACATATTGTCTTAACATCTAAAGTGTCTTGGGCATCTGTTTTTTGGCATAAATTTCCAATTTATAGTGACTGATATCTCTGCATAAATGTATATGATCAGGTCTGATATTTTCTGAATAATACATCTTACGAGGGCTAAAAGCTCATAAATTTACATTGGAAAGTCATTAGGCCACTCATTTGTCATATTCAGTTTTATATGCTTGATAATTTCTTGGTTTGGAGTGATATATTTGTTGCTGTCCTATCTGTCACACAAGTGGTTTTTCATGATCAAATTGGCTCATTGTGGTTTATGCTAACATTTACTTTGATTTGTGTTGGATCTAAGAATTGCTAACTTGGCACTAAATCATTCATATAAGCTCTAATCTTGTTGGATATCTTAAGTCTTCTTTGAGCATATTACCTTTCTTGGTGCCAAGTAACATTGGCATTAATCATCATTGGAATATCTTGAGTGAATCTAATTGACATCTTTGTGTATAACATCTAATCGAATTATTGTTGAGAAATCATTGAATAATTGCTCTAAGTTAAGCTCATAATCTCAGGAAGCTTTGGTAACTTTGTTGTCTACCTTGAGCATTGACATCTTAAGTTTTATTGGTTATCATTGTAAGTGAGCATCTCTTAACATTGGTCATTGACATATTTGTAATCATCTCTAGTAATCATTGTTAAATTAGATAAGTGTTCTAAATTACTAAGCATCTTGTGGATTGATCTATTGTTTAACATTGACATTTGTATCATTAAGCACTTGTCTTGTTTTAAGATTGTCTTTCAATTCATTATTAAATACTCTTGTTATAAAGAAATTAACATTAAGAACTTCAGGAACATAAACAATCTTAACTCAAGATCCACTCATATTCCTTGCATAAACATTCTAGGCCTAAGTGCATTAATAATTTACCTCTAAGCATAAGCTTGGTTGATAGAATTCCAGGGCCATCCTTTCTCACCTAGCTTGAGAGATTCAACACCTTTTTAGTGGTTAACACGATGACCTTGCAATTGTCAGAGCCATAGTCTCTGTAGTGCCGAAGGCACAAGGTGGTTGGAACACAACGGGAGGTATCATTAATCAAGCCTTTGCTTACTTCACATTAGCTTCCATCCCACAACCTACTCTAAAGACTGGTCTCAAAACAATTAAGAGGGAGGCTCCATTTAGAGTAGGCATATAATCTAAAATCAACCAAGATCCTTGCATCACACTTAGATCTTAGGATTTGCATAATATAAAGGTTAGTTAATCATTTAAGCAGTGGTTGTCCATCTGGTTACTTGGTCTTAATTTATAATAAGCAAGAATTTTGACTCCATAAGGCACTTGTCTCATCTAATCCTTGAATCTTGCTAAATTTCACCAAGTAGCTAGGCCACTCAACTGTGTCTCCTGGACAAGTTGGTTCCCAACTTGTCTTTCATCATCTTATTTCCATAGGGACTATCCCCCATAGCTTGCTATTGGGAGACAACTAGAACGAAGTGGGCGAGGATCAGAGTGAGAGCCCTCGCCCCGAGCCGTTGTCACGGTGCCTGCACAATTGAGCAACAATAGGGCCAATTCCCTTGAGTTTGATTTTTCGTAGTGGCACCGAGTTCTAGGTTCCCAACATTTGTATTTTTTTGTGTATTCACTATGGGGGTATGCCCAAATTTTCCCTAGAAATTTAAGATGAAGGAAGATTGTGTTGGGAATAAATTTGCCATTGTAATGAAAAATTACTGTATTTTACTTCCAGTGTATTTTATTTTGTGAGTTAATATACTAGTGTGTTTATTTGATCAACAATTTCAAAAATATTTGAGATAAATATTTTTTGGGTTTTAATAAATTTCTGAAGTAAAATAAATTTGATTTGGTATTTTGATTATTTTCGCTGACAAGAGTTTTGACTCCATAAGGCACTTGTCTCATCTAATCATTGAATCTTGCTAAATTTCACCAAGTAGCTAGGCCACTCAACTGTGTCTCCTTTTGATTATTTTTGCTGACAAGAGTTTTGACTCCATAAGGCACTTGTCGCATCTAATCCTTGAATCTTGCTAAATTTCACCAAGTAGCTAGGCCACTCAACTGTGTCTCCTGGACAAGTTGGTTCCCAACTTGTCTTTCATCATCTTATTTCCATAGGGACTATCCCTCATAGCTTGCTATTGGGAGACAACTAGAACGAAGTGGGCGAGGATCAGAGTGATAGCCCTCGCCCCGAGCCATTGTCACGGTGCTTGCACAATTGAGCAACAACATGGCCAATTCCCTTGAGTCTGATTTTTCGTAGTGGCACCGAGTTCTAGGTTCCCAACATTTGTATTTTTTTGTGTATTCACTGTGGGGGTATGCCCAAATTTTCCCTAGAAATTTAAGATGAAGGAAGATTGTGTTGGGAATAAATTTGCCATTGTAATGAAAAATTATGGTATTTTACTTCCAGTGTATTTTATTTTGTGAGTTAATATACTAGTGTGTTTATTTGATCAACAATTTCAAAAATATTTGAGATAAATATTTTCTGGGTTTTAATAAATTTCTGAAGTAAAATAAATTTGATTTGGTATTTTGATTATTTTTGCTGACAAACAAAGTCAGCCACTGCTTCGACTAGCCACAATTCCTTTTCAGTGGTTGGACGTTGTAACAATGACCATTGGAAAAAGAAAGGAAAAGAAAGCAACCAAGAGTATGCTAAAATCGTCATCACACCTCGCAACACCCCTATGTGATGACATTGAATGTGAGATAATATCACTAGGACTCATTAGCTGCATATCCATATTAAATAGAAGTGTTACAAGGCAACATCAATAGCCACTTTCAATGCAGATAACGATGCGACGTGTTACTCCACATCTTTGTTGTTACAAATCTTTAGGAAAGAGAAGTAAAACAATATGTGTTGTTGTCAAGGAAAAAGGCCATTTTTTGGATTTTGTACTAGCAACGTCCAAGTCAACTATAAGCTATGACATTTCACTCAAGTCATGATAATTAACATTTGAATAATCAAATAACAAATAAATCCATGCCATTACATAATCTTAATGGATCGGTGAACCATTGTGACCATAAATTATTAAGATGACTTTTGTACAACTATTTCCTAGAGGGTGGCTTGATGCAAATGTGTCTAACAAAAACTATTGATGTGTTACCTGTCTCGGTTTGACCGCAATGCTCTATTGGATAACCACCAATCAATTGGCGCAACTCCCTTGCCAATTTAACTCTGAAAATGTCAAATTAATACTTACATGAATGAGTTGTTAAAAAAAAGTACGATGGAAGTAGAAGACATAATGGTGGAGAAAGGGCACAATGAGTCCAAGAAAGATAATAATAATTTGTATGCCTTAAATCTTAAATTTAAATTTAAGTTACATATAAAGTGTTATAATATTAAGAGAAGGGGAAAAGTACGATTACAAGGTTAAAACGGACATTAAAGAATAAATTTTTTGTCTCAAGTTTTAATTGTCCAAGTGAAATAGGACCTATCTAAGTAAGAGTCTTTTTATTTTTGAGACAATCCTTTCATTAAAGTATCAAATTACAAGGAAATAAAAGTATTATAAAAGTTAAAAGTGTATTATTTTTAAATTTTTAAAGTAATTAAACGTAACCCTAAGCTATTGAGAATTAAAAGCAACCATTAGAAAATGAAGGAAGGAAGATTTGTTTATAATGACTGTCCAACTTGTTGAAAAATATGTAACTAGGTTCGATCTTCATAAGTATGAAATGTACTTTTGATTCTTGTAAATTGTAAAATGAAAGGAAAATTATTATTATTATTTTTGGAGTATGGGTTTCATGCTCAAGGTCTTTTATTTTATAGACCAAGCACCCATTGAGTGCTTCTAGGATTTGTCCTAGGTCAAGAAGTCATAAGAGTCATTGTCATAAGTTGAAAACCCCATTGGGCACATTGTAACTTGTAAAGAGAATTATTTTTGTCTTTAAAAGTGTCGGAATACTCTCCAAGACCAAGTCGGTCTGGCAACTAGCAAGTCGCCCTAAAAGGAAGAGCCATATCCACCTTGAAGAGCCTATAAATAGAAGAGATTGAGACACATTCACTCACCACTCATTCTAGTGAAGGAAGAGGAAGAAGGAAACGAAGAAGGAAGAGGACGAAGGAGACTTTTGTTTGGGCTATTATCTCACACGTGCTAAGGAGGACTAGGGTTTCTGCAATAGATCTAGGGTTTCTATCTACATGTTCGATCTTGGAGAAAAGAAGGATAAGAGGTTAAGTGAAGGTCACCAAGGGTTATCCTCAAGCTCCAAAAGTCAGAGAATGTCAAGTGAAGGTCTAAGGAAGGCTCAGAAGGAAGATCAAAGTTCACACGTGTGGCAACAGCAACTGCAAGAAGATCGAAATTTCAGATCTGCAGTGGAGGCCGAGAATCTTGCAGCAGAAGGTCGAAAAGGTGATCTGGAAGAGATTTGATTGGGTTTGACTGAATCAAGGTTAGCACATTATCTAAAGATGTTGGTATTGGTCTTGTTGAAATTTTTTGAATCTAAACCAGAAACCCTATTGTTGTAAATCTGATTTACTCCCTCTACTTGTTTTGCTTTAATTAACAAGTTATTTTTTGAATAATTCAGGAAAACATCAAAGTAAATACACTGTAGCCTACACAATTATACAGATGAAGTGCTGAAAAATAAGTAAAGCACACAGACAAAGGACACAATTTTTTCGGACCAATGTCCCTGGAAAAACCCAATGCGAGAAAACTGTTGCAACAATTTTGAGGGTTTATATTACTGAGCAACAGTATTTTGAGTACATCTAGGGTGCCATAATTCGACTCACCCAACAAGGAACCTCGACAAGCAAAGATAAATCATGAGTTTTACCTCACTCTGCAAGTCTCGGGCCTCGGCAGATCCGAATCAGACTGGTGAAACTCTAGCTGCCTCTGCGCAGTCTCTACGCTGCCACTGCGTAAGCCTGCATGGATCTGGCTTATGGACTGCGTCACCCTTCCTCTGCGCTGATTTGCCTCTCAAGAAATTGAGTTTCAACCCCGTCGGCTTAGAAACCCCGATCTCTAGCTGATTTTGGACTGTCCTCAGAATCACTGTGCAACCCTTGCATGAGCCTTGTGTGGGCCTGCGTTAGCCCCTCTAGGGACTGCGTCACCTCTCCTGGCGGCTGTGCTACTTCCTTTGCGTCTCTGCTGCCCTTGCTCTACAATGTACTCTTAGTCCTCCGACCATTTACTGCATTTGCCCCATTGCTTCTCTGAATCACTCAGATTTGATCTTCGTCTGAGCACTGCTCCATCAGAAGAATTCAATCTCTTAGATCCACTGTGTGTATCCTCCAATTGACCCCAAGCCTTTTTTTAATACTTTTCCTGTTGATGAATCAACGACCGTGATCTAATCTCTAATCGACGGCTAAGATTAGAAAAGACTTGATCCTTGTCACTTAGAACATTCTCCCCCACATGTTAAATTAATTCACTTTAATTATTTAATTTCCCTAAGTTTAGATTTAGGGTCCCCATTAAAATAATTAATTATTTGAATAACTTAAGTTCTGGGTGGAATTTCTCCAAACGATTTCTGGGTCTTGGAGATCTCATGTGTTCTAGCCCCTCAAATTTTCAGAGTTAGCGCACATCCGATGCTACCCAAAAATCAACACTCCCTCTTAGCGAGGAATGTGCTCTAGCAATACTTCACACCAGAAGCATAATCCTGATCCACGACATTGGTCCTCTATGCTGCTGATGCTCGCCTGCTGTCCCTCATCCACTGCGCTGTTGCTATCTGTACTATTGCTCATGTCACTGCCACTGACACTGCTACATCTATACTGCAACTCCCTCTCAAATGCTGCATCATGCTACACAGCACTGCAACTTGGTTGCTGATATTTAAGCATCTGAAAGATCAACCCAAAAACTTGACATACAAGTCAGTGTGGATGTGTCTCGATGGTGAAGCTCCCTCTGCTGCTAATTCTGCGCTGACCCTCTGATGCTCTGTGCTATTGCTGCTCCGCACTGCGCTGTTGAAGTCCATCAATCACTACACTGCTGCTGCCTTTGCTTTGTGCTGCTTCAGTATTCAGCGTCCTAGCTCTGCGATTGTTGGTCCGTCCTCACACCAACTGACTCTAGTCATTCTGCTACTGTCATTAAGGGCTCCTGTAGCTTGTATGTGATCCAAGAGTTTGGGCACCTCAAGGATTCTCTCCTTTCTCATTGCAGTTTGAAAGAACTACATATCAATGTCGCCCCACCTCTTCTCTCGAGGCACATGAGCACTCGTTGCCACATCGTCATCATCTCCATCATCGTCCTTAGCTGCGACAACCTTCGAATCATAATCTTCTTTGCCCTTCTTTTTCATAGGGCATGTTATGGCTAAATGTCCTAATTCACCTCACCTGAAGCATCAGACCTTTGAAAGGTCTTTCTTCTTCTTCTTCTGCTACCCATGCTGTCCTTTAGATGCAAGAGCTGCATCTTCCTCCTTATCTTTCTTGATCTTGATCCCTCTGCCGCTGATGCCGCCTTGGTCATCCTCCTGATCTCTTCTTGTCGAAGAGCTGCCTACATGTTTTCCCAACTTGGAAGCTTTGCTTTGCCCAAGATGCCTTGGACAAAGTTCTCCCACTCATTAGAAACTGCATTCAGAGCAGTCCTCACCATAAGACCTTCATCAGGTGTAGCCCCCACGACAACTAGCTGATCACAGATCACCTTCAATCTAATGAGGAAAGGGGTCGATCTCTTCTCCCTTCAGCATCTGGAATAATCGGAGCTGATTCTCAAGAAGCATCCTCCTCTGAACAAAAGCCCCCTGATACAATGTCATCAAAGAAGTCCACATCTCATGTGATGTGTTTTTCTCAACAATGTGTGGGACCACATGATCCTTGACTCCGTCCATGATGAAGCACTTAGTCTCCGCTTGAGCTTCTTCATACTTCTTGAGTGGATCAACGTCAACATGAACAACAACTGCATTCTTGGCAAGATGCTTGATACAATGCTCATCTACTACTGACAGGATTCTGGCCTTCCAGATGACAAAGTTGGATGCTCCATCCAACCTGTCCTGATCCCTCAGTCCATGTGTGGCCATCTCTGCGCAACAAACGATGCTGAACTGGTTCTCTTCTCCCTCTTCTGCTGCTGTCCCAAAAAAACTCAGATCTGGATTTCTTGGCCCTAGAAACCCTCCAAGGAACCACGCTCCCTCTGAAAAATGATTTTCCTCCTGGAAATCCTTTGCCAACTGATGTCGAATCAACCCTCTCTGATCACTCTTTGCTGTTGATCAACTCTCGATCTAAACTTCTTGGCGAGAAGTCTTTTGAGGAACTGGTTCCCTCTTCTTTGTCATAACCCCACTAGGCACTGTTCTGCTCCGACATAAACAATGCCCCACCAACAAATCTTGAAGAAAAACAAACTGCGCTTCCAGCCATGACAACTGGAAAGACAGAGGCCCAACAAACACTGCGCTGCTTCTGCTGCAGCTACAACGTCACCCCAGCTGGTTGACACAGGCTTTGCGTGAGCTCCTTTGGTGACTGTGTCACCCTTCCTTGCCTATTCCTGGATTTGCGCTGTCACTCGAGACAATTGCCTTCCTGCAACAAAATTTTCCCTTCGTCTCTTCGCTGAAGGCTTCAGCTCTACCTAATTTGTGGAACGACTGCTAGTCATATACGCAGCGGAAATATTAAAATACTTCGTAAACAAAGACTTCCATTGTAGGATAGAAATTGTAAATTATATATTGTATAAAAGAATGGTTGATAGGATGAGTACAATTGAAAATGAGGGCTTGCTTATATACCCTTTCACGAATGGTCATGTCTCTAAGACATGCCTATTCATTACTAACTAACTAGTCGTTAGTTAATTACTTATTATGTATTTTTATATTTATATTTATATTTATTATTATTTCTCTATGAATTATATTCATAACATAGCCTCTCCCTTCAAGAAGCTTTGTCCTCAAAGCTTACTAATGAAAGACTTGATCTCCTTTTCTGTTTTGAATGTCTTCCCGTCTCGTCATTGTCATCTTCGTTGATACAAGTTGATATGATCCTCTAAGTGACAAACAAAAATGTCACACTGAGAAGGGATGAGACCATCCTAGATTGATCTTTTGAGGAATCAAATTTTGTGCTAAATAATTATCATAAGGCTGGTTTCTGCAAATTTCAGCGTTTCTGGGAACATAAATTTGTCGTTCCTGTTCTGAGCAATACTAGTAAGTAGACTGATTAGAAAGTCCGCTCTTTCGATTCAGATGTCGATACATAGCTCCTTTGGTCTGGTTTGCCCTTATCATGTTAGTGGTTGATTCTTGATTTCCTTCAGGTGCTGTTGTTGTTTAATGGGCGACTGAATCGTTTGTGGGAATGTCCAACGTTTGAACTACAACTTCTGCATATGTTTTAACTTCTCTAGATTCCTCTTCTTTCTTACTTGTGATATTGATTGGATCAATATTTATCCCTTTGTCTTCAACTTGGACCTAAACGACTGATGACTTCAATACTTCACTTTGAAGTTGTTCTAGCTTGTCATTCAACGATTTCTTGTCATTTTTAAGTTTATTTATTTCCATAAGTAGGGTTTGGTTATGATTCCTTAAACGTACAAGTTTATCCTTTTCTGAGTTGTTGACTTTATTCTTAGTAGCTTCATCATCTTTTAAACTTTTTATTTTCTCTAATAATGTTTGATTAAGGGTTTTTAGGCACAATTAAATTTTTTTTTCCTGATAGATTCTCCTTCATTTCCTTTTCAGAACTTTCTTTTTCTTGTTTTAGTCTTTGTTTCTTGACCATGGACTTTTTGATCTGTGAAAGTAATTTCTCATTGTGGTCCCTTAGACGATAAATTTCTTCGTTGCTTTCCATTGATTTTTCATGGAAATGATCTTCGAGATCTTTATATTTCTTTTCTGATGTTTCGTTCTTTTGTCGAAGTTTTGTAATTTCTTCCTTTAATTGTTTTATTTGCATCTGCTCATTGTCTTGATGTTCTTCTGTACTAAATAATCTTCCACACCTTAGACATCTTAAAGTACATTTTTTTTTGAATATATGTATATCCAATTACGTTTAGACAGGTTGGGCATTTAGTCCAAAATAATGATTCTTGTGTGGAACTTGTCTTTTCTCCCTTCATCATTTTTGAATTAGGCTCAATTTTCCTTGACTTGATAACTTTCCTTGGTAATTTATTTTTTATTATTTGTAATTTTAATAATCTTTTTTCTTTATAAAAGAATATATTCCCAACACCTTTTAATAAAATATCCCTATTCCTTATAGTACTTCCTTTATATAACCTTAAATATAGCCTTTCTTGAGTAATGAGTTCTTTGACTAACTAAATTCTAGTTTTATTTATTTATTTTTATTTTTGTTTATTTATTTATTTTCAACAATTGTTTTTTTTAAACTCTATTTTTTATATATATATATTTTTGAAAAGTTACAACCCTAATGAAATGTGGCTATTTACCTCTTTGGGGTATAATATAAAATATATGTCCACTTATGTGCCTTTGACTCAGTTGATTTTCTCCACGTAAAAAGTAAAACTTACCATTCACATAAAAGAGGTTTTGTATTCTTTTTGTTCTTTTACCTTGAATACCATGTGCAATTTCCATGGGTTTCTAAAACCATGAGCTTGTAAACCACTTAATGAAGAATGAAAATATTCTTGTCTACTCTTCCTTCTCTTACGTATAGTTTTTTTATCATGCACTTTTTATAGTTTCCAAAATTTAGTGTAGTGAATGCTTCCATTGTGACGGCAACAAGGTTGACGAAGAGTTAATGGCCAAAAGCCGGAATCAGCGAATGTGGCTCTGATACCAATGGAATGACCACTAGTCATATACGCAGTAGAAATATTAAATTACTTCGTAAGTAAAGACTTCCATTTTAGGATAGAAATTGTAAATTATATATTATATAAAAAAATTGTTGATAGGATGAGTACAATTGAAAATGAGGGCCTGCTTATATACCCTAGGCACCTGCTTCACGAATGGTCATGTCCATAAGACATGCCTATTCATTACTAACTAACTAATCATTAGTTAATTACTTATTATGTATTTTTATATTTATATTTATTATTATTTCTATATGAATTATATTCATAACAATCTGCAAACAACTTTGATACCATGTGAAAATTTCTGAATCTAAACCAGGTAGCCTATTGCTGTAAATCTGATTTACTTCTCCTACTGGTTTTTCTTTAATTAACAAGTTATTTTCTGAATAATTCAGGAAAACATCAAAGTAAATACACTGCGACCTACACAATTATATAGATCAAATGCTGGAAAATAAGTAAAGCACACAGACAAAGGACACAATTTTTTCGGACAAATGTCCTCGGAAAAACCCAATGCGGGAAAACTGGTGCAACAATTTTTAGGGTTTATATTATTACGCAACAGTGTTCAGAGTACATCTAGGGTGCCATAATCCGACTCACTCAATAGAGAAAACCTCGACAAGCAAAGATAAATCGTGAGTTTTACCTCACTTTGCAAGTCTCGGCAAATCCGGATCAGACACCGGTGAAACCCCAGCTGCCTCTGCGCAGTCTCTATGCTGCCACTGGGTAAGCCTGCGTGGGTCTCGCTGATGGACTACGTCACCCTTCCTCTGTGCTGATCTGCCTCTCCAAAAATTGAGTTTTAGCCCTGTCGACTTAGAAACCCTGATCTCTAGCTGATTCTGGACTATTCCTCGGAATCACCGCGCAACCCCTACGTAGGCCTACATCAGCCCCTCTAGGGACTGTGTCACCTCTCCTAGTGGCTGCACTGTTTCCTCTGCGTCTCTACTGCCTTTGCTCTACAATTTACTCTTGGTCCTCCGACCAATTACTGCATCTGCCCCTCACTGCTTCTCTGAATCACTCAGATTTGATCTTCGTTTGAGCATTGCTCCGTCAGAAGAATTCGATCTCTTAGATCCACTGTGTGTATCCTCTAATTGACCCCGAGCCTTTCTTTAATACTTTTCCCATTGATGAATCAATGATCGTGATTTAATCTCTAATCGATAGCTAAGATTAGAAAAGACTTGATCCTCGTCACTTAGAACATTCTCACTCGCATGTTAAATTAATTCACTTTAATTATTTAATTTCCCTAAGTTTAGACTTAGGGTCCCTATTAAAATAATTAATTATTTGAATAACTTAAGCTTTGGTTGGAATTTCTCCAAACGATTTATGGGTCTTGGAGATCTCATGTGTTCTAGCCCCTCCACAAAGTTTTGGAGCTGGAGCACATACGATGCTACCCAAAAATCAACAGGTCTCAATCTTAAGGTCATGGAATTCATCAATTGAAGAATATATAAGGAAGAAAAGAGATTTGCGGGGTTTTCTCTCAAGAGGAGAGGTTTTGGTCCCAGCTTGGAACCTATATTTTGTGTTCTTTGCTCTTCTTATTTTGGTAGTTGTTTGATGATTCACATATATAATAATAAGGAACAAAGCTAATAAGTAAAAAGACATCACAAGCACTTATCAAGTAAAGAGAAATAATTATAATCATTACCCTATAGATTTCTCAACATGGTTTCAGAGCTAAGGTTGGCTAAGGGCATTATGAAGATCTCCACTTTATTGAAGAAGTTCATCAAAAAGTGTTCAAAGATAGCAAACTATCTCAAGAAACACATCAAGGAAGCATGGAAGCTTCTATTCACTACAAAGAAGGAAGTAATCAAGGCAAAAGATGAAGGTCTCTTCTCGGCAGTCACTGACACATTCCAAGATGAGAGCATTTGGGTAATTGATAGTGGTGCATCTAGACACATGACTGATCATGACAAACAATTGAAGACATTATAAAATCTTCTTACACAGCGGCACTTGGAGATAATAAGAGCTATCCCGTAAGAGGAATTGGATTGATCTCTATAGAGCTAGAAAATGGAAGCAACATTCACCTTGACAACATCCTATTTGTTCCAGGTTTGCATAAGAACTTACTTTCCATTTCAAGTCTAGAAGATAAGGGTGATAGAGTAGCTTTCATTGATGGAAAGGTTGTAGTATGGAGTAAAAGCTCAAGCATAGAGAATTCTAGAGTAATTGGTATTCAAGAAGGAAGACTTTACAGGTTGATATCTCCTCTAGCACAAGCTTTGGTTCACAATGAAATCAGCCCATGTGAACTCTGACATAAAAGATTTGGTCATTTTCTTTTTAAAATCCTTCCAAATCTAAGTTCCATAGTAGAGGGAATCCCTTAATTGAAAGAAGATCATGAAGGAGTATGTAAGGAATGTGCATTGGGTAAGAATACCAAGAGACCATTTGGAAGTAGTGCTTCACGGTCAAAAGAAATTTTGGATCTCATTCACTCTGATGTATGTGGTCCTATGACTCCTAAATCACTTGGAGGTCATCTATATTTTGTCACTTTTATAGATGATCATTCAAGAAAAACTTGGGTTTACTTGATGAAATCCAAGGACGAAGTATTTACAAAATTTCAAGAATTCAAAGCTAAAGTGGAGAACCTTACAGAAAGAAGAATTGAGATATTACGATCCGATAATGGAGGAGAGTATACATCCAAGGAAATTATAGCCTTCTGTAAGGAGTCCGGGATTAAGAGGGAGTTTATCGTCTCGTACAATCTCGAACAAAATGGAGTTGCAGAACGAAAGAACCGATCCATTGAAGAAAGTGTAAAAACGATGTTACATGATCAAGATCTACCAAAATTTATGTGGGGTGTGTTGACCACTCTATGTCAACGACCCCATAGCAATACACTCCCTTTTTTCGCAAAGGGGATTTATCATGCTCGAGTGTTCACACCATTCATATTTCATCATCAGTCGACAATTTTGTAAAAGATGTAAACCCATTCTACATGTTTATAATGTAAATGATCTTAGTAATACCATCATGTATGTAACAACCTAGGTAAGCCTAGTATTTTGGTGACGATCTCTATACTAGGAGGTTTTTCCTCTCACTGATTCATCTGTGTCTCTAGACACAAATGATAGGGAGAGTTTTTCCCTCCAACCTCACCCCAAAGCTAGGGTGGATTTTGTCATCACGATATGAAGTGAGTCCTAGTGTTTTTTATAGAGTCTTTGTAAAAATAATTTGGGAATAATCCTAGCTAATTGGTTAGATTATTTATTACAAATTACTTGGTCTACTAAATCATATTTTGAGTCGCAGAATTGGGTAGATAATTGAGGGTCTATTACGAATGGGTTTTCCCCCTTCATGTATAAAATTGTAATATCTTGATGTAAAAATATTTTAGTGCATGGTCCCTCATAGTTAGACACCATGGCTAAATTTTTTGAGGGTCGTAAACATTATTAATCCCCTCATAAATTTTCTGGCCAAATTAAATTAAAAATCCTAAGCCAAAAGTTTAATTAATTTTAAGTCCTAGGAAAAATTAATTTTCCAAATTTAAAATTCGTTGGTTCTAGAAGATTTAATTTTTGGAGGTCCCCGACCAAGGGAATATTGAAAATTTCAAGAGATTTTGGACCCTTGGGCCTTGGTAGTTAAGTCAAAGTCAATTTTTTGAAGAAATCAACTCAAAATAATTAATTTTGAGTTTATTAAAATTCAATTAAATGAAAAATTCGAATTTCCTCAAAAAATCAAATAATTTTGACAGAGGAGATTAAAAGATAATTAAATCTTTTTTAACGATCGAGATTACTTTGACAGGAATCAAGCCAACTAGCTGTTGGAGAATTAATCTATAAATAGGAAGTCATTTGTCAGTCTTAAGGATCCGATCATTGAATCGTGAACTAAGCTCTCAAGCTATCTTGATACTTTTTGGAGTTAATCAAAAAAGTCTTTGGGGTTTCAACTTTGCGGTGGCGTTCCTCTTCATGAATTAATGGTAACATTGTTTTAATTTTTGCAGATATTATTTGACAATCGCAAATCAATAGCTCTGATAGAATAATCTGAATATAGGTATCTTATTCAGTTTGTTGGATCTAGGGTAACACTTTTAATTTTGCTTGAAGTAGTAGGTATCTCTATTTCTTCAGAGTTTCATTGTTATTCTATTTCTCTACTTGGTTTGGCGGTTGATCTAGTGCTTGCAGAAGATCTTTGAAGTTTTCGTTGAGCGTTTGGGGATAGTTCTCGGTTGGACCAACCGACTCTCAACATATATTTTCTGAATAGCCTACATTATAATAACTCCAAGATTCATTTAAAGGTCAAATTTTTATGTAGGAAGTTTTGGGCTAGTACCTCTCGAAAACCCAAAAATCTTTTAATATTTTGTGGAAAAATTGTAAGATTTGGTTAGTAAGAGCCTCAGATCTTCAGGTCTGGGAATGGAATTGGATTCACACTCCTTAGATCTGACAGATCCGCAACTCTTGTGCATAGATCTATAGATATTTTGTATAGATTTGGATTTTTTCTAACTTGAGATTGGGTTTTATTTTCAATTTTTTTGTATATGTATTGGGTGTTTGGGTTTTTTGTTTCTAGTTTGTGTAGGCGAGTATTTGAAGGTCTTCGGAGAATATTGTTTTAGATCTGAAACAGATCTAGGCCCTGGAGGATAAGATCTGGTCTTACGATCAGATTATTTGTAGGGAGGTTTGCAGATCTGAGCAAGATCTAGGCCTTGCAGGGTAAGATCTTGTCTCGAAATACAATTTTTTTTGTAGGAGAATTCAATTAAATTTTTTAAATCTGAGTTTTATTGGGTAAAATGAAATTTCTGGGCAAATAATTTTTTCAATTTTTTTTAAAGGTATTTTACTTTTCAAACCCTCTCAGATTGCTGCATTTTTACTAGCATTTCTGCTGCTGCTCGAATTTTTTCCTTCATCAATTTCCCTGGCTCTCTATTTTTTGCCTTCACGCTGCTTGTAGCAGTGTTTCCCCTCCTTCTGCCTGCTCTAAATGCTTCCATCTCCCTCATATTCTCCTTAGCCTCAGCGGCGTGAGCCTTCTCCCTTCTCCCTCTGTTCATGTCGGTTTCTTCCTCACAGCCCTAACCACGTCTCTCATCTACTTAACGCTGCTTGTAGCAGCCTCCTTCATCTGCATGCTCCTTGCTCTTTAGCGTTGCCTTTGTGCGCAACATTTCCTTTTCCCTGCACGCCTTCCCTTCCTTGCGTAGTAACTTGACCTCCGTTCTGCAGCTTCCCCCCTGTACGTGCCCTTCCTTGCTTGTGTGCTCCCTCTCCTTGCTGCCTGCTCCAGCTCGTAGCCCCTTTCCGCTACCTCCTGCCTATGCAATCTCCTCGCCATCCCTGCATCTCGCACACCTGTCGACCTTGCTTCATAACTTAGCACGTAACAAAGATAACCATAACATTTTGATTTCTTTTTTGGGTTTAGATTTCGATTTTTTTTGGGTCTGAGATTTGCCTTATTTAAAAATTTCATTAACCTTTTAACTTGATAAAAAACTAAAAAAATCAATAAAATTTTCGTTAACTTTTTAATTTTGTAAAAGATTTAAAAAAATTCAAAATTTTAATTAACTTTTACCTTTTAAAAAATTAAAAAAAAATTGTTTTCATCAACTTTAAAACTATTTTTTATTTTATTTTATTTTTTTGTATGATATATTTGAGGGCAGTTATTTTCAATCCGAGTGTTTTGGGGGTTATTGCTAAGGTGTTAATGCCCTAAGCATCAAAAGAAATTTTTAATTAAGGAAGAAGCACATTTTTTCTATAGTCAAAGGTAAATTGAATTTTTAACATCTCTAAAGTTTGACTGTAGGAAAAAATTAAGTTTTCTGGATTGGAATACTTAAGAAAATCATTTGAATTTGGAGTTGCTTAGCATTTGAATTTCATTGTTCTTTCATGGTAATAATTTTCGAAATTTAAAGTGCTTAAATTGCACATTGAGTTTTGATTATTTCGTGCTTGACATCTGTTGAGGTTGCTAGTCGTTCAATTAACTCTAACTATGGTTTAAATTACTTGAATTGGTATTTATTGCATATTAAACTTTGAAGAGTTTTTCAAGTAATGGAATTATGGTAAATTGCATATCTCTCGTTTGCTAGATTGAGTATCTTTAATGCATTATCTTGAAGGTGATATTGAAAAATTGTGAAGATATTTTTGTTCTCTTTAAGCTATAATTGCATTGGAATGATAAGCTTGTGATTTAATTGGGCATTATATTGTGATATTTTAAGCACCTTGTCGAAAAGTTTATCTTTCAGTCTAGTGAAGTGAATATCTATTTGAGTGATTAAAGACTTTGGCGTACATCTCATAGATAATCATGGCATAAGTGCTTTCATCCTAGAATCTAACTTCGTCTCGCTCCATCTTCTAATCATCTTGTGCATTTGCATCTTAAGTTAGATTTGCATAATTAAAATTTACTTCCAAGCATAAGCTTGGTCGATAGAGAGATAGGTACCCATCCATCTTTTTTTGGGAAGCCTGATTTTAATAGTACTTAAAACGGTGACCTTGCAGTCGTCAAAGCCACAACTCTCTGTAGCGGCGGAGGCATCGGGTACGTTAGATTTTTAGGAGAGGTATCGTTAATCACACTTTAGTGTGTTTCACCTTATCTTCTCTCTACCACTTACTACGGAATCTGGCTGAATATAGAAATGATTGAAGGGTTTGAATTTAGATAGGCATTTAACTATAATTAACCAAGACTCTTTGCATTCCACATTTGTTTTAGGATTTGCATTTCATATAATATAGTTATTCATCCAAGTAGAAATTGTTCATCAAGTATTTGGTTCTAATTTCCTTAGCAAGATAGTTGACTCCATAAGGCACTGATATCAATCTTTCAAATTTAATTAAATCCTCTAAATCTTGCTAGATCTAATACAAGCATTTGGTCGCTTAACTGTGTCTCCTGAGCTGGTTGGTTTCCAACTAGTTCTCCTTCATTCTATTTCCATAGGGCTTACCCCCCTTAGTCTGCTATAGGGAGTTAGCTTAAACGAAGAGATTGGGGATCAGGTTGACAACCCCCGATCTGAGCCGTTGTCACGGTGCCTAGACATTTTGGGCGACAAGAAGGAGAAGCCAGAAAGACAACAGTATATATTCAAAATCGAAGTCCCCACAGGTCATTGGAAAACATGACTCTCGAAGAAGTATTCACTGGGAAGAAACCAATTGTAGACCATCTTCGTATCTTTGGGTGTCCTGTATATATTCATATACCAAAAGACAAAAGAAAGAAGCTGGATCCATCAGGCATGAGAGGAACATTTGTTGGCTACAACAACTCCTCTAAGGCCTATATAATCTACATAAAGGAAGGACACCATATAGAAGTAAGTCGAGATGTTATATTTGATGAAAGTATCACATTCTAGAAATCGAAGGAACTTCCCATGGACTCTGATGACGAAGAACTTCCAGTATTTGAAGAGGAAGTTAAGAGGGAAGAAGACGAATCTTATCATGAAGATGAGGGTCCCAGTCAACCTATTCAACCTGTGGTCCTCCCCGAATCAAGAAAGAGACCTAACTGGTTGAAATCTACACTACTTGATGTAGAAGGTCACGGAGCAATGAAAGGCACATTCAGAGAAAGCAAGAAACCCAAGCGATATTCTGGGTATGTAGCATACATGACAAAACTAATAGAAGCAAAGCCATCCACCTTTGAAGAAGCTGTCAACCACCAGGAATGGAAGGATTCCATGAGCGAAGAATATCAATCTATAATGAAGAATGGAGTTTGGGAGATCGTACTTAGGCCCTAAGACAAATCTGTGGTAACTTCCAAATGTATCTATAAGATCAAACATGTGACAGATGGAAGCATCGATAAGTATAAGGCAAGATTTGTGGCTAGGGGCTTCTCTCAACATGAAGACATCGTCTATGAGGATACATTTGCTTCGACAACAAGGTATACAACGATTCATTCATTGATCTCTTTGGCAACATCAATGGGATGGATCATCCACCAAATGGATGTCAAGACTACATTGTCAAATGGCACAATTGATGATGAAGTCTATATAGAGCAACCCTTGGGATTTGAAGTTAAAGACAGGAAGGCATATGTTTGCAGATTGAAGAAAGCTTTATATGGCCTCAAGCAAGCACGAAGGGCATGGTATGCTAGAATGGATGCAAACTTACAAAGAATAGGCTTCACAAAAAGTTTTGTTGATTCGAACCTTTATATCCATGTTCTGAAGGGAGAACCTGTAATCATTCTTCTGTATGTAGATGATCTTCTCTTGACAGGTGTAGAAGGTCGAATTGAAGAATGTAAGAAGCAACTAGCAACAGAATTTGACATGAATGATCTAGGGCTGATGCATTACTATTTAAGACTAGAAGTCTGGAAAGGACTTGATGAAATTTATCTGGGTCAAGGGAAGTACGCGATCAAGATGTTAAAGAGGTTTGACATGATGGATTGCAAACCAATGACCACTTCGATGATCATGAACTTGAAGAGACTCGGGAGTTCCGAATCAAGGCCTGTGGATCCTTCCAAGTATAGACAATTGATTGGCTCACTAATGTACTTGGTGAATACTCGACCAAACATATGTTTTGCAGTAAACATTCTCAGTCAATTCCAAGTAGAGCCGAAGCGTGATCATTGGATAGCAACAAAACATATACTGAGATATCTGTGAGGAACTATCCACCACTGCCTGAAATATGATAGGAGAAATGATGTCCATCTAATTGGGTATACAAATTTCGACTGGGGAGGCAGCGAGAAGGATGGAAGAAGCACTACGGGAGGATGTTTTAGTTTAGGATCCTCCATGATCTCATGGATGAGCAGAAAGCAAGGCACAATTGCTTTGAGTAGCGCCGAGGCTGAGTATATTGCAGAATGTGAAGTAAGCAGAGAAGCAGTCTGGTTGAGGAAGTTGTTTTTCGACCTGTTTGAAGGACTGATGGACCCTTCAGTGATACATTGTGACAACACCATTTGTATACGATTGTCTGAAGACCCAGTATTTCATGGAAATACAAAGCATATAAACAAGTATCACTATATTTGGGAGTTGGAAAACATGACTCCCGAAGAAGTATTCACATCTTGACGAAGTCTCTTCCTAATAAGAAGCTTGTGTACTTGAGAGATAAGCTTGGCTTGGTTGATATATCCTCCCTAGTTGAAAGGGAAAGTTAGGCACATCATTCTTGTCTTCACTTGGGAAGACAGAATGGAGGATTGGGTAACCATCTGGCATCCGATACTCTTTGAGGATGAGGTAGGGCATCCAAGATAATAATAGTCGAGGACCGATATTCTTTGAGGACTAGCTATCGAAGACAAGAATAGTCCAAATAAGGTCATACTTGGTGAACACTCGGGTGGAGTATGCACCTTGAGAGACAATGATGATGGTGTTTATAAATAATTGGTCTCGCCAGCATTGTGCTCGATCTTGTGGAGAGATAGAGCTATTAGTCAAGGCCTTGTTATGTGGTAATGCTAGTTGATATGATGCTAGACAGATGGGTTACCAGTCGGACTCTTCTTATGAGATCTTTTTTGATTGAAAATGTCCATGTACCTCTTATGAATACCTCCCTAGTTAAGAGGGAGTGTTGAAAAATGTGTAACTAGGTTCGGTCTTCATAAGTATGAAATGTACTTTTGATTCTTGTAAATTGTAAAATGAAAGAAAAAATATTATTATTGTTTTTGGAGCATGGGTTTCATGCTCAAGGTCTTTTATTTTATAGATCAAGCACCCATTGGGTGCGTCTAGGGTTTGTCCTAGGTTAAGAAGTCAAAAGAGTCATTGTCATAAGTTGAAGACCCCATCGGACACATTGTAACTTGTAAAGAAAATTATTTTTGTCTTTAAAAGTGTCAGAATACTCTCCAAGGCCAAATCGGCCTAAAAGGAAGAGCCATGTCCACCTTTAAGAGCCTATAAATAGAAGAGAACTCATCCTCCTTGAGACACATTCACTCACCACTCATTCTAGTGAAGGAAGAGGAAGGAGGCAACGAAATAGGAAGAGGGCGAAGGAGACTTTTGTTTGGGCTATTCTCTCACACGTGCTAATGAGGACTAGGGTTTCTGCAGTAGATCTAGGGTTTCTATCTACAAGTTCAATCTTGGAGAAAAGAAGGCTAAGAGGTCAAGCGAAGGTCACCAAGGGTCATCGTCAAGCTCTAGAAGTCAGAGAAAGTCAATTGAAGGTCTAAGGAAGGCTCAGAAGGAAGATCGTAGTTCACACGTGTGGCAACAACAATTGCAGGGAGACCGAAATTTCTGATCTAAAGTGGAGGCCGAGAATCTTGTAGCAGGGCGAAAAGGTGCTATTGGAAGAGATTTGACTGAATCAAGGTAGCACATTATTCGAAGAGGTTGGTCTTGGTCTTGGAGAGTATTGGTCTCAGTCTTAAGGTCATGGAATTTGTCAATTGAAGAATCTATAAGGAAGAGAAGAGATTTGCGGGTTTTCCTCTCAAGAGGAGAGGTTTTGGCCCTAGCTTGCAGCCTATATTCTGTGTTCTTGTTCTTCTTGTTTTGGTCGCTCTTTGATGATTCACATATATAATAATAAGGAACAAAGTTAATAAGTAAAAAGACATCACAAGTAGTTATCAAGTAAAGAGAAATAATTATAATCATTGCCCTATAGATTTCTCAATACAACTATAAGTTGCGGATTATTTACTATAAAAGGGAGTATTCAAAGAAAGAAGATTAATATCGTTATCTTTGTGAACAAAAAGGAAAATTACATTAATATTTATTTGGAAAATCAATTATTAGTTTTAGAGTCAAATATAGGTGAAAGAAAGATTTTTTTTGCAAGAAATAATAGGAAATTAAGGACTTGCAAGTGACAATCGATGAATATGAATGTATATCTCAATTCAATGTTACAACCATGTATAAAATAGATCGACCTAATCTCTATTTATCTTGGTTTGAAACATTGGGTTCCTTCATTTTAAACATAGAAAAAAAGTTATTGATGTTTCCCTATAAGAAGAAGATGACAATTCAAGAAATTGTAGCGATGGTAGATTCAATATTATCTTCACCAAAAGACTTGATGGATATATCAAAAGTGATCATGCAAAAAAATCAAAAGTCATTATCAAAGATGTAAAATGAATTTATTGAAGTTATCAAGGTTAAAAACGAGGGACTTTCTCACCTTAAGGACTGTAGTGAAGATTTACTTATCAAAGAAGCAAACATCGCGATTTTATCGCGATTTTTTCAACTCAACGATTTTATCGGCGATTTTTTCCCGATTTTTTGAAAAAATCGCCGATCGCCAAAAAATCGCGATTTTTTGGTAAAAATCGTGGGCCCATCAAACAACAACCCTATAAGTTCAAAAATCGATTTTTTTTTTGTCATTTTTGCAGCCCTCTCATTTTCCTGACACACCCTGTTGGCAGTTAATGGTAATGTTAAATTCTTAAAGTAAAAGTGGTATTTCCTTTATATCACTTTTACTTAAATTTTTAACATTACCATGAAATGACTCAGGATGTTTAAGAGTGGTTTCGACCTCATTGGATTTCATATGGAGAAACTAGAATTTTAGATTTCACTCAAAATTCAACAGACTTAATGGTTTTCAGGGTTTCATGGTTTGGGGATTTGCATTGTTTCCATTTGATTCTATTATGTGTAAGGGTATGAGATTGGCATTTTATCAAGAGTATGAAGTCCTTTAAGAACCTTGATGTTGGTGGCATTGATTGTTGAACTTTGTTGATGTTGGTGGTATTGATTGTTGAACTCCCCTACCGTGGCCTTAACAAGAATGTACCCTTCACTCAAAGGAAAACAACTGGTTAGGCATGTTAATCTTTTCTACCTCATTTTAAGGTTGAGGAGATGAACCCTTCACTCAAACCAAAATCATTGGTTAGGCATGTTAAACTTTTTCAATTTCTATCATGTTATAAGGTTGTGCAATCCAAGTCTAAAGACTTTGAGCTAGATGATGTTTATGTATCTCTTGTTGATGATCCCATTTCTAGTAGCGATGAATCAATGATGAGTTTCATGAGGAGGAGGAGGAGGAGCAACAACAGGAGGAGGAGGTGACACCACCTACCCCTGCTACCGGTAGAGGACGTGGTTTGCCTACTTTAGCTCCTGGTGCTTCAGGATCTGGAGCACAACAGAGTCTATTGCCAGCCTCGCCAGCTTCTTCGTCTAGAGGGAAAGCTGTTACATTTTCTCGCAAGAGGGGTAGAGGAAATCAGTAGTATAGGTTATTTGGTGCATTCCTTTGTATATAACATTATGACTCATGATATGAGATACATTATTATATTTTTTGTTGATATTTTGAGGTTGAGTTGAGACTCAAAACTTAGTATTCAGGACATGATTCACTATTATGTGTGATGTAGCACTAGACATGATATTACACGTCTTATATATTAGTTTTTTTTTCATATTTATGTGTCAATGCATTTATTTTATGTTGTGGGTGCTTTAGATATTAAAAAAATTGAAAAAAATGAATATTTTTGTATGTGCCGATTTTTTCCCGATTTTTACCGATTTTTTCCCAATTTTTACGATTTTTTCCGATTTTTTCCCCTCGCCGATTTAATCCCGATCGCGATGTTTGCTTCTTTGTTACTTATGCAAATTAAGAAGTTTGAAAAGGAAAAGAAGCCGTTGGAAAACAAATTACAACAACTGGTCGAGACAAAAGCGTCAAAATCTTCCTAAGTGAAAATACAAGGTGAGGAGAAGGGAACAAATACAAATCCCATTAATATTTCCACTCAAGAAAATGATAGCCTAGTTGCAATAAAAACATACTTGGATGTTGCAGTACAAACGATGGAAATTCTAAGTAAAGATTTAATGATCAATTAAGCAATCAATGCATAAAAGAAATCGTAGCCTGAAGTAAATTAATGAATCAACACAAGCATGGATAGACCATCATGGATAGACCATCTCTCGTAGGTTGTGTGGCGTGAGACATTGTGGTATATGAGATGGATTCCTCTCGTAGACTATGCCGTGAGACATTGTTGTCCGTGAGATGTATTGGTGATTCCTCCTGTAGGCTGTCTGCTGTGAGACATTGTTGTTTGGGAGATGTATTGATGATTCCTCTAGTAGGCTGTGTTCCTTGAGACATTGTTGTCCGGGGGATGTATTGATGATTCCTCTTGTAGGCTCTGTGCTGTGAGACATTGTTATCTAGGCGATGTGTTGATGATTCCTCTTGTAGGTTGTGTGCCGTGAAACCTTGTGGTCTGGGAGATGCTTTGAGATGGATGCTATGTATCTTTCCTTATATTTGTAGAAATTTTAATGCCAACCCCGGTTTTTAGTTTCTCCTTATTTCTCCCATAAAGTTAAATACCCATTCCCATAGCCATACATTCAACAAGCTGGAAAAATAAATATTTTCTGAAAACACTAATTCTGGAAATTTCACAATGCTGAAATGCAGAAATAAAAACCAGAAAAATAAATTAGCCACACAGATTTTAGACACGCTGATTTTTGGTTAATGTGACTCTGGAAAAACCCCTACAACTCTGGGGGAAAACCAGTTTGAAAGCTTCTTCTTATTTATGATAAATGCTTTTACAGTGAACAACAATACACAGTAAAAATTATAACAAACACTAAAAACCACTTATCTCGATTTTCGTGCCACCTTCCACCTTGAAAATCGTGCCAAACAGCAAACATAAAATTTATATAAAAATTACAACATTAAATGCTGTCCTTGCTGCCTCAAAAAACGTGCCAGAACTGCTTGTGTAGACAGGACAACAGCCCCTTCCTCGATTTCCATGCTCAGAAATTCTGCTTCGAAAACCATGCTCCTTTGTTGCTGATTTTGCTCCTCGAAAACAGTGCTGTCCTTTCCTCGAAATGCATGCAAACTGCTGTACGGATTTTCTGCCTCGGTAACCATGCCAATAAATGCTGCTGTACGGATTTTCAGCCTTGGGAAGTGTGCCCATCTTGCTGTACGGATTTGCTGTGTGTTTTTTGCTGCTCTCCCTCTGCTCAGAAATTTCTCTTCAACTTTCCCTCCTCCTCTCTCAATCTGCTCATGAAAGAATGAATGACCTTTTCCCTCCTTTTCCTCCTTTAACCTAACCCTAAGTGACTTTTGGGGAATCCCTAAATCTAATGGCTGAGATAGCTTTAGATCTAGGGCTGAGATTAAATGCTCATTTAAATCTCACTTTGTATTTTTTAATTCACCCCACTTTAATAAAGACCCACTTAGTCATTTATTTCCAAAGTCACTTTTCCTTTCTAATTTTACATTGACTTTATTAAAGTCACTTTAAAATTAGAATTTAGTAACTTTATCACTTAAGTAACTTTTAAATTAGATTTGACTTTATAAAAATTATAAAGTCACTTTAGGAGAAAAAATTAAATTCTTTTGGACACTTTTCCCTAGGCCAAAGATCAAAGCCTTAGGGAACCACCTGTCCTCCGGTAACCAAATTTCAACACTCCCTCTTACTGAGGAAGGTGTTCCTCACCACACCCATCTTGTCTCTGAAGTAGACATGCTTGCCCCATGGTAAGGCTTTGGTAAGAATATCTGCAACCTGCTCATTAGTGGGAATATACTCAAGCTTCACAGCTCCCTTCTGAACATAGTCTCTGATGAAGTGATATCTGATGCCGATATGCTTTGACCTGTCATGAAATACTGGATTCTTCGTGAGTTTAATGCAACTCTGATTATCACAGTAAATCACTGAAGGTCTCAACGGCTGACCAAATAAGCCAAACAACATCTTGCGAAGCCAGATGGCCTCACAACTAGCTAGACTGGCTGCCATGTACTCTGCTTCCGCTGAACTCAATGCTACTGACTGCTGCTTGCGGCTGAACCGCGACACCACTACCAAACCCAACCCAAAACAATACCCTGAAGTGCTCTTCCTATCAGTATCAACCTGCCCAATCAGAATCAGTGTAACCTGCCAATTTCACTCCATCTCCCTGCCTATAATCCAGACCATAATCCACTATCCCCTGCAAGTACTGCAAAATGTGTTTTGCAGCCACCCAGTGAACCTTCCTAGGCTCACACATAAACTGACTCATCGTGTTGACTGCAAAACAAATATCTGGCCTAGTGTTGACCAAATACATCAAGGAACCAATCAACTGTCTGTACAATGTGGGATCCACCAACTCGGAATCCGAAGCATGAAGCTTCTTCCAGTTGGTGATCATCGGTGTTGACATGGGTCTACAATCCTCCATGTGGAATCTGCCAAGGATGTCCACAATATACCTCCCCTACCCCAGGCAAAAATTCCCCTCCTCCTCCCACACCTCCAAACCCAAAAAGTAATGCATCAAGCCAATTTCCTTCATCTCAAACTCCGCCGCAAGATCTCTCTTGCAGTTCTCTATGAGTCTCTCTACACCTGTAATGACCAAGTCATCCACATACAACACAAGAATGAGAGGCTCCTCACCTATCAAATAAAGTAAAGGTTCAGATCTGCATCACTCTTTGTGAAACCCATCTCCTGCAAGTATGTATCTATCCTGGAGTACCAAGCTCTGGGAGCTTGCTTCAGGCCATAAAGGGCCTTCTTCAGTCCGCACACATGGGACTCCTTCCCATGCACCTCAAAGCCCTGTGGCTGCTCAATGTACACCTCCTCCTGTATGAAGCCATTGAGAAATGCGGTCTTCACATCCATCTGGTGGATCTTCCAACCCATCTCTGTTGCTATCGATATGATGGAGCGAATCGAAGTATATCGAGCCACGGGAGCGAAGGTCTCCTCATAATCAACTCCCTCTACCTGGGAGAACCCTCTAGCCACAGACCTTGCTTTGAATTTCTCAATGCTGCCATCTGCAGCATGCTTTACCTTGTAAAGCCATCTGGAAGTAACCACGGATTTGCCCTCAGGCCTCGACACCACCTCCCAAACATCATTCTTCATGATAGAAGAATACTCCTCTTGCATGGCCTCTCTCCAGACCTGCTGGCTAGCTGCCTCCTCATAGCTAGAAGGCTCAGAGTCAAGGATGCTGGTAGCCATTTCCATATAGCTACAAAACCTCTCAGGTGGTCTGCTCTCTCTGACCAGCCTTTTAGGCTCAGCAACAGATGTGGCCTCTCTCAAGGTGTCTTGAAGCCACTTGGGCTTCCTCTTCCCCGAGCACACTTCTCCCACTGGAGAATGAAACTCCTCCTCCTCATCAGCATCAGGAGCCTGAACTCCTGACTGCCTGTCTGCTGTCCTCTGCTGAACACGAACTGTAGACGGCTGATGCGCGTGTGAACTGTCCATCAGTGTACTCCCTAGTGAACTGCTTTGCATGCTGCCCGAAACAGCACCCCTCTGACTCTGTGAGCCATTGCTCACTGACGGACTTGACACCGTAATCGATGTACCTCCGGATCCTCTTGATCCCTGCCCACTGGATCCCTGCGACTGACTCAGCTGCTCCTGAGGGTCTGGCTGATCCAAATACTCTAACTCTCGTGACCTCCTGAAAGCCCTGTCCTCCTCGAATTTCACATCCCGTCTGACAACAACTCTCCTCTGTGTGGGAATATAAATCTGAAAAGCCTTCGAGGTCTCACTGTAGCCCACAAAGACACACTTCTCTGTGGTGGGCTCTAGCTTGGTCCTCTTCTCCTTGGGTACGTAGGAGTATGCAATACACCCAAAGATACGAAGATGACTAACATCAGGTTTCTTCCCAGAAAAACCCTCCTCTGCAGTCACATGCCCCAAGGCACGATGCGGACTCTTGTTCTGCAAATATACAACAGTGTTGCAGGCCTCTGCCCACAAAAACAATGGTAACCCCTGATCATGTAGCATGGCTTTGGCAGCTCCTCCGATGGATCTGTTCTTCCTCTCCGCAACCCCGTTCTGTTGGGGGTCGTAAGGAACTGTGAACTCCCTCCTAATGCCTGCCTCCGCACAATACTCAACAAACTCACCAAGGGTGTACTCTCCTACATTGTCCGACCTCAGGGACTTGATCTTCCGACCTGTCTGAGTCTCCACAAGAGCTCTGAACTCTTGAAACCGCTTGAAGACCTCACTCTTGGTTTTCAAGAAATAAATCCAGGTCCTCCTGGAGTGATCATCAATGAATAATACATAATACTCATATCCACTCAAGGAAACATGAGACATCCGACCGCTTACATCGGAATGAATCAAATCAAGTATCCCAGTCGATCTACTGTCACTGCTGGGAAAAGGGGATTTGGCAAACTTTCCCATAGCACATCCTCTACATGTATCAAAGTGATCAGTATTGAAATCTGGCACACCTGTAGTGATCTCCCGCAATGTCCTCAAGGCTCCATGATCCTTAATGCCCCATCTGCGATGCCAAATCTCACCTGGCTACGAGCCCACACACTTCTAGCTCTGCTGTAATTTTCTCTCAGTAAAAGTGAAATGCAAACTTGTACACCTTTGCATGGCGTACACCAATCACTCTAGCTGAATCAGCTGGAGCACCTCTGGGATATATCAACACCTATTTTCTCCTGAACAATATCTCATACCCTCTGTCCTCCAATGCTGAGACGGATATGAGGTTCTTCCTCATCCCTGGCACATATAGAACATCTGACACCTTCAAGGGAGGTTTGGGTTCCCTGTTAAATGTGAATGTCCCCACATCGACTGCTCTAACAATGCTGTCATCTTCGAGTACTACCCCTATATCAGTGCCACTCTCTAAAAGCTCTAAGAAGTACTCACGGACTCTTGTCATATGACATGAAGTCCCACTGTCAACATACCAGATACCTGAAGATGCTCCGCTAGTGGAGGGAAATGCACACTCCCTCTCAACCTCCGTGGCAGGTGATCCTGCACTAGTGGACTCACAAGCAATGAACCCAAACTCCCGGTCAAAGCTATCCGTAAAGTCCTCTCTCTCTGTTGATGCTGCCATTCTCGGGTTCTTCCCCTTCTTCTTATTCTCCGGACACACAATTGCATAGTGTCCCATCTTCTGACAATTCCAACACTTCACCTTGGAATAGTCCTTCTGCGTGTTCCCATGTTTACCTTTACCTTTGCCTTTGCCCCCACCATTACTTGTGGAAGCTTGCTTCTTTCCCTTGCCTTTCTTACCACCTGCCAACAGTGATACATCCTCATCCTGCTCAACTGGTTTGGCTGCCCCAAGCTGGGTCTTTCTGAATCCTGTCTGTATGCAATCATCCCAGAACCTCTCCCAAGTGGGAAGGGTCTCACGTGCACAAACCCCATCAACAAAGTTCAACCATGAACTGGGAAGACCATTCACTACAATCCGCACCAACTCAGTGGGTGGAATGACCTCTCCAACTGCTGCCAATGTATCTCTCACATTAGTAATCTTTGTGAGATATCCAACTGCACTATCAGTCTTACCCATTTCAATGGTCTTCAACTTCTTCCTTAGGACCATTTTTCTGTTCTCATTGGTACTCTGGTAGAGATTGGTCAATGCTGTTCACATCTCATGAGCATATCTCTTTCCTCTCACATGATGAATGCAATGGTCTTTGATTCCATCTAGAATCAGTCTCTTACCCTTGTTATTCTTTTTATTAAAGGTTGCCAACTGAACAACATCAGTAGGCACATTAACAGGGTTCTGTGCGGTATGCACCATGATATCCCAGACTTCTGCCTCCTCAAAGATGCTCTGCATTCTCTCCTTCCAAACACTGTAGTTACTATGCCCATCCAACCTATCCTCCACCCTCAAGCCCAAAGACATGCTTGCTTTCCTAAATGAACTGAAAATAATACTGCTGTAGTAAAGGTAATGATTTCTGTGTGAGAAATCAGCTTGTTGTAATTTCTTTGTGAAAAATTAGCTTCTTGTAATTTTTCCTTTTGTTATCCCAATTTGCCTTTTTCAGCAAAATAGCTCTGATACCATGTAGAAATTATAATACCAACCCCGGTTTTCAGTTTCTCCTTATTTCTCCCATAAAGTTAAATGCCCATTTCCATAGCCATACATTCAACAAGCTGGAAAAATAAATATTTTCTGAAAATACTAATTCTGGAAATTTCACAATGCTGAAATGCAAAATAAAAACCAGAAAAATAAATCAGCCACACACAGATTTTAGACACGCTGATTTTTGGTCAATGTGACTCTGAAAAAACCCCTACAACTCTTGGGGAAAACCAGTTCGAAAGCTTCTTCTTATTTATGATAAATGCTTTTACAGTGAACAACAATACACAGTAAAAATTATAGCAAACACTAAAAACCACTTATTTTGATTTTCGTGCCACCTTCCACCTTGAAAACCGTGCCAAACAGCAAACAGAAAATTTACAGAAAAATTACAGCAGTAAATGCTGTCCTTGCTGCCTCGAAAAGCGTGCCATAATTGCTTGTACGGACAAGACAACCCCTTCCTCGATTTTCGTGCCCAAAAAATTTGCCTCGAAAACCCTACTCCTTTGCTGCTGATTCTGCTCCTCGAAAACAGTGCTGTCCTTTCCTCAAAATGCATGCAAACTGCTGTACAAATTTTCTGCCTCGGTAACCGTGCCAATAAATGCTGATGTACGGATTTTCAACCTTGGGAAGTGTGCCCACCTGCTATACGGATTTGCTGTGTGTCTTTTGCTGCTCTCCCTCCACTCAGAAATTTCTCTTTCTCATGAAAGAATGAATGACCTTTTCCCTCCTTTTCCTCCTTTAACCTAACCCTAAGTGACTTTTGGGGAATCCCTAAATCTAATGGCTGAGATAGCTTTAGATCTAGGGCTGAAATTAAATGCTCATTTAAATCTCACTTTCTATTTTTTAATTCACCCCACTTAGTCATTTATTTCCAAAGTCACTTTTCTTTTCTAATTTCACATTGACTTTATTAAAGTCACTTTAAAATTAAACTTTAGTAACTTTATCACTTAAAGTCACTTTTAAATTAGATTTGACTTTATAACGTTATAAAGTCACTTTAGGGGAAAAATTAAATTCTTTTGGACACTTTTTCCTAGGCCAAAGATCAAAGCCTTAGGGAAACACCTGTCCTTCGGTAACCAAATTTCAACAATGTTGAGTTTGAGAGAGAAAAACTTGGATTGTGTTCTCTTCCTTAGGTTGTGGGCCGTTAGACTTATGGAATGGTCGGGAAGATTGAACTTGAGAAAGAATGAAAAGCTACCCTCCCTAGCTGAGGGAGTGTTGAAATATGTCGTAGCTTCGGTCGGCAATTTTTATTGCATGCACAAAGAAGAAATCGATTATTGGTCTCCTACAAGTTGACTCAAACAAGTCCTACAAGTTGGCTCCTTTAAAGGTCATCATGTCGGCCCCATTAGGGCTAATTAGACCTCACATGACACGTATTTATATGAGGTCGTTGGCATTCATTTCGTCCACCATCAACACAAGCAATTCAGTCTGGAATCACAAATCAAATTCGGTCTTCAATTGCAGAGCATATCCACACGTGCGATGGGGATTATAGGGTTCTTTTGACTGCAGTTTGGTTCTCTTTCAATGGCTCGTTGAGACAGTGACTTGGTATCATCTATACTTTTGTTTTGGTGATTCATTTGTGACCGAAAATTGCAGAGAAGGTCACTCTCTTTTATGTGACATATTCCTAAAGTGGACCGAGGTTTTTGGGCGTATGCTTTGGGCAATTCGTTGGTGATTACAGTGGAAACTTCGGCCTCCTATCACAGTAACTACAGGCCTACATTTCAGACTCCTTGTGCAGACCCTCTCATTGGATAGAAGTGGAATCTCTCTCTTTTTTTGTGCGAACTTTGCTTGGGTATCTCACTGTTGATTATTTTGGATTTGTTGGAACATTCAGATGTACTATTGATGGACAGAATCTCTCTCTCATAAGGCAAGAATTTTTTGGTTTTCCCCTTGTGGGTTTTGCCCTGACTGCGAGCCTATTATCTATTGTGATCTCTATTTACTACTCTTGTTGAAGAATTATTGGTTGAAGTTTTTCATGTATAGCTACTTGTTGACTAAAGTATAAATAAGGAACAATTTGTATCAACAGAAGTAGTTATCAATTGTGAAAAACTATTTTAGTCATTGCATCACTAGAGTTTCAACACACACACACACACACACACACACACACATATATCAGTTTACGTAATTGGGTAGATATTGATATGAAACATCTCACATTCAGATTCTTGCTTGTCTTTTGTATATTCTCCGTAGCATGGTTTTAACATTCTTGTCTCATATGTTGCATGGCTTGTTGGTTTTTAAATAGAGAAGCTCCGGAACATGTCTATTTAAGAAACTCTCTATTCGATGTAGTGATAAAGAGATGTATATCTATGTGGGAAGCTATATTTATTAATTTAAATAT
Source organism: Pinus albicaulis (assembly GCA_034641835.2). NCBI lineage: Eukaryota > Viridiplantae > Streptophyta > Pinopsida > Pinales > Pinaceae > Pinus > Pinus albicaulis. The sequence continues at coordinate 1,560,538,835 of CM076584.1, forward strand.
GGTCTAATGACAGAATGGGCCAATTGATTCTTCCTGAGGAAGCAAGAATGCTTTCATTATATTCGACTACAATAGTGGAGATTGTAAGGTCTTGCATAATATTGCATTGCTGAGCAGTTATAGTGCTTTTGTTTGCCTTTTATTCTTGATATTTTTGTTTCTAATCAGTATCAAGTTATAGATTGGATAAATTGTACTCCGTTGTCTTTCTGCTTTTATAAAATTAAAATGTCTAATTGCCATTGCTACAGTTTGTTTCATAAGCAATATTTACCTTGTATAAAATGAGGTGAATCAATCAGCAATGATTCCATCAACAGTGAACATCAAATGGTATCACAACATTATGTTCCCTCAAAAGTTCCACCTTTCTACTTGTTTTAAAATTTCTTTTCCATATGTCTGCTACCCAATACTTCCACCACCATTCTTTTATAACGCTTTTTTCACAGTTTACTATTATATAACACAGGGAAGAAAGAACAATAAAAAAAGTAAATCAATTTTTCATTTTCCATCGTGGTACCTTTTTTTCCACTCATCCAATCATCTACCATCAGTACAGTTTCCCTTTTTATTCACCATCTATCACCATCAATCTAGTTATTGTGTTTTGTCGATAACCTTTATTGCTTTATTTCTTTTAAATGATCACTGATAGTTTACAGCCTTCTCTTCTTTCTACAAATTTCTTTGCCTGCTCCCATAATTCTCTACCCTCAGCCATGTCCATTAGCATCCACTTTTGATTTTTCCTTCCTCAAGACTTTGATCTGCCTGGAATTTTTTTCAATTTCTTCTCCTGCTGCAGCTAAATTTTCACTTCCTCTTGCTGCTCTCTTTCTTTCTTGTTTGTTGGCCTTCTACCAGTAGTTATTCCAATAGAGATCATTTCAGCTATTTTCCGTCTTTTGCAAGGAGTCATGGAATTTCATTGTCAGTCCCATCCATAACATGTAGATGTTTGTGGGGCTCCTTGAGGCACCCGGGTCTGCAGTCCAGCCCTCCCTAGGTACATCTTCCTCTTTTATGGCTAGGCTTTCTTCCCTCTTTTCTTTAATCCTCCAGTCAAAGTTATTCTACCAGTTCGATATATCTAGGATATGTCACATTCCTTGCATGTTCTTTTCTTAGTCCCGCTATGGGTTGATAATTGTCTCTTGTCAATTCTATGAGATAATTTTTAGTCTGTCTAGTGATGTTCCCTCTACTGGTGAGACTATGCTTCTCTGCTTTCCAGCCCTCACTGGTAGTCTTGACCAACAATCTTCGTTTCTGTAGTCTTTTATTTGCCCACAGGACCAGTCCATCTCCTTTCCAAATTCTGCACCTCCAGCTTATCTGTCGATCATCTTATCAATGGAAAAGCTTGTCATTTTCTCACATATATTTACTCCTTTCCCAGCACTCTCGGGTTGACAAGAGAGATCTTCTCCATCTCTTCACCAGATTTTCTGGATGCTGACCTCCTCCAAATGGTGTTACACTGGTCATTGTCAACATATTCCTAATTCCCATGTCCTAACATTATTTCCTTGTTAACTGATTGCTACTATGTAACTGTTTTCAGTCAAGAGTCAAGACATCACTTCAAGCTTTTCTATCATAACACACTTGAATTTAGTGGCAGTGGTACTTTCCAAAAAGTCTGCAAACCAATCATTGTATATTTTTACATCAAGAGAAGTGAATGACAATCTCTTTTGTCATGGCCTTAGATTTTAAAGGTTTCAATTGCAGTGTCCAATTATCTGCGTTCCATTTTCTTCAAATATTTTAATGATCACAACTAGTTTTTTAGTACTTGGCCCTAGAGCTACTCTGAGGTCCACGATTAATGCCAGAATTTCTGCTTCAGTTTAGTAAATCAACCTGAGCTCTAACCAGTGGCCAAATCACCTGGACATGTTCTTTTCTGATCACTCCTTTTGCCAGTGCGCATATGCTTTCTCTTTGAAGTTCTGTCACTTTTAGCTATAAATAGTCCTCGCTCTATATCCTCCCGTCCTTGTATGAGAGGTCTGTTTTGTCTTCATAACTGGAGTTTTAACTGGACTTTTGGGTATTGTTTCATTATGTCCTGAAGTTGCTGCTTTAGGTATGGAATACTAAAATAATTTTCTTGTCCAGCTGCTCTGTAGGGATTTGTTTTCCGGTGTACTCTACTTTTAAGGCTATTGAGAGCAAAAATAAGGAAGACCAAGATCAATGGCTGATTTACTGGGCAGGTATATCCTATCCACATGTGCATGACCTTATAGAATTTGCAGAAGTAATTTTTAATACCCTATCAATGCAAGGCATTTCAAGTATGCGGTTATTCATTTTTACTTTATACGATCAGGCATACCCCGTGATTAATATGTTCTTCTGTTTGCTTTCCCTGTTTTTTATTTATAAATAGTGAATTAGTAGCAACCTAGCTTAACAGTTTCTCTTTAAATTTCTATGAGATGTTGGAATTTTATGGAGCTGATGCCAGGTTTGGAAGTTTTTAATTGTTCATCATCTTTCTCCATGATGCTAGATCTTTTTTGACCTGTGGCTGTATATTGAGTTTGCACTTGCAGTCAAAATTCTTAGTTCATCTTTATGCTTTGAAATTTCATTTCATCCATCTTCTCTAGGCCAAAATTAAGAGACTCCACCAAAGTTGAGATACTCATTTGATTATCTTGCAGTGGATGATTCATTGTAAGAGGACAGTTCAACAGGACACCATTCAGGCTGAGTTCGTCACACATCCTATCCATTTCAATACTGTTTTCAGACTGGTCTCAATTCTCCATAGGATATGATTTCTTGGGAACTAGAATTCAGAACAGGAGTGGCACCCTTTCTTGGCACTTTTCTCATCAGAGGAGATTGCTTTTGCTTCTGCAGGTCTCGCTCCAAGATGATGAAGATGTTAGTTCTTCAAAGTGTCTTTGCTCTTCAAATTCTTAGGTATTTTTATTGATTGCCTCTCCCCTTTCAGGTGCTCTATTGCTGCTCCTGGTAACCTGGTGGCCTCCAAGTAATAAATACAATTGGCAATAATACAAAATTAACACAGAGATGTGTGTAATTTATAAATATATATTTTGAGCAGTGAATGAATAATTTACAATCTTTCTTGATGGTATATACAGACACATTGACTAGTTATGATTGTGAAGGGGTATGACCCTTGGTGCTTGTTGCCGCAAAATCTAGCATGCCTACTGCAAAGCTTCACTAGGCACCCTAGGCCTTATGGCAACAATGAGATCAATCTCCACTATCACCTCAGTGGCCTTTCTCCTATTGTTTTTTGGTTGGATGTTATCCTCATAAGGAAGGATAACATATCGGACAGAGGTTGTCTTTCTTAGCCAAAACTGCACTTGATGCATGGTTCCTTCGTCAATTGGCCAAGTCACGTTCCAGGTCAGTTGTTGCGAATAGTCAGAACTTGCCATGTGTCACTTGACAAATGTCATCACCTTAGTGCAGAATTAGGGTTTTTCTAGCCCTAAATTGCGTAGGGTTGATGATGTCAGCCCTAGGAAAGCAATTTCAACCATGCAAATTGCTAACTTTTGGTGTTTTAAACCTCAACAATCCCACAAGCGGATACTTGACATGCTCTTCCTCTCCTAGGTCCATCACAAGGAAAGCGAAAACCAAGATTCAGAGCTGAAAAATTTCAGATGCGAAAATTTAGGGCCAAAATTTAAAGGGCAGAAAATTTAGTGCCGAAATTTTAGGGCTGAAGTTTTAAGAAGAGAAGAAAAAGGAGTTTTTTGAAGTTCTTGATTTTGTTTTGATCATCTATATGGAAGGCCAGTGCTTCATTCTTGGGTGATGGAGTCTAAAGGGAGGTCTACTTAGGAGAAAATACTAAACCCTAGCAAGAGTAAGGGGATATGAAACCTTGGCTTCAAACTCTAGCTATCATTTTTGCAAGGGACCAAAGTCATTGAGGAGAGCTAGTTTAAAGTCTCACTCAAGGGATTGTCACACACTCTACAATGGGTAATGCACACAATACCATTGCTAAGATTCCATATAAATTTTTTCAATAATAACTAGCGCATAGAAGCCCTAGACAATGCCTATTCCATGTAATAGCCACAAAATATAAAGATATATCAAATACAAGGAACACTTACAAGATAGAATGTATGGACCGATTCATTATTGCTCCAAAATGACATCTCCAATACCAAAGAATAGCTCCCTATTTGGAAATCCACAATAGATCACATCTCCACAAGATAGAAGACAAATTTCAGCTAGGCCGAAATCTCTAAGAGTGCCCAATTGATCCACAAGTGATAATGAAAATGAAATGTGAGTAACCTCTATTTATATAAGGCTTATTTCACCTATTTTAGCCTAATGAGGCCCCTAAAATCAAGTTTGACATTAAGTGACCTTGGGATACAAGGCAACCCATTAGCTAATGATAAATTAGACCAAATTATCCCACACATGTGAGCCACAACCTCCCAAATTGATTAAGTCATTCCTAATTAGGGCTCAAATGTTATGCTCGGGTGTGTTGAGGTGTTAAAATGTGTGTAGATGCTTGGATGATGCAAAATTTGAGGGATGGCCCTCAAATCCACCTCAAATCCTTCTCTGGGGTCCCAAGGGTAGCCGGGGCACCATCTGTTGAAATATGTAACTAGTTTCGGTCTTCATAATGACGGATGTAATCATGATTTTATGTATTTGATGTAAAGAGAAAAATAAAATTTATTATTGTTATTCTCGAGGCATGAGCATGGGTTTCATGCTCAAGGTGATTTGTTTTATAGGTCAAGCACCCATTGAGTGCTTCTAGGGCTTGTCATGGAGTCTACAAGTCAATTGAGCCATTGTCATGTATGGAAGACCCTTTTGGGCATGTTACATATTGTAAAGAAAATTTATTTGAGTCAAAAAGTAGAGTCAAATACCCTCCAAGACCTAGTCAATGTACAAGCAACAAGTCGGCCTTCACAAGACACAAGTCGGCCTAAGGATAGTGACAAGTCGACCTACAAGATACAACAAGAAGAATATATATAGGACTCGGCCTCATTTGCAAAAGGACATCAATCAAGTTTGTGGAAGCATAAGAATAGAAAAGGATACCTAGTGAAAGGAAGGAGAATCTAAGGAAGAGGAAAGCGAAGCTTTTAAGGATTGTTTTTGGGTTATTCACCTCACACGTGTGAGATATTCAGGGCTACCTTTTGCTGCAGAAGTACCGAATTACAACCACATAAGGAAGTTGAGATTTGTCTGTCAAGAAGTCTCCATTGCAAGTCGAGCTTCCTAGAAAAAGAAGCCATCCCAACCGAAGGAGAAAAAGAGGGTAAAAGCACCTTAGTCTTCTTCACGTGCAAAAACTAGGGTTTTTGCAGTAGTCAAAAATTGCAGTGGCAGTTGCTGGTCCGAAGATGAGGTCGAAGAAGAGAGTTGCATCAATTGTGAAGCTGAATTGACTTGGGTTGACTTTGCTAGAAGAAAGTTCTTCAAAGGAAAAGTTTGACTTGGTCTTCAAGGGGTTTTGGTCAAGGATCATAGGTCTTGGAATTCGTAATTTGAAGTTCTATAAGAAGAGAAGAATTCTTAAGGGTTTTCCTCTCAAGAGGAGAGGTTTTGGTCCATGCTGATCGCTTATATCTTGTCTCCTCTTGTCTCATTATTCTTTATTGTATGGTAGCTGTTTGATGATAAAAACACTAATTATAATCAAATGAAAGAAGCTAATCAAGTTAAGTATAATTACATCACAAGCAATTATCAAAGTAAGAGAAATCACTTAATCTAACTGCCCTTGATTTCTCAACACCATCAAGTGGTCTCCATGGGTCTCCAGTTGTCAAACAAGCCACCTCCTCTCCAGCATTAGGGCTTCCTCTAGTGCAAGAAGTTCTCCCTAGTTTCTCAATGGGAGACCATCCCCATCTGGGCTCTGAATTAGCTCCTGCCCATTGTAAGATTCCGAATGGAAATTTTCAATGATAAACAAGCAAAACATAGCAAAAACACATGCAAAAATTGATAACACATTTACAACTAGAAATCTCCATGAATTGCATTGATCTGAGCCATTTTATTAATAATTCAGTGAGTACAATATTGTGCTGGAAAGAGTACACCTGGGTTTGCACAAGGCAAGCTAGAAAAGCCCAAGTAAAAGATATGAGGCCCCTCTCCGATCTATTGCTGCTCTTTGCTGAATATTGTGCTAAAGCCTAAAACTGCCCAGAAATATGTAGATGGTTGGATGGAACTGTTGCTATGGCCTCCTCTGATGCTCAGAAAATTTCGGGAAATTAACCCTGAGCTCTCCACCAATAACCCACAAAAACCCACGAAGGAGTTTGGCAAATGTGGACCTTGGAATTTCGGCCCAATTTTCCCCTAGCTATTGGGTGTGGAGCCTGATTATCTTGTTTATTTTGTATCACAGCATTGGACCCCTATACCTTAATGGGGCAGCAACGCCGCCCGTAATTTTTATGTTGCTTGGGGGGTCCAGGGGGGGTGGCTGCGCTTTTTGGAGCCCCCCCCTGGCGGGGGGTTTCGGGGGCAGCGTCCCCGAAGCTAAAAACAGATGTCAAATTGCCTTGTAAAAGTATAGCAATTTCTAGTCAATCTGGGCCGTTCATAGGCGGATGATCTGACGGTAGAAATTATGTCTAGTTTAGGGTTTTTTGCCCTAGAAGGCAACCCCCTCGTATATATGAGGGTATTGTATTGCGGCTGTGTAATGTATGTGTATTCTCGGAGTGAGAAACAGAGAGGGAGACTGTGAGAGAGAACAGAGGATATTACAGCGAATCTGCTGTAGGTTGTGTCTCTTCATTTTTGCTGGATAATAGAAAGGAAGGACTGGCTGTTCGGGGTGGACGTAGCCCAAACTGGGTGAACCACGTATATCTGTGTCTCTCTGGTTTTATGTGTTTTGTGTGCTTGTGTTTTTCGCATATTTTATGTATTTCATTGCTCTGTAATATTTAATTTTCTAACAACTGGTATTAGAGCCGAAGGTCTATTTGGCTGATAAACTCGCAGGAAAGAAGGGTTTCCTGGTTCGAGTGGGAGCAATGGTGGAAGATGGTAAATTTAGGGTCGAGAAATTTGACGGCCAAAACTTCCCGCTGTGGAAGATGCAGATGGAAGATTATCTGTATCAGAAAGATCTGTACCTACCATTGAGCGGAAAAACAAAGAAGCCGACAGCTATGACAGATGCAGAATGGGAGATTCTCGATAGAAAGGCACTCAGAATAGTACGGTTGTGCCTCGCGGCGTTGGTAGCCTTCAATATTTCGAAGGAAACAACAACCGAGGGTTTGATTAAGGCGTTGGCGAAACTATATGAAAAACCCTCGGCCTCAAACAAGGTATTTCTTATGAAATGTTTATTTAATATGAAGATGTCGGAAGGTGGATCTGTTGCAGACCATTTAAATGATTTTAATACAGTTACTAGTCAGTTAAGTTCTGTAGGGGTAAACTTTGATGATGAAGTTAGGGGTCTTTTATTTTTGTGCTCATTGCCAGAAAGCTGGAATGGTTTAGTTATGGCCATTAGTAACTCTGTCTCTGGATCTAGTACTTTAAAGTTTGATGATGTTGTCGGTGCTATCATTAGCGAGGAAATGCGACGGAAAAGCTCTGGTGAGACATCAGGTAATGCTTTGAGTGTAGAGTCTAGGGGAAGAAGAATGGAAAGAGGAAAGAGCTCGGGTTATCGTAGTAAATCAAGGAAAGGCAGATCCAAGTCCAGATCGGGGATAGTGTGCTGGAAATGCGGAAAGAGAGGACACCTAAAGAAAGATTGTAGATCTTGGAAGGGAAAAGAAGGAGACACAAAGCAAGAAAACAATCATGAAGCAAATGTGACAGGTGATGTGTTACAGGATGCTTTGATTCTTTCTTTCGAAAATGTTACTGATTCTTGGGTTGTAGATTCAGGGGCCTCATTTCATGCCACACCTGATAAGAAATATTTTCATGACTATGTTCAAGGAAATTTTGGACAAGTCCGTTTGGGTGATGATAAATCCTGTAAAATTGTTGGAATGGATAAGGTTCTTGTAAAACAACAGAATGGAAACCAATGGCTATTAGAGGAGGTAAGGCATGTTCCAGATCTGAAGAAAAATTTGATTTCAACAGGGCAGTTAGGCGGTGAAGGTTGTGTGACAACTTTCACAGATAAAACTTGGAAGGTCACCAAAGGAGCCCTGGTAATAGCAAAAGGCGAAAAGGTTGGTACATTGTATTTATGCAATGGTATTTCTAACTCTGTTAATGCTTTAACTTCCAAAGGAGCAGATGCAGCATTATGGCATCATAGGCTCGGACATATGAGTGAGAAGGGGATGAAGATTCTTCACTCAAGAAATTTGTTGCTAGGTTTGAAGAATGTTGATTTGGATTTCTGTGAGAATTGTATTTATGGAAAACAAAAGAGAGTCAGATTTCTCAGAGTTGGGAAAGAAAAGAAGAGCAAAAAATTAGAGCTTGTGCATACAGATGTATGGGGACCTACTCAGGTATCATCTCTCAGTGGCTCTCGTTATTATGTTACTTTTATTGATGATGCAACTAGAAAAACATGGATTTATTGTATTCAGAATAAATTTGATGTATTTGATACTTTCAAGAAATGGAAAGCTTTGGTTGAGATTGAGACAGGAAAGAAGTTGAAGTGTCTCAGATCAGACAATTGAGGTGAATATTGCAGCAAAGAGTTTGATAGGTACTGTTCAGAGCATGGAATTCGTAGAGAGAAGACAGTTCCAAGAACACCACAAGAAAATGGTGTGTCAGAAAGGATGAACAGAACAATCATGGAGCGTGCAAGGTGCATGAGATTGAATGCGGGATTGCCTTTACAATTTTGGGCAGATGCTGTAGGTATTGTTGTTTATCTAATAAATAGAGGGCCTTCAAGTTCCTTGGATGGTGGTATTCCAGAGGAAGCATGGACAGGTAAAAAGGTAAACTACTCTTTTGCACAAGCAGTGGGAGTTGTGAGCAGGTACATGAACAATCCAGGAAAAGAACATTGGATGGCAGTAAAATGGATTCTCAGATATTTGAGAGGTACCACAAATCAAGCATTATGCTTTGGTGGTTCAAACATTGCTCTACAGGGATATGTTGATGCAGATATGGCAGGTGACAGAGATAACGGGAGGAGCACTACAGGATATGTATTTACTGTAGGTGGAACAGCTGTCAGTTGGGTTTCAAAAATCCAAAGTGTTGTTGCACTTTCAACAACAGAAGCAGAGTATGTTGCTACTACAGAGGCTAGTAAAGAAATGATTTGGTTACAAAGGCTTATGGGTGAATTGGGTAAGAAGCATGATATGGGCACGTTATATAGTGATAGCCAAAGTGCCATTCATCTTGCAAAGAACTCAGCATTTCATTCCAGGACTAAACACATACATCTCAAGTACCATTTCATACGGTCAGTATTGGAAGATGGAGAGTTGAAGCTGGAAAAGATACACACTAGCCAGAATCCTGCAGATATGCTAACAAAAGTTGTAACCGGGGAGAAACTGAGAACATGCTCAGTTTCAATTGGTCTTCAAGGATGACGATGAAGATGAGAAACAGCCAGGTCCAAAGAGGAGTCATTGTCCAGCAAATGAAGTAGCGGTGGAGTTGCTACAATCAGTCTCCAAGTGGGAGATTGTTGGGTGTGGAGCCTGATTATCTTGTTTATTTTGTATCACAGCATTGGACCCCTGTACCTTAATGGGGCGGCAACGCTGCCCATAATTTTTACGCTGCCTGGGGGGTCTGGGGGGGGCGCCTGTGCTTTTCGGAGCCCCCTCTGGCAGGGGTTTCGGGGGCAGCGCCCCCGAAGCTAAAAACAGATGTAAAATTTCCTTGTAAAAGTATAGTAATTTCTAGTCAATCTGGGCCATTCATAAGCGGATGATCTGACGGTAGAAGTTATGTTTAGTTTAGGGTTTTTTGCCCTAGAAGGCAACCCCCTCGTATATATGAGGGTATTGTATTGCGACTGTGTAATGTATGTGTATTCTCGGAGTGAGAAACAGAGAGGGAGACTGTGAGAGAGAACAGAGTATATTACAGCGGATCTGCTGTAGGTTGTCTCTCTTCATTTTTGCTGGATAATAGAAAGGAAGCACTGGCTGTTCGGGGTAGATGTAGCCCAAACTGGGTGAACCACGTATATCTGTGTCTCTCTGGTTTTATGTGTTTTGTGTGCTTGTGTTTTCCGCATATTTTATGTGTTTCATTGCTCTGTAATATTTAATTTTCTAACACTAGCTCCTCTAGTTGTTGGCTGAGTTGGGAACCCTGTTTGACCCCTCAAACCTGCCTAGAAATTTTTTGCCAAATTAATCTTGGCCTCCTCAATAAACCCAGAAAAACCTAGAAAGGGTTTACCCAAAGCTTGACTCCATAAATTGGCCCTCTTGGTCTTTGGCTCTCTAAATTGTTGGGCAATTTGGAACTCCTGATAAAATCGCTACTGGATGCCCCTGAAATGCCTGGAAAATCCCTGTTAGAAGGTTCCAAGCCTTCCCTCCAAATCCTTTGCGAAAATTCCACTCACTCATTAGCTCCCGGAGTGAATCCCTTAAGGGACTGCGCTGTTGGGAATGTCTCTGCGCAGCTGGTGATGCCACTGCGTTGTTCCTGAAGGTACTACGCTGTGAATGAAGCTCACAACTACTGGACTGAATCAGAAAATGGTGGAGCTCCTCCCTTGGGCGGACACTCGAAGTCCCCCGAAGCAAAGGCTGGGATCTCTGCTCGAAGACACCGGTGTGTAAACAACACTTGCAAACTTAGCTCACTGCTCAAGCGTGCTCTTGTCAAAAGCAAATTCAAATAAGAAGAATGAATGCCAAGAATGAGCCTCATGGTTCCTATTTATCTAAGGCTACCTAACGTTCTCTTGGGCCCCACCTCATGCCTCTAGCCTCCAATACGCACCAATGACTGCGCTGCCTCCATGTGGGTCGCAGTTTCTCCTCATTGGGCCTCATCCTCCACTATTGCCACAATATTTCGCCTCGGCCTAATGTCTAGAGGCCTATAGTTGCCTAATTCTAATTGTAGGCCCCCAAATCCACATTTCCTAAGTCAAAACTGTAATAATATCAAAATTGGCCAAAATTAATATTCCAGTTAGTAGATTTGCTAAATAGGAATATTACAGTCCTCCCCACCAAGATTGCTTGTCCTCAAGCAATACCTGAACAAGCATCCTCTCTAGTTGTTGCTCCCTACTGTCACTGCAAAATTTGCCAGGGTCCCAGATGCGCCATTGAATCGTCTCTGACCTCTGCACTGTCCTGGCATGAAAGAATCCCTTAATACCAGGATCCCAAGCCGTCTTGTCCAACTTGAAGCTTCTCTTGCCCCCCTCACTATCCTGCCCTGTATAAGTACCCGTAGTCCCCTGTATACCATCAATGAGTAGGGGATCATGATAGTGTGGTACTATGCCCAAGTGCTCGTAAAGTCGTCCTACCACGTAGGCCATCCCATGCACTCTAGGAGTATACTCGCGAAGATACCACCCAATCCCTACATAGATAGTGTCTTGCTAATGTGAGCTTCTCCTGATATCATGTTGCTGGCCCACTTGCCATGCTACTGAAGTCCCCCACGCAGTGGTGACTCGCTAAAGCCTAATGGAAGATTTGCATGATCTCCCCCTATAGTAGCCAACTCATCCCTAAGGGTTATTGAGTTGTAAAGAGTGGTGATGATCATGTCCCCTACCAAACTCAGAGTGGTGCCACCATGCTGACGCTGCGCTACTCTGATTATGACATACTCCCCACCGTGTGAAGATTGTATCCTCCTCTCTTGAGGCCTAGTGGTGGGACGTCTGTGAGAGCCAAGCTCATCCTGCCTAGGCATCTCCATGATGCCAATATCTACCCCTCCACTATCGATCTCGACCCTGAACAAAAACCGGATAAGTCTACCTCTCCAACTAGTGGTGGTCTCAGTGATCCCCATGGGTCAAACCCAAGGTGAACTGGATTATCCTTTGTCATGACCTTGCTAATCACACAATGGAGTGATCCACCTGCCAACCGTATCCATGGATCTCCCAACCATACTGGGAGATTATAACTCCGACTCCTCGCTGAATGATGTTGCATAACACTGCTACTTGCTAGAACCTATCTGGCCCTCATCTCTGACCCCTGTATGTAACCTATGGGTGAACCCCAAGTATCAGGAGTTTATCCCATGCAAGCCAATCTGCCCTGCTCCTGCCAGACCACGTAGTGAAATCTGCTATCCCAACTCCTGAGGGTACACTTGGACACTGCTCGTAGTCTGGGTGCCCTCCTGTAGACAAAGTCTACCATCCATCGTCCCTCAGGCTCCTGTGACACCTCAAGTTGTCTCACCAGAAGGGGGTCATGCATCTCCAGGAGCGTAGGCTCAAAGGTGGTGCAAGTGCTACCTTTGCAGAAGATCGGGCTACCCCTAAGCCCGCATCCACAAACTCATGTCCTAACCATATGCCACAACTCAACAACCTATCTTCCAATGTACCGTGACCTGTCCAACTGTCCCAAATAATCCTCTTGGGTCCTATGGCTCATGATGAGAGCATCAAGAGATGATATCCAAGTCCCCTGTGTTAGTGTGCAATGCTGGAGAGTGATAAATAGAAGCTCACGGTCGGCCCTGTGATCAGCTCGCGCTCCAAATCTGAGTGTGCCAAACTCAAAGGTGTGCATGATGTCCTTCTCAGGAGATCTCTCTGGAGACAACACTCCGTCAACTTGTTGTGTGTCATCATGCTTGGTTGCACACAAGTACGCACCCCTACACTCCTCTGTATAGCAATGAATTCCGTGGCACAACTCCATGCACCATTGGTTACCAACGCTCAATGCCCTGCCCCCACCTACCATAGGGCATCCCATATGTGCCCATGCACCCATCATTTTGCTAGTACATCTGCCATGATGTGATCTACACCTCCTCAGCTGCCTAGGTAAACCTAAGTGGCCTAACACCACACTTGCTAGAGAGAATATCTCTGCTGTGCTGATCTTTGGTGGCTCATGTGCCCAATACCCCAATGGGAGAACATCATCTCCATACAATTCCTGGTCCAGTGGCCTACCCGTGCCACCTCCTCCCACCAGCTCCTACCAGGGAATGCTAATCTTCTTGCGATCCCTTGCACAACCAACATGCCAATACCGCCCATGGAGCCTGCTCAAAAACCGCCTGGATGCTGGTGCTGACTAGAACTTCCCTAAGGAATGCATGTGCTTAGTCGCTGAGTTGGCTACCTCATTAATGCCATAGCCATCTCGCATGTCTAAGATCGGATAGGAAGCCCCACCTGGATCCCAATGCCAACCTATACCTCCAGTGCCCTCGGTGTCTAAAAGCCCCCACTGTGCTTTATTCCAGACTACGATCATCTCCACGAGTCCAACCCACTCTATCGGGTACCAACTCAGAATCTCTTGCCATCCAACCTCGAGAGAGGAATCAAATGCAAGAATCCCCGCACATAGAACAATCTCTCCATCCTGCGAGTGCTACACCCTGTGCAACTCATGTCGCCTCATCTTACCATCCTGGTCTACACCCAAAATCTGTCGAGGTGACTTTGCCTCTGCCTCTCCAATGTGAAGAGGCAACCTACTAGTGCAGCAAGCCCCATCTATGTACGTTTAGAGAGGGCTTCTCTAATGCCCTGATGTGCACTCTAGTTGGACCATTATGGAATCCAATCGCTCCCCAACGTGAGTCAGTTTGGCTGCTGACTCGGCACAAACTGTTCTCATGACCTCCAACCCCTCGTTCTGTTGCAGAATAGCCTCTCGCACTGTCGTGGCCTTCTCCTTCAACGCTAGAAGGTCTGCCTGGAACTGATGAAACTGTTGTGGGGACCATCATCTAACACCACTGTATCCCTTGGAACCTCATCAATGGATGGCCCTATGGGTGTATGTTCCACTCTCTCCTCTAAGATGTCAATCAGAGCGGTCAAGGGAGTTTCCAACAAGGGTGACTCTTGCGTCACACTAGGTGTATATGAGCTCCCCACAATCCTATGTGCCCTCATCCTCCAAGTGCGAGGTAGCCATTTTAATGGCTTCTCCCTCTGTTATTCGGTTAAGCTGGAAAAAGGGATCCAACTTTTCCACTCGATCCCGAGCCGTGCACTCAGTGGATCCATCATACGTGGGAAAAGGTATCCTCCCAATGGTATGTTGCAACTTTGAGCTCTGTGTGCGAGACCCCCCACTGTTCCTGCCTTTTTCATCCCGCTTGAGCTTGCAGTAACCTTTGAAGGACAAAGCTGCTCTGAAGTTTTCCCCCATGGAATGCCATTCTCGGAAATAATCTCACATGGGTGTATGATCATGCCGCCTACCTTGCTCACTCGGTACTGAATGTAAAAATGTAGGCATCATGGTCTTGGTTGGCCTAATGAAGGCTGGCGGGTGAGTGGCTGGTAAAGGGTGGTCACACTGTTGTGAGACCCTTGAAGTCTCCCCAAACAAGAACTCATGATGGATGCTCTTATTGTTGAAAAGTGTAACTAGGATCAATCTTCATATTGACTATGTAATTATGTATTTATGTAAAGAAGAAGACAAAGATAATAAAATATATTTTTGTTGTACTTGCTTCATGAGTTTCATGGGCAAGATTTTTATTATAGGTCAATAGACTTCTTCTTGATGTCTATTAGGGTTGTCTTCTGGTTACAAGTATAATTAGGTGTCATGTATATGAAGAGTCTAGTCATCAATATATGCTCCAAGACGTTGTCATGAATCCTTGAAGGAATGGTTAAAGACAACCTTCATCCTCACCTCATTAACGCTGGAAATTAAGCTCTCCAAGTCGGCCTTCAAACAGCAAGTAAAGCCGGCCTACAAATAATGACATAGGTCAGCTTATTAATTGGCAGGAACAACTATATATACCCCTACATATGTTGCGCAGAAGACACAGAAAAATGCGGATATCTCTGAAGTTTTACAGTGGTTAAATTTGCGGATTCCTCTAAAATCCAAGTGCGGATCAGCTAGAAGAGCATACAGACAAGTCTGAGATGAACTCTATGAGATACACCTGCAATTGATGCGTATAAGGGATAGAGATATATCGCTTGAAGATTGCGGACAAGTCTGAGATTAGATCGAAGAAATACATCTGCAATTAGTGCGAGATCAAGTATATGATGGATGCGTAGAAGGGACTGTGGTATGTCCGAAGATAGTAACATTATTTAGTGCGAAGTCTGGTCTGTGGTTAATGCGAGCTTCAGGACTAAAGAGTGTAGCAAGAAAAGAAGGATACATCTGCGGATTGAAGACAGATCAACAGATTCGGATCAAGGACTATTATCTAAGGTATGAAATAAATGTAAAGATCAAGGCTGCTAGTAAGTCGAATGAAGGATATGAGGTGCAAAATCTCGAAGCTCTGTTTTGGTCATAAAGACAGACAAGAAGTCTAGAAGAATTTAACGTAAAGGAGAAATCAAGGGTTAGAAACCAAGCTCTCTAAGGTTGGTACTGAACGGTGCAGATTGGTGCAGAAAGGTGCAAGAAAGAAGGACAAGCTCAAGGAGTCATTGGAGAAGTAGTGACAAGGTCTTGGAAGCATTCCTAAGTCAAGGGTCTGAGTCTTGGTCATGGTACTTGTCATTTGAAGATCTATTAGAAGAATTCCTTACGGGTTTTCCTCTCCAAGAGGGAGAGGTTTTGCCCTGGCTCTAGGAGCCTAATTTTTGTCTCGTGTATTTTGATAATTGACTTGATGAAATACTAAATAAGCTAAAGAAGAGAAGACATAAGTAACTCAAGTAAGCTCACAAGTAATTAGCAAGAAGAGAATTTGAATTAATCACCAACCCTCTAAATTCTCAACATGTTATCAGAGCTAAGGTGCTGAACACAAGGGCTACTCAACAAAGAAGACACTCCAGGAAGCGAAGATCAAAGTATGGGCTGAAAAGTCAAATATGTTTGCAAGGAAGACTCTCAAGCTATTTCAAGAAAGATTTTCTATCTCATTCAAAGGACCAACTAATTCAAGAAAATAATCTTTTCCATCAAAGATTCACATTCAAGACATTGTTAGAAGAGGACATCATCTTTTGAAGATATCCTTTATCAGCAAGGATCGAAGAACACCTACATTGAAGTTTTCAGTCTTAGAAGAAGTCCTTGACTTCATCTTCATCATCATCAAGGAAGTTGCAAGTCACTCTACTCAAGTATCTATGACCTTACTTAAATCTGTCAAGATGATTTATTGTAATGAGAGCAACAAATTGGTTGGGTCATCAAACTTTAGTGCTTGGAAGAAGAGGACAGATTTGAATTTAATTGAAGACGAAGTTATGGACAACATCGAAGGATCTACAATTCAACCCTCAAAAGAAGATGCTCCAACTCATGCCAAGTACATGAAAGGAGAAATCAGCGCCCAAAGGATTCTCATAGAATCCATTAAGGACTCACTTATTCCCTATGTATCAAAACTAAAGTTTGCAAAAGAAATATATGAGAAACTGGGAGAGCTATTCTTTGTGAGTACTGCGGGAGAAGCAATCTCTCTGAGACAAGAACTATACAAAATGAAATTGTCAAGAGAAGAAGGAATCACTTCATACTTTATGATGATTTTTGAAATAAGAGATCAACTGCAGGAACTGGGAGAAGTAATGTCTGACACTGAGATGACTACAGTGGTGCTGAATTCTCTACCGGAAGAATGGGGAAATTTCACTTCAAGTTTATACGAGAAGAAAGAAGCAACACCATTCCATGATTTATGGTCTCTATGTAAAATAGAGGAAACAAGATTGAAAGCCAAAGCTGATACAGGATCAAGTGAAGGGAATCAAGCCTTTGCAGCCATATCCAGGAAGAAAGGAAGATTCAGAAAATTTGGTCCTCAGAATAAAAGAAGAAATATGGACAAAGTACAATGCTTTGGATGTAATGAACTTTTGCATTATAAAAGAGATTGTCCTAAATCTGGGAAGGACAAGAGGAAAAAGGAAGAAGCCCATGTTATAGATGAAAGGGAAGAACATGATGTTAAGAAATCTAAGAAAGAGGAAGCAAGAGATCTCTATTATGATTGAGATCATCTTCTTCTTTAAGTGATTTCTGTTGGTTGTAAAATAGTGTGATAGAAAGCAATGTATATTTAATAGCATCATGATAGTAGCATGGTAGGAGCTCTTGGTGAAACAACTCATGGAAAACCTCACTAATAACAATGATGGAAGACAGTCATCAACGGGTCATCATGGAAACAGGTGCTCACACTCTCTAATGGAATTCTTTATGGATTCACTGATTAGAAAGAAATAAGAAAGGTTTCATTAAGAATTCTATGCTACAAAATTCTGGGATTAGGATGTGATGACATATTGATAAAGCAGGTCAATGGAATGAGATTCTTCATTCAAGTGAAATTGCTACATGATGACTCAAAGGAAAAAGGTACGAGTTATCTATCTCTCTCTCTCTCTCTCTCTATATATATATATATATATATGTTGACATTGGATGCTGTGAAGTCATGTCATATGGTTGCAGGTAATGGACTTCTATATTTAGAAGTATGATCTATGGAGAAGGATCTCTCATAGTGCACTGACAGATGAAATCAACATAATCTATCCTCATATGGAATATGAGGTGGTTGTATCTGAACAAGGAATTGGAAATTGGAAGTTTCTGGGAACGAAGATGTGCAGAGGGGAAGAGATCATGAAGTGCAACCATGTCAAGAGGCAGTTATCATCTGGAAGCCAAGAAGATGTGTCTAGAATATCTCCTAGAGGATATGTAGAATCTGATAGAAGTCTGGTAAAGAAGAAGACCCTTGACAAGACATATCATGAGGATATTGAGTCCCATGGTGTCATCGTGAAGAATCCTCAAAGCTAGGTGAAAGTTTGACCAACAACTTGGGTCTTGGAGGTACTTTGGGACATGTGTGATTTGCTAATGGTGTCAGAAGGGTCCAATCTCTCAACACTGTGTATGTTTAAGCCATGAAATTTTCTGAAAGGCCTGGGTACCTATGGAGTTTGTGACCAAGGCTTGGGCTGTAGTGAGCCACCTGACAAAAACAACAAGGATTCTAGCTAAAGCAACCATCCATCAGAGACTAAGACCAATATTGTATCTAAGTGAACCAAACTTGAATGTTAAGGGCAAGTTAATGCTTCAAACAAAGATCACCTTCCAAAATTAGGACCATGTCCTTGTAAAGCTATTTTCTCCCTTGATATGGGTGGATAATGGTCAACCCTATTTGGTGCTTCCAACTGCTAAGGGGTAGTGATATTTCCTTGCTCCACCATTCAATCGATAGGTGTTAGTGTATAATAATATGGTAATTGAGGGGAGAAAACTTCACAGTCAAGTGCCATGGTCAAAGTGACCAATTAATGGGGGTGTCCACATCCCGAGTGTATGGTTATGAGGAGGGAGAATTTGTGGATGCATGAGATACTAGCTCAGGCTGATTTTTTCACCCCTCTTGTGTGCCTTTTACTTCTTCTTGATTATTCCTTGTATTATCACTTATAGCTCAAGGGTTAGAGCTCGCTTTTTATGATGCAACAATTTTATTACCCCTTTAAGATGAGTTAGTTTTATTGCTCATCAAGGTTGGGACATGCAAGGGTTCCTTTTTGATGTAATGAAGCATCATGTGCTCAAGAACCGAGTGATGAACTTAGGAGGGAGGTAGAGCTCATGCCAAGATTTTGCCTACGTGCTAATATTTATGTCCCAGACCATCTTTTGCATTTTGATTTTCTTTCTTTGTTTTATTATGGCCGTGCTATGATTTTTCTTTTCTCTTAGTTGCATCAACCTCCTAGGGCAAGTTTCTAGGCCCTACTTAAGGTATGTGAACATATGAGTGCCAAATCCCCAAGAACCAATGACAAGTTGTACCTTTAGAATGGAAGTGTGATATAGGGCTTGTAATGTTGCATGAAAAGTGTTGAGTATGGTATAGGGAGAATGGAACACGCTATTGTTGAGATTTTTGAGTGTTGAGGTAGCATCAGATGTGCTCTAGCTTCCAAACTTTATGGAGGGACTAGAGTACATGAGATCTCCAAGACCCAGAAAGGGATTTGAAAAATTCCATCCTGTTTAAGAGATATTTAATTAATTAATATTTTTAATTAAGGACCCTAAGTCTAACTTTGGAAAATTAAAATGTTAAAGTTAATTAAATTAAACATGTGATGAAAATGACTAAAGTCACACGGATCAAGCTTTCTTTTAACCTTAGCCGTCGATTCAAGATTAGATCACGGCCATTGGTTTCCCAACGAGAAAAGTATAAAGGAAAGGCTTGGGGTCAGTTAGAGAACATACAAAGTGGCAGAGCACTGAGACTAAGCTGGAATTCTAGGTCGTGGTTTGCTAAGAATTTCCAAAAGTGTTTCAGTTGCAGCGAGGGGTAGTATTGGTGGAAGGGATGATCTGATCCCAGGCCAAGAATGCAACAAGAGGCAGAGAAGGAGCAGACTGAGCAGTGTAGAGGGAGCAACAACTACGCAATAGCTGTGCAGCGCAGAGCCTTCAGGTGCTACGTAGAGGCTACACAGGCCCATAAAGGACAACGCAGAAGCAACAAGAGGCTAGTAGGGCTGACGCAGACCCAACCAAGGCAGCGTAGGGGCAGTGTAACCCAGTCTGGGGTGACGCAGACCCTTCCTGAACAGCGCAGGGGCTGACGCAGGCTAGCAGAGCTGACGCAGAGGGCTTGAGAGCAACGCTGGGGTTTTTGAAGACTGAAAAGGGTTGGGGTCTGTAAATCCCGTTTGAGGGTGTGAATCAGTTGGTATTCTGTCTTCGGAACAGAAGTATTGCTGCAGATTGTTTATTTCTCTGTCGGGTTAACTAGTTTGCTGCCCAGATTTGTTGTACTTAAGACTCTACTTAGTAATAAAACCCTCCAACAGCTAGAAGACCGGTTTTCCCGCATTGGGTTTTTCCGGGGACAGTTGTCCAGAAAATCTTGTGTCACTTTGTCATTTTGCATGTATTCAGTTTAGATCTGTATGTGTAGATTGTTAATGTATTTACTTCGATGTTAATGCGGAATATTTCAGATTAATAACTTGTTTACGTAGGAGAAGTAAATCAAGATTTAACAGTAGGGTTTCTGCTTAAGTATATTCAGAAATTTTCACATGGTATCAGAG
Organism: Pinus albicaulis; assembly: GCA_034641835.2. Classification (NCBI taxonomy): domain Eukaryota; kingdom Viridiplantae; phylum Streptophyta; class Pinopsida; order Pinales; family Pinaceae; genus Pinus; species Pinus albicaulis. The sequence continues at coordinate 1,560,559,062 of CM076584.1, forward strand.
CGAATGTAGATCTAGCCTGGATCTCCAGCAAGAAGATTGAAGAATCCTTGCTGCAGAAAGCAGTAGAGAAAGCAACAGAAGGCGCAAAAAGCCGAACCAGAAAGGGCAACGTAGCAACAGAAGGAAGTAGAGTCACGTAGAAGCCAGAGCGACGCAGTCTCCACGCAGGTCCACGTACTTACTGCGTAGAGGCAACGCAGAAGCTGTGCTGGGACTGTCTGCTCACGCAGAGGCCAGCCAGGGTGACGTAGTCCTGAAGCTGTTAGCTGATTCAGAGTGCCGAAGTAGTTGCTAGTGGGGTTAAAATTCTGTCAGTTCAGAATTTAGCTTGAGCAAAGTTGAAAAAGAGCAGGAGGAGAACAACTTCTCAGAAGATTTCCAACCAAAGAAGTCTGAAGATCGATCAGAGGATCGAAGAGAGCTGATTTGTTTTTGATTTGGCAAGACTTCCAAGAGAGGAAGTTAGTTGTCGGAGAGAGAAGAGGGCGCCTGTTTCGCCAAGGACCCTAGATCCAAGTCTCTAGCATAGAGAGGAGGATTCGTTTTGACATATTTTCTAAGCAGATGGCACCTCAAGGACTACGTGATCAGGATAGGTTGGACGGCTTGTCGAACTTTGCAATCTGGAAGGCCAAAATCCTAATAGTCATGGAGGGATACGGTCTGAAGGAGCATGCAGAGAAAGTCCTGGCCATGTCGATCGATGCGAAGCTCCTGGAGATTCATGAAGAAGCAGCAACACATGCCAAGCGCTTCATCATGGACAGGGTCAAGGATCACGTGGTTCCTCACATAGCCAAGAAGACAAGGGCTCAAGATATGTGGGTGGCTCTAACCACATTATATGAAGGAAGATCCGTCCAGAGGAAGATGCTTCTAGAGAACCAACTGAGGTTACTCATGATGGCCAAGGGGGAGGAGATCGATCCTTTTCTGTCTAGACTACAAGCGATCCGAGATCAGCTGACTGGCATGGGGGTGAAGGTAGAGGACGATGTTATGGTAAGGACGACTTTAAATGCTGTCACAGAGGACTGGGAAACTTTTGTCCAAAGTCTCTTGCAGAGCGGACCTTCCCAATTGGGACAATATGTGGGCTATCTTCCGACAAGAAGAAATCCATCGGATCACCAAGGGACAGTTCAACACCGGTTCGAGCAAAGTGAAGAAGGAAGAAGAGGAAGATGCATCTTTGGCAGCAAAGAGGCAGCAAGGGAGAAAGAAGCGGGATCTGTCAAAGATCAAGTGTTTCCAGTGCGGCGAACTAGGACATTTTGCCAGCAATTGTCCTCATAAGAAAAAAGACAAAGAAGCTTCTAGCTCCAAGGCTGCTGTGGCAGACGATGGCTCCGAAGATGACGTAGCCATGGATGCTCATGAACCACGAAAGTGGGGCGACATGGATCTGTAGAGTGCCTACAGAGTGGTGGCGGGATCTTTAAGTAGCCCAACTCTTGGATCGCATCTGTGCTACGTGAGCCTTAAGATAGTAGCAGTACAAGTGGAGCAGTGGGTGCAGAAGATCACAGATGGAGCAGAGGAAAAGCTGGATGTTGAGAGGGAGTAGCACAGTGCAGATGCAACAACAATGTGGAGGGGCTGATGTGACTTTAGCAGCGTAGAGCAGGCTTGCTTACGCAGTGCAGAGCTGTAGCAACGCAGAAGCTTCAGGAGGACAGCGCAGCGCAACAACAACGTAGGGGACTTCAGCGTAGAGGAGGTCTGCTTACACAGTGCAGAGTTGTAGCTGTGCAAAAACCTCCAGATGACAGCACGAAGCAACAACCTATGGAGCTTCAGTGATGAGGATACTACCCAACTGACTTGTCTGTCAAAGATTGGGCAGGAGTTTTCAGTTGCTTGTCTCAGCAACTGAGTTGCAGTGCAACAGTTGGCAGCATGATGCAATAGATTGAAAGGGAGCTGCAGTACAAGAGAGCAGCAACAACGCAGTGATGAAGGGCAACTGTTCAAGCATCAACGCAGAGACCCCCACTAGAGATCAGTGAAGAACTTCGGGGTGAAGTGTTGTGCTAGAGCACATTCCTTGCTAAGAGGGAATGTTGATATTTTTGAGTGTTGGGGTAGCATCGAATGTGCTCTAGCTCCCAAACTTTGTGGAGGGACTATAGTACATGAGATCTCCAAGGCCCAGAAAGGGATTTGAGAAATTCCATCCTATTTAAGAGATATTTAATTAATTAATCTTTTTAATTAAGGACCCTAAGTCTAACTTAGGAAAATTAAAAGATTAAAGTTAATTAAATTAAACATGTGATGAAAATGACTTATGTCACACAGATCAAGCTTTCTTTTAATCTTTGTCGTTGATTCAAGATTAGATCACGGTCGTTGGTTTCCCAACGAGAAAAGTATAAAGGAAAGGCTTGGGGTCAATTGCAGAACACACACAGTGGCAGAGCACTGAGACTAAGCCGAAATTCTAGGGCGTGGTTTGCTAAGAATTTCCAGAAGTGTTTTAGCTGCAGCGAGGTGTAGTATTGGCGGAAGAGATGATCTAATCCCAGGCCAAGAGTGCAACAAGAGGCAGAGAAGCGCAGAGGGAGCAGCAGCTGCGCAGCGCAGAGGCTACATAGGTCTAGAAAGGACAACACAGAGGTAGCAGGAGGCCAGCAGGGCTAATGCAGGCTGAGCCAGGGTTGATGCAGGCCCAACCAGGGCAGCACAGGTGCAGTGTAACCTAGTCTGGTGTGACGCAGGCCATTCCTGAGTAGTGGAGGGGCTGACGCACAGGGCTTCACAGCAGCGCTGGGATTCTGAACACTGAAAAGTGCTGAGTTCTGTAAATCTCGTTTGAGGGTGTGAATCAATCAATTTTTCTTTCTCCAGAACAGAAGTATTGCCACAGATTGTATATTTGTTTGTCGGGTTATCCAGTTTGGTGCCCCAGATTTGTTGTAATTAGACTCTTCTTAATAATAAAACCCTCCAGCAGCCAGAAGACCGGTTTTCCCGCAATGTGTTTTTCCGGGGACAGTTGTCCAGAAAATCCTGTGTGTCACTTTGTCATTGTGCATTTATTCAATTTAGATCTGTATGTGTAGACTGTTAATGTATTTACTTCGATGTTAATGTTGAATATTTCAGATTAATAACTTGTTTAAGTAGGAGAAGTAAATCAAGATTTAACAGTAGGGTTTATTTTACATAAATATAATCATAAATTTTCACAGCCATGTCCATCATGGATTTCCACGTAGTGCCTCTCCTATAACCTAGAAGGCCTTAAGGGAGGTCCCATTGGACTAGGGTCAAAGGTTAACCCCCCTAGTAAGGTAAGAGAACAAGATTACAATCAAGGTCTGGAAGAAAGTAAGAGAACAAGATTACGATCAAGGTCTGGAAGAAGGTAAGAGAGCAAGATTACGATCAAGGTCTGTCAATCTTCCAGATCACCCCATCATCCATATTAAATTGCCAAAACAAACAAGTATAAACACCCAATTGCAAAATGATCAAAGTACCTTTTGAGTAGTAGCCCACCTTCGTCCAAGTGTCAATGTCGGATGGTGAGAGGCACATGGTTGATGCATATGGTGGGTGGAGGCATATGGCATATCATTTCTAATGGTAGCTGGCAAGCGACTGCTGGCTGTTTGGTTGTGAAATGTGGGAGAAATTTTTTCTCCTCTGGGGTTACTTGTTTTGGTGGGTGTTGTATCTTAAGAGACAATCCCTCTTTTGTGAAAGGAATCAGTGCTTAAGACATTTTAAAAGTGTGTCACAAAAATAATTTTATCACGAGGTCTTGTTCTATTCCTCTGGAAGCTAGTTTTCTAAAACCCTTAATGATCTGGAATAATAAAAGATTTCACAATGCCATTGATTGTTGATATCTGAACGGAAAAGAAGAACTGTAGAGGAGACCCAAATTTATATGCTGTAAACACAGAATCTATTACTTTTAGGTTTAAGAGAGAATTCATGGAGAGAGAGGAAACTCAAAATAATATGCTGTAAACACAAAATCTATTACTTTTAAGTTTCAGAGAGAATTCATGGAGAGAGAGGAAACTCAAATTAATATGCTGTAAACACAGAATCTATTACTTTTAAGTTCCAGAGAGAATTTATGAAGGGAGAGGAGTTGGAGTGAAGGAGCGCTTATTAAGGCTATTTAACTCTTACTTACAAACGTAAATCAGAGACCAGCTGCTTCTTTACTTCAATTCATTCAAGGAAGAAACAACATAAAATGACACAAGAAACACGAATCACCATCAACAGTTGTAGGAAACTTGCTGCTTCTTTCATTCACCCGTCAGAAAAAGAAGTACAAAATGTAGTCTCCAAGAGGTCCAGTACTCGGAACCCCTCCTCTCTCTCTTCCTTAAATACAAACAAAAGCAATTTTTAACTGCTCGAGCTTCTTGAAACTCTTAGACCGCTTAAACTGTTAAACTACTTATTACATTGCAATCGAGGACATCAATGTAGCTTCAATCTTAACAAAGAAAACAAAATAAAACTTGAAATATAATCCTTTTGCTGAATTTGATTTGTTGGTAATGTGTCTCCTTCCGTTTCTGCTGTGATATCCTAACAGTCTGCATAAACGCATCTCTACCCGACTCTGCCCATGCTTTTGCGTTTCGAACACTGTCATCATGTCACCTACTACCCGACTCTGCCTCTTACGCTCGTGCCCGCAGCGTTTAGTCTTTGATTAATAAACTGCCGCAAACGCATACTGCTGTTCAGCACGTAGCGTCGGGTCTTTTCTTACCCGAGTTTGCCCTGCGTCCAGACTTTCCTTCGTAACTGCCGTAAGACTAGACTTTAAAAGATATTCCAATTTTCCTTTGAAAACTATCGCGTACGTCCCTTTATCGCATTTCACATTTTGACATTCATAACATATTCATGAGCGCCATTCCTCCTGAGCTTGTGATGTGCGATGTGCGATAAAGGTAGGGATGACATCGCAAGTGGAGGCGGGGCCGATCGGAAATCGTAATCGGCGATATAAAACCATGTCGAATTTCGCATTTCGGCATTCATAACATATTCATGAGCGCCATTCCTCTTGAGCTTGCGATGTGCGATGTGCGATAAAGGTAGGGATGACGTGGCAAGTGGAGGTGGGGCCGATCGCAAATCGCAATCGACGATATAAAACCTTGTCGCATTTCACATTTCGGCATTCATAACATATTCATGAGCGCCATTCCTCCCGAGCTTGCGATGTGCGATGTGCGATTGTAATATATTAAATCATAGTTTTGAGCTGCATCGCGTTCGGCCCTTGTCGCACTTCGCATTTCGGCATTCCAACGTTCTACGTTATAATCCGCTTTTGCCCTCCGATGCGATTTTTACAAAGGAAAAGCCCATGTACTCGGACTTAAAAACCTTTAGACTTTAGCGATAACTTCCATCGCGTCCGCTTTGTTATCGCACTTCAGCGAATCCCGTTATCTTATGATCGCTATCCCTTCTGAGCTTGCGATGTGCGATATGCGAGAGGATCCCACGACCGGACTTTAAATACTTTAGATTCGAGCTTCGAACTATATCGCATCTGGTCCTCGTATCGCATTTCGCATTTCGGCGATTCAACCTTGTTCTATTCGTCTTGAGCTTTGCAATTGCGATTTGCGATATGCGATCAAGCCTTCCACATGCGATTGCGATTAACCCTCCTAACACTGTCCTGCACGTATATTTGCATGACTCGATCCTGACCTGTGTGCAATGTTTTGAATGCATCAATCGGCCCGACTCTTGAACTGTTCTGCACGTGAATAAGCCCGACTTGACTCTTGCTGCACACTTTTCTTCTTTGCTGCTCCTCTGGCTTAGATTACACTTCCAATGCTGCTGCTTCCCTGATTTTGGTTCCAGTGCACATGTGATGATGAATCCTCGTTGAGCTTGTGGTTATCCTTTTGAGCATGTTGCAGGTCTTCTTGAAATTTTAACAACTGTTCCTCAATAACCTTGAATTGCTGAGAGCCTCTCTTGACTTTTAGCTGAGTCAAATTATGCTACAATAGCGGGTAACAAGCTATAATGCAGAGACTTGAAGAAGGCCTTGTGAACATATATGAAAGCTGCATTTATGTTTCTTTCCAATTTGTTAACAACCTCATGAATTTCATTTTTGAGGATGAATTTACGTTTTACTTGCCCCTTTTCTTCTCTTTCTCGTGGATTGTGGTGTGACCCATATTAAAATTTGGAAAGACAAAATAAGGTAACATTGAAGTTGTCAGACATGGATCCCAAATCCTCAAATGGCTAGGAATAGGTGAGGTTGTTTTCATCAACTAAGCATTCATGGAAAAGTTATCCAGAAATGCCTAGAAGTTCTTTAGATTTCTTTTTTTGTTGAAAACATTTTGGGAATTTGAAAACTGAGAGGGATCCTGGAAAAAATGTAATATGCAACATAGCCATAAACCTTCACAAACTTCTAAGTGATGATATTCAATCATATCATGAAGGACTCTTGGAACAACTGATGAGTTTGCTATAGAATTTTTTGAGAAGTTGAAGGCACTCTATCTCTAGGGGAAACGATTTTTACTTGTACCTTGCATGTAGGCTGTGTGCTAGGGATCTATACACAGTCATAACATAATCAGGACAATTTTTAATTTTTTCTTTGAACAAGATCATGTATTTGAGATATCACTTGACCAATGTATTGACATCTTATTTTATGGGGGAGTTGATTTATATAGCTTTTCGATTATTGTTATGTTGATAATTTTTCTTCAGTGTATATGATGTGTGTCGTGATGTTTTTGTTCATCATGTGTTGTAACTTGCATATATAGACTGTAATAAGGATGGGTTAGAGAACCAAAGCCCCTAAAACTTGCAAACCTTGTTGGGCAGATTTGTTGTTTGTACAGAAATATGAAGTCTAGATCTTTTGTTTGTAGCCCACTTTATGAGGCATGTTATCATGATGTTAAGCCCAAGTTTTCTGGATGAACATGTTCCTGGTGCCTCTCAGAATCAGACTTCTATTTTTTTATGTTGTTCTTTTCACCATGACTAAGTTATGAATTCAACTGGAAGAAGCAAAAACACCTGTACAAAATGCTTAAACTTTAAAGCAATCTGACTAAAACAAGCAACCCTGAATCTTACCAAAATAATTTATTCATGGTAGAAAAAAAACAAATGATTCATGTCTTCTAAAATCAGTTTTTGTTGATAGCTTTATCTACTTGACTGTGAGGCACTTTGTCCCATTATAAGGGAAAATAAATGTTTTTTCTGAAGAAGCCATCTCATATGCACAAGTGTGCACAGATGTCTTAAATTTGTGGCTGGCAACCACCAGAATTTTTTGTATCTGAAATTCTTTTCCATTGTGTTGTCTATGCCTCACCTCCTTTAGTTTTTGTTTGTTTGTGTGTGAGTTAGACATCTCTTTATTATCTTTTAAAATCTTGAATGGCTTCTATATCAAGCATTGGATTGAATAGTTTCAGCTTTTATTGCAAATTCACACATTCCCTATATCTTCTTAATATTCCTTGTTAAAACCTTCCCGTATTATAGCTGACGTGCATTTTCAATTTGTCCATCTCTTTTACCGAGTAAATGTTGTTTTCTTGGAAATAAGTCAATAATCAGACCAAGATGAGTGATGACACCTTAGGTTCAGTCATTGCTAAACGTGAACTCAAAGTGTTCAAATATTCTCATTTTTTTATTCTCTCCGGACTTACACGTGTGTGTGTGTGTGTGTGTTTAGGAGGTCATTGAGATAAAGATAACTTTGCAATGTGTGTGTTTCCCTGTGTGCTGAGAGAGAGAGAGAGAGAGAGAGAGAGAGAGTTAGTTAGTTGATTATCTATGACAATAATTTTGCCATGGCTGATTGCAGTTTACGGGAGTTTCAGCATTGTGGAAGTTTTTCCTGACAAGCTTCTCTCTTGGTACTTTCTTTTCAATGCTTCTGATATGGCTTGGCAGCATTTTGAACATGGATGTCTTTATTTATTTATTTATTTTTAATTTCACAATCTGGCATGTAAGATTGTGGCTATTGATGCTATCTCCTCAAGGATTCCTTTTTTTTTAATCCTCGGAAAAAAGAGTAATTTATTAATATAACAAAATCACATTCTGTAGATGTATATGTGCATACATTCGGTGTATAGATTGTATTGATCTAGCTAAGATTGGCAATATAGCCTTACATCATCATATGCATATTCAGTGCTGATTTGATCTTCTGGCACAAGCATATAAAATATATTCTAAGATAATCTGTGCATAGCATAGTCAAAATTTGCTGCTGTTTATCAAAAATAAATATAACAGTCTATGATGGCACAATATATGTATCAAAAATAAAATATGCAAAACAATAGTAAATAGAGTAGAGGTCAGCCTCTCTCTATACTATCATCTGTGCCTCCATAAAAGGCTGGTGATAAAAGCCAAAAAAGGTCCCATTCTGATTTTCCTGAATCAGTAATCTGGCCCTATCCAGTCGGAGCCCTTCCTTGGAGAGTAAGTCTGCCATACGATTGTGTTCCCTGTGAAGATGTGTAAAAGATATATGAGCAATAGTAGATGTCAACCTGTGTATCTCATTGATAATCTGTGCATAGCATAGTCAAAATTTGCTGCTGTTTATCAAAATTAAATATAACAGTCTATGATGGCACAATATACTATTATCAAAAATAAAATATACAAAACAATAGTAAATAGAGTAGAGGTCAAGCATCTCTCTATACCTATCATGAGTGCCTCCATAAAGGTTGGTGCCTTGATAAAAGCCAAAAAAGGTCCCATTCTGATGATTTTTCCTGAATCAGTAATCTGACCCCTATACAGTGGGAGCCCTTCCTTGGAAATGAAATCACCATCTGATTGTGTTCCACGTGAAGATGTGTAAAAGATATATGAGCAATAGTAGATGTCAACCTGTATCTCATTGATAATCTGTGCATAGCATAGTCAAAATTTGCTGCTGTTTATCAAAAATAAATATAACAGTCTATGATGGCACAATATATGTATCAAAAATAAAATATGCAAAACAATAGTAAATAGAGTAGAGGTCAGCCTCTCTCTATACTATCATCTGTGCCTCCATAAAAGGCTGGTGATAAAAGCCAAAAAAGGTCCCATTCTGATTTTCCTGAATCAGTAATCTGGCCCTATCCAGTCGGAGCCCTTCCTTGGAGAGTAAGTCTGCCATACGATTGTGTTCCCTGTGAAGATGTGTAAAAGATATATGAGCAATAGTAGATGTCAACCTGTGTATCTCATTGATAAGGGGCCATAACCCGGTGCTGTGGCATTGCTGTGTCCCATTCATCCAATGTTTGGTAAGGAGTGAATCGCCAAAAATGTTGATGGAGGCCAGTCCAAGGTCGATAATGAGAATGGTAAGTATTTTAAAGGCCAGCCATTATGAAAAATTATTCGATCCTTGACCCAGATTCATCGTAATCTTGTAGCAGTGGAGATCATTTAGATATAGAGCTGTGCCTCCACCACAGTTCCGTGTTTCACCTTGTGATGCACTGTCGAAGAAAGCCCAGGGTAAACTTTTATCTATATTTAGCTCTGTTATAATCCTGTGCCTGTGGGTGATAGACTGTTTGGGAAGAGATGCCAAGAGAGAGAGTGATCTTGTAGCCGTGATCTCTGGTGGAAGATATTTGTCCTGAAAAGTAGTCTGATTCTGGGCCAGCCATATACCCCAACATCCAAGTAGGGGGAGGCATAATTTGTCCCGAGTGTCCGAGTTCTGTGACCAAAGTAGCCAGGTCTCCTTGATGGTATCACCAGCTTCCAGGACAGATTTTACAAGGACAATTCGACCAACACGAGAGAGCCACCTAAAACTACAATGTTTTATTTTTTTTCCACTCTTGAAATTAGCCATTCCCAATCAGAAATGAGGTAGTCATTTGGTTTCAGCAGGAATCAACAATTAACACCACCAACACTAGGGTACATATAGGGTTTGGTGCTCTTGATTAAATGCCAATCACAAACCCTCATACATGATATAATCTAATGAAATGCTACAATCCTATTGATCCTGAATTCCTGAAAATTGTCAACTCTGCTGAATTTTGAATAGGGTATGAAATTTTATTTTCTCCATATGAAGTCCGATGAGGTTGGAACCACTCTCAAACATCATGAGTCATTTCATGGTAATGTTAGAAAGATAAAGGAGAATGGATGAAAATGAAAGATAAAGGAGAATGCCACTTTTAATCTAAGAATTTAACATTACCGCGGGGGAGCATCTAGGAAGCATCTAAGGAGCATCAAGGAAGCACCTTTGGAATGTCCAAGAAGCTCCAACCCAACTTAAGTCAAAGAGAAAAAAAATATTTAGAACCCCGTGGAACCACCCATCTCCCATCAGATTTGGTTGGGATCCATACAAAAACGGTTGTGATTCGTACGGATTTGACCCAGAAATGCCACATTTTCGTACGCCGATCCGCTGTACGAAACGCGATTCTGGCGTAGTATGGAAACGCAGTTCGGACTAGACGTTTTTGAAATGGTAGGAACCGTACTGTCAAACCTGATCTGCATTTCCATACGGGACGTGGATCGGGGGTTGGAGCCGGGGGAGGGGGGGGGGGGGGCGTTTCCAGCAACACTGAGACAACTTATTGTGAATAATTCTGGAAACAAGACAGAGTATGTTTGATATAGTGAACCTATGATAGAATTGGATGGATGCAATTCCATTGTGATAATAATCTGTACAATAGTATATATGCACAGTGATCTTGCAGTGAAACTCACATGACTGTGATGTGACGGAAGAATTTGAGAAACAAGTCCAACAAGGACTTGATGAAGAGTGATTGACCTATTGTGGCCTTTATGTGTTGACAATAACCTTGACATGACAAAATTTCTGTAATAGTAACATCAACGCTATGTATGACTTTACAGTGAAAGTGGACATAATTTATTTTATGTGATAATGACAAATTAATGTGACCTTTGACAATACTTAATTGTAGTGGCTTTGAGATGGTTGTTGTTGTTAATAGTATGGATGTTGGGTTGATGGTATGACAATAATTGATATTGACGATACAACAAGTGTTGCCAACCTTGGACAATGACTAATCTACTATGATTGAAACCCTAACATTTCATGTGTCAGAGGTTCTCTGTACAATGCATTAGTTATGTGATAGTGACCTATTGTCAATGATGATTGTAATGTTCTTCAGTTGTAACAGTGTGCAGATATAGATTACAAAGTGGTCAAATTTGGCTTGTGATTGAGCAGAGGGAGGATTAGGTTTGAGGTACGATTGTGCAGGTGCCAGATTGAAGAGCGACAAAACTTTCATAACAATTTCTTTATATTGATTAGAGCACAGATGGATCTAGTTTGAAAATTGTGAAATGTAGTCTGCGCGTTGATCAAGGTGTGTAAATTTTTGAAGATGTTCTATGCTTGATGCAACTTTACTTTTATCCCCAATGTCAGTCAACAATCACATAAACAAGAAAGTAAAGTGCTGATAGAACATACCAGTAGATCGACAGAAGACAAGCCAGAAAAATATAAGTGTGTTGGTGCATTACGACAGTCAACAGGATGCTTCAACCAGCAAAGTCTCAATACGGTCAGCCCACCAGAAGTGTCACACACACAACCCTTAAAGACATCTCATAAAAAATCAACATAATTCAACAAAAGAATCCCACATCCAGATTTCCGGCATCATCCATATTTACGACATCATCCATATTTACGGCATCCAGATTTACGACATCCATTTCCGGCATCATCCAGATTTACGGCATCATCCATATTTACGGCATCCATTTTCGGCATCATCCAGATTTACGGCATCATCCATATTTATGGCATCCATTTCTAGATCATGAGGATGTGTGTGATGAGATGATTGAAATATCCTCCAACGTTGAGTCTATTTATATCAATCAACGAGGGTGTGTGACATATTTGCTGGGGGTGTAAAACCTTAAGGCCGACCTGCACATATTTTGAAAGTATTAAAAATAAATTCAAAATAAATGTTCTGCTCATCGGATCAAGATGATCTTTAGATCGATCTTGCACCTCTTCAAAAGAGGAACCCAGTAAAAATATTGGTGTCCTCATCTGAGCATCACAACATGGAGTTTGGACCTAGTTGTCCAATTTCAACACTCGCTCTCAACTAGGGAGAACTCCATCCACTTGTGCAATCAAACATCGTGTGTCATCCCGCTGTAACTTGCTTTGCTGGCCTCTTTATTTCAGAACAGAAGTGGGTCAGTCACAAAGGCATCATTCCTGGCTGACAGATTCAGCCCAAAGGTCTGAAACCTCTATAGGACTCACAAAGAGTCTCATACCAACTCGGAGTCAGTTTATCTGAATCAAAGTCAGTAGGAGGTCTGAAACCTCACTTGGACTCAAGAGAGTCATATATACTAACCCAAAGTTAGTCTCACTGACCTGAAGTCAGTTGGAGGTCTGAAACCTCACATGGACTCAAAGGGTCACATACCAACCTGAAGTTGGTTTATCTGACCCGAAGTCAGTAGGAGGTCCGAAACCTCACATGGACTCAAAGAGTCACATACCAATCCGAAGTTGGTTTATCTGACCTGAAGTCAGTAGGAGGTTCGAAACCTCACTAGACTTGATTCGAGATCAAGTGGTTGGACACGTGTCATCCTAGATAGAGAGTACAACAATCTCTGATGCGTCCATTAGTCTTTGCTACTAGTCTCTAGCTTTTCCCACCTCATTGGCCAAATGAGAGGTACTTCCCATGAGTCTGGAACTCAAATGGATAGGATGCATACGGGGCACAGATCATGAGAGGTGAACCAACTCAATCATCATAACGGTGGGGCCCAAGCACACCAACAAGGTTCGGCAAGCCTAGCCCTGTGGTTGCTTATAGCTCCGAGAAGCTATTCCCAAAGCCCCCCATAGCTCCCAGAGCTCATCGTCCAACAGGACCCTTAGAATAGGGTCGTTCCACGATACCAAGATTCTCACATAAGGTTAGGAACATGACCTTCCCCAAGGGCATTGTGAGAATATCCACGACCTGTTCATCAGTTCCTATATGATCGAGCCTTATGGCGCCTTGCTGTACCATATCCCGGATAAAGTGGTACCAACCATCAACATGCTTGGATCGTTCATGGAACATGGGATTCTATGACAAACGAATCCCCCTCTAGTTATCACAAAGGATAATGGTGGCATCTAGCACATGCTCGAATAGCTCACTACTGAGTTTTCGCAACCAAGTGACTTCACAACAGGCCATACATGTTACAATGTATTCGTCCTCAGCGGTGCTCAAGGTTATCGACTTCAGTTTCCTACTCGAAGCAAATCTACGTGTGAAGTAGCATCCAGATGTGCTCTTGCGATCCACCACACTGCCAGCCCAATCGGCATCAATATATCCATGGAGTGTCATACACCCGACACTGTATCTCAGCCCATGGTCTATGGTGCCTCAGAGATATCTCAAGAGTTTCTTGGCACCAACCCAGTGAATGTTATGATCAACCATGTGTTGACTCAAAGTGTTCACTGCACAACATACGTCCAGACGGGTGTTCACTAAGAACATCAGGGCCCCTACGAGTTGAAGATACTCAGTAGGATTTGCTAGCGCGGGCCCAACAGCGCTGCCACTCAACTTCTTAAAGTTGAGCTCCATTGGTGTCGACACGGACTTACAGTCCATCATACTAAATCTTTCCAGAAGCCTCACAATATATTTTCCTTGAGAAAGGAAAATCTCGCCAGGTCTCTGCCAAACCTCCAGGCCTAGGAAGTAGTACATCAGTCCTAGGTCCTTCATCTCGAATACAACAACAAGCTCCCTCTTGCATTGATGAATGAGAGGGGCAACACCTGTTAGGAAGAGGTCATCCACATACAACACCAGAATGAGAGGCTTCTCTCTATCAACCTTGAAGTAAAGGTTCGGATCAACATTACTACGAGTGAAGCCTGGCTTCATCAGGTAGCTATCTATCCTCTCGTACCAAGCTCTGGGTGCTTGCTTCAACCCATAGAGGGCTTTCTTCAACCTGCAAACATGGGTGTCCCGATCTTGGACTTTGAACCCAGAGGTTGCTCCACATACACCTCTTCCTTTATCGCACCATGCAGAAATGCGGTCTTCACATCCATCTGATGAAGACTCCATCCTTGCATAGCAGTAAGGGCTATGATAGATCAGATGGTAGTATATCGGGCCACAGGTGCAAATATATCATCATAGTCTATAACTTCCTTTTGAGAGAAGCCACGGGCAACGAATCTTGCCTTGAAATTTTTAGCACTTCCATCAGATCCATGCTTGATCTTGTAGAGCCATTTTGAGGTGACAACTGCTTTGTCCTTCGGTCTTCGAACCACATCCCAGACATCATTCTTCATTATGGACTCATACTCTTCGTGCATAGCATCCTTCCAGACTTGATGCTTTACGACTTCCTCGTAAGATCCAGGCTTAGATTGTACAGTAGTACTCATGGCTGCTAGATACCCTTGGTATCTACTTAGGTTCTTGCTTTCACGAATGTCCCCTTTTGGGGCCATATGTCCCTCGGCATCCTTGAGAGTGTCCCCGAGCCATGATGGTCTCTTCCCTATTGAAGGAGGTGGATCAATCGTGTCCATTGGTCCTTCAGCATCGGACATCATCTCATCCTTCGGTTCTTCTTGATTTCCAGGCCTTGCTTCATGATCTTCCTCAGATCTCGAAAGATTGACTACTTTCCTCAGGGAAGCATTTTTGTCAAAGGTAACATCGTGGCATATCTCCACTTCCCTTTTACCTGGCACATATACTTTATAGGCCTTCGAAGTTTCGCTGTAGCCCACAGACATTGTGGTCTCCCTCTTGATGCTAGCTCCTTTGCAAAAGTTCTTGAACTCGTTCATCTCATATAATAAGAACATCCTCCCAAGGATGTCATGGGTAGCATACCAGATAGATCAGAATGTACTAATTGCAAGACCTCAGATGTCTTTGTGACATTTGAGGGGAAAGGTCCCCTTGTATGCTTTCCTTCAGCACAACCCTGACATACACCTTCATGATTATTTGAGAACTCAGGCATCCCCGTCACCACCTTCCTTGCTTCGGGAAGGGCCTTGTAGTGAAGTTGTTCAAACCTCCGGTGCCATAGTTCAGTCTGTCGGATAGTATGTCATTGCTTCCAGTGGACTTCCTCCAACCTGGTAGTGTACCAACTCTAAACCCAATCGTGATAGCTTCCTTGAAACTCTTCTTCCACATGCGCACCTTCCATCAATGAATGCCACATTGAAACCTTTGTCTTCCATGGCCGAAACAGACACATCTTGCAGGTGGAGGACTTGACCTTGAGACAAGTGGAGGGTCACAGTCCCTGTCCCTTTCACGGGATATGTGGCATTATCTCCAAGGATAATTTGTAGATTAGTATCCTTCTCAACCATATCAGTAAGTGCTTCCTTGAACCCAATGATGTGCGTTGAGGCACCACTATCTATCAACTAGACATCCATAGTGTCGGGTGGAGATGCAGTAGAGAGGGCAGATACAAGAATGAATTCATTTCTTTTATCATAAAAAACATTTGATTCCTCATGCCTGGAATTTCTTGACCTTTTGAAAGGTTTCCCATTTCCGCCGGAGGGAGCCTTCCTTTTATTGACCTTCTTGAAAGGGCATTCTCTAGCATAGTGACCTAGCTCAGAGATGTAGGCAATCAGACTCTTATGAATTGAGTCCCTGATCATCAGCTTTGTTTTGATTCCCCCCTCCTTGTACTTTGATTTGGCAGTAGCAGTTGCAGTGGATGGAGGCTTTTGGATTTTACCCTGCACATAGTCCATGACATCTTGGTCTTCCAAATTAAGATTCCCAGTCAATTTTTCATCAGCCTTAAAGACATTGTAGTTTGAGAAACCCATCCTCTTCTTCGGTGGTTTCTACAAACTAGGGCTTTGTCTTCACCTCAGCTCCGATACCATGTAAATTTTTGAAGATGTTCTATGCTTGATGCAACTTTACTTTTATCCCTAATGTCAGTCAACAATCACATAAACAAGAAAGTAAAGTGCTGATATAACATACCAGTAGATCGACAGAAGACAAGCCAGAAAAATATAAGTGTGTTGGTGCATTATGGTGGTCAACAAGATGCTTCAACCAGCAAAGTCTCAGTACGGTCAGCGCACCAGAAGTGTCACACACAACCCTTAAAGACATCTCATAAAAAATCAACATAATTCAACAAAAGAATCCCACATCCAGATTTTTAGCATCATCCATATTTATGGCATCCATTTCCGACATCATCCAAATTTACGGCATCCATTTCCGGCATCATCCAGATTTACGACATCATCCATATTTATGGCATCCATTTCTAGATCATGAGGATGCGTGGGATGAGATGATTGAAATGTCCTCCAACGTTGAGTCTATTTATATCAATCAATGAGGGTGCGTGACACATTTGCTGGGGGTGTAAAACCTTAAGGCCGACATGCACATATTTTGAAAGTATTAAAAATAAATTCAAAATAAATGTTCTGCTCATCGGATCAAGATGATCTTTAGATCGATCTTGCACCTCTTCGAAAGAGGAACCCAATAAAAATATTGGTGTCTTCATCTGAGCATCACAACATGGAGTTTGGACCTAGTTGTCCAATTTCAACAAGGTGATAGGGTGGTGCGACACAGGTGATTGGAGTCACCTTCAGGTTAGAGCCTGTGAACACTTTAGCGTGGTAGGGTGGTTCTAGGGAAAGTTGTAACCTGCACAGGGCATTAGAGCGTTCGTCCAGTTGTGTGAAAATTTCAAAACTGAAATGCTATTGCAACAACTGGAATTTATTCGTCTAATTGTTAATTAATTTAACAATTTATTTGCCACGAAAAATATCAAATTAATCACACTGCAACATTCACAAATAAAACCGTGGAAATAAAATAGCGTTGGAATTTGAGAAAATCTAGCACACATACAAATGACACCATTATTTTGGACAATTGTACCCAGAAAAAACCAACTTGGGAAAACCAATCCAACAACTGAGTGTTTTTATTATCAAGCAACAGTGAAATTTGAGTACAATCTATGGATGCTTTGATCTTCCTTTTTTTGGTGTCACCTTTGACAGGGTTAGGATGGACTTCCAGAGTTGGGAGCCGACAGGTCACAGGTACATGTTGGTGTCATCAGCGGGCCCAAGGGCTTTTTGGAGGAGTTATGAGGAGTTTCTATGAGGACCAGTGGCATTTGCTTGATATATTCCATCATCCGCACCGTTTGCCTTTCGTTCCAGTGCATTTCGACAACTTTCGGAAAATGAGTTATTTTTGGGCTTAACTCAAATAATTACGTTCAAGGTGGCATTTTGGGAGGAATAATTTATAAAACACCTTAGTGTAATAGCTCGTTGGAACCGAGATGAGAATACCTACATGATGAGGTGGTTGGACATGACTTTCAGTGACCTGAGGAGACATGGTAGCCGATTTACTCTTTATGGCATTAAAATGGAATATTTTAATTGGAAATTAAGAGGGAAAAGTGCTCCATGATTAAAATAATAATAAAATTGTTGGAACACCTAAATGGGTAGGTGTGGAATATAAAAAGTCACAATGGAGTCCAAGTGACCTTGGAATGTGAAACCAAGAGTCACACCATTGTACTATAAATGTACATCTTTGTATAATGGAAAATAAGAGAGCCTCAAGCTATCCTTCATTGTGAGCCCTCTTTGTGTGTGTGCTCATCTTCCCCAAACACTGTAAATAAGATGTAGTACACACAGTATCGCAGTTTCCACGAAGGTCACATGCAGCCTGCCTTCCGTATGAGAATTCCGCCGACTCGAACTTCCTACGCTGCACGACCTGAAGCCCGTACCATTGCCCTCTCATCCCAAACCCCTCTCACCCTACGCCCATTCCTCCCCAACTCAACACACATTCCCATACGCTCATACGCCTTACGCCCGTCCCACCCCCTCGCTGCATTGCTCTCCTTGGCCGCCCCTCCTCACATCTCCCTCACGGCCTTTCGGCCTTCCCCATGTCCCTAACCCTTTCACCTTCGACCCTCCCTCACTTACCTTCCCCCTCACATATCTCTCATCCGCTCATATTATATTAAATACCTCCCCATTATATTAATACCTCCCCCTTCATATTATATTAAAAAGCTCTTTACCCATATAATTAATGCCCCTTCTCCATTTCTAGTACCATCCCCCTCCTCCATATTTTAATACCCCCTCTCCTTTTTAATTCTTTCCCAACTCTTTATTTAATTCGTTTCCTCCCATTTAAAGTTAATCCACTCCCTTTTTTAAATTCATTTTCACTTTTTCACTTTAATTTTTTATTAATATAAAAAATAAAAAATAAAAAATAAAAAAAAGAAAGAGGAAGGTTTCCATTTCCATATTAATTAATTCCTATTTTAATTCCCCTCCTTTCACATTCTTTTAAATAAGCCCCCTCCCACCCCATTAAAATTTCCCTTCCCATTTAAATTCTTTCCATTATTCCATTTTTTTAATTAATTTTTAATTTAAAAAAAAAAAAAAAAAACAAACAAACAAACAGCAGAGAGAGAGAGGAGAGAGAAGATTTGAACAGCAAAAAAAAAAGAGGAATGACATATGAGCAGAATTGAAGAAATGACATGGACTATACATATAGAAGAAGAAAGTGAAATTTGACATTTTATGATTTGTGACATAAGGGTGATTTTTTTGAAGAAATTGACATTTGAAGACAAGTTTGGCATCATTGAAAACAACTCTTTGAAGGAAAATTCAGCTGCCTTAAAGGCCTCTTGCATAGTGTTTTCAGCTGCACATATTTTGCAGAGATATTGACATTGTATTGATATTGCTTCTTCATTGATAATCAGTATTTGAGTTGTTGATTGCCCTCCATCATTTGAGGAGCACACCTTGTACTTTGAGAATTCCTTGGAGTCATTTGTATTTGTTGCATCACATTGTAAACGGGTGCATTTTCGGGTTGTCAAATTTTCATTTTTGAGCTTGTTATAAATAAGTAAAAATCAATGAGGGCATTAATGTTGTTGAGTCATTTGACCCCAGTCTAATTCAAATGTTCATGATATGATAAAAATGAGCAAGGATGCTCTATGTAACATTCAGAGTTGTTTGCTAGATGCACAAGAGAAGATTGAGTTTTTACAGTTGGAATCTCAGCTCCAACAAGAAGAACTTCAGCAAAAGAGTCACCATTCTGAACCTGTTTCTGTTCAGAACATTGTGAAGGACTCTCATCAGAAGAAAGAAGACAAAGATGATTCACATTCAGCAGATGTACATGCAGATGCAGCAGTTCAACCTGCACTTCTCAAGCCCATCATCAGACCTTGGGAAGAGTTTGTCCACAACAAGCACCGAACTGGTCTTGGATATGACAAGGATGTGACCCTTCATATCGGGGACACAGCTCTATCATATTTTTCGTAGTGCTGATTCATAAGGATACCACCCGTGGGAAATTGCTCCAGATCTGCTCCACTCTGGTCAGATCGAGAAACAAGCAACACCGTGATCGAGTTGGCTACATGGTGGATCATCGTTTGGATCTCATCCGTGCACCGTGGCCTGCAGCATACCATCGGCTCCTCGCAGAAGCCGTACACAAGCCCTCCCCAAGAAATCCAAGATTCATCTTGGATGGATCGCTTCTTGGCAATGGGCATCAGCAGCCAAGAAGATGTTTACGACACATGTTAGAACTTGTTCACGCATATTGAACAAACTTGCAGTTGAGTTTTCGCCATCATCTCACCCTGTCCCTGACAGGGGGGAAAATGGTGGTCATGTACAAGCTTCGACGACAGATCAAGCGAGCCTGAGCCACAATCTCTCATTCCATGTTCAGAGTTGTAGCCAGCAGTTCAAGCGAGCCTGAGCCACAATTCGTCATTCCGGATTCGGAGATGTAGCCAGAGACACGGATGCCCATGAGCATACCTTCGGTTGGTGGATAACCTAAAACCATCATCTTTGGTTGGTGGATAACCTAAAACCATCATTTTCGGTTGGTGGATAACCTAAAACCATCATCTTTGGTTGGTGGACAACTTAAAACCACCACAGGTAGTAGACCTCCCTTCTTTTAGGTCGAAGGTCTCCCTTTTTTATGAGGGACAATTCCTCTAGCAGAAGCTTTCAGCTTCTTGCCAGTTTTGGAAGAGTTCCGGGAACTGCAACAAGTTTTGCGTTCTAGTGTTTGTGGTCATCCTAAAACCACCTTTTTTTTCCAACATTTCAGAGAGTTGATTCAGCCCAAGTGCTGCCATGTATACTTTGCAGATTTGTATTACAACTCTTTTCTTGGACTCACACATACCCCTTCGGATTAAGGGGAGATGTTGGAACACCTAATCCTACATGGGTAGGTGTGGAATGCGAAAAGTCACAATGGAGTCCAAGTGACCTTGGAATATGAAACCAAGAGTCACACCATTGCACTATAAATGTACATCTTTGTATAATGGAAAATAAGAAAGCCTCATGCTTTCGATTCCTTTTCATTTTGTGTGGAGTTCTTGGGGTGGGTAACATTTTTCTAAACATTTGGTGGTTTAAACATTTGGTGGGGTTTTCAACATGGTGTTTAACAAAAATAAGGCTCTAGAACGATCCATGAGATCTATAAAAGAAAAGGAGGAGGCCATTGAGGAACATTTTGGATATGATATCTTTTCTAGTATGTGAGGTTGAGAACCCGATTCTCTTCTCCATTGGTAGCCCCAGGACGAAAACCCTCATGTGTATTGTCGAGTGTTGGACGAAAACCCAACTCTCTTTGAGGAGACTTCATTCAGGAGTTTCACAGAGCTTCAGGGATATTGGAGTGAGGATCATTCAGATTTTCAATTGGTGCTTCATTGTTTTTCAGTGGCAGCTGTTGCCGGAGGGTGAGCGCAACAATTCAGTTTTGGAGGCCAACGCAGTGCAACAGATCCTTGAGGTTGGATTATATTTCAACCATGTCAACTATTTGTCTTTTCGGCATGTAAATCCCAGTTTATGTTATAATAAAGCTAAGATTATTACTGCATAATTGTGTTATGGAATTCCATGAGCTTTATATGTCTTATTTTACATGGCAATCTTTTGTTAAATAAATGTTGATTTTACGGCAAAATGTTGGGATAAGCTATTTACGGTAAATTTATGCATATTATCTCATTTGGGATATTACAGTGGTATCAAAGCATCGAACTTGGCTCAGCCTGCAGGTTTTCGGGTTTTGATTGAGGGTTTATTCTAAGTATGCCAAATTCTATTGCTGGAGCCAAATTTTATTGCAGAAGTTCAAGCTGCATATCAAGTGTTTGACGAAAATCTTCAAAGAAATATTTCATCAAAAGTTTCGTCATTATTATTATTATCTTTTGTTTTAAAAGCCAGGTATCATTGGCTGGCTGAATTGTTGATGGGGGTCGATTATTCATAGTTTCGAGAAGGGCCAGGAGATCAGTGAGTGGTGGATTGAACTTTACACTTTATGAAGGCAAGGCGAGAAGCATTATTTAAAAGATCGTGGAGATATTACATTAAAGGGAACCAAGGTTAATTTGCAAAGTACAAAATTTAATTGAGAATTTTGTGACGTATTATTGCTGGGGTCAAACGAATTGTCAAATTCTGAGCACATAATTGCAAGTTATAGCAAATTCGATGAGGAGACCAAGCCCATTAGCATAATTGCAGAGAATTGGAGCGATTGCTTATTTGCAGGGAAATTAAGCCAAGTCTGATTTTTAGAAGACTGAATTAATTTCACTAGGGTAAATCTTGGTTGTCGTCATAGTGCGTTGACAATGGCAATCCAAGGAAGCATCAACTGTCAATTTCGAATTGTTAGCCTAGTTCTGGGCATTCAAAATGGCAAAGGACAAAATTTAATCGCGGGTTTGGGATTTTCACTAAAAGGGGTTGTAGATATTATAAGAGCCAAAAATTTAGGTTGATCGATTTTCTTTTGAAAATCGTGGGACATTTGCGGTGAATTAAATAAAATTTGTGACGACAAAAGGCCGATTATGATATGCATGCCGTGAAGCAAGTGAGAGAGCAGCCGCATCAAAAACCTCAATACGTATAGAGTATGTGTGTGGGCCACGGAAAGCGTGAAGGCATAAAGGCCGTGAAATATTATTTGAAAGGCAGAGCATCGTTGATTGTGAAGTTGTGTTCGAATGAAGCCATCAGGAGCCGCGTCAAGCAAGGGAGCACGAAATCAAAATTGTTGTGCGTAAAGTTTGGTGAAAATTGCAACAAATGCGAATAGGCCAAAGTCTACAACTGGGCGTTGGGCAATATGGCACGTGATATTCACCTGTGCATTACTTAGATGCATGGACTCGAAGAAATAAGTTTTCCCCCTGTCCGTGAGAAACATCATCACTTCCAAACAACATCAGTTCTGGCCAGCGTATTGGATGGTGGGCTGAGCGCATGAATTTATTACTATGCGTGCAAGGGAGAACCGTGAAGTATTTTCTCAGTATGATATTCGCTAGAGTGAGCAACAATACAGGGCTAAGCTGACCCACGCTGAAGGTTGATAAGTTAGTGGTTGAGTATATACATTTCCAGGTAGAACCCACGTCCTCTCTTGCTGATAGTACATGATCGAGCATTGAAAGGCTCCAGCTGGTTCACAAGTCCGAGTAGCCTCAAACATCAGTTCGAATTTTCTGTGGGACAAGGCAGATTGCAGGTGATTTGTACTTGTGCTGGAGATTACTTCCATCATCATCTCAAGTCCTTGGTAGCATTTGATTCTTCATTACACAAATTGCTGTCAAGTGTGATTGGAGTTCAGGTTGTAAGAGAGGGTTGATTGAAGCTGTAGAGACCAATCTACCATAATAGAAAGACAAGTTCAAATCAGAAATTTGGAGGCAGAATGTATCGGACTTCCTTGGGCAGTAGCAGAGGTTTAAAGAAAAGAAACAAAGATCGATTGCATAAAGTGTCTTGCGGCAAAGGTGTCCAAGAGGCTGTCATCCATTCTGAGGAAAACGCCGCTATATCTATACCAAGTTTCTCTATTGGAACCATTATGATGCATTCTCCTTTATCAGATTTATTATGATAGCTTCCAGATTGTTGTAATTTATGTTAGCTATACATGGCATTTAGAGATCCTATGCCTATGGGTGATAGACTTTTTGGGAAGAGATGCCAAGAGAGAGAGAGATCTCGTAGCAGTGATCTCTGGTGGAAGATATTTGTCCTGAAAAGTAGTCTGATTTCGGGCCAGCCATATACCCTAACATCCAAGTAGGGGGAGACATAATTTATCTCGAGTGTCCTAGTGCCGTGACCAAAGTAGCCAGGTCTCCTTGATGGTATCACCAGCTTCCAGGACAGATTTTACAAGGACAATTCGACCAACACGAGAGAGACACCTAAAACTCCAATGTTTTATTTTTTTTCCACTCTCGAAAGTAGCCATTCCCAATCAGAAATGAGGTAGTCATTTGGTTTCAGCAGGAATCAACAATTAACACCACCAACACTAGGGTACATATAGGGTTTGGTGCTCTTGATTAAATGCCAATCACAAACCATCATACATGATATAATCTAATGAAATGCTACAATCTTACTGATCCTGAATTCCTTAAAATTGTTAAGTCTACTGAATTTTGAATAGGGTATGAAATTTTATTTTCTCTATATGAAGTCCGATGAGGTTGGAACCACTCTCAAACATCCTGAGTCATTTCATGGTAATGTTAGAAATTTAAGTAAAAGAATGAAAATGAAAGATAAAGGAGAATGGATGAAAATGAAAGATAAAGGAGAATATCACTTTTAATTTAAGAATTTAACATTACCATGAGGGAGCATCTAGGAAGCATCTAAGGAGCATCATGGTAGCACCTTTGGAGTGTCCAAGAAGCCCCAACTCAACTTAAGTCAAAGAAAAAAAAAAAAATATATATATATATATATATATATATATATATAATCCTGTGGAACCGCCCATCTCCCATCTGATTTGGTTGGGATCCATACGAAAACGGTTGTGATTCATAGGATCCGACCCAGAAACGCCATGTTTTCGTATGCCGATCCGCTGTACGAAACGCGGTTCTGGCGTATGGAAACGCCGTTCAGACTAGACGTTTCCGAAATGGCAGGAACCGTACTGTCAAACCTAATCCGCGTTTCCATACGGGACACGAATCAGGGGTTTGAGCCGGGGGGGGGGGGGGGGCTTTTCCAGCAACACTAAGACAACTTATCCTGAAGAATTATGGAAACAAGACATTGTATGTTTGATATAGTGAAACTATGATAGAATTGGATGGATGCAATTCCATTGTGATAGTAATCTTTACAACAATATATATGCACAGTGATCTTGTAGTGAAACTCACATGACTGTGATGTGACAGAAGAATTTGACAAACAAGTCCAACAAGGACTTGATGAAGAGTGATTGACCTATTGTGGCTTTTGTGTGTTGAGAATAATCCTTGACATGACAAAATTTCTGTAATAGTAACATCAACAGTATGTATGACTTGACAGTGAATGTGGACATCATTTATTTTATGTGATAGTGACAGATTAATGTGACCTTTGACAATTCTTAATTGTAGTGGCTTTGTGATGGTTGTTGATGATAATAGTATGGATGTTGGGTTGATGGTATGACAATAATTGATATTGACGACACAACAAGTGTTGCCAAACTTGGACAATGACTGATCTACTATGATTGTGACTATGATTGAATCCCTAACATTTCATGTGTCAGAGATTCTCTGTACAATGCATTAGATATGTGATAGTGACCTATTGACAATGATGATTGTAATGTTCTTCAGTTGTAACAATGTGTAGTTATAGGTTACAAAGTGGTCAAATTTGGCTTGTGATTGAGCAGAGGGAGGATTAGGTTTGAGGTATGATTGTGCAGGTGCCAGTTTGAAGAGCGACAAAACTTTCATAACAATTTCTTTATATTGATTCAGAGCACAGATGGATCTATTTTGAAAATTGTGAAATGTAGGCTGCGCACTGATCAAGGTGGTAGGGTGGTGCGACGCAGGTGATTGGAGTCACCTTCAAGTTGGAGCCTGAGAACACTTTAGGGTGGTAGGGTGGTTCTAGGGAAAGTTGTAGCCTGCATAGGGCATTAGAGCGTTCATCCAGTTGTGTGAAAATTTCAAAATTGAAATGCTATTGCAACAACTAAAATTAATTCTTCTAATTGTTAATTAATTTAACAATTTATTTGCCACGAAAAATATCAAATTAATCACACTGCAACATTCACAAAGAAAACTGTGGAAAAAAAATAGCGTTGGAATCTGAGAAAATCTAGCACACACATACAAATAACACCATTATTTTGGACAATTGTCCCCGGAAAAAACCAACTTGGGAAAACCAGTCCAACAACTGAGTGTTTTTATTATCAAGAAACAGTGAAATTTGAGTACAATCTATGGATGCTTTTATATTCCTTTTTTTGGTGTCACCTATGACAGGGTTGGGATGGACTTCCAGAGTTGGGAGCAGACAGGTCACAGGTACATGTTGGTGTCATCAGTGGGCCAAGGGGCTTTTTGGAGGAGTTCTGAGGAGTTTCTATGAGGACCAATGGCATTCGCTTGATATATTCCATCATTCACACTATTTGCCTTTCGTTCCAATGCATTCCGTCAACTTTCGGAAAACTGAGTTATTTTTGGGCTTAACTCAATTAATTACGTTCAAGGTGGCATTCCGGGAGAAATACGTGATAAAACACCTTAGTGTAATAGCTCGTTGGAATCAGGATGAGAATACCTACATGATGAGGTGGTTGGACATGAGTTTCAGTGACTTGAGGAGACATGGTAGTTGATTTACTCTTTCTGTCATTAAAAAGGAATATTTTAATTAGAAATTAAGAGTGAAAAGTGCTCCATGATTAAAATAATAATAAAATAAGGCTCTAGAAGGATCCATGAGATCTATAAAAAGACAAGGAGGAGGCCATTGAGGAACAGCTTGGATTTGATATCTTTTCTCGTATGTGAGGTTGAGAACCCGATTCTCTTCTCCATTGGTAGCCCTAGGATGGAAACCCTCGTGTGTATTGTTGAGTGTTGGACAAAAACCCAACTCTCTTTGAGGAGACTTCATTCAGGAGTTTTGTAGAGCTTCAGGGATATTGGAGTGAGGATCATTTAGATCTTCAATTGGTGCTTCATTATCTTTCAGTGGATTCAGTGGCAGCTGTTGCTGGAGGGTGAGTGAAACAGTTCAGTTTTGGAGGCCAACGCAGTGCAGCAGATCCTTGAGGTTGGATTATATCTTAGCCACTATTTATATTTCCCGCATGTAAATCCCAGTTTATGTTATAATAAAGCAAAGATTATTTACTGCATCATTGTGTTATGGAATTCCATCAACTTTATATGTCTTATTTTACATGGCAATCTTCTGTTAAATAACTGTTGATTTTATGGCAAAATGTTGGGTTAAGTTATTTACGGTAAATTTATGCATAATATCCCATTTGGGATATTACAGTGGTATCAAATAATCGAACTTGGCTCAGCCTGCATCTTTTTGGGTTTTGATTGAGGGTTTATTCTGAGTATGCCAAATTCTATTGCTGGAGCCAAATTTTATTGCAGAAGTTCAAGATTGCATATCAAGTGTTTGACGAAACTCTTCGAAGAAATATTTCATCAAAAGTTTCGTCATTATTTTTATTATCTTTTGTTTTAAAATCCAGGTAGCATTGGCTCGCTGAATTGTTGATGGGGGTCGATTATTCATTATTTCGAGAAGGGCCAGGAGATCAGTGAGCGGTGGATTTGAACTTTACACTTTATGAAGGCAAGACAAGAAGCATTATTTTAGAAGATCATGGAAATATTACTTTAAAGGGAACCAAGGTTAATTTGCAAAGTACAAAATTTAATTGAAAATTTTGTGACGTATTATTGCTGGGGTCAAACGAATTGTCAAAGGCCGAGCCCGTAATTGCAAGTTACAACAAATTCGATGAGGAGACCAAGCCCATTGAATTGGAGTGACTGCTTATTTGCACGGAAATTAAACCAAGTTTTATTTTTAGAAGACCGAATGAATTGCACCAGGGTAAATCTTGGCTGTCGTGATAGTGCGTTGACAGTGGAAATCCGAGGAAGCATCAACCGTCAATTTCGAATTGGCTGAGTTCTGGGCATTCAAATCAACGAAGGACAAAATTTAATTACGTGGTCGAGATTTCCACTAAGAGGGGTTGTAAATCAGTGTTGATAATATCGGCATCGACAAAATATCGGCGAGGGTCCAAAAAAGATCTTATCGGCAATATTGGTGAAAATATCGACAAATATCGGCAAGCATAAAAAAATGCATGATATATTAATTTTTTTTCTTCATATTTTTAAACATATAAGGAAATAACAACATGAAATAAACACGTTGGGACATAAATATGAAGAAAGCACTGGTATATATAATGTAGTGGATGTAAAATAAAAATGATACATCAAAGGCGATACCAAATCTTGTTGATCCCTATTAATTGTCCAATCAAGGACTCAAATGTGGAGGACCAATACAAAATAACATCACACATATAAAAGTATCTCATCATCATGAGTTATATGTAGCAAAACAAATAAAAATAGTAGCTATCTATCTGAAATCAGTGCCCTCTCCCCCTTTTACGGGAAAACATGAGGGGCTGTTTGTCAGGCTTGCCTCTAACAGTAGAAGGCCCTGACCCTGCACCTAATGTCAAATATTGACTACTAGGTGTGGAGCTCTGCTCTCCTGTATCTATAGAAAATGGTGCAGACACTGATGTTCCCACAGTGTCCTCCTTGTCATCCTCCTCCTCCCATTTTGAGTGCTCCTCCTCCTCTGAGTCCTTCTCTTGTTGCCCCTGTTCTAATGGTTCCTCTAGCTCTAACCATGCAGGTGACTCCTCCAAGATGGGATGCTCAGTCTCCACCCTCCACTGAGACAATACATCAATATTGTCTAAGGAAATGACATCTGGATCCATTGGTGCTTGTATTTGCTTCACTTGAAGTCGGATATTGTAATGCACATACACTAAATCATTGAGATGTGCGAACTCGAACCTGTAAGAGTGTCAAAAAAACTAATGAGTCTTCTCTCTTGACACTTGAGGGTCATAAATTAAAATTACAATAAATGTAATTGCTCAACTGAAGGATGAAGGTCAAAGTTATACCTGTTGCGCTTGTTTGAGTGTATTTTCTCAAATACACTCCAATTGCGCTCACACCTTGAAGAACTACATGTTTGACTCAGGATTCTTATGGCCAATTTCTGCAAATTTGGTGCCCTTGCACCATAGGTTCACCACCAAATATCTACAATAAAATAAAGAAATAAAAATTCAAAAACATAAAACATAATTAAACTTTCAAATGCAAGTTACATAATTTAATTTTAAAAATCTAGAATTATAAATAAGTAAATTCTAAATTGAAAACTCTAATGAGTGATGGCTTGTCACTTACGTGGCAAGAAGCAGGTCCTTTCCCTAATAGCTTCATCAAAGCCAAATAGACCAACACAATCCTTATCAAATTGTATCTCGCAGTTGATTTTGCTACGAACCTCAGGATCGGGTACCATCCTCTGAATACAGGAATTGAGCCTTTCCATCACCTCACCATCAAAATCAAAGGCGCATTTGTATGAAAATGCAGGGTTGAGGAAGAGTGCTGCTGCATGAATGGGCCGATGAAGCATCCCTGTCCACCGATTATCAATCATATCCCATAACATCATATGTTTATCATGCCCAGCAGAACCCTTGTCTGCATAATAAGAACGAATGGCCTCCTTGGCCCTATCCATGGCCTCATACACATAAGCCATTGCAAGCTTCTCCCCATCTACCATTCTCAAAACCTTTACTATAGGTTCACTAACTGAGCACAATTCTTCTACCCCCTGCCAAAATGTCTCATTGTACACCATTTTTGCAATGGCTCTCCCGTCCTTTCTCCTGCTGTATCTACAATCACACCACTTATCAGAAACAAACATTTGCTTCAACTCAAACTGGCATCAAAGCAAAGATTGAAGAGTAATAAAGTTGGTGGCAAAACGTGTGATTGTAGGATGCTGCAACTCCTTGTTTCTGGTGAATCTCCTCATGAGGCTAAGAACAAAAGCATGGTTATATATAAACTTGGGGACATCCTAGCCATATCAATCACCTCCTTCATAAAGGAGAGTTTTCCCATAACCTCAAGCAGCAAATCGATACAATGTGCTGCACATGGAGTCCAGAACAATGTGCGGTGCCTCTCCATAAGCATCTTGCTGACAACCACATAATTAGCTGCATTATCTGTTATGATTTGCACCACATTTTGCATACCAATCTCCCAGATGAAGCCATCTAATAGCTCACATATCATTGTTGCATCTTTCATGTGTGCTGATGCATCCACTGATTTAATAAACATGGTACCTTTCGGACAGTGTAACAAGAAATTTAGAAGGGTCCTACCCTTCCTATCTGTCCAACCATCAGACATCACTGTGCATCCAGACACTTCCCATGTCTTTTTCAACTCTGTCAATCTAGAGTTGATGGCCTGCTTTTCTGCATTAAGGATTGGCCCCCGCAACTCCTCATATGTAGCAGTTTTGTAACCTCGGCCCACAACAACAATAGCATCACACATTGGCTGCCAAAATGGATTGGTTTTTGTGATGCTGAGAGTCAAGTCACACCAAAAAAGACACTTCCCCATAACTCTATCTTCTTCTAGCTTCTCCTTTTTTTTTTAACAACTGATGTTATGGAAGGTTGTGTTCCATGTCCTGTTCGTGGAACAAAAAATGATGACCTCCCACTCCCAACAACATTAGCACTAGCTGTTGCAGGTGATGTTGTGGAGCCCCTCCCACAACCCTCGGCCTCAAAATTAGAACAAGGTATGCCGAAAGATCTACCTACACGTTCAACCTTGTTTCCTTCTGCCTCTTCCTTCTCTCTGTCTTTTTCATCAATAGCTTCAAGAGCTTTTTGTATAAGCTCTAGACTAGAAACTGTACAAAGGGCAACATCATGTCCAGAGAGTCTAGACAAATGATATTTCAATCTCGTAACCCCTCCTGTCATTTTTGTCCCACACAATTTGCATGATAAATATGCTCGATTTGTCCCACCATTAGGTTCCCATACTCCCAAAATTGGTCCCAAGGCTTTTGGCATATTTGACTTTTGTAGTGAACTAATTCAAACCTAGGGCACAAAAAAACAAAAAATTGGTATTAAACACCCATGCATAAAAAATTAAAAATAAAAAGTAATAAGCATGTCATTTAAAAAAAATTACTACAAGAATACAAATACATTATTTGGCATTTGCAACGTGAATAAAAAATTGGCAATAAGAGGGTGCATAAGAACGTTTAAAAAAAATGAAGCTTGTTGTCCAAATATGGACAAAACACTTGCATTGGCTTATGGGCATGAAAATCATAGTAAATAGAAAAAAAACAATGGTAGGCAAAGAGACAAGCATGCATAGCCCTAAATCTATAAAAAAATTCATTAAAATATGGGTTTGGAAGAACATACCTGTTAATGGAAGAGATGGATTTTGTTTCACTGTTCTTCAATCTTTGATGATGAAAAACTTCTTAGGTGTTGGTGATAATGGTTGTTCGATCACCAATTCCTCTTTGACAACCTCCACAATGCTTTAGCCTCCCTTCTCAGCCACTCACAAACAGAAATGAAAAAAAAATCGTTTTTTCCCTTTTCTAGCCGCGGCTAGGAGAAGCCCGATGATATTTTCAATCTTCGTGCGATATTTCGGAATATCGCGATATTTTCTCGGTGATATTTCGTTTCCCTGAAAATATCGCGATATTTCCGAATATCAGCGATGTTGTCATCACTGCTGTAGATATTATAAGAGCCAAAAATTTAGGTTGCACGATTTTCTTTTGAAAATCGTGGGACGGGACATTTGTGGTGAATTAAATAAAATTTGTGATGGCAAAAGGCCGATTATGATATGCATGTCGTGAAGCAAGTGAGAGAGCGGTTGCATCAAAAACCTCAATCCACAGAGTATGCGTGTGGGCCATGGAAAGCGTGAAGGCATAAAGGCCGTGAAATATTATTTGAAAGATAGAGCACCGTTGATTGTGAAGTTGTGTTCAAATGAAGTCGTCAGGAGCCGCGTCAAGCAAGGGAGCACAAAATCAAAATTGTTGTGCATAAGATTTGGTGAAAATTGCAACAAATGCGAATAGGCCAAAGTCTACAACTGGGCGTTGGGCAATATGGCACGTGATATTCACCTGTGCATTACTTAGATGCATGGAATCGAAGAAATAAGTTTTCCCCCTGTTCGTGAGAAACATCATCACTTCCAAACAACATCAGTTCTGGCCAACGTATTGGATGGTGGGCTGAGCGCATGAATTTATTGCTGTGCGTGCAAGGGAGAACTGTGAAGTATTTTTTCAGTTGGATATTCGCCGGAGTAAGCAACAATACAGGGCTAAGATAACCCACGCTGAAGGTTGATAAGTTAGTGGCTGAGTATATACATTTCTAGGTAGAACCCACGTCCTCTCTTGCTGATAGTACATGATCGAGCATTGAAAGGTTCCAGCTTGTTCACAAGTTCGAGTTGCCTCAAACATCAGTTCGAATTTTCTGTGGGACAAGGCAGATTGCAAGAGATTTGTATTTGTGCTGGAGATTACTTCCATCATCATCTCAAGTCCTTGGTAGCATTTGATTCTTCATTACACAAATTGCTGTCAAGTGTGATTGGAGTTCAGGTTGTAAGAGAGGGTTGATTGAAGCTGTAGAGACCAATCTGCCGTAATAGAAATACAAGTTCAGATCAGAAATTTGGAGGCCGAATGTATCAAACTTCCTTGGGCAGTAGCATAGGTTTTAATAAAAGAAACAAAGATTGATTGCATAAAGTCTCCTGTGGCAAAGGTGTCCAAGAGGATGTCATCCATTCTGAGGAAAATGCCGCTATATCTATACCAAGTTTCTCTATTGGAACCATTATGATGCATTCTCCTTTATCAGATTTATTATGATAGCTTCCAGATTGTTGTAATTATGTTAGCTATACATGGCATTTTCTGAATATGATGTGCTGTCAAAATTGCTGGCCCATCACTAAAAACTACACCTACATCACTATAAAAACTCAGAAAAACAGTGACCACATAATTGGTTGAACCATGGAAGAACTCCTAAACAAATTGAAAAGATTAAACAATGCAGAAGTTAGTTCCTTGAAACAGAACAACATACCCTTCTCCAAGCAGGTACATAATTTACTCTGTTAAGTCCCTATATTAATAGTGTAGCTCCTTATTATGTTAGTGTAGCCCCCCTTATTGTTATTATTGTACCCCTGTAACCCCCATATTGTTATTATTGTGCCCTTACATTATTATTTTTAGGTCGGCTAGGATTACATTGTGGCCCACTAGAATTACATTATGGCCCCATGGACTCCTATATATAGAAGGAGGTTTTGTTCATTTGTATCATCCAAGAATTGTTCATTTATGTAATGTATTGGAGGTTGCCCCCTCGAAGTGGCTCATTTCTAAGGCGTTTATATCTCTTTTCTTCTCTTTTGGAGTTGGTTACACAACATTTGGTATCAGAGGTTTGGATTCTAGGGTTTCGCTGCTTCAAACAGGTCATCGTGGCATTTTCGCTATAAAGTTTTTTCTACGAAGTTTCAGAAGCTAAAATGTTTAGGGTGCGAAGCTGAAATCCTGAGCAAGATTTTCTAAAAATTTCAGAGCTTGGTTCGCAATATTTTCAGAGATATCATCTGTGGAAGTTAGGTCTTTTTTCAAGCTCCTAAACAGGTCATCGTGGAATTTTCGCTATAATTGTTTTTCTACGAAGGTTCAGAATCTGAAATTCATATGGTGCGAAGCTGAAATCCTGAGGAAATTCTTCAAAAAATTTCAGAGCTTGGTTCGCAATATTTGTGGAGATATGATCTGTGGAAGGTAGTGCTTTTTCAGGCTCCTGAATTTCATCTCAAAGAGGTGATCGTGGGAAAAGTTCAATAACTCTCTCTCTGGGCAGTGGATTTGAGTGCCGTAAAAAGTGGTCGCAAGTACACAGACTTTAGTTTCTTGGATATCAATTTCAGAGACAAAGGACGAAACAGTGACACGTGGCAAGTCCTGCAAATTTGATCTACTGAACCAGTGCAGAATTAGGTCATTGTGGGAGAGTGGACACAACTTTGTCTTGGGGAATCCAAATTAGATCAGACCTGTCGCATTTGAAAGAAGCTTCAGAGGGCTACTACATGGCTGAATTTCAGATATTGAAGATTTTCAATTACAGAGATAATTCAATTTCAATATCAAGCTCCTCAAAGCAAGTAAAAGGTATCAATATTGGATTCTAAAATGCCTCCTAAAAATAATTCAACACTCATTAAGCCCTCAGAAATCTATACTATGATGCATGAAGTGGAAGAATTGCAGTATGAGATATCAAAATTACGATACCAAGTGCAACAAATTTTGATCTTACGAAGAGCAACCGAAGATGACATAGATGGTTTAAAAGAAGAAATGGAGGCTAAGTTGGATGGTTTGAAGGATCAAATAATAGCAAATATGGATGATAAATTAGTGGAAGATCACATCGAGCATCAACAGCAAGTTCTCCAAATCTCAAAGGATAACCCAACTTTGGTGCAGAATCTAATGAAACAACAGGAAGATCAACATGACATCGAAAGAAGTTATGAAGCAGTCATAGAAACAAGAACTCGACAAGTACGATCAATTTCAGAGTATCTCAGCAAGTGGAAGAACTTTCCTGTAGAAGATTTCACATGGGAGGATGAGAATTTTATACAGAAACATCAAGAAATAATCAAGCGTTGAGGACAACACTTGTTTGAAGGAGAGGGGCATGTTAAGTCCCTATATTAATAGTGTATCCCCTTATTATGTTAGTGTAGCCCCCCTTATTGTTATTATTGTACCCCTGTAACCCCCATATTGTTATTATTGTGCCCTCACATTATTATTGTTAGGTCGGCTAGGATTACATTGTGGCCCACTAGGATTACATTATGGCCCCATGGACTCCTATATATAGAAAGGAGGTTTTGTAAATTGTATCATCCAAGAATTGTTCATTTATGTAATGTATTGGAGGTTGCCCCCTCGAAGTGGCTCATTTCTAAGGCGTTTATATCTCTTTTTCAAGGAACTAACTTCTGCATTGTTTAATCTTTTACAGAAGTTAGTTCAAAGGCACTCGAAGAATTTACAGAAGGAGAAAGAAGTGGGAAATTGGCTTTATGCACTTGGGATGGACTTAAAGAGTGGAAGATCAAAAAATGACTTTCCCATGTTGGAGAAACTGGAATCATGTCTTTTAAAGGTAGAGCAATCCGATTGGAGTTTAAATTGAGCTTTGGAGCATTCCATTCTTGCATTGGTACAAGCCAGATTCTTGGAACATCCAAGTGAGAGAGTCAAGCTTATAACTGCCTCTTGTTTTAGTGATATTTTGAGGATAGTAGCACCCTTTCCTCCCTACAATGATGATGTTATGAAGAGAATTTTCAGACTGGTGGTAGAGACTTTTCAGGACTTGGACAACAATGCAGGCTTTACATTTGGGAAGAAGCCTAAGGTTTTAGAAGTCATGGCCATGACCCAGACTTATGAGGTCATGTTTGACCTTGAGTGTGATGGCTTGATTCTGCAGATGTTCCCATGCTTCTTTAGCATTGGGAGACATCATCCTGACACAGTCATAACACACATGTAGTCCATCCTGTCGTCATGTATGGGAGATCGTGATGCCATTTGCCGGGAGCTGCAGACTAGGTTGTTGAACATTTGGAGGAGAAAGCAGTTGGTCTCACTTGTTGCTTATGAGCTAGCCCAAGGGCTGGTTGAGCAGAGCATTGAGCTTTTCAGGAGACAGTTGACCAGGGAGGAGCTGCTCCAGTTTGGTGGATCAGGCAGCAAAAATGAGCTGAGGAGGAAGGGACTTTGCTTCATCTACAAAGAACCTTGGGGGCTTGATCGCTCATGCTTGAGAGATGCAGATGAGGTGGCAGAGGTAGAGCAGGAGGACATTCCTTCTGTATGTCAGGATGAGGACTCTTCTTCGGATGAGTCCATGGGGTCATATGAGGATGCTTCTGGGGAGCATGAGCAGTCATGTGTAGTTGATGACAGTAGGCCGAATTTGTATTCTAGTGTGTAGAGTGAGCAGTCAAGGGACTCTATGGGAGATATTCAGGATGATGAGTCACTTGTGATGATTTAGCTGGAGTAACATAGGGTGGAGCATGAGTCAGTTGAGGAGGAGGCTATGCCCATCATGCATGATAGTCCTTTGGGGGAGAGCCAGATGGAGGCTCACATTGAGTCTGTGATGGATGTACGGCTACCCTCCGGGTCAGCCATTGGCGAGGAGCAGACAGATGTATGGGCATCTAGCAGGGTGGTAGTAGTTGCAGATACTTATCCTCAAGAGGTGTTGGAGGTTGATAGGGTAGCTCTGCAGGAGGCTAGCAGAAAGCAGGAGTATGACACTCCTGATCAGGAGAGGGAGGAGCTGCTGGAGATGGTGGAGCATCCATCTTTGGGTCGACCCATTGATGAGGTACAGATAGATGCACATGGAGTCAGCAGAGTTGTAGTACTTTCACGGAGCAGCACTGTCCAGGAGTACATCGATGGTGCTTGTAGCATATCTTGCCCACTTTGGCCTTTTATAGAGAGGGGCCTTCTTCTGTAGGCAGATCTCGTCGGCAGACAGGATGGGGCAGCACGAGTTGAGTATGGACTAGTGACCTCACACCAAACTTATTATGTATGTAGGTGTCACTGCATTTGATTCTTCGTCCGGGATAGATTGGCGGGAGATCATGAGTTGGTATCCTATTGATGGTACGATCTTCTTAGTCAGGAGCATAGTGAAGCAGGGACCCGTAGACATGACATATACTACTGTTTCTAGTTGGCAGTGGGACACACGTCAACAACTCTTCAGTATTCCATCTCAAATTCGGGAAGGCATGGTTTGCATTGGATTGAGTCAGGGGTTGGATTGGAGAGAGGTGATGAGTTGGTACGCAGTTGGTGGGGTAGCTTATACAACCAGAGCTACAACACAACAGGAGCCATGGAGCATTGATGCTTGTTGGTAGTCTTCGTTTCATGGGAAAGCAGCTATAGCCAGTGGTAGTGCGCAGTCCGAGCCAGGGGACTTGGGCGATGATTGGCCATTGTGGCGTTGGAATCTGGGAGGATTGATTGATGATAGGTACAGTGAGAGATCAATTTGGGATCCAGGCATCGAGGGATCTGTTTTGGGTGACTCGACACAGGAGCATAGCAGCACCCAGGGGTTTGTATGGGATTCGGGCATTGGGTCTCAATTGCATCGGGCCAACAGGGTGGCCCACATATTTGGATTGCTTGAGGGCAAGAAATCTTGGGGCGCAAGGTCTGTAATATTCCTTTTTTTGGTGTCACCTATGACATCTTTAGGATGGACTTCCAGAGTTGGGAGCATACAGGTCACAGGTACAGGTTGGTGTCATCAGCGGGCCTAGGGGCTTTTTGGAGGAGTTCTGAGGAGTTTCTATGAGGACCAGTGGCATTCGCTTGATATATTCTATCATCCGCACCGTTTGCCTTTCGTTCCGATGCATTTCAGCAACTTTCGAAAAACTGAGTTATTTTTGGGCTTAACGCAATTAATGACGCTCAAGGTGGCATTCCGGGAGGAATACGTGATAGAACACCTTAGTGTAATAGCTCGTTGGAATCGGGATGAGAATAGAGTTTCGGTGACCTAAGGAGACATGGTAGCTGATTTACTCTTTTCGACATTAAAAAGGAATATTTTAATTGGAAATTAAGAGGGAAAAGTGCTCCATGATTAAAATAATAATAAAATAAGGCTCTAGAAGGATCCATGAGATCTATAAAAGAAAAGGAGGCCATTGAGGAACATCTTGAATTTGATATCTTTTCTCGTATGTGAGGTTGAGAACCCAGTTCTCTTCTCCATTGGTAGCCCCAGGACATAATCCCTTGGGTGTATTGTCGAGTGTTGGACGAAAACCTAACTCTCTTTGAGGAGACTTCATTTTGGAGTTTCGTAGAGCTTCACGGATATTGGAGTGAGGATCATTCTAATCTTCAATTGGTGCTTCATTGTCTTTCAATGGATTCGGTGGCAGTTGTTGCCAGAGGGTGAGTGCAACAGTTCAGTTTTGGAGGCCAGCGCAGTGCAGCAGATCATTGACGCCGGATTATATCTCAGCTATGTTAGCTATTTATCTTTCCCGCATGTAAACCCTAGTTTATGTTGTAATAAAGCTGAGATTATTTACTGCATCATTGTGTTATGGAATTTCATGAACTTTATATGTCTTATTTTACATGGAAATCTTCTATTAAATAAATGTTGATTTTATGGAAAAATGTTGGGTTAAGTTATTTACGGTAAATTTAGGCATAATATCCCATTTGGGATATTACAGATGCCCAATTGGCAATCCAAACAACAAGAAAATCTGGCCAGAATTATTTAAGGGAGTTACACTTCTTCCGCAAGCAACCCTGACACAACTTCCCTTCAGAAACTCGTCCTTCTGGACTCTCTGCGTCAGCCTCTACACTGGATCTGCGTAGACCCTATGACGTATAGTCTCTGAACAACCACTGATGAAGTCGTTTTGCCTATCTCTGCTAAGGGAATTGCCTCTCCGACACTTTGGACCCTTTGCTTGGCCTTTGGAACTTAGAACGAATTTTCCTCCAACTAAATCGAGTTGCCCTTCTGAGACCAAAAGACTGACTGATCCACACCCTCAAATGGGATTTACAAGACTTAGCCAATTTCTAGCCCTATAAACCCCAGCGCTGCCCTTGAAGCCCCTGCGTCAACCCTTTCAGCCTCTGCGTGCCTTTGTGTTGGCCTGGAGAGGGTTGCGTAACCCCAGAATGGGTGACGCAGACCCTACGCTGCCCTAGAAGGGTCTTTGTGTAAACCTAGAGGTTCCCCTGCTACCTAGCATTGCCCTAGAAGGGACTGCGTAGCACCTACGTAGCTGAAGCTGCTCTCTGTGCTGCGCAATTGCTGCGTAACTGTTGCTGCTGCCTCTACTTCTCTGCGCTGCCTCTTGCTGATTCTTGGCATTGGGATCGGACCATCCCCTTTGCCAATACTACCCCTCTATGTAGCTGAAACACTTTTGAAAATTCTTAGCAAACCCTGCCCTAGAATTTCAGCTTAGTCTCAGTGCTCTACCTCCGTGTGTGTGTTCTCCAACTGACCCCGAGCCTTTTCTTTATACTTTCTCGCTATGTCACATGGTTTGGGTTCGACAACGATTAAGTTCAGTTCGTGTTCGAATTTTTTTATGAGATTCGCCATTAGGTTCGTCTATATACATTTTCTATATATATATATATATGATACAGGTGGATATTGGTGGCCACCTGCCTATTCCACTTGGGGCCCCACCGTTGTCTCTTTCAGTTTCGGCACGACTTACTATTTTTAGCAGTTTTTTGGGTCGTGAAATTCCAGAGCCGTTTTGAGGCCGTAAACGACATTTTTTGGGAAAACAGGGAGCAACATGGGTCCATGGACTGATGTTGCTCACATCAAAAGCTGTAGTCCTCGGATATATCTTTCTAACGAGGTATGGTGCGCGTCAAACAGAGATCATGTGCCAAAGTTACGTCCCCGGACAGTTGAAACACCAATTTACCTAAACGGGGCCCATAGTTTTGGCGCTTCATCTCCTAGGGTTAGGGTTTTGGATGTTTAGGGTTTTCCATTGTTTCTAAATAATAAATAGGCCCTCGGGCCTCATTGTAACACATTTCAGAGGCCTGTAAGCGCAATATCTCTTCTTAGAGATAAGATACCAGTTCCCTAGCTAGTTTATTTCCATTCTGTATGTAAGCAAATTTCAGTTCTTTGATATTAATGAAATGAAGTGTTATTTCCATTGCATCTTTGTATTTATGGTTATATGTGTATTCTATTGCGTTCCTGCATAAATCCGGATCATTGGTATCATAGCGGTCTGCTCTTTCTCGATCCTTCTTTGCATGTCCCCAACGAGGTCGGGTATAAGGAGTTAGGGCTCGATCTGGTGGAACCTTTGCAAGATCAGTCTTGCAAACCCCGATGACCGCCCATGGGGGACAAAAAGAAAGATGAGGGAGTAGGAGATCCTATCAAAATATTGCTCGAGGAGGCCCTCGAAAAACAAAGGAATGTGATGATGGATAACTTTGCCCAGATCCTTCAACCACTGCCCACCGTTGGCCATAGTTATTAAAACCGGCCGGTTTGAACTGGTTACCGGTCAAACCGGCCGGTCAGATTAGGTTCCGGTCACAACCGCCCTTGCAACCTGGTTTTGAGGGGTGTCTCACCTGAATTGGCTGGTTAACCAGACCTAACCGGCCGGTTAGGTACGGAACCGGCTAGTTAATGCATAAACCGGCCGGTTCCGTACCTAATTGGCCGGTTAGGTGTCCCTTCCTTGCGCGGACCCACCGGCGGCCAGCAACACAACCTTAGGGTATATGTGGAGGTAAGGGGAGGGTTGTTTCCCTACAAAAACACCCTCCCCAATCTTTTATAAGCAGGGGCAGCCTCTTCTTTGTCTCACACCAACTCATTTGCTGTTTGTGAGTTTGATTGAGAGCTTGGAGAGTGTTGAGTGTTTGCCGGAGCAGTGATCTTGGAGGCTTGGAGTTGGAGTTGGAGCTATCTTGGAGATAGTTTGGAGCTGTCAATAGCATTGGCATCTTCAAGAGGACGCTAAGGAAACTAGTTTGCATTGCCAGGGAAAAAATTTCACTTGAAAAATCCATCATTTCATTGCTGTTCATGTATTTATTTTCTCATGTGTTTAGCTATTTTATTGCTCTCAAATCTCTAGTCCTATGCTATCAAATTTTGTATGTTTGAATGTGCATTTTGTTTCGTAAATTTAGCCTTAGTTGTCCATTTATCTTAGCTGCAATTTTTTTTAAATGGCAGATTTATTTCCAAATTTCAATTATTTCAAGTCAAGATGCCTCCAAAAGCCAAGGACAGTGCATGGGCCCATTGTGATGTGGTTGAGGGAAAGATGGTATGCAAAATTTGTCAAAAATGTATTGGAGGTGGGGGTATTCTTAGATTGAAACATCACTTGGCTAGGATAAGAGGCAATGTAACGCCATGTGATGCACCTAAAGCAGTGTTAGGTCCTGTTAGGGTAGAATACCTTGCCAAGCTTGAAAAGTTTGAGGAGACTAAGGCTAGGGAGACGACCGTCCAAGATGAAATTGCAAGGAAGAGGGAAATAGTAGAAATGCAGAGAGAGAGTGGGTATGAAAATGACGAGTATGATATTCAAGACTCCACTTCTCTCCCTTCCACCAATAACCCCTTTCACTATGTTCTTCTTGTTGGCAAAAGATCAAACCCAACAAAGAAACCCAACCTCATGAGTTATTTCTCATCTACTGCTAGTGCTAATCCCACAGCCACTGCCTCCATGTCCCAGCCAACTCCAAGTCGTCAACCCACTTTGGATCAACATTGGAAAAAACAATGCAAAGAAGCTTCTTATCAGTACATTGCTAGATGGTGGTATGATTCAGATATCCCATTTAATGCTACTCACTCACCTTATTACCAAGCTATGTGGGACTCTGTTTTTGTTGCAGGAAAGGGCTTCAAAGGCCCTACTGCGCATGACTTAAGGGGAGCTCTTTTGCAACAAGAGATTTGTAATATTGATGAGTGTTTGGCTGAATATAAAGAGTCATGGCTCAAAACAAGTTGTTCCATCATGTTAGATGGATGGACTGATGGAAAGAACCGCACTATCATTAACTTCCTTGCTGCTTGCCCTTGAGGAACAATGTTTTTGAGATCAGTTGATGCATCTGATAAGGTGAAGGATGCAACCCTTCTATTTGAGCTTTTGGATGAGATTATTCAGGAAGTGGGAGAGCAGAGTGTTGTGCATGTCATCACAGATAATGGCTCAAACTATGTTCTT
Organism: Pinus albicaulis; assembly: GCA_034641835.2. Classification (NCBI taxonomy): domain Eukaryota; kingdom Viridiplantae; phylum Streptophyta; class Pinopsida; order Pinales; family Pinaceae; genus Pinus; species Pinus albicaulis. The sequence continues at coordinate 1,560,600,225 of CM076584.1, forward strand.
GTTGGAAAGATGCTTGAGTCCAAGTATAATACCATATTTTGGACTCCATGTGCTGCACATTGCATAGACCTCATGCTTGAGGACATAGGCAAAGTGGAATGGGTAAAAAACACTGTAGAGCATGGCAAGTGCATTACAAAATACATTTACAACCACTCATGGGTATTGAGCCTAATGAGGAAAAACACTGGGGGCAAAGAGCTTGTTAGGTCTGCCATTACGAGATTTGCAACTCACTTCCTCACGTTGCAATGTCTCAATTCTCAACAGAAAAACCTGCAGAAAATGTTTTCTTCTGATGATTGGACTGAATCCCAGTGGGCTCGTAGACAAGATGGAAAAGACACCAAAAAGAAAGTCTTTGACAGTTATTTTTGGAAAAGGTCTTCAGAGCTGGTAAAAATTACTGAGCCCCTTGTTAAGGTGCTAAGGATGGTGGATGGGGAAAAGATGGCAATGGGATACATTTATGAGGCTATGGATCAGGCCAAGGAGCAGATACGGGCAGCTTATAGGGACAGGTTAGCTAAATATGGCCGGATATGGGAGATCATTGATAACAGATGGAACAATCAACTCCATCGTCCTATACATGCAGCTGAGTATTTTTTGAACCCAAAGTATCATTATAGAGCTCGGCTAGGAGGTCAGCAGGATGGGGAGGTTAGATCTGGATTGATTGATTGCTTGGAGCGCATGGTCCCTAACCATGCAGACCTTTTGGAAACACATAAACAACTTACTATTTTCAGTATGGCAGCTGGTACCTTTGGAAAGAACTTGGCAAAAATGGCAAGAGATGTGGATCAACCAGGTAAGCAATTCCAGTTTGTTTTTCTTTTCAAGTTAAATTGTTTATAAATAAGTAATGAAATGAACTATGTTACTAATGAATGTCTTTTTATTTGTAGCACATTGGTGGGAGTCATTTGGCGGCCAATGTCGTCAATTGCAAAAGTTTGCAATTAGAATCCTCAGCCAAACTTGCAGTGCTTCAGGTTGTTAGCGCAATTGGTCTGTTTTTGAGCGCATACACACAAAGAAGAGAAACCGTTTGGAACAGAAACGGTAAAATGATCTTGTGTTTGTGCAATACAACCTTCGCTTGAGGCGGAACCAACTGATGAGCAAAACACCTGATCTAGATCCCATTGTGTTGGATGATATTGATCCAACATTAGAATGGGTGGAGGACATTGAAGATCCAGTGTTTGAGGCTGATTTTGATTTTGATGCAGTAGTAGCGGGGGGTGAATTTGAAGCAGATTTGGTGGCACCATCAGACGCAGACCCAGGATTGGTAGTTGCATCAAGCAAAGGTAAACAACCAATGGACGACACTAGTCATGCACCTCGAGTAACTCGTGCTTCCATTAGGTCCACTTCTATTGTTATTGGTGCCAGGGGTACTGAGGTTGCAGATGAGCCTGAGGCTGAGGCATCCTCAGACTTTGATCTAGATGATGTCTATGTAGTAGCTGATGTTGATCCTGTGTCTAGTAGCGGTGATGAATTTGATGATTGATCATCATTCATGTGTAGTCTTGTATTAGGCCAATGGCCTCATAGCTTGTAGCATTGTTTTTGGACTTTATGGGCCATTTGGAGCCTCATTGCTTATGTATTTTTCGATGATATGTATTGCACTCAGTGCCATTTTGATATATTCACCTTTGCATGGTATATAAATGAGCAAACTTTGCATATTTTGTCTCTATTGGCTTGGAATCATGGTTGCAAATCTTAAAAATAGTTTTTTTTATTAAAAAATAATTATTTAATGTATTTTTTTTAAAACCAGTTCATTGAGATCTGATCGCTACCAGTTAGACCGGTTCTAGTTCGAAACCCGGTTCATTAGGTCCATCGGTCTGGTCAACGTTTCCGGTTTTAATAACTATGCCGTCGGTGCATCTGCATCCAACAGCCACTCTGGAGGCGCAACTCCCTTTAAGGCACAAGTAAACTTTGACATTCCCATATTTTAGGGTCAAATAGATGTAGATGTCGTAGATAGATGGTTGAATCTATTAGAAGGATATTTCTCGGTTCATGATTTTTCCGACTTGGAGAAGATTATTTTTGCACTCCTCAAAGATACCCCCCATGTCAAGGACTGGTGGGAAACCTACTGTGAGAAAACAGACGAGACATAACCCTCTCTGTTCTTAACCGTACCCACTTGGAATTCTTTCCGAGATGCCATCAAGGAACAATAATATCCCGTGGGGAGCTACGAGGACAAGTACATACAATGGACCACGTTGTGGCAACAAAGGGATCAAGATGTGCATGAGCTCACGAATTTGTTCCATACCCTGCGCACAAAGTTGGGTATCAAAGATTCAGAGAAACATTTGGTGCTAAAGTATCGCGGTTGCCTGCACAGATACATTCAGGAGGAAATCGAGTTCCTCGACATCTCCTCGCTTGGTACAACATACCGATATGCTGCCAAGATTGAGCAGAAATTCAAACAGAAGAAGCGAGACTTTGGATCTGCGAATCAAAAGCAAGGGAAAGGTGCCCTCAAGCTGCAGAACAAAGGACAATGTCAAGGAATGGCGGCCTAAGACAACCTATCAAAGCCACAAGCAAAGAACAACACCGCGAAGCCAAAGAAGGACACGAGAAAGTGGTGTGAGTTCCATAAGGGCTCCACTCACAACACAAGTGAGTGTCGGGCCAAGTAGTCGCTGGTGGCCGAGATGAGGGCTTTTGAGTTAGATGCATGCTCCGACTCTGAATCAGAACCTGACAAGGGGAATGATAAAGGGAAACAGATTATTGATGTAGAGCCCAATGCCACTGTTGCCACTACGAAGATCCAGGAGGAGGAACCGGAAGATCTAGAGGAGGAGGAGCGTCTCTTCCACTCCCAAATGTGGGTAAAGGGGTCCTCAGTACAGTTCATTGTCGACAACGGGAGCCAAAAGAACCTCATTTCCGCAGACGTCGTGAAGCGGTTGGGTTTGCTGACAACAACACACCCATATCCATACACCATCGGGTGGCTTCACCAAGGACGGGATCTCCGCGTCAGCCTACAGTGTCGCCTTCCCTATAGCATCAAGCCCTTCACGGATGAGGTATTATGTGACATTGCTCCTCTTGATGTTTCTAATGTATTATTAGGTCAACCATACTTGTGGAAGCGACATGCTGTGTATGAGCCCTGACCTCGCGCTCTTATTGTTACTTTGGGAAATAAGCTGTATAGGATACTAGAGGTACCACCGCTTGCCTCTATCTCTTTGGTTACTGCAAAACAATGCAATAAGCTCATTTCCCAAACTAGGAAATTTGTTTTCCTGATGATCTTCCCCTAGGGCAAGAATAAGACTGTGGCCACGACCTCTAGAGAGGGCTCCTCTGCACGAGAACAACAAATGGACAATGTTGTGGAGGAGTACGGGGACATCTTCACCTCACCCATAGGGGTTCCTTTGCATTGTCAAGTCAAGCACCCCATTGATTTGACCCCAGGTGCGTCTCTACCCAATGGACCGATCTATCGACACTTTGTTCTGGAGAACGATGAAATCAAGTGGCAGATTTAGTAGTTGCTGCAGAAAGGTCACATCCGACCAAGTTCATCGCCCTGTGGGAGCCCGATCGTGTTGGTACAGAAGAAGGATGGAACTTGGAGACTCTGTATTGACTATCGGGCGCTGAACAAGATCACTGTCTGGAATAGGTATCTAATCCCACAGATTGATGACCTTTTGGACCAACTCAAAGGGGCGAAATATTTCAGCAAGATCGACTTGAAGTCTGGGTATCACCAGGTACCAATCGAACCCTTCGATGTGTGGAAGACTGCCTTCAAAGCCAAGGAGGGCCTTTTCGAATGGCTGGTTATGCCTTTCGGTTTGACGAATGCTCCCGCAACCTTCATGAGGTTGATGGACGACATCTTGCAGCCATTCACCAACTCATTTGTACTGGTGTACTTGGATGACATTTTGATCTTCAGCCAGACTTGGGAAGAGCACCTCCACCACATCCGACAAGTCCTCCAAACACCGCGGCAACACAATTTGTGTGCCAATTTGGAGAAGTGAACTTTTGGCATGACCCAGGTTCAATATTTGGGATACATTATTGATGAAAGGGGGGTGCTTGTGGATCCAACCAAGATCCAAGTCATTTGGGATTGGCCAACCCCAACCACTCTAATAGAGCTTTGCAGCTTTCTGGGTCTTGCTAATTTCTACTGCAGTTTCGTGTTGGGATTCTCTCATATCACTTGGCCCTTGAGTCAAGTCACCAAGGGAGGAGCGAAAGAAAAATTCTTTTGGTTGGAATCTCAATAGAAGGCGTTCATAGAATTGAAACATCGCCTCTGTTCTGCTCCAGTGCTCACATTACCAGACTTGCAACAACCATTTGAGATCGAGATAGATGCCTCTGACTATGCTATTGGGGCAGTTCTTACTCAACAGGGGCATCCAGTGGCATATCACAGTGAGACATTGTCCGACACAATTCGCAAGTATCCCACTTATGACAAAGAAATGTATTCCATTATGCAGGCTTGTCGACAATGGAAGCATTACATTTTGGGGAAGGAAACAATCATCCACACAGACCATCGACCCCTGCAGTTCATACAGACACAAGGGAAGTTGCAGAACGATCGCTATCAGAAGTGGTACACATATCTGCAACAGTTTCATTTGAACATCAAGTACAAGAAGGGTAGCACCAATAATGTTGCAGACTGCCTCAATCGACAACCGATCATGGCACTAATTACCGTTCTCAACTCTTGGGGGCACGAGACTTCTGATTGGCAGCTTCTCTATGAGAGCGATCTAGAATTCGGCCACACATACAAGGCACTCTTGGGGGGTACGCAAGTTCCAAATTTTCACCTGCAAGATGCACTATTATATCACCTGGGATACCTTTGTGTTCCTTTAAGCGAGCGTGCCAAGATGATATGGGAAGCACACTACAGTTGAGTTGGTGGGCATTTCGGGGTCGAGAAAACAGTGGCAATACTGCAGAAGTATTTCTATTCACCGAACCTTTGACAGAATGTCGGGAAGTACATCAGATCTTGCACTACTTGCGCCATTGGCAAACCGACCATCAAGAAGCAAGGCCTCTATACTCCTCTACCTACCCCTAGTCGACCTTGGGAATCCATCTCCATGGATTACATGTCGGGCGTTCCTTCTTCTAAGCATGGAAAGGACTGTGTTTTCGTGGTCGTCGACAGATTCTCGAAGATGGCAATTATGGCAACTTGTAAGAAGAATATCATAGCAGAAGCCACTGCTAAACTCTTCTTTGAACGAGTGTGGTTGCACTTTGGGATCCCACAGTCTATCATATCAGATCGGGACAGCAGGTTCCTCAACACATTTTGGTCCAGCCTCTAGCCAATGCTAGACACCAAGCTCACAAAGTCCACAGCTTTCCATCCCCAAACTGATGGCCAGATAGAGGTTGTCAATAGGATGATTGTACACATTCTGTGCATGTACAATTCAAAGCATCCATGCACATGGGATGAGAGCCTCCTCTATGTACAACACAGTTATAACTGGGCTCTCCACAACTCAACCGACCATAGCCCCTTTTAGGTGGGCTTGGGATTCCAGCCATTATGTCCCATTAACGTAGCCATGCCATTTGCGGCTACTCAGGCCGATTCGGCTCATGTCCAGTCTGAAGCTGACAAAGCGAACACCTTCATCAAGCGCATTCAGCACATCCGCAAACAGGTTCATGACATATTGGACAGAGCCAATGCTAAGTACAAGCAACGACATGATCAACATTGGGTGCCACACAACTTCTAGGTGGGCGACAAAGTGTGGCTACATTTGCAGAAGGAGCGCCTCACTGGACCCCATCGCAAGCTTCGCCCGCTCTGATATGGGCCGTATACCATCACCAAGGCGGTAGGGAACAATGCCTTCGAGCTCAATATTCCACCATTCCTTGGTCTGCACCCAGTATTCAATGTGGACCGTCGTCGTCCCTACTTCCCACCTCTATTGGACACCTCTAACATTGCAGAACAACTCACACCAACAGAGTTAAACCCAAACTGCATGGAACAGACCACCATAGATTGTATCATGGGCATGCAAAACAAGAACACTCGCCAACAGAATATCCAACTGTATCGGGTTGTCAAAGCTGGCCAACCCTTGCACCAAGGCAAGTGGTTCACTAGGGACCTAGTTCAGCAGCAGTGTCCTCATTTCATGGAGGAACTCAACGCAATGGGGATTATTGCTTCCTAAGGGGGGGAGGAATGGTCCAGGTGGATATTGGTGGCCACCTGCCTATTCCACTTGGGGCCCCAACATTGTCTCTTTCAGTTTCTGCACGACTTACTATTTTTAGCAGTTTTTCGGGTTCTGAACTTCCAGAGCCGTTTTGAGGCCCTAAACGACGTTTTTTGGGAAAACTGGGATCAATATGGGTCCATGGACCGATGTTGCTCTCATCAAAAGTTGTAGTCTTCGGATAGATTTTTCTAACGAGGTATGGTGCGTGTCAAACGGAGATCGTATGCCAAAGTTACTTCCCCGGGAAGTTGAAACACCAATTTACCCAAATGCGGCCCATAGTTTTGGCGCTTCATCTCCTAGGGTTAGGGTTTTGGATGTTTAAGGTTTTCCATTGTTTCTAAATAATAAATAGGCCATCGAGCCTCATTGTAACACAGTTTAGAGGTCTGTAGCCGCCACATCTCTTCTCAGAGATAAGCTACCAGCGCCCTAGCTAGTTTATTTCCATTCCGTATGTAAGTAAATTTCAGTTCTTTGATATTAATGAAATGAAATGTTATTTTCGCTGCATCTTTGTATTTATGGTTATATGTGTATCCTGTTGTGTTCCTGCATAAATCCGAATCAATATATATCAATATAAGTTCAAAATGAAAAATAGGATAAAATAGTAAGATATCAACATCAATAAACAAAAAAAATGCTATCACGAACATGGAAATTGCAAGGATACATTACAAGCTTGAGTTGTGACATCAGGATATGAGTTTTGATCTATGCACTTGGTCAATGGCTATGAGGTTTAATGAGGTTCGTCGAACCTCAAAATTTTTTTAAGGTTCGCCAAAATTCGAACCTCAAGGTTGAAGTTCTCCGAACCTTGTGACATAGCTTTCTCGTTGGGAAACCAACGACCATGATCAAATCTTGAATCGATGGCTCAGATTGAAAGAAAGCTTGATCCGTGTGACTTGAGACAATTTCATCACATGTTTTAATTAATTACCTTTAATAATTTAATTTTCCTAAGTTAGACTTAGGGTTCTTAATTAAAATTATTAATTAATTAATTATCTCCCAAACTGGATGGAATTTCCCAAATCCCTTTCTTGGTCTTGGAGATCTCATGTACTCTAGTCCCTCCACAAATTTTGGGAGCTAGAGCACATCCGATGTCACCCCAACACTCAAGAAAACTCAACAGAAAGAAGGGCATGCTAGCCTTCCAGATGACATAGTTGGAAGATCCATCGAACCTATCCTAATATCTAAGCCCTGCAGCGACCATCTCCGAAACTGTTGAAAATTCCCGCTTTCATTCTGTTTGGCTGTTGCTCTACTACTCGCACTCCCTTTTGGAATGCACAAATCTACTAGCTTCTGCTTTGCTACTTACACTCCCTTTTGGAATGCACAAATCTTCTAGCTGCTACTACCAATTTTTCTGGAAAAATCGAACCTCTGAGACTTGAAGTTCCTTGAGAGAAATTTTCCCTCTGTTGTGTGTGCTTTTCTCTTCCACCTAATGCTAATTTTTGTTGCTGCCTCTAAGAATTTTGGCCTGCTGCTCTCTCTGAGCAGCGAAATTCTCTCCTCCGCTTTTGAGCTTCTTGACTGATCACTCTGCTTTGATAACGTGTAAAAGTTTCAAAACTGAAATCCTATTGCAGCAACTGGAATTAATTCTTCTAATTGTTAATTAATTTAACAATTTATTTGGTATGAAAAATATTAAATTAATCACACTGCAACCTTCACAAATAAAACTACGGAAATAAAATAGCGTTGGACTCTGAGAAAATCTAGCGCGCACACATGAAAATAACGCCGTTGTTTTGGACAATTGTCCCTGGAAAAACCCAACTTGGGAAATCCAGTGCAGTAGCTGAGGGTTTTTATTATTAAGGAGCAGTGAAATCTGAGTACAATCTATGGATGCCCAACTAGCAACCAAACAACAAGAAACTCTGGCCAAAATTATTTAAGGGAATTACCCTTCTTCTGCAAACAACCCCGACACAACTTCCCTTCAGAAACTCGTCCTCGTGGACTCTTTGTATCAGCCTTTGCGCTGGCTCTGCGCAAACCATATGACGTCTAGCCTATGAACAACCTTTGATGAAGTCATTCTGCATGTCTCCACTGAGGAAATCGCCTCTTTGACACTCTAGACTCTTTACCAGGCCTATGGAACTGAAAATGAATTTTCCTCTAGCTAAATCGAGCTACTCTTCTGAAGCAACTGCACAGTCCTCTGCGTTGCCCCACTGGGAATAACTCAACCTCTTGTAGCTGCCTCTCTGGATTTGGAAAAATTCCTTCGGATCACTGTCTTTGCCCCTCATTGACTCTGCTTCGATCTCTGGCTCTCCTACAACTGTTGTTGCTCTTTGGAAATCAATCTGCCAAGGAAATTGAACTTCTGGTGTGTTTTCTCCATGTGCCCATCGACTTCCTCTTATATTCCTCTGTTGGAGCAACAACAACCAAGATTAAAACTTGATCAAGGGCTAGGATCATCTTAGAGTCTATCCATGTGAGTTTCTAGAGAATTCTCACTTTGACTTAATTAATTTTGATTAATTAACCAATTTTTCTAAGTTTAGATTTAGGAAACATTAAAAAAAAATTTAATATTCTAATTAACTCATCTCTAGGTGGAATTTCCAAAAACGATTTCTGGGTTTTGGAGATCTCATGCATTCTAGCCCTTCCACCAAATTTCATGGCTATAACACTTTTGATGCTAAAAAAACTAACAAGTTGCAGCTAGTACACAAGGTGTTGGACAAGGTTGCGGGGGAGCGGCTTTCCCCCTCGAACCCGCTCCCAAGGCGTGCTCTCTTCAGGAGCGACTCGGGAGCGGCCCTGGAAGCGCGCTCCCAAAATTGTTTCCGTAGGGAGCGAATTTCGGGAGCGAAATTTTCGCTCCGTAGCCTTTTTTGCAATTTTTTTGGCAATAACATTTCAAATGCAAATTGTTTTCAAAGAAACATTAATTTTTGAGTGGGGCAGCCTAATGATCAAGCCTATGGGCCTAGTATTGATATGCGATTCATGGTAATGTTAAATTCTTAAAGTAAAAGTAACATTCTCCTTAATCTTCATTTACATCCTTTTACTTAAATTTGTAACGTTACCATGAAATGACTCCGGATGTTTGACAGTGTTTCCGACCTCATTGGATTTCATATGGAGAAAATAGAATTTTAGATCTCATTCAAAATCCAGCAGAATTATTAGTTTTTCAGGATTTCAGGATTGGGGGGATTGCAATGTTTCCATTGGATTTTGTCATGTATTAGGGTATGGAACTCGTATTTAATCAAGAGTACCAATCCCTCTATGTACCTTGATGTTAGTGGCATTGGTTGTCGAAGTCCTCTATCATGCCCCTACTAAAAATGTACCCATCACTCAAACAGAATCTTGACTTAACATGCTATGTTTTTTCTATCTTATGTTAATGCTTAGAGGGTGATATTAAGGACAAAGATGCCTATACAGATCCAAAGGTAATGACAAAGATACATCTGAATATTAATGCTTAGAGGGTGATATTAATGACAAAGATCCTGATTTTCCAACAAGACTAAAACAATAGTAATTTCTCGTGGTGACACGAGGCCCATGCATTAGCAATAGATAATAGATTTACTTGTCTTTTCTAGTTTCTAGTAGTTTTTATAACTGTTGACTCTTTCATATTTATTATGATATTTTTTGTAAACAATATATGACAATTTAAGTTTGAAGTTTGAAGTTGGAAATTATAACTCATCGTTAATGTATTATGAATATGATGCTTTGTGAAAGTTGTCTCATTTAATTTTATTATAACATTTCATTTCATGTTAGATATTCTTTGTTGTAATGGTTACACTTAGCTTACAAGTAAAACTTTGGTGATCAATGGTGATAAATATTATATATTGAATTTTGAAATCTTGAATCTTTAAGATTGATGAATCATGAGACTCAATATGTTGTATGTTACTAACTTGTGGACGTGGTTGATGAAGATTATAACTTCTAGATGATTGATGTTATATGGTTCAATCTATGTTTTTTATGTTTTTTATATCTAATTCATCATTCTACATGCTTTTGTTGACATATATGCATCAATATATATATATATATATATATATATATATATATATATATATATATATATTAGCTCCTCGATTCACTCTTGAACCGGGAGCTTATGAAAATGTCGCTCCCGCTCCCGCTTCTCATTTTCACTCTTGCTCCCAAGTAACCTTGGTATTGGAGCATCCATCAGGTTGGAGCCTGAGATATAGGGTGTTGGAGTAGCCTCCAAGTTGCAGTGGGTAAAAGGGGTGTTGGAGCATCCTATAGATTGGAGCCTGTAAAGCAGGGGGTTGGAGCCTCCTTCAGTTGGAGCTGAAAGCTTGATATAAATCTTTTGAAGACAAATATTAAGAAGTGTTTGATAGTTTTTGTGCTGGAGGGGTTTCCATTTAAAAATTTCAGTGTCTACTGTCTCTATTTGTTATGCGTTGTTGAATGGTGTTGTGATGTTTATGTTTATTTGATGATAACAACTATTAATGCTAAATGGAATTAAAATATACTAATTGATAAGAAATACTAATTCCCCACCCTCTTAGTATTTCCAACAATCCGAGGGTTCTGAGCCAAGTAAGGAGCCGAGTTGGGTCAGTCTAAAGTTTGTTTAGAAGGTTGATTTGAACACTTCACCTCTACTAGGTTCGATAACACCAATCCTCCTATGGTAGAGCTTGCTCGGTTGAAAGGCCATTTCTTATCTATTGCATTGGGCTAGACAATTATGCATATCCATTTCTAAGCATCTATCTAAGCAAGTATGGATATAATAGAACCTGTATAGCTTAGGGTGTGGGTCCTTTGAACGGGTGGCATCCTTGAACGATTATGAGTAAGTACATGCAATTAATAGAGGCTCACTGAGTACAAACCCTCTTGCTTACAAAGGGAGAACCGAGCCAGATTTGGTTCTTAGAATTGAATGGAACGGAAAAAGCTTAAACTGGGACTGGCTACGATACTACTTTTTCTGTATTTGGGGACTCCAGTCAAGCAATACAAAGAATAACATTGACCAACCAAGTATAAAGTAGAAAAGACAGATTCGGTTCTATTCAAGGAAATTGAGGATCTGTTTAGCATGCAAGTTAGGGTTGGATTAGAAGGACTAACTCCTAGTTTGAGGGTTGATAGATCAGATCTACCCTAGAAGCTGAGTTAAGGAGTTTGTTCGTGAGGCTGAGTTAATGATCTACCTAGCAAAATTAAGCCAAGGTTTGTTGCAGCAAGTTAGAAGGTCTAGACAAACGAAGTAGCTAAGGTGGAGAAATGTCAAACTAGGTTAAAATGACAACAAAATTCAATGTGTCAAACCTGATCAAACATCCCTCATTTTCGGCCTCTTGCAATTTGGCCTAGACTAGTAGAACATGCCAAATTTCAGCCTCCTGGAACTACCTCAGAAACCTTAGTCAACTGTAGTCACAGTTCCTAGAAGGTCTTAGTCAACACTGGTCGAATTTCTGTCTTCTTGACTCTCTCTCTCCTTCACATGTATGAGTAAAAATCAGATAATCTTGGGTGATCAAATTTGTGTCTCTTCGCTGGGCCGACTTGACTTTTGTAGGAAATTTCAAAATTTAAATTTTCCCTCGTTTATATTGTGAGCTGACTTAAATCCAAATTAGAATTTTCATTCTCTTTTATTTGTGATATTATAATCGAAGAATATTGACTGCAACTACCAAAATCCATCGCTCCCTCTTAGCTGGGGAAGTATTTGCCTCGACTTCTTTAGATGTTCTCTTGTTGCAAAATTTCTCCATCCCAAGAAAAGGTTGAATGAGATAGCTATGTTGATGTATCCATCCACTTCATGTTCTATTCTAGAACCACATGGAAAGCATCCTGCATCCATCATCAACATCATGCAAAGGGATATAGTACCCACTAGTCACATCTCCTTTGCAAAGGAAATAGTCACTCGTAAGCTAATTACACGTTGATTGGTCAGGTACCCCATGACCCAAGGACCAAGACTAGTCCTTGTTTCACAAAATTTCCAAGTCGTCACTTGGAAGTTGGAACCATGTTAGGTATCGCCTGACAAATTGTGAAACCTTGGGCCCATTTACCATTCCCACATGTCGTCACATGCAATTGAATGGTAAAAATACTTGACTGATGCTATGAGGCACTCACTCAACCCACTAGCCAAGTAACCCTTGGTAATATGGTTAGGTAACCCTTGGACATTGGGTGCACTTTGAGCCTTGATGCTCATTGGGCTAGTCTCCCTAGCCACATTATATGGCTTCCAGTCACTACCCATGAACCAATCAATACCCTTGACCTAGGGATAATCTCCGCCCCTTGATGCTACAACATGAGCACTTCCTTTAACTAAGGGAAGCATTCTCAAGCACTCCAAGCTTGTTCCTGAAGTAAACAAACTTCATCCCAGGACAGAGGTTTTGTGAGAATGTCAACAACCTGCTTGTTTGTAGAAATGTATTGGAACCTCACTGCTCCCTTTTGTACCTTGTGCTAGATGTAGTGGTAGCATGATCTCATTGTGCTTTGACCTATCATCATGGTCGTGTCCTGCAACTATTCAAGCAATCTTGCGAGTAGCTTCTTAAGTCACACTGCTTCATAACTTGCCAAACAAGCTGCAATGTACAAATGTCTACTTCCTTCTTATCCAGGGTTAGTGTTGCACGATCCTCCCCCTCCCAAGGATCCAAGGTCGGAACCGCATCCCATATCGATCCTTGGGCGATCCTCTGACGGAACCACGGATCTGACCGAAAATCTGATTCATGGTTCCACTGTTTTGAGGCGATTCTTGGAAATCTGGAACCATCCAAGCCCAATTCGCGGTTCCGAATTCCCGATCCACGAATCCAGAAAAGGATCCGTGGAGGTTCGGGCACGGATCGCTAGTGGATCCAGAGGGAGATGGACAGTTCCGCGGGGTTCTAATTTTTTTTTTTTAATTTTCTTTGACTTAAGTTGGGTTGGGGCTTCTTGGACACTCCCAAGGTGCTCCCTTGATGCTCCTTAGATGCTTCCAAGATGCTCCCTCCTGGCAGTGTCACAGGGTTTGTGGAACCTAAAGGTTGAGGTCCGAAATTCGGCGAATTTCAAAAAAATTATGAAAGTTCGTTCAGGTTCGAAGAGGTTCAGCTTTATCTTAGTTCTCTCTGCGTTGACGTTTGGTAATAATGAATGGTTTGGTAAGGATCGGGGCAAATGACTGCCGTCTCTTGCGGGGATGGTGATTTTTTTATCTCTGCGTTTGAGAATCTCAGATACACATGGGTGTAATGACCGAATCAAATGATTCCCATCCTAGCAGCAACGACAACACTGACAATTGTGCGCATTTCATTGCGGAAACATCTCGAACCTGTGCAGATAAGTCAATAACGCACGCTTCAGAAAGTGGTTTTGGATTCTTCCCGTCAATTCTCACATAAATACCTTTTCTTCTAAGTCCCAATTTGGTAGACTGCGTTGAAATGTTAAAATGATAGATAGGGTGAAATTTATATGTAATAATGTTATGAAAGGTTCGATTCTTAACATATTTTAATTATAAAATTACTATTTGCAAAGATAAGTTAACATAATTTAAAAATAATATATATTTACAATAATTAATTTTTATATATTTTAAATTATTTAACATGAAAAAAATTAGGGTATTGTATTTCAAATTTTATTATTATAAATATTATAAATTAATATAATTTATATTTATGAGAAATTATGAATTTATTAATATAATATATATTTAAGGAAAATTATAAATTTATTAATATAATATATTATAAAAATTCTAAATATATATTAATTATAACGAATATAGTTAGTTGGTCATTCCTTTTTAAATTTATTTATTAATTTGTATTTATATTATTTTTAAATATATCATTCTAAAATATTATTTTCTTATTCAATATTAGCCGTTACATTTTAGCTATTAGAATTGATTGTCTCTACTTGACGTTCTCTTTATTTACTATGATGCCAAAATTTGATTCTACATGGCAATGAACCACACTAGAAAGTTTGAAATGTGTTGACAAAGCACTTATGATGTGATTTTTTACGGAAAGTTTTCTCACTATTTATATAATTTTAAATATTTTTAAATTATGTATATATACATATATAAACGAACCTAATGGCGAACCTCATAAAAAAATTTGAACTCGAATCAAACTTAATCGTAGTCAAACTCGAATTCGAACCCGAACCATGTGACATAGCCTCCTGGTAATGTTAAATTTTTGAAGTAAAAGAGACACTCTCCTTTCTTTCATTTTCATCCTTTTACTTAAATTTTTAACATTACCATGAAATGACTCAAGATGTTTGAGTGTGGTTCCAGCCTCATCGGGCTTCATATGGAGAAAATATAATTTTCATATCCTATTCAAAATTCAACAGACTTAATAGTTTTCAGGAATTCAGGATCAATGAGATTGTGGCTTTTCATTAGATTATATCATGTATGAGGGTATGTGATTGACATTTAGTCAAGAGCACCAAGCCCTCTATGTGCTCATGTACCCTAGTGTTCGTGGTGTTAACTGTTGAAATCCTTTGTCATGGCCTTAGTAAAAAATTACCTTATAATCAAGTCAAAATCATTGATTAAGCATGTTAAACTTTTCCACCATATTTTAAGACTTGGATTAGGTACTTTGATTTAAATTGCGAAATGTTGACTAATATCCCTGGACAATCGAGGTAGAGGCAAAGGCGAGACAAGAGAAGAAGAATCTACATTCTAGATGGTTGATGCTCGAATAATTAACCATTGATGTACAATGGATGCCATATCTATCTTGATTTGTATACAAATATGCATGTTTTCATATCTTGTACAACTAGTTTGGTATTTTTTGGAAATGATGCTTCTACGTATCCGCTTCCAAAAAACGTCCCCGCTTCGTGCAATGTTGTCTAGGGTATCATAGCAAAGCTGAAAACCACATTCCGATGTGCTCTTCTTGCCCATTTGGAATGTGTGAATTCCTGTAGCTGTATTTCATCATTTGATACATATATCTCTCCATATTCAACTGTACCATGCCGGTACCTTAAAAAATGTTATACCCCATGTCTTGGCTCAACCATAAACTAACCAACTTCTTTCACTGGATTGATCACATTTGTTGCTTTCCGGTCACCCTAATAGATCTTGCTGAGGCAATCTTGGTTGCTCCCTCTACCACTTAGCTTCTTCATACTAGTAACCATGGGAATGGCCTTAGACTTGCTGTCCATCATCCCAAATCTTTGAAGAATCGTAACAATATACTTCCTTTTGACCAAGGAAGATCTCACTCGGCTTCCACTATACTTCTAGTCCCAAGAAGTAATGTATCCAACCAATATCCTTCATCTCGAACTCAAAGGTCAACTCCCTTTGACATTGAAGTAGGGCTTGACTACTCCCTCTATTATGGAAGCAAATCCTCTTGCCACTGTTGCTCCTTTTGTCATGTGAGTCCTTCTCCTCTCGTCAGAAATAAGTCATATAATAATAAGATTAACCATGACTGATCAGATATCCATCAATCCAAGAATACCATGCCCAAGGTTTGTACAAAACTTTCTTCAGTTTGCAGACATGAGATTCATTCTCATGTACCTCAAAGCCCTGAGGTAGCTCTATGTACACTTCTTCTTCCTTAATTACTCCATTGAGGAAAGCGATCTCCGCATCCAGCTGATGTAATTTCCAACCCATAATAGAAGCGACAAAAATAATAGTTCGAACATAAGCGTTCCTAACAACTAGATCAAATGTCTCCTTATAGTCCTCTCCCTCTTTTTGGGAGAATCCTCAAATCTTGCTTTGTACTACTCTTTGTTGCAATTTACCTCATGCTTAATCTTGTACATCCATTTGTAAGTCACCACTAACTTCTCTACGACACAATTTTCTCCATCATGGCATCCTTCAAACTTGCTGGCCTCATTGCTCCCTCAGAACTAGGAGCTCTTTCGGTCATCAAAACAATTTCTCCCTCTTGAACACAAATCACTCTAGCTGAGTTTATGCTCGATCCCGGGAGAATCCTCTCGCAAAAGTTTTTCCTTTGTTCTTCCTAATGCTTCTATCTACTTGCCAGAGCCCTGGCAACCTTCATGATGTATGCAACCCTCTTTAGGAGTGTAGAAATTTCTGAATGTTATATCTTATGCAGAAATTATTACTGTTAATCTGGTTAAGCTCCTCCTACTTAGATAAGCTATTAACTGAATAAATTCAAGTTAGAATCGAAGCAAAACACATAACAAATCTCTACCAATCCAGATCTAGAATAAGCACATGCACACATTGACAAAGTGACACAGTTATTTCTGGACAAATAGTCCCCGGAAAAACCCAATGTGGAAAAACCGGTCTCTGGCTGTTGGAGGGTTCTATTATTAAGAATATTTCTGAATATACAAATCTGGGTTCCAGATCTGGAAAACCCGACAAAGATAATGCTAGATCTACTGCTCACTGGCTGATCTAGGGCCAAAATAATCACTGATCCACACCCTCAAATGAGATTTATAGAACTCAGCCAAGATTAGGGCCTAGAAACCCCAGCGTTGTCCCTGAAAGGCTCTGCGTCAGCCTTTAAAGACCCTGAAAGCCTTTGCGTCAGCCTTGGATGGCCTCCAAAACCTCAGCGCTGCTTCGGAAGGGACTGCGTTACCCCAGAATGGGTGGCGCAGTCACTACGCTACCCCTAAGGGTCTACGTAACCCCTGAAGGGTCTCCTGAAAATTACGCTGTCCTCGCTGCTGCTGCTGCTGCCTTCCTCTGCGTTGTCCTTGAGCTGATCTCTGCCTCTTGTGTATTCTAGACCCTGGGATCAGATCATCCCCTTGGTCTAAATTCCCCTCTCTACAGCTGAAACACTTTTGAGTATTCTTAGCAAACCCTGCCCTAGAATCTCAGCTTAACTTCAGTGCTCTGCCTCTTTGTGTCTTTACAAATGACCCCAAGCCTTTCCTTTATAGTTTTCTCGTTGACAAATCAACGGCCATGATCAAATCTTGAATCAATGGCTAAGATTAAAAGAAAGCTTGATCCGTGTGACTTAAGACAATTTCATCACATGTTTAATTAAATTCACTTTAATTATTTAAGTTCCCTAAGTTTTAACTTAGGAAATACACTTAAAATAATTAATCGATTTAATATCTCCTAAACCAGATGAAATTTCCCAAATCCATTTCTGGGTCTTGTAGATCAGGTGAACTCTAGTCCCTCCACAAAGTTTGGGAGCGAGAGCACAACTAATGCTACCCCAAATACACAAAATCTCAACAAGGAGGTCATGGAAGAAATGATTATAACCAAGCAAAATGTTAAATTTTCCATTGTTCTATGCCTAACACAATCACTTATTACAATTTTTCAATTAGCAATCAATTTATCCAATATTCTTCCAGCAACAGAAAGCAATTGTAGATACAATAGTAAACCAATGCACAATAAAATATGGTCGAAAGTCAAATCCAATAAAAAGTAAAATATGGTCAACAAGTTGAATTTGCAATTTTGGTCAAAGTCAACAACAACCCTAACTAGTCAATAGTCAATGGGCTAACCTCCTTCAAATTAGCTCGGTCAATAGTCAAAAGATGCAACCTTCTTTGCTGGTCAAACTTAAGTTAAAATAGTCCCAAAATAGTGCCTCCAAATTTGGTCAAAGTCAAACTTTGACCCATGGAAACCCTAGGTTTGCAATTTCAATCAACGCTAGTCATTGTGCCTTGAATGAGTTCAGTTAACCTCTCAGTCAACTCGGCCTTCCAAACATATTAGAAGATCAGAGTCAAACCAAGCTCCAAGTCCAAAAAGTCAACGTTGGTCAAAATCCCAAAACATAAGATGAATTCAACCAACAGAAAATTTCTCTCTCCTTCGCATGTGTGAAGATAGATCAGCAATTTCAAAGCTGGATGAACCAATCCAAGAGAAGAAATATGTGATGATGCTCCAAAGCGATGTGACATGAGGTCTATTTATATGTATCTCAAGGGGTCGAATTAACTTGCCTAGGCTGACTTGTACTTTTGTGCACATGTGGGTTTCACCTTAAAATTTATATTTTTCCTTGACCAAATTAAATTCTTCTAAGGGCTAGTAGGGGCTTCTTTGGATGAGGAAGACTTCTCGATGCAGGGAATTTGTCCCTGAGCTGCTAAATTAACACAAAAGATACAAAGGCAAGGGGCTAACTAATCATAAAACAATAATAATCAAGGAAGAGAGATACAAGGTTCTTACTTGTTGAGGATTGTAGGGAATTGTCAACTTCTTGATCCTTGCTTTCTTGTAGAAATCATTGAAATCCATCTTAATCCTCTTCCTCATCAATCAACATGTTGCTTTCCTTTTCCTTTTTGGCATGAGCTGGGGCTTCTTCTTCTAGCAGAAACATCAATCTAGTTATAACTCTAGGGTTGTATCCCAGGGCTTTCTCATCCAAGATTTCAAGTCTTCTAGGGTTTACAAACCCTAAGATTTCCAAATTTCATCAACACCTTTTGGAAGTCCAACAAATTTTTTCACGTTCAAATTTTCTTGTTGTAGCCAATATCTATGGGATAATTGATTAATTTCATGTCCAAATGTCCAAAACCGTAAGTGCAAAAAAATGTGCCATAGAGTACCCATGCCTCTGCATATGTAATGAAATCCATCATGTTATGAATCAATCAAGGATGTTCCATCTTGTTTCCATGCCTAACAAATGTATCAAGATTAATGATACATTATAGCTTTTGTAGGGTTTGTATTTTGCCTCTTTGACTAGCTCTATAACGAAACGACACCGTCCAACTATTATCAATAAGGACAAAATATTTCAGGTCAAGCCCTAGATACAAATATTCAAAGAATACTTCATGAAAGTAAGGTGTCTTCAAGGATGGGAATAACACTATGGCATTCCAATGTCCTTTATAGAATCTTACAAGAGAACTTGCTCTATCAACCAACCCTTAATAAATGAGCAAGCAACAATCTTTTAGTAGATGGAACATGGTCTAGAATTCCTTTATAGAAGAACCATCAACAAGTTTTGTTCACAAATTATAGGTTTCAACCCTCTTCTCGGGCACAAACAAAATACTTGGCCCTTCCAAACCAAATAGCTCGACTGCCTCAAAAACATTGTAGCAATAGCAACAATTTGTCCTTCAGTTCCGAAAATGATTCGACGTCTTGTTCACTGTAAAGTATGAATGCCCTTGACTTAGCCATATCTTTTTGCAATTTCAGAGGTATAGATTGCACTTGAGTTTGACGTACTCGTCTACTTGTTTAATCCTCCAAGATTCACTTCTTCAAACAATGGTGAGCTTCAATCTGAGAATTAGGAACTAAATATTAGCTTCCTCTGGTTTCTTGAATCAAAAAATCTTGCAATCTATGCTGGAAAGTAATGGCACTATTCTTGCACAAACTAGCAGGCCTAGTAAATAGGCAAAAGCTAGAGGGCACAAAAACACCCTAGGACAGAGGCCAACTTTCAGCACAACCTAAGTCCCCTTCTCTTTCTAGATTTTCACAGATGGGAGGAGTCCCCTCACTTGTGATTGATGTATCTAGGATAGGTTTGAAGTTAAGCTAGGTGGTGTTTTCAATGGAAAGGTTCAATGAGAGTGCGAGCTTTGGGAGAAGTTAGGAAGACTTTCCAAGAAAAACCTCTTGAGAGAAAGATTACACGAGACCTAGGGTTGAGATATTTGATGAGATAAGTGTTCATCCAAGGTCAAGGTAGACAAGATAAAAGGTTGCGAATGATATGCTTCACAAGTACTAAAGTACGAACCTTCAGAGAATCCCCAAGTTGAAGGATTAGCTTCTAGGGTTCCCACTTGATGCGATGGCTAGGGCATCATTTTAATTCAGATTCCATAGTTGGAATTCATTCAAAACTTGTGGATGCTTAGAGGAGACACTAAGGAGAGTCTTGTCCAAACAGAGTTCAAAACACATTTAGGACCAGTGCCTAGCTATTGGAAGAAATGAGTCAAAATGATCTTGATTTGTCAACCTTGCTCTTCAAGGAGACTTAGAGGCAACTTCACTAGCCCTAATGGAGGCAACTACATGGCTACTATAGAAATTTACACTTCGTTGGCAATGATCAATGGAGTTTCAAGGATGCAATATGCAAAATAACCTCTTGGAACACACATTCATTCATTATTCATGAATAACACAAGCAAAATTTCAAATAGCTTCAATGTTCTAACACAATTTCATTAATTAGGGCACATTAAAGAATATGAAACAATATTCCATGCATTAGACATATATTAGATAAAAAATATAGCATTAAATGACACTTGCAAGACAATGAAGGCTATATCCATCCACCAAAATGCCAACAAGAAGCTCCAAAAGAGAATGCGAAAATTTCTAGATGTCAAAATGCACTAAATCCATCCAAATCACTCCACAAATTGTAGGCTGAAAATCTCTAATTATCTAACCGAAAATCCCAATTATGATGTTTTGTAGTGAGACTAAGTCTCATGTATTTATACAAGCTCTAGCAATTTAAATTTCTGATTACGAAGCCCATAACACAAAACAAGTAATGTGAAGATTTTACAAGCCAACCAAGATAGCTTTAACATTAATTATTATTTAATTTCTCCTTTAGCCCATGCGAAGTGCTCTCCAATGCCAGTGATGAGGACTTATGTGTTGAGGGGCCTCAAAAATGATAAATACGAGGGGGATGTTGAGAAATCTAGGGGCAACAAGTGTGTAGGTGATTTCTCTTACTTTAATAACTACTTGTGAAGTGTTTTTACTTATCTTGATTAGATTCTTCGTCTCCTTGTTTATTATTATGTTCTTTTCATCAAACAACAAAGAAACCATAAAGAGCAATGAGACAATAAGACACAAGATATAGGTGATCAGCCAGAGCCAAAGTCTCTCCACTTGAGAGGAAAACCCACAAGAATTCTTCTCTTATTATAGAACTTCAATTGACGAATTCCAAAACCTATGACCCTTGACCACGACCCTCCAAGACCAAGTCAAACCTTTCCTTTTTGACGAGCTTTCCTTCCAACAACTTCTGCAATTCATCTTCTAGCAGATTCTTCTGCAATTTTGACCTATCCAACAATTTTCTAGCACTTCGACTTGCCCAACAAATTTCCAGTTCTTTGACTAGCCCAACAACTTTTCAGGACTTCGACTTGCCCAACAACTGTAGAAACCCTAACACAAGAGAGAGAGAGAGAGAGAGAGAGAGAGAGAGAGAGAGAGAGAGAGCCAAAATTTTAATCTTGCTTTTTTTTTTTTTTTTTGTCCTTTTCCAGCTTCTATGTTGAGAAGATCAAACTTGCTTGTGAGTGTATCCAAATGAGGTCGAGTTCCTTGTTATTTATGGGCTTTCGAGGGGTACGAATATCCATCTTTAGGCCGACTTGTACCTTCATGCAGGCCGACTTGATCTTTGCACCATGACGAGGTTTTGGTGTTTAGATTTTAGGGTAGCATTGGGTGTGCTCTAGCTCCAAAACTTCGTGGAGAGGCTGGAAAACATGAGATATCCAAGACCGAGAAAGCGTTTAGAGAAATTCTAGCTGGTGTAGTAGTTATTCAAATAATTAAATTTTACTAATGGAGACCCTAAGTCTAACTTAGGGAAATTAAAAAATTAAAGTGAATTAAATTAGCAAATTTCATTTATTGGTTTGGTTGGCTGCTCCAAATTGAAAAATATTCTTAATGGAATAACCCTTTTATTATCTCGTACACGTGATGAGAACATTCTAAGTGACTCGGATCAAGCAACTTCTAATCTTAGCCGTTGATTAGAGATTAGAATCTTAGATAATCGCTGTTGGTTTGCCAATGAGAAAAGTATAAGAGAAGGGCTTGGGGTCAGTTGGAGAACACACACACATTGTAGAAGCACTGAAGCTAAGTCGAAATTCTGGGGAGGGTTTGTTGAGGATTTCACAGTGAGTTCGCAGTGTAGTGAGGGGTAAAGATCAACAAGGGATGATCTGATCCAAGGCCGAGAATACAATAGCAGAGAGGCAACATTGTACCAGGCAACGTAGAGGCCAGCCAGAGAGACGCAGTACAGCCAGGATCATGCAGAAGACTGCGCAGAGGCTGCGTAGGCTCAGTCAGGGTGACGCAGGCCCAACCAGGGCAGCGTAGGGGCACCAGCGACCTAGCCAGGGTGACGCAGGCCCAACCAGGGCAACACAGAGGCAACACAGACCCAGTCAGGGTGACGTAGTGGGTACGTAGGCTAGTCCAGACTGACGCAGAGGCTGGAGTGGCAACGCTGGGGTTCCAGTTGGCCAGAAAGGGCTCGAATTCGTAATTCCCTGAAGAGGGTTGGATCAACCATATTTTCTGTCTCCGCGTGATAAGGTACAACTGCCGTGTAATTTATCTGTAGGGAAAACCATTTATGGTGCCCAAATTGTTGTATTCAGATTCTGCATAATAATAAAACCCCCAGAGCTGTTACACCGGTTTTCCCGCATTGGGTTTTTCCGGGGACATTTGTCCGAAAAATCTTTCATTTTGTCATATGTGCGTGATGTTCAATAAATGATCTGTATTTGTGTAGGCTGCTATTTGTGTTTACTTCAAAGTTTTTTCTAAATATTCAGTTAAAATAATTTGTGTAATAAATCAAGTAGGAGAAGTAAATCAATAGTTAGCAGTAGGATTTCTGTAATAAGGATTCAAAAATTTTCACACTTGGAGGGTCTTGACTCAAATAATTTTTCTTTTCAATATGTAACATGCCCAAATGGGTCTTCAATACATGACAATGACTCGATTGACTTGTAAACTCAATGACAAGCCTTAGAAGCATTCAATGGGTGCTTGACCTAAAAATAAATTTCCCTTGAGCATGAAACCCATGCCTCAAGAATAACAATAATAAATTTTTTTTTCTCTTTATATCAAATGCATAAAATCATGATTACATATGCCATTATGAAGACTGAACCTAGTTACATATTTCAACACTCCCTCTTAACTAGGGAGGTATTCATAATCCATACAAGGTACTTGGAATTTCTCAATTTGAAGAATTCTCATCAGAAGAGTCGGATTGATAACCCATATGTTTAACATCATATCAACCAACATTGTCACATAGCAAGGTCTTGACTAACAACTCTATCTCTCCACAAGATCAAAGCACAATGCTGGTGATACCAATGACTGCTAGACACCATCAACATTGTCTCTCAAGGCACATACCCCACTCGGGTGTTCACAGGGTATGTCCTTCAAGGGCTACTCTTATCTTGCATTCCTAGTCCTCAAAGAATATCAGTCCTCTACGACTACTCTTATCTTGGATTCCCTACCTCATCCTCAAAGAGTATCGAATTCCAGATGCTTACCCAATCCTCCATTCTTTCTTTGATATATGAAGACAAGAATAATGTGTCTATCTCTCCCTCTTAACCAGGGACTTGTCCAAGCTCCGTCTTAACTAGGGACTTGTTTTTCAGCAAGTTACTGTTCTTCGGTGGAGATCATGGTATCTTCAACTGCTTGAAGAGCTCCCCCTTTAGATGTCATGAGTTTCATCTTTATCATTATGGAGCCTTCATCTTTTGGGACTTCTTTGTAAGGCATTGATCATCCATCACTTTCCTTCACGAACTATGGTAGTCATTGTAGAAATTTCTGAATCTTAATTCTTATGCAGAAATTATTTCTGTTAATCCGATTAAGCTTCTCCTACTTATACAAGTTATCAACTGAATAAATTCAAGTTAACATCAAAGCAAAACACATAACAGATCTCTACCAATTCAGATCTAGAATAAGCACATGCACACATAGACAAAGTGACACAGTTATTTCTGGACAAACTGTCCCCGGAAAAACCCAATGTGGGAAAACCGGTCTCTGGTTGCTGGAGGTCTCTATTATTAAGAATATTTCTGGATACACAACTCTGGGTTACAGGTTTGGAAAACCCTACAGAGAAAACTCTAGATCTGCAGCACGTGGCTGATTTAAGACCAACAATACTGACTGATCCACACCCTCAAACAGGATTTACAGAACTCAGCTAGATCTAGGTCTAAAAACCCAAGATCTGCCCTTGAAAGGCACTGCTTCAGCCTCTGAAGGCCTCCAAATGCTCAACACTGTCATTGGAAGGGACTGTGTTACCCCAGATTGGGTGACGCAGTCACTACGCTGCCCCTAAGGGTCTCTACGTAACCCATGAAGGGTTTCCTGAAAATCACACTCTCCTTGCTGCCGCTGCCTTCCTCTGCGTTGTCTTTCCTGATCTCTTCTCTGCTTCTTGTGTATTCTAGACCCCGGGATCAGATCATCCCCTTGGTCTAAATTCCCCTCTCTGCAACTGAAACACTTGAGAATTCTTAGCAACCCTGCCTTAGAATCTCAGCTTAGCTTTAGTGCTATTCCTCTGTGTGTCTTACAAATGACCCCAAGCCTTTCCTTTATACTTTTCTTGTTGACAAATCAACGACCAAGATTAAATCTTTAATCAATGGCTAAGATTAAAAGAAAGTTTGATCCGTGTGACTTAAGACAATTTCATCACATGTTTAATTAAATTCACTTTAATTATTTTATTTTCCTAAGTTTTAACTTAGGAAATACATTAAAATAATTAATTAATTTAATATCTCCTACACCAGATGAAATTTTTTCAAATCCATTTCTGGGTCTTGTAGATCAGGTGAACTCTAGTCCTTCCTCAAAATTTGGGACCTAGAGCACAACTGGTGCTACTCCAAATATACAAAATCTCAACACACTCTTAGCATCAAGGGTGTGCTCTAGCAATACATCACACTTATGCATTACATGATTTTGGGCACTGGTTCTGTGCTGTTGAAGCTTGGCCTCCTGCCACTCAACTCTGCACTATTGCTGCCATTTTGTACTGCTGCCCATGACTTTGCCACTGCCACTGCCACTGCAACCACTGTACTGCAACTCCCTCTCAATATGTTGCATCTGTGCTGCTCATTGCACTGCCACTGCTGATCTGCTGTACTGCAACTTCAGTTGTTGAGAGAAACAATTGAATCTCCTGCCCAATCTTTGACAAACAAGTTCGATGGACTGCATCCTCATCACTGAAGCTCTATAGGCTACAGATCTGTGCTGGCATCTAAAGAACGATGCACAACTACAGGAATGCCTGCGTAATTAGACTCCCTCTGCACTACTGAAGTCACATCAACTCCTTGCGCTGAAATATATCACGCTGCTGCTGCACTGCGCTGTCCCTCTGAAGCTCTCTGCACTGCGTAAGCAACACTGCTCTGCGCTGCTACTGCTTCTACGGTGCTACTGCTATGCTCTGCGTTGCTCCTCCCAACCTCCAAATCTGCCTCTACCTTTGCCTCATCTGTGCTCTATGCACCCACGCTCCACTTGTCCCGCTACTGTCTTAATGCTGCCGTAGCTCATTTGTGATCCAAGAGATGAGCTGCTTAAGGATCCCGCCTCATTTCCATGTAGCTCCTCTACATGTCCATGTCACCCCACCTCCGTGGTTCATGAGCACTCATGGCTACATCATCTCCTGACCCATCATTTGCCACCGCTGCTTTGGAAGAAGATGCTTCCTTGTCCTTCTTCTTTTCTAGACAATGGCTGGCAAAATGTCCCATTTCGCCACACCGGAAGCACTTGATCTTAGAAAGATACTTCTTCTTCTTCGGCTACTTCTTCGATGCCAAGGCTGCATCTTCCTCCTCTTCCTTCTTAACCTTGCTCAACGCAGGGTTGTGCTGCTTCTTGGTGAAGGTAAGTAGTTCTTCTTGCCGCAGGATCGACCACAAGCTGTCCCAATCTGGGAGGGCTGTTCTGCTCAAGATAGTTTAGACAAAGGTTTCCCACTCATCCGTGACTACATTGAGGGCAGTCCTGACTATCACTGCATCATCTACTGTTGCACCCGTTGCAGTCAGCTGATCCCTGATTGACTGCAATCTGAAGAGGAAATGCTCGATGTCTTCTCCCTTGGTCATCATGAATGACCTCATTTGGGCCTCCAACAACATCTTTCTTTGGACTGATTTTCCCTCATATAGGGAAGTCAAGGCCTTCCACATCTCATTAGTTGTCCTCTTCTCAGCTATGTGTTGCACAATATGATCCTTGATACTGTCCATTATCAGCCGCTTGGCATGCCCAACAACTTCTCTATGCTTCCTTAAGAGATCTGCATCTGTCGACGTGGCTAGGGTCTGCCCTGCATGATCTCTTAGACCATATGCCTCTAGGACAATCAGGATCCTAGCTTTCCATACCGAAAAGTTTGAGAGGCCCTCTAGCCTATCCTGATCACGCAGTCCATGAGGAGCCATCTGCTCAGAATGTGTCGGAGCTCCTCTTCTCTATGCTAGAGATCTTGGATCTAGGGTCCTTTTTGAACTGGGAACCCTCTACTCCCTCTAACACTTGATTTCCCTCCTTGGAAATCTACCAAATCAACTATGATTCAGCTTCTTCTTTGATCCTTTGACCAAACTGCAAGTTTCCTTTGGCAAGAAACTCTTTGAGAAACTGATCTCTTCCCAAACTTTGTCACTTGTGCTAAGGCTAAAAATCTGAAAACTTTAGAAGTTTAACCCCACCAGCTCTTCTGAATTTCTGCAGATTTTTTTGGATCTGACAGATTTAGATCTGAATCACACTGGCTGGCTTCAGACCCAACCAATGCTGTTTCTGAGCTGCCTCTGTGCAGTAATTGCATGGGCTTGCTAGGACACAGCACTGGACAACGTCACCCTTCCCTTTGCGCGATTCTGCTCTTGAAAATTGTGCTGTCCCTTGCCTTTTCAGCTGCTTTCTGCAGCTAGATCCTTCAGATTCTTCAGCTGGTGACCCTTCTAGATCTGCAATTGCTCTGATACCATGTAAAAATTTCTGAATCTTAATTCTTATGCAGAAATTATTTCTATTAATCCGTTTAAGCTTCTCCTAATTATATAAGTTATCTACTGAATAAATTCAAGTTAACATCAAAGCAAAACACATAACAAATCTCTACCAGTTCAGATCTAGAATAAGCGCATGCACACATAGACAAACTGACAGTTATTTCTGGACAAACTGTCCCCGGAAAAACCCAATGTGGGAAAATCGGTCTTTGGCTGCTGGGGGGCTCTATTATTAAGAATATTTCTGAACACACAACTCAGGGTTCCAGATTTGGAAAACCCTACGGAGAAAAATCTAGATCTGCAGCACCTGGCTGATCTAAGACCAACAATAGAGACTGATCCACACCCTTAAACGGGATTTACAAAACTCAACCAGATCTAGGCCTAGAATCCCTAGATCTGCCCTTGAAAGACACTGTGTCAGCCTCTGAAGGCCTCCAAATGCTCAGCGCTGTCACTGGAAGGGACTGCGTTACCCCAGACTAGGTGACGCAGTCACTATGCTACCCCTAAGGGTCTCTGCGTAACCCCTGAAGGGTTACCTGAAAATCACGCTGTCCTTTCTGCTGCATCTGCTGCTGCTATCTGTTGCTGTTGTTGTTGTTGCTGCTGCTACCCTCTGCTGCTGCTGTTGCTGCCTTCCTCTGCGCTATCTTTCCTGATCTCTTCTTTTCTTCTTGTGTATTCTAGACCTCGGGATTAGATCATCCCCTTGGTCTAAATTCCCCACTTTGCAACTGAGACACTTGAGAATTCTTAGCAACCCTGCCCTAGAATCTCAACTTAGCTTCAGTGCTCTGCCTCTGTGTGTCTTATAAATGACCCTAGGTCTTTCCTTTATACTTTTCTCGTTGACAAATCAACGACCAAGATTAAATCTTTAATCAATGGCTAAAATTAAAAGAAATCTTGATCCGTGTGACTCAAGCCAATTTCATCACATGTTTAATTAAATTCACTTTAATTATTTTATTTTCCTAACTTTTAACGTAGGAAATACATTAAAATAATTTAATATCTCCTAAACCAGATGAAATTTCCCAAATCCATTTCTGGGTCTTGGAGATCAGGTGAACTCTAGTCCTTCCTCAAAATTTGGGACCTAAAGCACAACTGATGCTACCCCAAATAGACAAAATCTCAACAGTCATGGCATCCTTTTCTTCATCGGAAAGTGACCTTTTAATCGACATCTGACTTTTCTTCATACAACTACCTCTTCCAAGTCATGTTTTAGGATCTTTCATCCAACCACACAAGTGATAGTTGTAGGTGACATCTACAACTCTCTTTCGATAGACCTGTATCAATCCATCTAGATGTTGTTCAAAAAAGAAAAAACGAACATCAAATCAAAGTTACCTTTTGTGATGGCCTTTCATCATGACATCTTGCATGCAATATCAACATTTTGCACATTCATAAGCACATCTCCAGGACTCTCAATTTCAAGGGTCTCCTTTCTTTACAGACCTTATCAGGGCCTTCATGCCTTCTTTACGGAGATTTCATGGCCAATTCTTCTAGTCATTGGATGTTGATTTCTTTTTCTACGTGACCATAGTTGCACTTTTCACCATTTCTTATTTCAGATGTAAGACTCGGAATATCCACATTAGTCATTTTTAGTCTACATTGGGATGAGTCTTGATTTAGACTCGAAACGTAGACCAAAAATGACTACTGTGGATATTCCGAGTCTTAAATTTGAAAAACTACACCACAGAAACCTCCAATTTAGCATTTCTTATTTCTTTCTTCACATATTGCTTCCCAAGAACTTCCATCCATATTTCCTTCATCTTTGTCAACCACCTCATCTTCCATATGAGGACATATTATGTTGATTTCATTTAGTCAATATGTGAACCATGCCTTCATGCATCTTCCAAAGGAAGAAATCCCTTTTCTTTGATGGTGCTCATGAGATAGAGCATTTACCCATGCAACCATATGACGACATGACTCAATCAAATACATGCATACATACCTCTTTCCTTCTTTTGGCCATCTAGGCTTCCTTCATGAACTTCCTTTCCTTGCTTGAAAGTTCTTCAATTATGTTGCATTCTTTTGTCACCATACCATCATCATTCTTAACTCATGAATCCCATACAAGATGAAATTCTTAGCAAGACACTTTCTTCTCCCAAGAGTGGTGAACCTTCTAATGAAGATTCCGACAGAGGATCTTGATTATCCTCATCCTGCAAATGCTCCTTTCTAATGATGACGATGTATGTTGAATTCTATGCTAGATGACTTTCTTCTACCCATAAGTACTACTTATTCTTTCAATGAGGTTACCAAGAATTACTTCCTTCTTATGTTGATTGCTATAGACTTCTACTTTTTAGCTATGTTTCAAGCTTTTCTAATGATGTCATGAGATCTTGCTTCAACAATATGCTTCTAGTATGATGCCATCTTCTACTAAGATGCATCTCGTCATAATACTTCTCATCTTGACTGCCATGGTGGAGGCCTTCTCACATCCCACTTCTCCTTGCTATGTATTGGAGAAACCCTAATAGTGAAGATCTATCGCTTTGGATTTCTTCTCATCAGGTTCTTCCACTTCTTCGGTGATATGAGCCTCATTTATATATATCCCCTTGTTGTCCTTCTTGAATTTCGGACAATCTCTCTTGTAATGCCCATATTCTTGACAACCATAGCATTGGATCTTTGACATATCCTTCTTCTTCTTCTGAGAACCAAACTTCCCAAATTTCCCAAATGCTTGAATCTATTCTTTTAATCCTACGTCACTTTTTGCCTTCAACGTGGTTTTTTCAATCTTACGTAATGGCCAAAGTTCATTGAATGGGGTAGCTTCTGTTAATATTTGTGGATTGTTGGGGTAACTTCGGATGTGCTCTGGCTCCCAAAATTTGTGGAGGGACTAGAGTACATGAGATCTCCAAGACCTAGAAAGGGATCTAAGAAATTCCACGTAGTTTGGGAGAAAATTAATTAATTAATATTTTTAATTAAGGACCCTTAATCTAACTTAGGAAAATTAAAATATTAAAGGTAATTAATTTAAACATGTGATGGAAACGACTTAAGTCACACGGATCAACCTTTCTTTTAATCTTAGCCGTCGAATCAAGATTAGATCACGGGTGTTGGTTTCCCAACGAGAAAAGTATAAAGAAAAGGCTTGGGTCAGTTGGAGAACACACACACGGAGGCAGAGCACTGAGACAAAGCTGGAGTTCTAGGGTGTGGTTTGCTAAGAATTTCCAGAAGTGTTTTAGCTACAGCGAGGGGTAGTATTGGCTGAGGGGATGATCTGATCCCAGAGCCAAGAGTCAGCAAGAGGCATAGAAGCAACAACCGAGAGCAGCGTAGAGAAGCAGAGGCTACACAGCAGCTGCGCAAAGCAGAGGGTTTCAGCCGCTACGCAGGTGATACACAGGCCCAGAAAGGGCAGCGCAGAGGCAACATGGGGCCATCAGTGGTTACGCTGGTCCAGCTAGGGTAGCGTAAGGACTGTGTCACCTAGTCTAGGGTTCCGCAACACTCTCCTGAGCAGTGCAGGGGCATCAGCATGCTAGTAGGGTTGACGCAGAGGGCTTCAGAGCAGCGCTGGGGTTGCTAGAGGCAGAAAAGGGCCGAGTTCTGTAAATCTCGTTTGAGGGTGTGAATCAGTCTAGTTTTCCATCTTCGGAACAACCGATAGTGCTGCAGATCTTAAATTTCTCTGTCGGGTTAACCAGTAAGGTGCCCAGATTTGCTGTACTTAGAATCTACTTAATAATATAAACCATCCAGCAGCCAGAAGACCGGTTTCCCGCATTAGGTTTTTCTGGGGATAGTTGTCCATAAAATCTTGTGCGTCACTTTGTTTGTGTGCATGCATTCAATTTTAGATATGTATCAGTGAGTATTGTTAATTTGTTTACTTCGATGTTAATACTGAAATTTTAGATTAATAACTTGATTAAGTAGGAGAAGTATAAGCAGATTTAACAGTAGGGTTTTTGCATAAGTAATATTCAGAAATTTTCATATGGTATCAGAGCGATTGCAGATCTGGCTGAATCATTAGCAAGAAGTCTAAAGAATCTTTGCTGCAGGAAGCAGTAGAGATAGCAGCAACATTAACAGAAAGCCGGACCAGAGAGGACAACGCAGCAGAAGAGGGAAGCAGGACCACGTAGAGGCCAGAGTGATGCAGTCACCATGCAATCTCCACGCAGGCCCACGTACTTACTGCACAGAGGCAGCACAGAGACAACGCTGGGACTGTCTGCTCATGCAGAGGCCTGCCAGGGTGACCAGTCTTGAGGCTGTGGCTGATTTAGAGTGCTGGAGGCAGTGTTTCAAAGCTTCAGTAGTTGCTGGTGGGGTCAAATTTCTGAAGGTGCAGAAATTAACCTAAGCACTAGTGGACAAAGAGCGGGAGGAGAACAACTTCCTAGAGGATTTCCAACCAAAGAAATCTGGAGATCGTTCAGAGGATTGAAGAGAGCTAATTTGTTGTGTTTGGCATATTTACAAGGATGAAATCAGTTGTTAGAGGGAACAGAGGGTGCCTTTTCGCCAAGGACCCTAGATCTGAGCTTCAGTGGAGAAGCAGGGAGAGGAAGATCTGTTCCGACAGAGTAGATCTGAGCATATGACACCTCACGGACTACGTGATCAGGATAGGTTGGACGGTCTGTCAAATTTTGCAGTCTGGAAGGCTAGAATCCTGGTGGTCATGGAGGCATGCCGCATACGGTCTTGAGGGAGCATGTTGAAAAAGTCCTGGCCACGCCGACCGATACTTTTCTCCTAGCGAAGCATAATGAAGCAACGACACATGCCAAGCGCTTCATAATGGACCGGGTTAGGGATCATGTTGTACCACATATAGCCGATAAGAAGACGACTAATGAGATGTGGAAAGCCTTAACCGCCCTATATGAGGGAAGATTTGTCCAGAGGAGAATGCTTCTGGAGAATCAGATGCGGTTATTCATCATGGCTAAGGGAGGAGATCGAGCCCTTCCTTTTCAGATTACAGGTGACCAGGGATCAGTTGACTGCCATGGGTGTGAAAGTGGAGGATGATGTGATGGTGAGGACTGCACTCAATGCGGTCATAGAGGACTGGGAAACTTTTGTCCAAAGTATCTTGGGCAGAGCGGACCTTCCCAACTGGGACAATATGTGGGCAATCCTCTGTCAAGAAGAATTCCATCGGTTCACCAAGAGACAGCACAATGCCAAATCAAGTAAGGTGAAGAAGGAAGAGGAAGAAGATGCAGCCTTAGCATCAAAGAGGCAACAAGGGAGGAAGAAGCATGATCTATCAAAGATCAAGTGTTTCCAGTGTGGCGAACTAGGACATTTCGCCATCAATTGTCCTCAGAAGAAGAAGGACAAGGAAGCTTCTACCTCCAAGGCTGCTGTGGCGGACGATGGCTCCGAAGATGATGTAGCGATGAGTGCTCATGAAACACGAAAGTGGAGCGACATGGATCTGTAGAGCAACTATAGACTGGTGGCGAGATCCTTGAGTAGCCCAACTCTTGGATCACATCCGTGCTACGGGAGCCTTAAGACAGTTGCGGGACAAGTGGAGCAGTGGGTGCAGAGAATCACATTTGGAGCAGAGGCGAAGTTCGATGCTAAGAGGGAGAAACTGAAGCAACAAAATTGTAGGCTTCTTGACTTGATTGTAAAAATACACAAGATGTATTTTGTAATAATAATTTATTACTATATAAAATGTATAAGTGATGATAAATGTTACAATGAGGTCCTGCTTATATACCTAAGCAGGTGGCTTTTCCTGACGGGGCATGTCTTTTAGACATGCCTTTTCATTTAATTTATGACTATTTAAGATAATCGTCAATTGATTATTTATTATTTGCATTTTATTTTTATTTCTTTAGTTATGAATTATATTCATAACATTGCCTTCTTCTCCGAAAAGCTTTGTCCTCAAAGCTTAATTACATAAAATTTACTTCGCTTTGATCTCAACAAATTTCCTTCACTTTCCTCGCGTCATTTTTGATAAATCTGACTGGTCAGAAGTACGTCAACATCTATAATTCTCTGGTGATTTTATTTTGGAACTAGTTTTTATTTTTATTTATGTAACTTTATAAAATTTATTATAAAATAATTTTATATTTTAATAAAGTTACTTATATTAGATTTATAAAGTTATTTAGATTATTAAATTTATTTTGTTATGTCAGTTGTATTTATAATTTTATTTTTTTGGTTATATGGATGTTCATCGTACACGTCCGTACGGTCATGTCTGTACACACGTCCATGTTGGATGATCTGTGGTTGATATCTTTGCATTTTTTAACTTAATATATCGAGGTCGGGCTTTTTCTAAGCACTCCCAAAAATGAGACACCAATCGACAACAAAAACAACACTGAAAGAAATGTATACAACACTTGCGGGTTCCTTTGTGTTTAGCCAGTTCCTTCGTGTTTAGTCAATCGATGAGGTCTGTGATTTTCCATAAATTTGCTATGGACTCTGTGTCTTCGAAATTACGTCCATTTAGGAATGTTGAGGGGATTAGAGGGCTGCCAGAACAAATCAGAGCCATCAATTTCATTGAAATTATTTTTTCGCTTCCCAATTGGTCAAATGAATTTGGAAATATCCATGTTGCCTTTGAAAATGTATGAAACTAATCCATTACGACTCGCAACAAAAATCCGTAGGCATTTGAAGGTTGCAAAATAGATGGAAGGTCTGAGAGGTTCAACAACAACATTCCTGGTATTTCTATCACGTTCATCGCTTTTTCTGCTATGACTTGCCCATTTTCCAATGCCCTTCTGAAATGATAAAATATGGAGTAAATTGCACATGACTGCATCCATAAAATAGCTACAGGAATATTAAACGTCCTTGCAATATTTGGAACCCATAGGAATATGAAGTCGTAAACGATACACACTATATTGTTATTCTCAATGTTTAGCCTCTCTATAAGATTTGCTAACGTAAGTGTCCCGTTCATACACAACATGTTCGAAGACCAAACCCATCTCCTTCGAGTGGTTGAAATCTAGAAAATGTTCGTCTGAGATTGTTTTGAACTGAAATTGCATAGAGGGCTCTAAGGTCCCCATAGGCACAGCATCTTGATGGGCCACTTCAGTTGTAACAAACGTGACCATGATTTTCTTAGATGCTAGCCACTTGGCAAGTGGAAGCAATGGATTGGGATGACCCTCTGCTGGAACAGAATCTATCAGAACGTGAGGCATACTCATGTCGACTGTCACCTCCAACAATCCCATACTGCCTGACTCCCGCAAATAATTTTTGCTCAAAAATTTCGTTCCCATTGCTGATACTAGTGCAGTACCACTGTAACCCAGTGAGACTAATTGAACGCCAGTGACGATTGAATTACCGAGTAGTTCGGATGAACCAAGTTTGCCAAGATGAGGAACAAGTTCCTCAAGCACTGGAGAGAATCGAGAGAGTTCCCACACTTTCTCACTATTATACTTCATATTCTTCACAACAGTCATGTCATCCATTGTAAGCTGTGCCAACTGTCTCCATTGAACCTGTTTGGTAGCATCAATTTTCTCTGGATGGGTTATGGTATAGGTCATCAATAAACATAATTTATTTTCTGTACTTACAACCTCCTTTGTCTTCAGAAAACTAGTCAACTCCTTTGTCCCAACATCCCCAAAGACAAAATCCTGCTCTAGGTGGCCAATGTCCCTTAATTCATTCACTTCAATTTTATCATTAGGCTTTGCAACAATATCAATATGCAGACTAAACTTGACAAGCTGGTCACCGTATTGTGACAAAGCTTGAACCAACTTCTGTAAGTCCCTGTTGTGTTTGTGATCATCAAGGTTTTGAGGTAATGTAAGTTTGAGATTACAAGTCTTCATTCAATTTAATGGTTGACATGAACTTCTTGGAGGGATAAACTTCATTTATCATGGCTTGCAGAGGTCTTTTCCGTGAAATTGGAAACATTGACCTTCTTACCAATGGAGGTCTTGTTTGTTGCTGCTGAAAAGCATCACAATTGTGTTCCTTACCATTATTATAATCTAGACCATCTTCATCTTTAAGATCATCTACATTTGGATCATCATCTTGATCTATATCAGCTTCATCAAAGTCATGCTCAGACTTTGCAGATTCAGTTTCAATGGATTCTTTCTGCTGAATAAATTTGTTAGTAGGCAGCAAATTGCAACTTATTTTTGAATCTTTGGCCAATTTGTTTTCTGTAGCTCCTTCTGGCAATATAGACACCTCATGACTTAAAGGGTTGCCATCTTCAGAATCATCAACATCTTTTTTAGCATCTTCCTCATTGTTATGATATTGTTCATATTATCGTTTCTCAAGATAGTTCTCATCCACATCATCTTGTTCCTCAATATAGTCCTTATCCCCATAATCTTCATGTTCATTATGATCATTATGATCAAAATCTTCTTCTCCTGCTTCACCTTGTTTCGTTTCTTTACTGTCGCTATCATCTTCCTTATTATGGTTTTCTGCATAACTCTTCTGAAAACATGTTGTAACTTCTGCACTTGATTTTTCTAATTGTTGAAGTTTTTCTTGAATTTTTCTAATCTGCTCAATTTCTTCAAGTTCTACATGTAATGGCATATTGTGCGGTAAACAACGTTCAAGGGCTCGTAAGATTATATTGTGTGACATGGCTCTGATACCACTGGAGCAACAAAACTGTAGGTTTGTTGACTTGATTGTAAAAATACACAAGATTTATTTTGTAATAATAATTTATTAATATTTAAAATGTATAAGTGATGAGAAATGTTACAATGAGGCCCTACTTATATACCTAAGCAGGTGGCCTTTCATGACGGGGCATGTCTTTTAGACATGCCTTTTCATTTAATTAATGACTATTTAAGATAATCGCCAATTGATTATTTATTATTTGCATTTTATTTTTATTTATTTAGTTATGAATAATATTCATAATAGCAACGCAGTGCAGATGCAACGACAGTGTGGCAGTGCAGCACAAAGGGGCTGATGTGACTTCAACAACGCAGAGCAGGCTGGCTTACGCAGAGCAGAGTTGCAACAACGCATTGGCTTTGGGAGGACAACACATAGCAATAGCCTATGGAGCTTCATGTCAAAGATTGGGCAAGAGTTTTCAGTTGTTTCTCTCAGCAACTGAGTTGCAGTGCCGTAGTTAGCAGCATGATGCAACGGATTGAGAGGGAGTTGCAGTATAGATGTGGTAGTGGCGGTGGCAGAGTCATGGACAGCAGTACGGGAGAGTAGAAACAACGCAGTGATGAAGGGCAACAGGCCTAGCATCAGCGCAGAGACCCACACCAGAGATCGATATAGAGCTTCGGGGTGAAGCATTATTGTGTTAGAGCATTGTTGGACCCTTGGTTAAACTGAGAGGGGGGGGGGTGAATCAGTTTAATGCAGTGATGTTCTTATTAAACTTTCTTTTATATTCATTCACATCATCATTATGAAATCAACTTAATATACAATGGAACAACACTCTTAATAAATGAGCAGCAGGTATTAAGCAAAATAAATACAGAGCATCAACACATAATCCTCATGCATATAGACAACAGATATAAGTGGAAACCCATAAAGGGAGAAAACCACATCTTATTATCGTTGTGATGCAAAGGCAAGCTCCAACTCCCTCTCACCATTGATTTTTTGTAGGCTCCAACCTACAGGAGGCTCCTACCTCAATTCTGCAAGCTACAACTTGCAAGGAAGCTCCAACTCCCAACTATTTTCTGCAGGCTCCAACCTACAGGAGGCTCCTACCTCAGTCAGCTACAACTGACATCTATCAAGCTACAACTTGATATGGAAGCTCCAACTTCCTCACTCTTTCAAAAATCATATGCTGATTTACCTTGGATATCAGCTCTATTCTGTTCCTTCTTCACTGCTGTCCTCCAGCTTTCTTATATGTCTTATATCCTCTCTGATTCTTCACAGCATCTCTATCTGCTCCTCCTTCTTCTTATCCTCTCTGCCTCAATTCTGCATTCTCTAACCTCTCTATGCATATCTATGAGATATCATTTATAGAGTTCACCTCTTGACTGTTTGTATTCTACAGAGAATTTTGGAGTGAACAGCCATGACTCTTTGACTTCTGCCTTCTCATTCCTTTGTCCAGCTCATTCAGAAAAAAAATATAACAATATGTACAAATTTCAATATTATAGTGGGATATTTGTTTGCCTATTGGAGACTTGCCTTTGCATCACAAACAATATAAAATCAATTAAAACATTTACATTCACATTTTCAGTTACATAAAACAATTTCACTCAACCCTCCCTTTTTTTTTTCTTTTTCTCTTCGGCCCTTGGCTTGCTGTGCGTTTGTCTTTTCTGCTGCTGTCATGTAACTGTTCTGCATACCTCTGTTTTGCATGTATGTAAAATACCTTGTGTCTTTTTCAGTTTCTACATATTCTCTTGTTCATTGCAGTTGTGTATTTGCTGCATATATATACCTGCTTTACAAGTTTGGCTCCCAAACAACTCTCAAAGTCTCATGCATGTATAGTGCATTTCCATTAATGCCCGATCTTAGTTCACTTTCTGGGCAAATTCATACACTCTGCATGTGAAAGCTTTAATTTCTTTTCTGCTTCAAGCCTATGGTTAAAACCATATATTAACCCTGTTTTTAATGAGTATTCATAAGTGACTTCAAAACTTTTGCTTCGAAACCCAAAACGAATCTTTTGTCACAATTCGTACAATTCTGATAACGAGCATTTAAATAAGGTGAAGGCTTTTCTCTTATGGTTCAAACCATAGCATAATCTCACAACGCATATAAAATACTCCTCTAGGTGAAACTAAACAAAACCTTATATCTAAGGTTCTCCCTTCCATTAATCTCCATATGAAGAATTTTTAATATGGGGTTATAAAACCATAGTTATCGGGACCCACTTAATTCCTTTCAAAGTGAAAACGCCTTTTGAATAGTCTTACCACAGTCCTTGGTTAAGCAACCAACGCCCGACCATATATTTTAAACCCAAGGCTTATCAACTAGCAAATATATACGCACCTTCACCTTTTAAAAACTTAACCAACGCACATTTATGCATGACCTTTGTTATGGCAATTCATATAACCCCGACTTAGGTTAAGATATCAGTTATCAACCTATTTTAGAGTTGGGCCCCGCAACTCACATACCTTTATGCCCGAGGTTCAACACCCAATCAAATGCCGTTTTGACTTGGGGATTAACTAAGCACATATATAACCCGAACTTCACATAATACTCGGCCCCACAGCAATGAATGTAGGTCCCACAACATGTTTTAACTTGCCTCTCCATCTGATGGTTGCAATCTTATCGCGTTTTCACTAACCAATTCGACGGTAGTCGCGCTACGAAAGTGCACGGGGTTTATTTCTCTAGTTTCACGCGATATATATGGGTCCTAGCAATTAATCCACCCTTCGCATCCAACGGCTGAACCGGCGTCGCGTCCCCTTCGATGATCCGACAGTTATAAACGCATATCGCATTTTTGTATCCGCCGAGCTTTAACACACAAAAACATTGCGAAATGAGTGGTTTTAACTTACCACCTCAAGACACGCGTCGGGCAGAGCGCACTATCGCATTGTTTTTTCACATACCGCTTACCATTTAAACATTTTCCAAAAACCATAAACTGTTTTCGAAATTCGCCTTTATTGTTTATTACTTTATGGTTTTGCCTCGCTCCTTGACTCAGGGTTCCGCTTCCACATTTATTTAACTCCGCCACTCTTCAATTTTATTTCAATTTCGCCTTTCTTGTATTACTTCCTCTTTATCGAAATTACATTCAACTTCATGAAACCTTCACACGGGACTTAAGGCACATTCAACATTCAAACAGGTTAGAATAAACCCCTTCCACGATTTCATTGTTCTGCATTGATCCGCTTCACCTTTGCTTCTAATTCCGATGTGCAATTTACTCAAATCATTGTGATTCTTTAGACC
This sequence comes from Pinus albicaulis, assembly GCA_034641835.2. NCBI lineage: Eukaryota > Viridiplantae > Streptophyta > Pinopsida > Pinales > Pinaceae > Pinus > Pinus albicaulis. The sequence goes on from CM076584.1 coordinate 1,560,639,515, forward strand.
TAGATTCCTCGCCTTCTATTCACGATCCAATTTCTGACTTCTGCTGATAAATGACTGTTTCTCTGTCTTCACTGTATATACAGAACAGTCTGTTGCCTGGGCTGCCTCTAGCCTGACTTTTTTGCTTCTCTCCTTTTTGCTCCTTTCTTACTGCTGCCTTTCTTACTTTGCTTCTCTCTTTGCCATCAATGACAATACTTCCAACAGTCTCCCCCTTTGGCATTGATGGCAATACACTTCCTCTGCTTGCCTTTTAGAAGACCCTTTCTTCTGTTACTTGCTTTTCCTCCCCCTTTGACATTAATGGCAAAGGGTTGCACATTTCCTAGTGTGGTTTCCAAATCTTGTCCATAATATTCTGATCTTGAGGACCTGTTCCATGCACTGCTCACTTGCTCTGGCTCTTCTATGACATTCTTTGTTGACTGATCTCCCCCTGGAATGATGTTTTCGTTTCTGTTCACCCCCTAGAATTATGCTTTCTTTTCATGTCAAAGAGTAGCATCTGCAGACACTACCCCTAGTTTGTCTCTTAGATATTCGAATGGTTCTTTAGCAAGAGGTTTTGTGAATATGTCTGCTGTTTGTTCCTTTGTTGGTACATATTCCAACTTCACTACTTTCTGTGCTACTTGTTCTCTGAGGAAGTGGTACTTGATTGGGATATGCTTTGTTTTTGAATGAAGTACAGGATTTTTGATATACTTATTGCACTTGTATTGTCACATTTGATAGAAATAGGTTCATCAATGCTTACCTTCATGTCTTGGAGAGTTTGTTTCATCCACATTACTTGTGTGCAACATGCTGCTGCTGCTATGTATTCTGCTTCTGCTGTAGATAGAGAGATAGAAGTTTGCTTCTTGCTTAGCCATGCCACCAAACTTTTTCCCAAATAGAATGCTCCTCCACTTGTGCTTTTCCTGTCATCCACACAGCTGGCCCAATCTGCATCTGTAAATGCTGTCAAAGTGAAGCTTTTTCTTTTTGGATACCATAGCCCATAATGTGTAGTTCCTTGTAGATATCTAAATATTCTCTTGATTGCTAGTAAGTGATTTTGTTTTGGTGCTGCTTGATATCTTGCCACAAGTCCTTCTGCAAGCATAATGTCTGGTCTAGAGGCAGTTAGGTACAACAGACTTCCTACCATGGATCTATAAAGTTTTTGATCTACATCTGTTGATCCATCATTTGCACATAGTTTGCATCTAGTGATCATGGGGGTTGACATAGGTTTGCAGTCTTCCATTTTGAACCTTTTCAACATCTCTCTTAAGTATTTTTCTTGTGAGATGAATGTTCCTGTGTTCTTTTGTTGAATTTGAAGTCCTTAATAGAAGGTGAGCTCTCGAATCATAGACATCTCAAATTCTGACTTCATTTCTTCAGCAAATTCTTTTGTTAACTTCTCTTTGTTGCTACCAAACATGATGTCATCTACATATACTACTACAATTAGGAGTTCATTTTCATTAGCCTTTATGTACAAATTGCTATCTGCTCCTCCTTTCTTGAACCCTTGTTTCTGCAAGTACTTGTCCAGCCTTGAATACCATGCTCTAGGAGCTTGTTTCAGACCATATAAGGCTTTATTTAATCTGCACACATAGTCATGTTTATCTATTAAAGAGAATCTTTCAGGTTGTTCCATGTAGACTTCTTCCTCTAGATCTCCATTTAGGAAGGCAAACTTCGCATCCATTTGATATACCTTGAACTCATGATAACATGCAAAGGCCAAAAACATTCTGATTGCTTCCATTCTGGCTACAGGGGCAAAGGTTTCATCATAATCAAGACCTTCAATTTGTGAATATCCTTTGCATACAAGTCTGGCTTTATTTCTGATTACCTGTCCTTGTTCATTCACCTTATTCTTGAATACCCATTTTGTGCCTATGATATTTTTTCCAGTGGGTCTTGGAACTAATTCCCAGGTATTGTTCTTCTCAATTTGGTCCAATTCTTCATTCATAGCATTCACCCAATATTTGTCTTTGCTGGCTTCCTCAAACTTCTTTGGCTCTATTTGTGATAACATAGCTAGGTATACTTCTTCTGTCTGTTCAGCAAGCTGTCTTCTTGTCTGGACTCCCACATTCTTGTCCCCAATGATTTGATCTTCTAGATGATTCTTTTGAGTGTGTCTTGATGGACCTTTTGAGTTTAATTCAGTATCTTCTATTGTCTTGCTCAATTCATTATTATCTTGGTTCTCTTCTTCATGATCATCTGGTGGATTGCTGCATCCTGTGTTTCTTGTTCTGTTTGGTAGATCTTCATCAAATCTTACATCAATGCTTTCCACAATTTTGTGTAGTGTTTTGTTGTAGCACCTGTAACCCTTACTTTTGGATGCATATCCTACAAATATTCCTTCATCTACTCTTGCATCAAACTTTCCCAGATTTTCATCATTATTTTTTATGAAACACTTGCTTCCAAAGACTCTAAAGTGCTTGATTGATGTTGGTTTACCATGCCATAGTTTATAAGGAGTCTTGTCACAGTTTGGTCTTAGATGAGCTTTGTTAAGAATGTGAACAGCTATGTGTACTGCTTCTGCCCAGAAGGTTTGGGGAATGTGACTTTCTTGCATCATAGCTCTGGAAATCTGTTGTACTGACCTGTTTTGTTTCTCTGCCACTCCATTCTGTTGAGGTGTACCTGGAATTGTAAACTGTTGTTTTATCCCATGCTCATTGCATAGGTCTGCAAAATCATAGTCTGTGAATTCACCTCCTCTGTCTGATTTGATGCACTTTAGTTTGCATCTTGTTTGATTTTCTGCCAATGCCTTGAATATCTTGAATTTCTCAAGTGCTTCATTATCCTTATCAGCTTTTACAAACATGATATTTCTGTTTTCCTTTTCTTTGCATTTGCTTGATTCTCCTTCATAGCCTATCCCAGTTTTTATCAGAGGAGATCTTTGAGCATCTAGAATTTCATTCAACTTATCAGAGCTTGTCATTTGAGGAGTGTTTATTGACACTTTCCTTTGGGTGTTTTCTAATTTCTTCCTCAAGTACACTACTTCTTCCAATTTCTCTTGCTTCTGAATTTTATCTTTAATTTGCTTAAGTAGAGTGTCTTCTACCTTCTTGGCTTCTTCAAGCTCTACTTTCAACTGAATGAGGTCTTTTGAGTTTTGTTTCTCTTACATATTTGAGGAGAATGTCTTTTTGTTTTCTGCACTTTAGTTTAAGTCTGTCTATTTCCTCTGGGGCACTTCTTAGCTCCCCCTCAAGATCAACTTCACCTTCTTCCTCATCTTCTAGAAGGAATCCTTCAAGTTCTTCTTTAGCCATCAATACAAATTCAGAGGTTCCTTCTTCACTTGAGGATTCATCTTAGTCTTCAGATGCACTGCTGTCTTGCTGAGCATAAAAAGATTTTCTATTGAATCTCTTCCCTTTCTGCTAGCTCTTTGATATGGTTTTCTCTGATTCTTGAGTCTGATTCTTTGTTTTCTTATGAGGACACTTAGAGGCATAGTGTCCAACTCTTCCACAGTTAAAGCATTTAAATGGAAGTTTACCTTTATATTTACCTGAGCCTCTATCCAATTTTCTGATGAATTTGGCCTCTTCTTCATCAGAGCAAGAGCATATATCTTCTTTTTCTTCTTTCTTCTTCTCTGTCTTAAAGGCTGCCTCCCTCACATTTGGCTTCCTCTGTGGTAGTCTCATCTCATAGGCTGTTAGATTTCCAAGTAATTGGTTCATGGTCAAAGTTTCCCAATCAGTTGTTTCTTCTATGGCAGAAACCTTGGGATTAAAGCTGGAAGGTAAAGATCTTAGAATCTTTTGAACAATTACACTTTCTTTTATGGTTTCTCCTAGAACTTTCATGTTATTTACAATTTCTGCAACCCTTAAAAAGAAGTTGGCAATGTCTTCATCATCATTCATTTTTATATTTTCAAACTGAGCTCTATAGACTTGAAGTTTGGCTGTCTTCACCTTTTTGTCTCCCTCATGGATGTTTTCTAGTGTATCCCATATTTCTTTGGCAGTCTTGCTGTGCATTACTTTGATAAATTCTGCCTCACACAGTCCACTTAGGAGTGCATTCATGGCTTTTGCATTGGCTACAAAGTCTTGTTTGGCCTCTTTCTCTGAGTCAGTCTCCTTTGGGGCATATCCTAGTTCCAGAGCAACTCAAACCTCTATTCCTAGAGACATTATGTACGTCCTCATTCTTACTTTCCAGAAGGCATAATTTGTACCGGTGAACAAAGGGGCGTTATTTGTTGAGCAACCTTCTAGACTAGCCATACTGGGGTCCTAGGATCTCCTTCCAGTTGTTAAGCTGATACAGAAGGAACCTGGCTCTGATACCAATTGTTGGACCCTTGGTTAAACTGAGAGGTTTGGGGGGGGGGGGGGGTTGAATCAGTTTATTCTTATTAAACTTTCTTTTATACTCATTCACATCATCATTATGAAATCAACTTAATATACAATGGAACAACACTCTTAATAAATGAGCAGCAGGTATTAAGCAAAATAAATACAGAGCATCAACACATAATCATCATGCATATAGACAACAGATATAAGTGGAAACCCATAAAGGGAGAAAACCACATCTTATTATTGTTGTGATGCAAAGGCAAGCTCCAACTCCCTCTCACCACTGATTTTCTGTAGGCTCCAACCTACAGGAGGCTCCTACCTCAATTCTGCAAGCTACAACTTGCAAGAAAGTTCCAACTCCCAACTATTTTCTGCAGGCTCCAACCTACAGGAGGCTCCTATCTCAGTCAGCTACAACTGACATCTATCAAGCTACAACTTGATATGGAAGTTCCAACTTCCTCACTCTTTCAAAATTCATATGCTGATTTACCTTGGATATCAGCTCTGTTCTGTTCCTTCTTCACTGCTGTCCTCCAGCTTTCTTATCTGTCTTATATCTTCTCTGGTTCTTCACAGCATCCCTATCTGCTCCTCCTCCTTCTTATCCTCTTTGCCTCAATTCTGCATTCTCTAACCTCTCTATGCATATCTATGAGATATCATTTATAGAGTTCACCTCTTGATTGTTTGTATTCTACAGAGAATTTTGGAGTGAACAACCATGACTCTTTGACTTCTGCCTTCTCATTCCTTTGTCCAGCTCATTCAAAAAAAAAATATAACAATATGTACAAATTTCAATATTACAGTGGGATATTTGTTTGTCTATCGGAGACTTGCCTTTGCATCACAAACAATATAAAATCAATTAAAACATTTACATTCACATTTTCAGTTACATAAAACAATTTCACTCAGCCCTCCCTTTTTTTTTTTTTTAAATTAGTTTTGTCCGGCCCTTGGCTTGCTGTGCGTTTGTCTTTTCTGCTGCTGTCATGTAACTGTTCTGCATACCTCTGTTTTCCATGTATTTAAAATACCTTGTGTCTTTTTCAGTTTTTACATATTCTCCTGTTCACTGCAGTTGTGTATCTGCTGCATATATATACCTGCTTTACAAGTTTGGCTCCCAAACAACTCTCAAAGTCTCATGCATGTATAATGCATTTCCATTAATGCCCGATCTCAGTTCACTTTCTGGGCAAATTCATACACTCTGCATGCGGAAGCTTTAATTTTTTTTTCTGCTTCAAGCCTATGGTTAAAACCATATATTAACCCTGTTTTTAATGAGTATTCATAAGTGACTTCAAAACTTTTGCTTCGAAACCCAAAACGAATCTTTTGTCACAATTCATACAACTCTGGTAACGGGCATTTAAATAAGGCGGAGGCTTTTCTCTTATGGTTCAAACCATAGCATAATCTCACAACGCATATAAAATACTCCTCTAGGTGAAACTAAAAAAAACCTTATATCTAAGGTTCTCCCTTCCATTGTCATTGTTGCTTATCATAGTCCTTGGTTAAGCAACTAGCGCCCGACCATATATTTTAAACCCAAGGCTTATCAACTGGCAAATATATACGCATCTTCACCTTTTAAAAACTTAACCAACACACATTTATGCATGACCTTTGTTATGGCAATTCATATAACCCCGACTTAGGTTAAGATATCAGTCATCAACCTATTTTAGAGTTGGGCCCCTCAACCCACATACCTTTATGCCCGAGGTTCAACACCCAATCAAATGCCCTTTTGACTTGGGATTAACTAAGCACATATATAACCCGAACTTCACATAATACTTGGCCCCACAGCAATGAATGTAGGTCCCACAGTATGTTTTAACTTACCTCTCTATCTGACGGCTGTAGTCTTATCGCGTTTTCACTAACCAATCCGACGGTAGTCGCGCTACGAAAGTGTATGAAGTTTATTTCTCTAGTTTCATGCGATATATATGGGTCCCAGCGATTAATCCACCCTTCGCATCCAATGGCTGAACCGACGTCGCGTATCCTTCGATGATCCAACGGTTATAAACGCATATCACATTTTTTTTTTATACGCCGAGCTTTAACGCTCAAAAACATTGCAAAATGAGTGGTTTTAACTTACCACCTCAAGACACTCGTTGGGCAGAGTGCACTATCACATTGGTTTTTCACAAACCGCTTACCATTTAAACATTTTCCGAAAACCATAAACTGTTTTCGAAGTCCGCCTTTACTATTTATTACTTTATGGTTCCGCCTCGCTCCTTGACTCAGGGTTCTGGTTCCACATTTATTTAACTCCGCCACTCTTCAATTTTATTTCAATTCCACCTTTCTTGTATTACTTCCGCTTTATCGAAATTACATTCAACTTCATGAAACCTTCACACGAGACTTAAGGCGCATTCAACATTCAAACAGGGTAGAATAAACCCCTTCCACGATTTCATTGTTCTGCATTGATCCGCTTCACCTTTGCTTCTAATTCCGATGTGCCATTTACTCAAATCAGTGTGATTCTTTAGACCTAGATTCCTCGCCTTCTATTCACGATGCAATTTCTGACTTCTGCTGATAAATCACTGTTTTTCTGTCTTCACTATATATACAGAATAGTCTGCTGCCTAGGCTGCCTCTAGCCTGACTTCTTTGCTTCTCTCCTTTTTGCTCCTTTCTTACTGTTGCCTTTTTTACTTTGCTTCTCTCTTTGCCATCAATGACAATATTTCCAACATTCCTCACTAAGAGGGATTGTTGAGATTTGTGGATTATTGGGGTAGCTTCGGATGTGCTCTAGCTCCCAAAATTTGTGGAGGGACTAGAGTACATGAGATCTCCAAGACCTAGAAAGGGATCTGAGAAATTCCACGTAGTTTGGGAGAAAATTAATTAATTAATTTTTTTTATCTAAGGACCCTAAGTGTAAGTTAGGAAAATTAAAATATTAAAGATAATTAATTTAAACATGTGATGGAAATGACTTAAGTGACACAGATCAAGCTTTCTTTTAATCTTAGCCGTCGAATCAGGATTAGGTCACGGTCGTTAGTTTCCCATTGAGAAAAATATAAAGGAAAGGCTTGGGGTCAGTTGGAGAACACACACACGGAGGCAGAGCACTGAGACTAAGCTGGAATTCTAGGGCGTGGTTTACTAAGAATTTCCAAAAGTGTTTCAACTGTAGCGAGGGGTCGTATTGACTAAGGGGATGATTTGATTCCAGAGCCAAGAGTCAGCAAGAGGTAGAGAAGCAACAACTAGGAGCAACGTAGAGAAGCAGAGGTTATGCAGTAGCTGCACAACACAGAAGGTTTCAGCTGCTGCGCATGCCTAGAAAGGGCAGCGTAGAGTCAGCAGGGGGCCATTAGGGGTTACGCTGGTCCAGCTAGGGCAGCGTAAGGATTACGTCACCCATTCTGGGGTTACGCAGCCCTCTCCTGAGCAGTGCAGGGGCATCAACAGGCTAGCAAGGTTGATGTAGAGGGCTTCAGAGCAACGTTGGGGTTTCTAGAGGCAGAAAGGGGCTGAGTTCTGTAAATCCTGTTTGAGGGTGTGAATTAGTCCACTTTTTCGTCTCCGGAAAATCAGGTATTGCTGTAGATCTTATATTTCTTTGTCAGGTTAGTGAATAAGGTGCCCAGATTTGCTGTACTTAGAATCTACTTAATAATATAAACGCTCCAGCAGCCAAAAGACCAGTTTTCTCGCATTGGATTTTTCTGGGGATAATTGTCCAAAAAATCTTGTGTGTCACTTTGTCTGTGTGCATGTATTCAGTTTTAGATTTGTATCAGTGAGTACTGTTAATGTGTTTACTTCGATGTTAATATTGAAATTTCAGATTAATAACTTGATTAAGTAGGAGAAGTATAACCAGATTTAACTGTAGGGTTTCTGCATAAGCAATATTCAGAAATTTTCACAACTTCCTTCTTTCCATAGATACTTGATATGCAGTTGCCCCATTCCTTCGGTAGTGCATGGAGCACCACAGTGGTAATTTCCTTATCAGACATTATTCCCCCCAACTCTTGTAGTTGGTCTCGAATTTTTGACACCCTCATAAATTATGAGGCTATTCCTTCTTCGTTTGATATCTTCATCTTGTAGAGTTCAGTTCTTAATGATATCAATTCTCCTGCAATACTCACGAAGAATAATTCTACCAGTTTGTCATAGATGTCTTTTGACTTTTCCAACTTCGCTACATATGGGATGAGAAAATCTTTGATTGATTCTATGAGGATTCTTTGAGCCCTTATTTCCCCCTTGTTGTATTTCATTAGAGCTTGAGCTTCTTCTTTTGGCGATTCGATAATTAAACCCTTAACATGATCAATGGCTTCATTTTCTATGCTGATTAAATCTGTCCTCTTTTTCCATGCAAGATAGTTTGTTGACCAAACCAATTTGTTGCTTTCCTTGCAAAATGAAGTCATTTTGATAAATTCAAATGTGGACATAAAGATACTTGTGAAGACACTCCTTGATGACAATATCTTCAACTTGATGCCTTCCTGATTTTGATGATGATGTTGATAATAGAAGATGTCTTCCTTCAAAATTGATCCTTGGCTCAAAAATAGGGAGATCACCTTGATTTCTTGATGATGATGATAGCGCTTTCTCCTTGCTTCCTTGGATGATTTAGGGTTTTGAGGTTTGCTTGATGCTCCTTAGATACTTTCTTCAAGATGATGAGAGGGTTAGTCCTTCTTAATAGATGCTTTTGATGTTTCTCAAATGATCTTCTTGTGCTTTGGCCCTTGAGTATCCTTCTTGATGTCTTCTTTGATGCTTTGACCTTTTTCTGTGATCCTTTTGATGGTCCTTCTATAAGCTTCCTTTCTTTGTCTTGTCACCTTAGCTCTGATACTTTGTTGAGAAATCTAGAGGCAATAAGCGTAGGTGATTTCTCTTACTTTGTTAACTGCTTGTGAAGTCTTTTTACTTATCTTTATTAGATTCTTCTTCTCCTTCATTATTATTATGTTATTTTCATCAAACAAAGGTTACTTGGGAGCGGGAGCGTGAGCAACATTTTTAAAAGCTCTCGGTTCAAGAGCAAATCAGGGAGCGAATTTTTATATAATATATATATTTTTATATTTTGATGGATATATGTCAACAAAATCATGTAGAATGATGAATTAGATATAAAAAACATAAAAACATAGATTGAACCATATAACATCAATCATCTAGAAGTTATAATCTTCATCAACCACGTCCACAAGTTAGTAACATACAACATATTGAGTCTCACGATTCATCAATCTTAAAGTTTTAAGCTTTCAAAATTCAATATATAACATTTATCATCATTGATCACCAAAGTTGTACATGTAAGCTACGTGTAACCATTCCAACAAAGAATATCTAACATGAAATGAAATGTTATAAAATGAAATGAAACAACTTTCAACTTTCATGAAGCATCATATTCATAATTCATTACCAATTAGTTATAATTGGAAGCTTCAAACGTCAAACTTAAATTGTCATTTATTGTTTACAAAAATTATCGTAATAAATATAAAAGTGTCAACAGTTATAAAAACTACTAGAAACTAGAAAAGACAAGTAAATCTATTATCTATAGCTAATGCTTGGGCCTCTTGCTGCCACGAGAAATGTCTAATTTTTTAGTCTTGTTAGAAAATCAGGATCTTTGTCATTAATATCATCCTCTAAGCATTAATATCCAGAGGTATTTTTGTCATTACCTTTGGATCTGTATAGACATCATTGTCATTAATATCACCCTCTAAGCATTAACATAAGATAGAAAAAACATAGCATGTCAAGTCGAGATTTTGTTTTGAGTGATGGGTACATTTTTAGTAGGGTCATGATAGAGGAGTTCGGCAACCAATGTCACTAACATAAAGGTACATAGAAGGATTGGTGCTCTTGATTAAATACGAGTTCCATACCCTAATACATGACAAAATCCAATGGAAACATTGCAATCCCCCCAATCTTGAAACCCTGAAAAACTGATAAGTCTGTTGGATTTTGAATGAGATCTAAAATTCTACTTTCTCCATATGAAATCCAATGAGGTCGGAATCACTCTCAAAGATCTTGAGTCATTTCATGGTAATGTTAAAAATTCAAGTAAAAGGTTGAAAATGAAGATCAAGGAGAATGCCACTTTTACTTTAAGAATTTAACATTACCATGAATCACATATCAATACTAGGGACATAGGCTTGATCATTAGACTGCCCCACTCAAAAATTACTCTTTCTTTGAAAAACAATTGCATTTGGATTTTTTTGCAAAAAAAAAAATGCAAAAAGGGCCAAGGAGCAAAAATTTCGCTCCCTCGTTTGCTCCCGAAAATCGCTCCCTTGCGGGAGCAATTTCTGGAGCACGCTACCGGTTTGCTCCCGAGTCGCTCTCGAAGGGAGCGTGATTCGAGAAAGGGTTCCAGGGGGGGGGAGGGGAGCCGCTCCCCCGTAACGCCGCTCCCCCGTAACGCCGCATCAAACAATTACCAAACCATAAAGAACAATGAGGCGATATGACACAAGATATAGGCGATCAACCAAGGACAAAACCTCTCCACTTGAGAGGAAAACCCTCAAGAATTCTTCTCTTGTTATAGAACTTCAACTGATGAATTCCAAGACCTATGACCCTTGACCAAGCCCCTCCTGGACCAAGTAAAACCTTTCCTTTTTGATGAGCTTTACTTCCAACAACTTTTTCAATTTCAACTTTTAGCAAATTCTTCTGCAACCTCGACCCCAATAGATTCTTCTACAACTTCGACCCAACTTATTCTTTTGCAACTTCTAATCCCAGTAGTTTCTTTTGTAACTTCGACCGAACTGTTTCTTCTGCAATTTCGACCCTTCCAACAATTTTCTAGCACTTCGACTTGCCCAACAACTTTCCAGTACTTCGACTTGCCCATAAACTTTCCAACACTTCGACTTGCCCCTTAAAATTTCCAGCAGTTTGACTTGTCCAACAACTGTAGTAACCCTAACACAAGAGAGAGAGAGAGAGAGAGAGAGATGCCCAAAACTGTGATCTTGCTTTTCTTCTTCTTTTTTGTCCTTTTCCATCTTCTATCTTGAGAAGATCAAACTTGCTTGTGAGTGTATCCAAATGAGGCTAAGTTCCTTCTTATTTATAGGCTTTTGAGGGGTACAAATTGCTATCTTTAGGCCGACTTGTCCCTTCATGTAGGCCAACTTGATCTTTCCACCATGACGAGGTCCTAGATGGTCTTTTGACTCAAATAAATTTTCCTTTCAACATGCAACGTGCCCAAATGGGTCTTCAATACATGACAATGAATCAATTGAGTTGTAGACCCAATGAAAAGTCCTAGAAGCACTCAATGGGTGCTTGACCTAAAATAGATTTCCCTTGAGCATGAAACACATGCCTTAAGAATAAAAATAATAAATTTATTTTTCTCTTTATATCAAATACATAAAATCATGATTACATATGCCATTATGAAGACCGAACCTAGTTACATATTTTAACAGGGGATGCACTCCAAATGCTGCAAAACATCTCGAAACCCTTGTTTGGGATTTGGGGACTCCAAATGGGTCTCATGGGTCTGCAAATCACTCAAGATCAAGTCGATGCTCCATCAACGAGGGATAGAAGATGACACACGCCCTCCCGTATCTCCTCGGGAAAGACAAAACCTCCTCTAGACCTTGGATCAACTGCCAAGTGTTGGGTGCAGTGTGTAGCCTGTTGTTCAACGTTGTCCAAGTGTATCATCATCTTCGTGTAATTGGGGCATGAACAAGCAATTTGGTGGTGTTGAAGAAGCCCATGGTGTGGCAATCAATGCTCTGCATGGTTGGAGGCCCATAGTTGTCAATGCTCAACCTACAGGTACCATTATGACCCTCTGGAGGGGTTGGATCTCGTATAAGGAGGCCAAGTCTAGGATTAAAACCCATTTGCAATCTTGTATAAGATGCAATGCGTCCCCTCACCTTCCAGTGCAATAATTCATTAGTGTAATTGAGTAAATAAGCTTGCTAATCAAGGGTAGAAATGGATACTTCATAGTGGTCTGCCCTTCCAAATGGGCTTTGAATATGTATTGGTGTTACCTTCCTTGACAAGAGAGGCTAATGAAGGACCCTATTAGGTGGTTTCAACCTCTAAGGGAATGACAGGTCTATGGTATGTATATCCATCTAATGTAGGTGTCGTGTAAAATGTTGATGGAATGGAGTGGGGGCAAGAGGGAAGGATCTAGGCCACATGCCATGGTACAAGGGTAGCTATGATGAGGGAGGCCCACACCTTGGGGGTATGAATGTAGGACGGAGAAATCGTTGTACATGAGTTACCCCCGACCTTTGTTTTTCCGTTCTTATTCACTTGTATTTTGCCTTCTATTGATTTTTCTTACATTTTTATTGCTCAGGGCTGAAAGGGGATGAGAGCATGATGTGTGAGGTGCAACAGTGATTACTCCCTTAAGTAGGGAAGTTCATCGCCCACCAGGGGTTGGGACAATCATGGGTTCTTTAGTGATGAAAGGGCACTCATAAGGGCCCTAAGAACCATGGTGATGGCCATAATGATAGGGGGTAGGGCTCATGTTAGGATTTTTCACACATGCTAAATTTTATTGTCCCGACGATCTTTTGCATTTCGTGGTAATTTCTTGTTGTATGCTGCAATATTATGCTTTTACCTTTCTTTTTAGTTGCATCAACCTTCGGGGCATCGTTCTAGGCCCGACCCAAGGTGTGGACAAGGGGAGGGGGAGGCTAACACCTTGTGGACCTAGTGGACAAATGCAGATCCAAATGGGGAAAATGTGAGGAGGGCTAGTAGTGAGCAAAGGGGAGTGAGATATATGGTATCGCGAAACGAGACCATACAACCAAAATTATGGTTTTCCATGTAGTGCCACTCCTAAAGCTGGTAGCCAATAAAGGAGATCCCATGAGACTTGGATACCGGATAAACCCCCCAGTTGAGGTAAGAAAAGAAGAGTATAATCAAAGCCCTTTCTTTTCGCCGACTCCCCCCACTAATCCATGCCAAAGTGCCCAAGAAAAGCAAACATAAGCACCCAATTACATAATGAAAAATCACACATTCGGGGTTGGATGGCCCACCTTCAAACATATGATCATGAAAAATGAGCGAGGGCACACAATGACTGGCTCAGGTGGCGAAGAATGCTAGCACATCGAGCTATTAGGTGGCTGCAAGGGCTTGCTAGCTACCGATTGAAGACGAATCTAGGAGAAAATTGCTCCTGTAAGGGTTACCCATTGGTGGTGGGTAACATCTGGCTCAAATTGGGACATGAGCTCTCAGTAGAGTGAACAAACCATGTACTCGAACGGGGAGGTCATGAGAAAACTAACACTCTCCTAGGACTGTAGACTAGTTACCTGCACATCACAAACAAACCAAATGGGGCAACATGTTTTGATGGCATCTTTTGATCGCCCATGATTTTGTTAGTCCATAAAATCAACAGGATATAAAATCTACTTTAGAATGCACCTAATCTAGCATGATAACATAATATGATATTAATATCTAATGCAAAAATCAATGTACAATGCATCCTATTCCAACCAATTTTGCGAACATCGGCATAAGGATAAAATTGGCAAGGGTCCAGAAAACAAAAAATCGTATAAAACAGGGAAATATCGGTAAAAATTGGCAAACATCAGCAAAATCAAGTTACTATCAAAATATCAGTAAAAATTGACAAACATCGTTTAAGAAAAAAAATTGTGATTTCGAGATAAAATTGGATGTTATCGAGATGTTCGCAACACTGATTCTAACATGCATATAATATACAAATGCTAAGTGTAGTCATAGAGCCAATGCAAGCAAGACATAATTAGATCAATATAAAAACATTTGCCCCAATGATTACTTATGCAAAAATTCCAAGAGCAATGACAGGGACAATCATATGGGGTGTCACAAGGTTGGGAGGTGGGAAATAAGGCGACCACATATGGAAGATCATGGATGAAGAGGGAAGAAAGGGATGCAACCTTTCCGATTGAATTCTCTCTTCTAGCCAAAAGATAGAGATATCAGCAATGAATCTCCGATGAAGAGAAACCTCAGGCATGTCATTTCCATCACAGTCCTTTTTAATGATGTCATGCTTCATGGTTACCTTAGGGTCATGATGGGAAGGAAAAGGGGACTGATGACATGGAGAGATACAACAAGCAGTTTGCTCAATAAGATGATCACTTTTGAAGGGGGCAAATATTATGTGCTCATTATCCTCAAAGCATGGTTCGTATTCATGAGGGGGAAAGGCTCCTTACCACCAACGATCATATGGAGAGGGTTGAGGCAATGATCCATAGATAACTTGGCTATACCCCTAGAAAGAAAGCAAAGAGAAGCAAGGCCCCTATTGATGTCATCATCATTATCATAAATTGGGCCTTTGTTAAAATGATAGTCATTTGCTTCCAACTTCCCTCCTTCATGCAGGGGAAAATAGTGATCTTTGCTTTAAAGGGTATTGATATATAGTATATACATCATTATAAGTAATGGCTTGAAGAAAAGGAAGGCCAACCCCAACCTCATCTTCCTTATCAGTATCATAAATAGGATTACTCTCAAATTGGTTGCCAATGATCTCCCATTCCACTTCTTCAACATGCAAATAACTTCTGATATCAACTTCCACGGGATTAATAGGTTCACCTTCTCCAAGGTCCTCAAAGGTTATATCATCAGGAATAATCTCCTTGAATGAGGTAGGGCTTGCCTCAAATTTACTTTCTTGGATTAGAGAACTAGGTTCTTCATCATGGACCTGCAATTTTATGGAGCTTTCCTCTTTTTTCTTTCATAATAATTTCCCCAATGCCCCTCACTTTCTTGTTTTATGTCTTGCTTAGGATCATCGAATTTCGCTATGATTTCTTCAGACATGGGGTGACAATGCGGGTGGTTTTGATGCAAAATGTCATGCCTTTCTTCCATTGCATGACAAAGTTTCTTAAACGCAGAAGTATAGTAGGTGAGGTCAAGGAAAAAGATGTTTGTAGCATTTTCCTTATACTCATGTTGTACATGATAGAGGTCTTCCTTTTTCCTATTATAGAAGTCGAATAGGAAGTCGTCATTGTCATGACCTACTATATATTCACAATACTCAATAAATCCATCCAGTCTTTGTTGTAGTACTCGAAAGTCCTCAAGATCAAGGTCATTGCAAGGAAATTCATGGAAAATATCTTTTCTGCAATAAGCCATCTCTTATGATTTTGCATATAAAACCAATGTGGAGTTGCTAGGGTGAATTTAGATGCCTTGAGAGATGCTTTCTTCACCCTACAAGCATTAACTTTGAAGTCCAATAAAGAGATAGGGATTTGTTCTTCCAATGGAGTCGCCGAAAGATATGTCGATATTGTTGTCAGAGACACACACTTTGTGTCGCTGACAACGACACTAAAAATGTTGCTACATAAACTAGCAGGCCTAGTAAATAGGCAAAAGCTAGAGGGCACAACAACACCATGGGACAAAGGCCCACTGTTACCACAACCAAAGTCCCCTTATCTTATCGAATTTTCACCGACGGGAGGTTTCTCAATATCCCTGAATTGTGATTGATGTATCTAGGATAGGTTTGAAGTTAGGCAAGGTGGCTCATTCAGTGGAAAGGTTCAATGAGAGTGTGAGCTTTGGGAGAAGCTAGGAAGACTTTCCTAGAAAAACCCCTTAAGAGAAAGACTACACGAGACCTAGGGTTGAGATATTTGACGAGATAAGAGTTCATCCAAGGTCAAGGTAGACAAGAGAAAAGGTTGTGAATGATATACTTCAACAAGTACTAAAGTAGGAACCTTCAGAGAATCCCCAAGTTGAAGGATTAGCTTCTAGGGTTCTGACTTGAAGCGATGGCTAGGGCATCAATTTAATTGAGATTTCACCGTTGGAATTTGTTCAAAACTTGTGGATGCCTAGAGGAGACACTAAGGAAGAGTCTTGTCCATATGGAGTTCAAAACACATTCCTGTAATGAATTTCACACCCAACCCTAGGGAAGCCTCCTTATGCTTAAAGGGATGAGGGAACGAGGGAGGAAAAAGGTGAAAATAAAGATGATTCATTGAGTTGAGAGTGATCACCAAGGATTTATGACCAATGCCTAGCTATAATGAGAATTGGAGTCAAAATGATCTTGATTTGTAAACCTCGCCCTTCAAGGAGACCTAGAGGCAGTTCACTAGCCCTAATGGAGGCAACTACATGGCTACTGTAGGAATTTACACTTCGTTTGCAATGATTAATGGAGTTTCAAGGTTGCAATATGCAAAATAGCCTCTAGGAACATTCATTCATTTGTTATCCATGAATAACACATGCAAAATTTCGAATAGCTTCAATGTTTTAACAAAATTTCATTAATTGGGGCACTTAAAGACTTTGAAACAATATTCCATGCATTAGACATTTATTAGATCAGAAATATAACATTAAATGACTCAAGACAATGAAGAATATATCCATCCACCAAAATGCCAACAAGAAGCTCCATGAGAGATAGTGAATTTTCCAAATTCCAAAATGCATTTAATCCATCCAAATCACTCCACAAATTGCAAGCTGAAAAGCTTTAATGAGCTAGCTGAAAACCCCAAGTGTGATGGTTTGCAATTAGACTGTCTCATGTATTTATACAAGCTCTAGCAATTTGAATTTATGATTTTAAAGCCCCTAAAACATAACAAATGATGCGATGACCCTTGGTTACAAGCCAACCAAGATAGCTTTAACGTTAATTATTATTTAATTGCTCCTTTACCCAATGTGAAGTGCTCTCGAGTGCTAGCGTTGAGGCCTTATGTGCTAAGGATGAGGGTGAGGGCCTCAAAAGTGATGAATAAGAGGGGGATGCCCTCCAAATGCTACAAAACATCTCGAAACCTCTGTTTGGGCTTTGTGGGCTCCAAATGCATCTCCAAATGGCTCGAGATCAAGTTGATGCTCCATCAGTGAGGGCTAGAAGATTACACATGCCCTCCGATGTCTCCCCGGGAAAGACAAAACCTCCTTTGGGCCCTGGATCAACTGCCAAGTGTCAGGTGAAAGTGTAGTCGACTGGGCAATGTGGTCCAAGTGCATCATCATCTGTTTATAAAATGGGCACGAAGAAGCAATGTGGTGGTGCTGAAGAAGCCCATGTTGTGGCAATTAATGCCCTACATGGTTGGAGGTCCATAACTCTTAACGCTCACCCGACAAGTGCCATTATGTGACCCTCTGGAGGGCTTGGGTCCCATATAGGGAGGTCAAGTCTAGGGTGAACACACATTGTAATCTTGTATAAGATCCAATGCATCTCCTCACCTTCCTGTACAATGTTTCATTATTGGATTCCTTAATGATGAAAGGGCACTTATAAGGGCCCTAGGAACCAGGGCGATTTCCATAATGATAGCCTATAGGGGGTAGGGCTCATGTTAGGCTTTTGCCTATGTGCTAAATTTTGTTGTCCTAGCCATCTTTTGCATTTTGTGGCACCTTTCCTGTTGTATGCGGCCATATTATGCTTTTACCTTTCTTTTTAGCTCCATCAACCTTCACGCATTGTTCTAGGCCCGACCCAAGGTGTGGACAAGGGGAAGGGAGGCTAACACCTTGTGGACCCAATGGAAAAATGTGGGCCCAGATGGGGAAAATTTGAGGAGGGCTAGTAATGAGCAAAGGGGTGTGAGATATATGGTCACGGGAAACGGGATTACGCAACCAAAGTCAGGGTTTCCCATGTAGTGCCACTCCTAAAGCTAGTAGCCAATAAAGGAGATCCCATGGGACTAGGATATAGGATTAACCCCCCAATTGAGGTAAGGGAACAAGAATATTGTCAAAGCCCTTTCATTGCACCAAATTTCCCACTAATCTATGCCCAAATGTGCCCAAGAAAAACAAGCATAAACACCCAATTACATAGTGAAAAATCACACCTTCGGGGTTGGATGGCCCACCTTCAAACATATGATCATGACATATGAGCGAGGGCACCCAATTACTGGTCCAGGTGGTGGAGAATAGTAGCACATTGAGCTATCAAGTGGCTGTGGGTGCTGGGTGCTGGCTGAAGACAAATCTAGGAGAAAATTTCTCCTATAGGGGTCACCCAGTAGTGGTGGGTAACTGGCACCTTAGTGGTATAATTTGTTTTCAAGGTACCCAAACTTGATGAAGAACTCGACCTCTTCTTCACTGTAAACTTATGAATGCTCTTGACTTAGCCATATTTGTTTGCATTTTCAGAGGTATAGATTGCACTTGAGTTTGAGGTACTCGTCTACTTGTTAACTTTATAAAAAAAGTGGTCAATAGAATAAAAAATTATATTCTTGATTTTATGCTTAAGGTCCAAACTTTTGAAGTATTTAATTAATTCTGCTGTGAGAGAATTTTGGTGATTCATTGCATGTCATGGCACTTGACCAATGCAGAATCACCTTCAAAGCTATATTTTCAACATGTTTAAATGTTTTTCTAGTTATTGATATTAATAATCTTAGGCTATTATTATTAAATGTGAAATTATGCATTATCGTTAAGCCTAAGCTTAAAGTATTATGGCATAGTTATTAATTCCAGAATAGGTTTTAGTGACTGAAAAATAATACCTTTGAGTATTACTGATATCATGAATATACCCAGTGAATGTTTCCATATTTTCAATCTAAATTGTTATGTTTGCAACACGCGTTTTTCATTATCTGATTACTAATACTACGACTAAGACTAAAAATGAAAGAGTATTGCTCTTTCCCTTATTTCTCTTAAAAGCCTTTAATCTGACTCTTTTATGTTGTTTTTGTCTGCAGGTTTCCTTTCTATTACCATGCGAAACTTGCATTCCTTATTTGGCTTCAGCTTCCAGCTAGTTGTGTATGCTTCTGATTCCTTTCTAATGTTGGTGTAGATAACATTCCTTGTGCTCACTATTTTTTTCATACAAGATTTGGAAAAGGGCATCTTTTGTCATGGGCAAATGCTTTTTTTCTTAACCTGTGAGGAGCTCTGAACTGCAACTACGCATTTTTGCAATAAAAGCCACTTTTTCTTGGGGGGTGTTGAATTTGACCAAATCATACATATGATAAGTTCTTTATGCTTGTCAGGGCTTGACTTTGAGCCTAGGTCATTATCATGCTGATACCTTGTCTCAGTCAATATTGGGTCCTTGCATACTGAATTTGGTTATATTTCCAGTTACATCGTGTTTCACTGTCACATTACCTTCAAATTCAGATGCTGTATTACCCTATGCAGAATTGGAAAGGACAATAGTTGCAACATGTACTGCTTTTAATTGAAATCATTTCATGGTATGATATAAGTAACCACTAAGGCAAATCCATGACGAAAATAGTGTTTGACATCTCATTTGATTACAACTTTTTTGCAAAAAAGGTTCTATTTACTGTTAGTTAAAAATATCACTGTGCATATAGGGCATTCCTTTTTATTTTTTAACAAAAAATTCCACTATGGTAGAACCACAAGAATATACACTAGTGGAAGCATTGAATGCCATTAAAATTTGCAAAATTTCCCTAGATGAATGAAGCGCAAAATATTGCCTCTTGGATATGCTTCAAAAAATTAATGGTTCAAGACTAAAGTTTTGTTAAGGAAATATGTTCATGAAAATAAACAAGAATATTAATTTGTAGTTAGAATCAGACCTGAGACTGACAGATCATCCTTGTGATTCTTTGGTGGGCCTATGATCTGAAGTAGTATGATATGGAATACACAACCACAACACAAATTACAAAGAGTTCATTCTGTCGGAGACATTCTTTTTATGGCACCACTTATAAAATTAACATATCAAGCAAACATCACATAGAAAATGGCATAATTGATCAGGCATCATATCCATTCCGAAATTCATTAATAGAGAACTTACAAATCATATGAACAACATGAAGCATCAACAACTAAGGAACCTACTTAAAATATCATGCCCAAGATAAATGACCTAGCTAAGTGTACACAACGTGTTTTGTCTCTTGGTCTTTTCATATACTAGATTGGATTGTTTGAACTAGGAAGATCATCCATCATGACAGTTGGAATCCACACAAACTTTTATTGAGACATCCAATTATGCCAGTGTGCTTTGCACTATGTTGTTTTGGCCCATGCGACCATGCGAGTCTTCAAAGGTTGCACGCCTGAACAATATCATGCATGAATGGGTCGTAGTGCTGTACTGCAAGTTGACTTTTAGCGCATCAGTGATGTGGTAACATGTTGCTACTCTTAATTATACTAGGGGTTTCTAATTGCAATGTGTGACTAGTGCCAATTTCTCTATGCAATTCCTTGTTTCTAGACGATGAATTCTTTGTGCCCATACTTAGATTCTTATTGACCTTCTTTGTTTGACTCCAGACTGTCATGGACTGAACTCATTAATGTTCAACCTGAGAACCCCTAGTTTTGCATGGTGGGCTTAGGGGCATTTCTCAACCTTTATTCTACTATATCTTATCAACTTGTGAGATTGCCAAATGAATTGTATGAAATTTAACATTTAGTGGTTTTGTTGGAGGAATACCCAGTAAATTGCAACGTCACTCCCTTTGCTCCCATATTGCCCAACCAACATGATGCCAGGGATGAATGCCACTTTGCTAATATTAATGATATCTGGCAGTGTTAGGTAGGAGAGGTATATGGGGGAACTATGGCCATAGTGCATGGAACACCCTCAATATTTGACAACCTGATGGAGATTAGCTATGCTCATCTCCTTGCAGATTGACGATCCCCCTTTTAGGACAAGCATTGTAATTTGTAGTGATAAATTAACACATGTTGCAACTATATCAGTCGAGGAAAAACCCTTATCAGAAAGGATTTGATTGAAAATAACTTCATTGATTTTTAACGAAATAAAATATGGAATTTCAATTCTTAACATATGCTATGCAAGTTGAAAGTCCAATGTCTAGGGTGCCTTATCACTGAGGAGGGTTTCTTTCTAGGCATTGGAGGTGGGGTGGGGTAATAGCATAGTTTTAAAAACTGGAACCGGTTTTCAAACCAGCCCAACTATCAAACTGGGTTTTGACTGGGAAATCAATTGTATTGGATTCAATGAACCAGATTTAAAAAAAATACATAAAATAACTAATTTTTGTTAGATTTTTTGGCATTAGACTCAATGCACACAGACATCAGATTTGGTAAGCGTCTCAAATTAAGTAATTAACTGAAGCATATTGATGTGCCTATCCAAAAACAAATTTTGCATAATGAAAGTTATAAAACTAACAATCAATTATCAGATCATACACAACAACATAGAAGGAACTGAGAGGCGGTGTATCTGCCACTGAGAAGGATTCACTGGCCCTCTGGAAGAATTTTCTCGGAACTCTGCTACTGAATCGATCTCTGCTCGGGCTAAATCGAATTGCCTCCTTGAGGTTCTGTGCAAGCCCTTGCGTAGCCTCCCCGTGGAATACTCGGCCTTTCTCAGCTGACTCTTACGACACTGGAAAATCCTCCGTAATCACTTTGCTACTGCTCCTCAATCTCTGCTATTCTATCACTGGCTCGAATTCTTCCCTTGCTGAATCTCTGCTCTCTGGGAAATTCGATCTGCCTTGATCTCCCTCTCACTCAATGTGTTTCACTCCATCCCCATTGTCCAACTCTTATAATCTCTCGTTGGTGAACCAACGACCATGATTAGATCCTCATCAATGGCTAAGATCGTGTCAAACTCAATCCGTATGAGTTTCTAGAGCATTCTCACCTTTCCTCAAATAATTGCTATTATTTAACTAGTTTTTCTAAGTTGGACTTGGGACAAATTTAAATGATGGTCAATTAATTTAATTAAGCCGTTTCAGAAGCTTATCTTGCAAAACCTTTTCTGGGCTTTGAAGATCTCGTGTTCTTAGCCTCTCTGACACAAATCAAGACTAGAATACCTGTTCGATGCTACAAAAACTAACAATCCTTCTTAGCGAGGAATGTGTTATACCATCTTCACCCGTAACATCTTCCCTTTCACTGTTGATGTCTAACAATTGTGACATCATGTCACTTCCCACCAAGCTACTGTGCATACTCTGATTCATCTACCAACTATGTAGTCGAACCACCCTGCATCTGCGCTGTTGCTGACACTGCATTGTGCCATCCTGTAATGCTGCCAAGTCCGCGCTATGCTGCAACTAATCTCATGCTGCTGCTTCTGTTGCAACTACTGCAACTGAGAACCAAATTGCAGATCCACTATGTCTCTGTATTGGCTCTGCAATTGTCTCTGGAGTCTTTAACTACAACTAGCATCTGCACTGTCTACTGAGTAACTATCTACACCCTAATTGGTTTTTCATTCGTCAATAATTCACTGCAACTAGTCTTTGCAATTGTCTCTCAACTTCTAACTGTGCCATCTGACACTGTTCCCGCTACTACTGAAAATTGTTGGCCCTTGCAGCAAGGGTAATAATTCATGAGGAAACATCCATCTGATGCTATTGTCCATTGATCCTGGCATAATCTATACAACTCTGGGAACTAGAGCTCAAGGTCTCCCCACCTCTTTGTTGGAGGTATTGCTGGATACAGAGCGAATTCATCGTCCAACATGTTGGACAAATTATTGATATCTGCCAAAGCTGCTGCCTGGTCTTGCTTCTCCTGCTTGTCCTTCTTCTTGGGACACTGGGTACTGTAGTGACCAACTGGGTAATGATGCATGAGAAAACCTCTGTTTGATGATATTGTCCATTGACCCCGGCGGAATCTATACAACTCTGGGAACTAGAGCTCAAGGTCTCCCCACCTCTCTATTGGAGGTATTGCTACATACAGAGCAAATTCATTGTCCAACATGTTGGACAAAATATTGATCTCTGCCAAAACTGTTGGCTGCTCTTGCTTCTCCTGCTTGTTCTTCTTCTTGGGACACTAGGTACTGCAGTGACCAAACTGACCACATCTGAAGCACTTTATATTCGACAGATCCTTCTTCTTATCTTCTCCCTTTAAGCCTCATCTCTGAGTAAGATTTTTCTTCGCCTTCCCTTTAGATGAAAGGGCTACATTCTCTTCATCTTTCACACTCTTTGGTCCTTTGTTACTGTTTCCGTTGATATTACTCTTGACAATTGCATGCCTCATCTTTTCCTGTGTGAAATCGCTCCACAAATAACTAGCAACCCGTGATAACAACTTGGTGGCTAGAGTGGAGAGATGAATGCTATCCCCACCATGGAAGCCCCTCCAAGTAATAGGATCAATATGTCCTCGATCATGCGTAGCTACTGGATCTGAAAAAGTTAAAAACTACTAGTAGATTGTACAAATCCTCCAAATTATTGGCGTACTTCTATTGTGACTCCCATATATCTATAAATTTTCCTCAAAGCTGTCTTGTATCCTTGTACCACTTTAGAATCCTTGTTTGGCATTGTTCTACCAGGTAAAGACAAAATTTTGGAATTATAATATTTAGGGCGTAATGCATAGGCCAAAAGATGTAATGGTGTGGTCATTTTGTTCTACCTTTCTATAACTATGTCCTTTACTAAATAATAGAATGTTTCATAAGGGTCATTTTCGCTTGCCCTAATAATTTCCCTTATCCTCTCCAACATACTATTAATGTTTTTCATAAACTTCCCCCAAGCAAGGTGTATCTGTGTCAAATGCCCTGATTAAGGTCAAGATTGGTTCAGTGAATTGCAGAAGGTATTGGACCTTGTCCCACCATGCATCATCAAGGATGATGGACTTAATTTTTTGCCCTCTATCAGAAGTGAAAGTCATCTATGATTCCCAAAGAGGGTCAATGACCATTGCCTGTAATGCTTGTCTCACCTACACAAACTTCTTTATGACAAGAATGTGCGAGGCAAAAAGAGTTTCAACAACCTACAAGTTTCAAAAAGTCAAATCTCAAATGAGAAATCATACATAAATTTGTAATTAAAATTAAGAATTTCCAATACAAATAATATTGATTAAAAAAAGAGTACCTTCAGTAGCTCCAACTTTGCAAAACCCTGATATATGGTCTGGGACATTGAATGATTGGTTATGAACATTTGGATTTCTTTTGCTCCTATATATATTTCATTAATCCATGATTCCATTCATTCTTACCAATCTTGACAAGCATAAGGTTCAATGAATATACTGCACATGGAGTCCAAAATGTGATCATATCGACCCTCCACAATCAACCCTGCAGCTTTACAAACCTGTGCATTGTCCGTAATGCGTTGGACAACATTATGTAGCCCCACACTTTTTATTGCCTCAATAAGAATTGTGGATATGAAAGATGCATCTTTCTCTGACCACTGCAATCAACAACCTTCAAAAACATTGCCCATTGGGGACATACTGCAACAACATTAATTAATGGACGATTTCTTTGGTCTCTCCATCCATAAAAAATGATGGACACCCCTGCTTCTGCCCATGTATCTCGGATTGCCTGTAGCTGCCTATCCATGGATTGTCTCTTTGATGCCAACAAAGTAGTGCAAAACTTTTCATACCCAGGGCTTTTGTACCCTTTTGGCGCTTCATTAACTACCTTAATCATTTGTTGTCAATAAGGGGAACACACCAAATTGAATGCTAGCTTATTTGCATAGATGCAACGGGCTACATGTTCATCGAATATGTCTCTACCTTGATTATTGAACGCTGCTTCAAGAGGTCCTAGAATGGGCCTTTTATTAGTTGTGGCAGCAAACCTAGATGACAATGGAGGCCTAGTTGTAGAACTTTGCACAGGGTGTTTTCTCTTAGCAAGCTTCCTATCAACAACTTCTTGCAAAGATGCATAGAATTTCATTTTTCCAAGACTCAAACCTTGGCCAGGTTTGCCATTTGCATCTTTTGGGCCGGTGCATACTTGCACCCCTGTGTTAGTTTGACCAGTGAGATGGGCCTTCACTCTAGTATATGAGCCATTTTTTATATCTTGGCATTCATTACACTTCCATTTAAATGAACCAGCTTCGGGATTTTTACCAATAATCTCCACATACTGCCATAGGGGCTATTTTGGGTTTGTTTTGATGATTTCCCCTTCACTCTGCTCATGTTGTGATGGTTCCATAATACTAATGGTCTGTAAGTTACCTTATTGGAAACTGCATATAAAATTCAAATTATAATATATTATCAAATACACAATTAAAAATTAAAATACACTTAACATTGTTCTATATTATTAATTGTACCATGCTACTATCAGTTCTTTTAGTATTATTAGTATCTTAGTAATATTATGTATTATATTAATATATGAAAGGCCAATAATTGTATTACCCTATGAAATTTCAAATAAGGGTAATGTATGAAACTAAGTTGCATGAAACGGGGAAACAAAAATGAGTTTCCGAAACGGGAAGCGATACAAAACGCGACCTCCCCAAATTTTGGAAACGGCGAAACACGATATATATATATATAATTTAGGACATTTAAGAAATGTTATGTGAAATCATAAAACATACATGATAAATTATAATTTATTACATTCAAAGCATAAACTAGTACAAGTTACAACTTACAACACATTTACTCATGAATGATAACAGACACATGATGAAATTAGAAATATCGGAATATCCAAAACCAACCTTTATTATATATCAAAATCTCAAAATCAACTTTTATTATATATATGAGGCTGCAAGTACAATAAAGTCAAAAGACTAATACTCATTATCAGAATTCTCATCAAATATACCAGCAGAAGCATGCTCAACAGTGGATGGTGTAGCTGAAGAAGATGTTTGGCCAATTCCACTTCTATGATCCTAGTCCTCAATATTCAAGGCAGCAAGAGAGAGATCCAAATCAAGACTTTCTGGATCAACATCCCATTCTTTAGAAGGACCATTGCCATATTCTGGACCCCTACGAGATGCAAGGCGAAGGTTGGAGTGCACATAAACAAGATCCTTTGCCTTCTGCGAGCCCAACCTGTTGCGCTTCACAAAATGAATAAAACCATAGGTGCTCCAATTCTTTTCTACTGATGAAGGCCTTGCCACTTATGAAAGGAGGCGAATGGCAAGGTTTGCAAATGTACACCATTTGCTCCATGACAAATCCACCACCTAACTAGATTCATGGTGCTTCTCTCCTCCAAAGATGATAAATCTGAATAATCATCTATTCCTGTAGCAAAACTGGCAAATTCTTCCTTCACCTCCCGGTGTAGATGAGCTGGAAAAATTCTCATAAGGGCTTTTTTCACCCCATTAGCCACCTCTCTATCCTTATGTGGTGCCTTCCTCTTCCCATTGCTTTGAGCAATAAGTTCCTCATCATAAAATTTTGGGTTCAAGGCATGTGCTAAAGTGTGCAATGGACTGTTGAAATTGTTCCACCTATCAACAATGATTTTCTTGATTAATTCAGAAAAATGATCATCTACAAACAAAAGTTGTGGAGACTCTTATGAAATGATTTCCATAGTTTTCTCAACCATGGAATGCATGCCATCATATACCTCTCCTAAGAAAGGTTGGTTAGTGTCAACATTCCAAAGAAGTTCAAATGCAGGGGTTGTGAACATTAGTAAGAAATCTATCTTGCTCCGCCAATCCTCATCAAGGCACAATCTACGCACCGTATATCCCCGCTCTGAATCTGCCTGTCTCCACTCAACCCAAAGTTGACTCACTACCATAGACACTAATGCTTGCTTAACCTCAACAAGACGACACAACATTATGAAGTTTGAGGCATATCTTGTCTCAACAACTTTTAACAACTCCAATTTGGATTACTCTCGAAATATTGCTCGAGACTGGTGGTGGTTGGTGATGAATTTAACAATCTCCCTTGCTTCTCCTGGTAGTTCCTTTATCCATGGGACTTTATTGTCGAACTCCTCTAAGATCAGATTCAGATTATGGACAATGCAGGGTGTCCAAAAGATGTGGTCATACCTCCCCTCAATAATCAAACCTGCAGCTTTGCATACTGGTGCATTATCCGTGATAACTTGCACCACCCTGTAAGGACCTACTTCACTAGATTTGATAATAACATCAGCAATGAATTGTGCATCTTTTACCTCTCCTGAGCTGTCTTCCGCCTTTTAAAACATTGCTCCTTTTGGTGAAGTGGCAATGATATTTATCAATAGTCTACGCCTTGTATTTGTCCATACGTCTGAGACTATGGTAACCCCAAAGCTACTCCAAGAAGAACGAATTGGTGATAAGACATCCTCCACAGGATCCTTCTCATTTTTGAGAAAATGAGCTCTAACTTTCTCATAATTGGGCCCCTTGTACCCTTGAAGAGCTTTGTTAACTGCCCTTATGATATCTTGCTAGTAAGGAGAGCAAACAACATTGAATGGGATATCACATGCATAGATGCACCTAGCCACTCTGGAATCAACTTCTTCTCTTGCTTGCGCATTCACCAATTTAGCAATTCTGCTATCTTGAATGCGCCTTTGGATGGTGGTTGTTCTAGTTGTTGAGTGGCTCTCCTCTTCCTTGCTTCAACAACAATCCTTGGCTCAATGTTTGTTGGAGTTTTAGTAGTAGTTTGACTAAGATCATCATGCTTTCTTTTAATTTATTCCGCTTGATCTTTCTCTCTTTGATATTCCCTCCTCGCCACAGGGTCTGATGTTTTTGTGCAACCTGCAATCCCTTGTCCTCCTCCATGCAAAATATGTGCGTTCACTCTTGGGTAAGAGCACTAGTAAGAAATACTGCAAAGATTACATCGCCATTCCCATGAGCCACCACCTCCACTTCTTTGCAGCTTCTCAACATGCCTCCAAAGAGGATAATATTCAGCACTTGGGTTGGCCTTGGGGTGTGAGCTTGAACCTTGGATGGAAGCCATTGCTGCAAAAAAAAAAAAAAACTGTAAATAAAAAAGTTTTTTATAATTTTGGTAGCATAAACCCTCGAAAAATAGAAAAAACAATGAGAAAAACCAAGAAATTGAATGTTTCTTACCCAAATTAATTATGTGTAGGTGAAGCTACCCCAAAATGGCAGAAAAAACAAGAGAAATATGGCTGTAGTTGAGCCAAAAACCAAGAATGCCGTAGCTGGAAACTTCGCACTCCAAATATGCTTTTGAAATCTCTTTCTCTTACTGCTGAAATCTCCTTTGCACACTGGTGAAAACACCCTAGTTGAAGCACTACTCTCTTCCTCCTTTCTCCTTGCTAAATTCGCTCTTCTCCAAGTGAAACGACTTGCTCATTTCATGTGATGAGAGAATGAGGCAAATTGTCATTCTATAAGTTTAGAAAGCCATCTAGAAGCATCCAAAAGACAAAGTAAACAATTAAAATAATATTAAAATGCACACAAACACCAAAAAAAAAACACAACTTAAATCACTTTAGGTGGAAAGAAACGATGTTGTACGGCCTGGAAATGTGTTTCCGACCGTACTGGCAACGTTTCCCATATGGCTGAAAACGCGTTTCCAGGCCGTAGTGGCAACGTTTCCCGTATTGGAAACGTTGCCAGTATGGCCGAAAACACGTTTCTAGGCCGTACGGTATGCCGAAACCCGTTTCTGTTTCATTTTTTGGGTGAAACGGGGGTGGGACCCACATTTCCTGCAACATAGCTATGAAACATTTTTAATTTATACACACCATAAATGATACCAAACTTACAATAAAAATTAAGTAATAGAAGGGGAAAACTACTAGCCTAGGTTTAAACTTACAATAAAAAATATAAGGGGCAAGCAGGTTATGGGCACAGTTTGGAAGGAAACTTAATTTGATCTTAGCATGGGCATACTTGATTCATTCCTCACGGCTAGATCAACGCATTTGAAGGTTAGTAATTCAGGTTGATGGTGTATGGATTGAGCTTGAAGGCATCGGTCTTGAGAATTATAATACTGACTGAAGATTCCCGCCTCAAATAATGCACATAGCCAAAGACCAAGAGAAGGATCCACTTATAGAGTGGCTTTCTTGTGTAAGGGATTTATAGGTTTAGAGATGCTACACGTGTCCGAGACATGGCATAGAGTATTCTTGAAGAGGAGCGATTATTGTGAGGAATCAACAAGTAGTCTAGAAGTCATTGTTAATAAATGAGCCATTGAAATAAAAGTTAAAACAAACCCACGGAGCGGGAAGTGAGACAACCCACGGGTCACGGAGGTGAGACGACCCACAATGGACAATGTCGTGAGTCAGAGCGGGAGGTGAGACAACCCACAGGTCACGGAGGTGAGACGGTCACGTTGGTGAGACGGGCCACAAATTACAATGGACAACGTCGAGCGATGAAAGGAGTACCTTGGTCCGAATGATGAAGAACAATCGAGCTTGAGGGTGCACAACCAAACTCGAATGCACAAAAAATTGGCAAATAACGCCAAACGCCGAATAGGTTGCAGACAATGTGTAGTGTTCTACCTGTGTAGGGTGCAGACAATGAGACAAAGAGGGACCACGAACCTTTAACTTTAACGAGTCAGTCAAAACCCTAATTTCTGCTTTTTGTTGAAATTTGGTACCGGAGGACAGGTGGTTCTCTAAGGCTTTGATCTTTGGCCTAGGGAAAAGTGTCCAAAAGAATTTAATTTTTCTCCTAAAGTGACTTTATAATTTTTATAAAGTCAAATCTAATTTTAAAGTGACTTTAAGTGATAAAGTTACTAAAGTGACTTTATAAAGTTATAAAGTCAAATCTAATTTAAAAGTGACTTTAAGTGATAAAGTTATTAAAGTCTAATTTTAAAGTGACTTTAATAAATTCAATATAAAATTAGAAAGGAAAAAGTGACTTTGGAAATAAAAGACTAAGTGGGTCTTTATTAAAGTGGGGTGAATTAAAAAATAGAAAGTGAGATTTAAATGAGCATTTAATCTCAGCCCCAGATCTCAATCTATCTCAGCCATTGGATTTAGGGATTCCCCAAAAGTCACTTAGGGTTAGGTTAAAGGAGGAAAAGGAGGAAAAGGTCATTCATTCTTTCATGAGCAAATTGAGAGAAGGAGAGCAAGAGAGCAAGGGAGATTTCTGGGCAGTGAGGAGAAGAGGCAGCAGCTTGGCACACTTTCCAAGGCAGCATTTCAGCAAGACCGTACAACTGAGTTAGCACAGTGAAAGGCAGAATTTTTGGGCATGGTTTTCTAGAAAAGGAGGTCGTATAGCAGGCCGTACAGCAAGATTGGGCACAAAAATCGAGGCAGCAAAGGGTTGTTTCGTACAACAAAGTTCTGCTGTGTTTTTGGCACAAAAATCGAGATTTTGGACAGCAGCATTTATTGTTGTTTGCACAGATTTTGAGGAGGTCATACAACTGCATTTATTGCAGATTTTTGGGCACGAAAATCGAGGAGGACGTATAGCATTTATTGTTGTTCTGTTTTTTCTATTTGCACATTTTCTGAGGCGGTGGTTAAGCACGGAAAACGAGATAAGTTGTAAAGTCTGTTTGCTGATTTTTTTGCTGAATATTTCTCTCACTGTAAAAAGCATTTTCCAGAAATAAGAAGGAGCTTTCGAACTGGTTTTCCCCAAGAGTTGTAGGGGGTTTTTCCAGGGTCATGTTGACAAAAAATATATGTGTCAAAATGTGTGAATGATTGTTTTATGTGTGCTGATATTTATTTCTGCATTTTCCAGCATTCTGTAATTTTTCCAGAATTTGTGTTTTCAGCAAAATTTATTTTCCAGCTTGTTAAATGTATGGATATGGGAAAGGGCATTTAACTATTTTGGAGTAATAAGGTGAAACTGAAAACCGGGGTGGGAAAACAAAAAATTTCTACATGGTATCAGAGCTGAGTGCTGAAAGAGCAGTTTGGGACAGCAAGGAGAAAAATACAGCCTGCTGATTTTTCACTCGGAAAATTCCAGCAAGCTGATTTTTTCACAAACAGAATTTTTACCTTTACTACAGCAGTGCTATTTTTCAGTTTTAGGACAGCAGGATGTCTTTGGGACTGAGGGTGGAGGATAGGTTGGATGGGCATACCAATTACAATGTTTGGAAGGAGAGAATGCAGAGTATCTTTGAGGAGGCGGAAGTCTGGGACATAATGGTGCATACCGCACAGAACCCTGTAAATGTGCCTACTGATGCTACTCAGTTGGCAGCATATAATAAAAAGAACAACAAGGGTAAGAGACCGATTCTAGACGGAATCAAAGACCATTGCATTCCTCATGTGAGAGGAAAGAGAAATGCTCATGAGATGTGGACAGCATTGACCAACCTCTACCAGAGTACCAATGAGAACCGGAAAATGGTCCTGAAGGAGAAGTTGAAGAACATTAAGATGGGTAAGACTGATAGTGCAGCTGGATATCTCACAAAGATTACTAATGTGAGAGATGAGTTGGCAGCGATTGGAGAGGCCATTCCTCCCACTGAGTTGGTGCGGATTGCAATGAATGGCCTCCCCAGTTCATGGATGAACTTTGCTGATGGGGTTTGTGCACGTGAGACCCTTCCCACATGGGAGAGGTTTTGGGATGATTGCATTCAGACGGAGATCAGGAAAGGTCAGCTTGGGGCAGCCAAGCCAGTTGAGCAGGATGAGGATGTAGCACTGTTGGCAGGACGCAAGAAAGGCAAAGGGAAGAAGCAGGCTTCCACAAGCAATGGTGGGGGCAAAGGCAAAGGTAAAGGTAAACATGATAACACACAGAAGGACTATTCCAAAGTGAAGTGTTGGAATTGTCAGAAGATGGGACACTATGCAGTTGTGTGTCCGGAGAAGAAGAAGAAGAAGGGGAAGAACCAGAGCATGGCAGCTTCAGCAGAGGTTGAGGACTTTGCAGATCGTTTTGACCGGGAGTTTGGGTTCATTGCATGTGAGTCCTCTAGTGCGGGATTATCTGCCATAGAGGTTCAGAGGGAGCATGCTTTTCCCTCGATTAGCGGAGCATCTTCGGGTATCTGGTATGTGGACAATGGGGCTTCACGTCACATGACAGGAGTCCGTGAGTACTTCTCAGAGCTTTCAGAGAGTGGCACTGATGTAGAGGTAGTACTCGGTGATGACAGAGTTGTTAGAGCAGTCGGTGTGGGAACATTGACATTTCAGAGGGAGTCCAAACCTCCCTTGAAGGTGTCAGATGTTCTTTATGTGCCAGGGATGAGGAAGAACCCCATATCCGTCTCAGCTTTGGAGGACAGAGGATATGAGATACTATTCAGGGGAGGACAGGTGTTGATGTATCCCAGGGGCACTCCAGCTGATTCAGCTAGAGTGATAGGTGTACGCCACGCAAAGGTGTACAAGTTTGCATTTCAGTCCCTTTTGGCATTGAGCAGTAGTACCGACAGCAGAGCTAGCAGTTCTGAGCAGTGTGAGATTTGGCACCGCAAGATGGGGCACATGTATCATGGAGCCTTGAGGACTTTGCGGGAGATCACTACAGGTGTGCCAGATTTCAGTACTGATCACTTTGATACTTGCAGAGGATGTGCGATGGGCAAGTTTGCCAAATCCCCTTTTCCCAGCAGTGACAGCAGAGCGACTGGGATACTTGATTTGATTCATTCCGATGTGAGCGGTCGCATGTCTCATGTTTCCTTGAGTGGATATGAGTACTATGTCTTATTCATTGATGATCACTCCAGGAGGACCTGGATCTATTTCTTGAAGACCAAGAGTGAGGTCTTCAAGCGATTTCAAGAGTTCAGAGCTCTTGTGGAGACACAGACAGGTCGGAAGATCAAGTCCCTGAGGTCGGACAATGGGGGAGAGTACACCCTTGGAGAGTTTGTTGACTATTGTGCAGAGGCAGGCATTAGGAGGGAGTTCACTGTTCCTTACAACCCCCAGCAGAACGGGGTTGCGGAGAGGAAGAATAGATCCATCGGAGGGGCTGCCAAAGCCATGTTACATGATCAGGGGTTGCCATTGTTTTTGTGGGCAGAGGCCTGCAACACAGCTGTTTATTTGCAGAACAAGAGTCCGCATCGTGCCTTGGGGCACATGACTCCAGAGGAGGCTTTTTCTGGGAAGAAGCCTGATATTGGTCATCTTCGTATCTTTGGGTGCATCACATACTCCTACATACCCAAGGAGAAGAGGACCAAACTAGATCCCACCGCAGAGAAGGGTATCTTTGTGGGCTACAGTGAGACCTCAAAGGCCTTTTGGATTTACATTCCTGCATAGAGGAAAGTTGTTGTCAGGCGAGATGTGAAGTTCGAGGAGGACAGGGCCTTTAGGAGGTCACGGAGTTAGAGTATCTGGATCAGCCAGACCCTCAGCAGCAGTTGAGTCAGTCACAGGGATCCAGTGGGCAGGGATCAGGAGGATCCAGAGGTACATCTATGACGATGTCAGGTCCGTCAGTGAGCAGTGGCTCGCAGAGTCAGAGGGGTGGTGCTACGGAAACATGTGCAGAGTACCACGTAGCAAGCCACCGGGGAGTCCACCTACGGAGCCGCTCACACGTACCTCGCCCCACAAAGTTCGGTGTGCAAAGAGGACAACACAAACAACAAGGAGTTCAGGCTCCCGATGTTGAGGAGGAGGAGTTTTATTCTCCAGCGGGAGAAGTGTGCTCAGGGAAGAGGAAGCCCAAGTGGCTTCAGGACACCTTGAGAGATGCCACATCTGTTGCTGAGCCTAAGAGGCCGGTCAGAGAGAGCAGACCACCCGAGAGGTTTTGTAGCTATATGGCAATGGCTACCAGCATCCTTGACTCTGAGCCTTCTAGCTATGAGGAGGCAGCTAGCCAGCAGGTCTGGAGAGAGGCCATGCAGGAGGAGTATTCTTCTATCATGAAGAATGATGTTTGGGAGGTGGTGCCGAGGCCTAAGGGCAAATCCGTGGTTACTCCAGATGGCTTTACAAGGTAAAGCATGCTGCAGATGGCAGCATTGAGAAATTCAAAGCGAGGTTTGTGGCTAGAGGGTTCTCCCAGGTAGAGGGAGTTGATTATGAGGAGACCTTCTCTCCCGTGGCTCGATATACTTCGATCCGCTCCATTATATCGATAGCAGCAGAGATGGGTTGGAAGATCCACCAGATGGATGTGAAGACCGCATTTCTCAATGGCTTCATACAGGAGGAGGTATACATTGAGCAGCCACAGGGCTTTGAGGTGCATGGGAAGGAGTCCCATGTGTGCAGACTGAAGAAGGCCCTTTATGGCCTGAAGCAAGCTCCCAGAGCTTGGTACTCCAGGATAGATACATACTTGCAGGAGATGGGTTTCACAAAGAGTGAGGCAGATCCGAACCTTTACTTTATTGTGATAGGTGAGGAGCCTCTCATTCTGGTGCTATATGTGGATGACTTGGTCATTACAGGTGCAGAGAGACTCATAGAGCACTGCAAGAGAGATCTTGCAGCGGAGTTTGAGATGAAGGACATCGGCTTGATGCATTACTTTTTGGGTTTGGAGGTGTGGCAGGAGGAGGGGCATTTCTTCCCGGGGCAGGGGAAGTATATTGTGGATATCCTTGGCAGATTCCACATGGAGGATTGTAAACCCATGTCGACACCGATGATCACCAACTGGAAGAAGCTCCATGCTTCGGATTCCGAGTTGGTGGATCCCACATTATACAGACAGCTAATTGGTTCCTTGATGTATCTGGTCAACACTAGACCAGATATTTGTTTTGCAGTCAACACGATGAGTCAGTTTATGTGTGAGCCTAGGAAGGTTCACTGGGTGGCTGCAAAACACATTTTGCGGTACTTGCAGGGAACAGTGGATTATGGTCTGGACTACAGGCAAGGGGATGGAGTGAGATTGGCAAGTTACACTGATTCTGATTGGGCAGGTTGTGCTTCTGATAGGAAGAGCACTTCAGGGTGCTGTTTTGGGTTGGGTTCGGCAGTGGTGTCATGGTTCAGCCGGAAGCAGCAGTCAATAGCATTGAGTTCAGCGGAAGCAGAGTATATGGCAGCCAGTATAGCTAGTTGTGAGGCCATCTGGCTTCGCAAGATGTTGTTTGGCTTATTTGGTTAGCCGTTGAGACCTTCAGTGATTTACTGTGATAATCAGAGTTGCATTAAACTCACGGAGAATCCAGTATTTCATGACAGGTCAAAGCATATCGGGATCAAATATCACTTCATCAGAGACTATGTTCAGAAAGGAGCTGTGAAGCTTGAGTATATTCCCACTGATGAGCAGGTTGCAGATATTCTTACCAAAGCCTTACCACGGGGCAGGCATGTCTACTTCAGAGACAAGATGGGTGTGGTGAGGAACACCTTCCTCGGTAAGAGGGAGTGTTGAAATTTGGTACCGGAGGACAGGTGGTTCCCTAAGGCTTTGATCTTTGGCCTAGGGAAAAGTGTCCAAAAGAATTTAATTTTTTCTCCTAAAGTGACTTTATAATTTTTATAAAGTCAAATCTAATTTTAAAGTGACTTTAAGTGATAAAGTTACTAAAGTGACTTTATAAAGTTATAAAGTCAACTCTAATTTAAAAGTGACTTTAAGTGATAAAGTTACTAAAGTCTAATTTTAAAGTGACTTTAATAAAGTCAATGTAAAATTAGAAAGGAAAAGTGACTTTGGAAATAAATGACTAAGTGGGTCTTTATTAAAGTGGGGTGAATTAAAAAACAGAAAGTGAGATTTAAATGAGCATTTAATCTCAGCCCTAGATCTCAATCTATCTCAGCCATTGGATTTAGGGATTCCCCAAAAGTCACTTAGGGTTAGATTAAAGGAGGGAAAGGAGGAAAAGGTCATTCATTCTTTCATGAGCAGATTGAGAGAAGGAGAGCAAGAGAGCAAGGGAGATTTCTGGGCAGTGAGGAGAAGGAGGCAGCAGCTTGGCACACTTTCCAAGGCAGCATTTCAACAAGACCGTACAGCTGAGTTAGCACAGTGAAAGGCAGAATTTTTGGGCACGGTTTTCTAGAAAAGGAGGCCGTACAGTAAGGTTGTACAGCAGGCCGTACAGCAAGATTGGGCACAGAAATCGAGGCAGCAGAGGGCTATTCCGTACAGCAAAGTTCTGTTGTGTTTTTGGCACGAAAATCGAGATTTTGGACAGCAGCATTTATTGTTGTTTGCACAGATTTTGAGGAGGTCGTACAGCTACATTTATTGCAGATTTCTGGGCACGAAAATCAAGGACGTACAATATTTATTGCTGCTCTGGTTTTGCTGTTTGCACATTTTCCGAGGCGGTGGTTAAGCACGGAAAACGAGATAAGTTGTAAAGTCTGTTTGCTGATTTTTTTGCTGAATATTTCTCTCACTGTAAAAAGCATTTTCCAGAAATAAGAAGGAGCTTTCGAATTGGTTTTCCCCAAGAGTTGTAGGGGGTTTTTCCAGGGTCACCTTGACCAAAAATCACTGTGTTTAAATGTGTTGAATGGCTGTTTGTATGTGCTGATATTTATTTCTGCATTTTCCAGCATTCTGTATTATTTCCAGAATTTGTGTTTTCAGCAAAATTTATTTTTCAGTTGTTGAATGTATGGATATGGGAAAGGGCATTTAACTATTTTGGAGAAATAAGGTGAAACTGAAAACCGGGGTGGGAAAACAGAAATTTCTACACTTTTCACTTTTGCGGGTAGTGGTTTAATTTTCGTTTTCGCGTTTCCGGCAAGCGTATTTTTTCTGCAGGTTTCTGATGTATTTTCATGAATCCGTTTCCCTAGCCTAACATTTGTTTTCGAAAAGGCACGATCTGTCAACTGCTGTTTTTTTTCCGTATTCCTGTGGATCCGGATCTGGATCGGATTCGTGGATCCGAAGATCTTCCCCCTCCCTCTACTAGATCCGGTAACATAGTTCCTTAGATATAAAAAAAGGGATGCATTAATTAATGGGCTCTTTTCAAATTTCTTTCTTTTGCCTTTTCCTTTTCGCACTATTGCTGTGCGGCAATTCCCATCCATGTACGTTTTTGCCTATGCTCTCTATTGTGTCTAGGAGTAACTCTCCAATATGTCTCAGCATTGGCCTTTTCCAGCCCATCTGCCCAACTTGAAGTTCCTCGTTGCCTGGAACTCGCTCAGTTGATCACTATTCATGTCCATTACATGCATCCCTCTTAAGTTCTCTTTCACCATGTTTCGCGGCCTCTTGCTACCTTCAATCGATATGACTTAGAGCCCTGAGCCCTAAGTATGTAAATCGAAGGCTTGTCATAACATTAATAGGTAATGCAAGAAACAAACTAAGAGGTGACACCACAAAAAAGAGTAAAATCCATGATCACAATCATAGATGAAACCACAAATAAAACAGCGTGGTTATGTACAAATCTAAAATCAAAATGATCTCATTCATGGAAGCAATAAATTAAAGCTTCCACCCATAGGTGTTAACATAAAACAGTTCCCAAAATTTAATTTTTATCCCCTTGAGTCTAGCATTCATGGCACTTCGAACCATCATCATAGTGCGCATATGTATACATGCACATATGCAAGTTCATATACCAAAATCACTTCAAGACTTATTTACAAGGCTCACAACAACCTTGAAGTTTTTGTAATATCCAAAATTGGGAACAAACAATAATCTAAAGCAAACAGAAATAC
Organism: Pinus albicaulis; assembly: GCA_034641835.2. NCBI lineage: Eukaryota > Viridiplantae > Streptophyta > Pinopsida > Pinales > Pinaceae > Pinus > Pinus albicaulis. The sequence goes on from CM076584.1 coordinate 1,560,677,426, forward strand.
ACATCAAAAACACCATGAATTGAGCCAAAACTGCTGAGCCATTTTATTAATATTTCTGAATAGGAAAGTTATAAATGGTGCTTAGGAAGATGACACCTTGGCCTACACAAGGCAGGCTGAAATACTCCTCAATCCCTGTTCGGAAATCCTTGCTGCTTGTTGCTCTGCATGGCTCCTCCTCTATGTTGCCCAGTTTGGAAAATGTTGCCGCTGGCTAGAATGGATTGCGTATTGGGGCTGTTCTACTGCTCAGAAAATTTCGAGATATGGACACTGGACTCTCCTCAACAAACCCAGAAAAACCCGCGAAGGGTTTTCTGAAAGGCTGACCCTGAAAATTCACCCTCTTGAGCTGGGTACGCAATTCTTCTGGGCACATTGGGCTCCTAACTGAATGGCTGGAAACAACTGCTGGAAACTGCTCAAGAACTTTGCTAAGGAAGGGATGATCACCTCACAAAACTCTTGGCTGAAATATATCTGTCTTTCTCCTTCCCCGAAGCTGCTCCATTGCTGGACTGCGTAACTCCCTGGCTGACTGCGCTGTCCTAAAAGGAACTGCGTAATCGTGAAGTGACCCTGTGATATCTCTCTCCAAAACTGACTGAAACTCCTCTCTTGAGTAGGCACTCGAAGTCCCCTGAGGATGAGGTTGAGAGCTCCGCTCAAAAATCTCTATGATAAACAACACTTGCAGATTCAGCTAAACAGCTCAAGCGTGCTTTTGGTTTACCAGACAGAAAATTAGCTGATGACTGAATGAATGAGGAATGAACTTCTCTCATCCTCTTTTACCTAGCTGAGCCCCCCAATGTTCCCTTGGGCCTCACTGGACTGCGCTGCCACCTCTGCCTGCCAACCACTGTGCTACCATTGCGCAACTGCTGTCCCCTTGCTATCGCCACGCTGCTCCTGCGCTGCCTCTCTTGCGCTGCCAACAGGTTGATGTCTATTGTGTGTCGTTGGCCTCCACGGTCCCACTCCAGCTCTAATGTTCGCCTTGGTGACTTTAGGAAAGTGATTTAATCATTAGATTTATTTGTGGGTCACCTTTACCCATTTTATTATTTTGCTAACCTTAGAAAAAGGAAAAATTGACAAAATTAATATTCCAATTAGCTGACTGCTAATTTCTAATATTACAGTTTTACATTCCCCAAAAGTTCACATGGGTCCTTCCAACACACTTGAGGGAATGCCCCCTCCTCCTTCTCGGCATCCTGCATTGTTAATTTGTTTCCATGTGGCTTGTAGGGGCTAATTTCTTTCTCCTTCTTCCCATGGGGACAATCCTTTCTCAGATGCTCTTCTCCACAGCTCCAACAGGAAAATATTTCTCTTCTCCTTTTCAGCCTCCCAAGGCCTTTTCCTACTGGTGCCTTTTTTTTCCTTTTGAGAATTCAGCTTGGTATGTCAGCTCTCGCAACTGCTTTTGCAGCTCAGCATTCCACTCAACCAATTTTTTCTGTTTCTAGGTGAAATTTCTAAGTTCTACCCTGCATATCTTTAGCTCATCTTCCAAGTCTATGAGCTTAGCCTCCAATTTTCTGAAGGTTTTTTCCTGTGGAGGGATGTCCCTCTTCCTCGTTCTTGATGGACTTGGTCCTTATTCCACTGCACCATGCCACGATGTATGTTTTCCTTTCGTTGCCACTGAGTCTTACTTAACCCTTATCTCTATCCTTTCAAGTTTGTGTCCTTACTTGACCCTATATGCCCCAAAAATAGTAGTAGGCTAAGGAACTAGTCTCCAGTCCTTCCATCAAACTATATGTTTTAAACTCCTTAAACTGTTTTTCTGGGTTTACTCTTCAAAGTCACCTTGGATATCCTTAAACCCTAGAAATCCTACCCTGTGGAAGCCCCTCTTGAGCTGGACAAGAGCCAGGTTGAGGTGGAGAAGAGGGTTGGTGAGGTGAAAGTGGTCTTCCGCTTAGTTTCACTCAACCCACACTTGAGCTTTGGAATTTATCTCCTTAAGTGGGAGTTTGTGTGATAACAAGATCAACAATAACTGATATTCATTGAATATGAACAGGATATCAAAGATTCAGTAGTCCTATTCTTTTTACCGTTCACCGAAAATGCTTTTCATTTTATCTGTTGCTGTTTAGTTACTTTGACAATAATGTGTTGCAACATGTTTTGACAGGGTTCGAGACATTTATACATGAAATACTTGCGTCCATTTCTCTTGAAACATCAACAAAGACTGGATCAAATTGCTGTTGGAACCTCCTGTGAAATAGTGAGTAGAAAAAGGGAATATATTATGCCATTATCCGATTTGTAATAAGATAGAGAAATAGCTAGATTCTTTGTTCCAGAAAAGGAGTGCAGCTATGTACAACATAAAACTAGTGTATTGTTGATGTTATCCTTCCTCACCATTTATGATTTTTTCTCTGCCAAATTATCGTTCATGTCCTCTTTGACTAGAAGACAAATTCTCATTGATTTTATTTAGAGACTAGCTAAGGGTATAAATATTTGTGCAAATTATCCTTCTAAATTTGAATCGGAGAACTTTGTTTAAGAGGATTACTTTTATAATACTGGCTTCCATGTCCAGAGATATTTTCCATCAAACTCCACAAAACCCATATTTTCTGTTTCCAGAATTGATTGATTCTCTTCTTTAACGAAAGCATAATCTGCATCCTTTTCCATGACAACTAAACCCACCTCTTCAATTGTGCATTGTTTATCCCCCAGCTGAGTGTTCCAGATATAGGTACCTTCTTTCCAAAATGAGTTGGGATACGACTCAGGGCTGGGAGCTACCTTCTTCTGTCATTTTTTTATCCTATGCTTTGCTGCCAAATGTTTGGGACAGTATTTTTTTATTGGCTGCTGGCATCCTCCTGTGAATTTTGCACTATTTCGCATCCCTTCGAATTCTTCATCGGTCGCCCTCATCACCCTATTGGCTTGAAATATTCTTGTTGCTTCTTATCAAAGGTTCTCAAGCGAGACCTTGTTAGCCATATATTATATGTCTCTAGATGGAAAATCATAAATTTCCTCACTTTTTAGCGCAGACAGTGCATACCCAATTTGGTCTTCAGAGGTGAGATATATAGAAATAGCATCCTTAAATCAGCTTAGTTTTTTGTCTTTAAATCCAAAATGCCTAATGTTATCTGAGAGCTGGAAAAAGGATGTTGTGTCAGAATTCCCTCCAACCTTAGTTGCTTCTCTAAGAGGAGTACAGAAAAACATAATTTTATCCCACAAATTTCAGAAAAAATTGTCCCACAAATATCCAAAAGTCCAGTGAATTTGTCCATGAATTCCGGAAAAAACGATCTGTTAGGTTACGTTTTTCAGATTTTACTGCAATGAATTCCAGTAAAAGTTAGGGCACAATCTTGAGATTTTAGTCAAACAGATGTGTCCAAAAGATCCATAGAATTCAGGGCATGCTTCATTCCAATAAATTTTAGAAAAATAGGGTATGATTTTCAGATCACTATGAAGGTAGATTTGTGGATGCCCCTTGTGCCCTCTGCCTTGAGGTAATTGAGTTGGTCCCTATGGATCTCTATATGATTTCAGATGATGCTCTAGGCTGCCCCAAGGGTAGGAGAATAATCATCTTCACCTTCATGATCTTATCATAATGATGCTCCCTGTTTACCACACTCCAACAGGTTCTCCACTTACCTTTACCAGTAAATGGTGGTTGATTATGGTTTGATCAACTAGGGTTTACTTCCTGTATTCAACATCTCACTGTTTCCACTCCTTTTCCCTTTTTGGACCATGCTTTCATCTCTTTCTCCCTTTGTAGCCCCTCCATACTGTGAAAATTTCTGAATATTACTTATGCAGAAATTCTACTGTTAAATCTGGTTATACTTCTACTTAATTAAGTCATTAATCTGAAATTTTAGCATTAACAACGAAGTAAATACATTAACAGATTTCACGGATTCAGATCTAAATAGAATACATGCACACGACAAAGTGACACACAATATTTTCTGGACAACTGTCCCTGGAAAAGCCCAATGCGGGAAAACCGGTTTCTCTAGCTACTAGAGGGTTTATCTTATTATGTAGAATCTAAGTACAACAAATCTGGGCACCTTACTGGTCACCCCGACAGAGAAATATAAGATCTGCAACAATACCTGCAGTTCCGGAGACAGAAAACTAGACTGATTCACACCCTCAAACGGGATTTACAGAACTCAGCCCCTTTCTGCCTCTAGAAACCCCAATGTTGCTCTGAAGTTGCCTGCGTCAGCCTTGCTGGCTTGCTAATGCCCTTGCGTTGCTCAGGAGAGGTCTGCATAATCCCAGACTGGGTGATGCAGGCCTCTGCGCTGCACTGGCTGGCCCTACGTAAGCCTGGATGGCCTCCTGCTGCCTCTGCGCTGCCCTTTCTGGGCTTGCGTAGTGGTTGAAACTAGTGTTGCGAACATCTCGATAACATCTCGATTTTATCTCGAAATCACGATTTTTTGGCCTAGCCTATGTTTGCCGATTTTTATAGATATTTTTTTATGGTATCTTAATTTTGTCGATGTTTGCCGATTTTTACCGATATTTTCCTGATTTTTACGATTTTTTGGTTTTCCGGACCCATGCTGATTTTATCCTGATCCCGATGTTTGCAACATTGGATGAAACCCTTTGCACTGCGCAACTTGTAAATTTCTGAAGATGTTCTATGCTTGATGCAACTTTACTTTAAACCCGAAATCAAATAGCAATCACATAAACATGAAAGTAAAATGCTTATAGAACATACTAATAGATCGATAGAAGACAAGCAAAAATTACACTAATTGATTTGACAAATAGAGATGAAGAATGGTGGCGTTACGGCGATCAGCAGGATGCTTCAACCAGCAAAGTCTCCATTAGCTTAGCCAACCCAATGTGTCACACAACCCCAAGACGGCTCATCAGAACGCTGCACCAAGAAGTCCTAACGCTGCACCATGAGAAGCCCTAATCGCAACACCATTCGTGAGAGAAGAGAATGCCTCCAAAAATGTGTATCAAATGACCTCCAAGTCTCCAATATTTAAATCCATCTTTGGGGGGTGTGACACACATCTCTTATGCATGTGGGATAAATCTAGGCGACCTTGCACATGTGGAATGAATTCAAAATACATGTTCTGCTCATCCGATCAAGATGATCTTTAGATTGATCTTGCACCTCTCCGAAAGAGAAATCCAATAAAAATATTGGCATCATCATCTGAGTAGTACAACATGGATTTTGGACCTAGTTGCCCAAAATTAACATTCCCTCTCAACTAGGGAGAACTCCATCTACCAGTGCCATCCAAACATTGTGCGTCATCCCACTGTAACTTGCTTCGCTGGCTTCTTTATTTCAAAGCAGTGAGTCACAAAGACATCACTCCCGGCTGACTCGAAGTCAGCTTAGAGGTCTGAAACCTCTATAAGACTCAAAAGAGTCTTATACTAACCTGAAGTTAGTTTGACTGACCCAAAGTCAGTTGGAGGTACGAAACCTCACTTGGACTCAAAAAAGTCTTATACTAACCTGAAGTTAGTTTAAGTGACTCGAAGTTAGTTGGAGGTCTGAAACCTCATTATACTTAATCCCAGATCAAGTGGTTGGACATGTGCCATCCTAGACATAGAGAATACGACAATCTCTGATGCGTCCATTGGTCTTGCTACTGGTCTCTAGCTTTTCCCACCTCATTGGCCAAGATGAGAGGTACTTCCCATGAGTCCGAGACTCCATGGGTAGGATGCATATGGGGCACAAATCAGAGCGAGGTAAACCACTCAATATCATCAGGGTGGGGCGGAAGCACACCAATAAGGTTCGGCAAGCCTAGCTGTGTGGTTGCCTATAGCTCCAAGAAGCTATCCCCAAAGCCCCTTGGAGCTCAGAGAGCTCATCGTCCAATAGGACCCTCAGCATAGGGTCGTTCCATGATTCCAAGATTCTCATGGAAGGTTAGGAACATGACTTTCCCCAAGGGCTTTGTGAGAATATTTGCGACCTGCTCATCAGTTCCTATATGATCGAGCCTTATGGTGCCTCGCTATACCATATCCCGGATAAAATGGTACCAGATATCAACATGCTTGGATTGATCGTGGAACCTGAGATTCTCTAACAAATGAATCCCCCTCTGGTTATCACAAAAGATAATAGTGGTATCTAGCACATGCCTGAACAACTCATTGAAGAGCTTTCGCAATCGAGTAGCTTCACAACAGGCCATACACGCTGCAATGTATTCGACCTCAGCGGTGCTCAAAGCCACCGACTTCTGCTTCCTGCTCGAAGCAGACCCAAGTGTGAAGCAACATCCATATGTGCTCTTGCGATCCACCACACTGCCAGCCCAATTGGCATCAGAATCCACGGAATCTCAAATTCCCTGTAGTGTATCTCAGCCCATGGTCTATTGTGCCCAGAGATATCTCAAGAGTTCCTTGGCACCAACCCAGTGAATGTTATGAGGATCAACCCTGTGTTGACTCAAGATGTTCACTGCACAACATACGTCCGGACGGATGTTCTTAAGCACATCAGGGCCCCTACGAGTTGTCGATACTCGGTAGAATTTTCTAGCACGGGCCCAACAACGTTTCCAGTCAACTTCTTAAAGGTGAGTTCCATCGGCGTCGACACGGACTTATAGTCCACCATACCAAATCTCTCCAGCAGCTTCACAATATATTTTCCTTGAGAGAGGAAAATCTCTCTAGGTCTTTGCCGGACCTCTAAGCCTAGGAAGTAATGCATCAATCCTAGGTCTTTCATCTCGAATTCAGAAGCTAGCACCCTCTTACACCGATCACTGAGAGGGTCAATACCTGTCAGGAAGAGATTGTCCACATAGAGAACCAGAAAGAGGTTTTTTTTTCTTTTTCATTTTCTTTCAACCTTGAAGTAAAGGTTCGGATCAACATTACTTCGAGTGAAGCCCAGCTTCATCAAGTAGCTATCTATCCTCTCGTACCAAGCTCTAGGGGCTTGTTTCAACCCATAGAGGGCTTTCTTCAACCTTCATACATGAGAGTCTCCATCCTAGACTTCGAAACCCAGAGGTTGCTCCACATACACCTCTTCCTTTATCGAATCATAAAAAAAAAATGGTCTTCACATCCATCTGATGGAGACTCCATCCTTACGTTGCAGCAAGGGCAATAATAGATCGGATGGTGGTATGGCATGCCACAGGTGCAAATCATAATCTATACCTTCCTTTTTAGATCATGGAAGCACTTTAGTAGTCCTGACTCCTCAGCTTCTTGTATATCTTGACGAAGAAGATGTTGATCTTACTCCCTTTGAGATTGAAAAGATGAGCCATATACGATAGAGGAAAATTGTTCATAGAATCATAGACATATCTCAAGGCCATGACCTTCAATTCTTCTCCAAGGTTGAGATTAACCTTTTCTTCAAGTACGATTCCATTCCTATTGATCTGAGCCATACCGTAGCTGTGAGAAGTACAAGATTCTCAGAATCCTCTTCTGCAACAGGATTCACTAAAGAGCTACCTCACATGGCTGTATGTTTTCGATGTACATCCTAAAAAAATCTTCCAGACTTCAGTCTTAAGATGACTTATAACTTTACTGTTCATCATACTTGTGCTTGAGCAATTTTGATAGCGTACCTCAGAGTACCTGCAAAATGTCTGGATCAACAACTTCAGCTTAAAGCTGTAGAAATTTGATAACCCAACCCCGGTTTTCAGTTTCTCCTTATTTCTCCCATAAAGTTAAATGCCCATTCCCATAGCCATACATTCAAAAAACTGGAAAAATAAATATTTTTTGAAAACACAAATTTTGGAAATTTCAAAATGCTGAAATGCATAAATAAAAAATTAGAAAATTAAATCAGCCACACACAGAATTTTGACACGCTGATTTTTGGTCAACTTGACCCTGGAAAAACCCCTTACAACTCTTGGGGAAAACCAGTTCGAAAGCTCTATTTTATTTTTGATAAATATCTTTTACAGTGAAACAGAAATACATAGTAAAAAATTACAGCAACCCCTCAAATATACTTATCTCAAAAACCGTGCAAAACTCCACCTCGATTTTCGTGCCCACACAAAATAGAAATTATAGAAAATTGTGTAGCATTAAATGTTGTACGGACAACATAGAAAAACGTGCTATACGGCTATACGACCTCTTCGAAAACCGTGCTATACGGAACTGTTGTATGACTGCCTCGATTTTCATGTTGTACGACTGCCTTGAAACTGTTGTACGACCTCGATTTCTGTGTTGATTTTCTGCTGTACGGAAATCAGAAAAACAGTCCCTCAAACTGCTGTATGGCCTCCTTGGGAATCGTGCCAAAATAGCAGTAATAAATGCTGTTCTCCTCTCCTCGATTTTTGTGCCCTCTTGCCTTGAAAATTGTGCTCTGTCTTTGCTGTATGGATTTGCTGAATGTCCTTGCTGCTGTCTTCTTCCTCTCACTGCTCAGAAATATCCTTTTCTTTCTTCCTCTCCTTCTCTCAATCTGCTCATGAAAGAATGAATGACCTTTTCCCTCCTTTTCCTCCTTTAACCTAACCCTAAGTGACTTTTGAGGAATCCCTAAATCTAATGGCTGAGATAGCTTTAGATCTAGGGATGAGATTAAATGCTCATTTAAATCTCACTTTCTATTTTTTAATTCACCCCACTTTAATAAAGACCCACTTAGTCATTTATTTCCAAAGTCACTTTTCACTTTCTAATTTCACATCGACTTTATTAAAGTCACTTTAAAATTAGACTTTAGTAACTTTATCACTTAAAGTCACTTTTAAATTAGATTTGATTTTATAACTTTATAAAGTCACTTTAGGAGAAAAATTAAATTCTTTTGGACACTTTTCCCTAGGCCAAAGATCAAAGCTTTAGGGAACCACCTGTCCTCCGGTAACCAAATTTCAACACTCCCTCTTACCGAGGAAGGTGTTCCTCACCACACCCATCTTGTCTCTGAAGTAGACATGCTTGCCCCGTGGTAAGGCTTTGGTAAGAATATCTGCAACCTGCTCATCAGTGGGAATATACTCAAGCTTCACAGCTCCCTTCTAAACATAGTCTCTGATGAAATGATATTTGATCCCGATATGCTTTGACCTGTCATGAAATATTGGATTCTCTGTGAGTATAATGAAACTCTGATTATCACAGTAAATCATTGAAGGTCTCAATGGCTGACCAAATAAGCCAAACAACATCTTGCGAAGCCAGATGGCCTCACAACTAGCTAGACTGGCTGCCATGTAGTGTGCTTCCGCTGAACTCAATGCTACCGACTGTTGCTTTCGGCTGAACCACGACACCACTGTTGAACCCAACCCAAAACAACACCCTGAAGTGCTCTTCCTATGAGAAGCACAACCTTCCCAATCAGAATCAGTGTAACCTGCCAATCTCACTCCATCCCCCTGCCTATAATCCAGACCATAATCCACTGTCCCCTGCAAGTATCGCAAAATGTGCTTTGCAACAACCCAGTGCACCCTCCTGGGCTCACACATGAACTGGCTCATCGTGTTGATTGCAAAACATATTTCTAGTCTGGTGTTGACCAAATACATCATGGAACCAATCAGCTGTCTATACAATGTGGGATCCACCAACTCGGAATCTGAAGCGTGAAGCTTCTTCTAGTTGGTGATCATTGATGTCGACATGGGTCTACAATCCTCCATGTGGAATCTGCCAAGGATGTCCACAATATACTTCCCCTGCCCCAGGAAGAAATGCCCCTCCTCCTGCCACACCTCCAAACCCAAAAAGTAATGCATCAAGCCAATATCCTTCATCTCAAACTCCGATGCAAGATCTCTCTTGCAGTGTTCTATGAGTCTCTCTGCACCCGTAATGACCAAGTCATCCACATACAACACCAGAATGAAAGGCTCCTCACCTATCACAATGAAGTATAGGATGCTCTTTGTGAAACCCATCTCCTGCAAGTAAGTATCTATCCTGGAGTACCAAGCTCTAGGAACTTGCTTCAGGCCATAAAGGGCATTCTTTAGTCTGCACACATGGGACTCCTTACCATGCACCTCAAAGCCCTGTGGCTGCTCATTGTACACCTCCTCCTGTATGAAGCCATTAAGAAATGCAGTCTTCACATCCATTTGGTGGATCTTCCAACCCATCTTTGCTGCTATCGATATGATGGAGCGAATCGAAGTATATCAAGCCACAGGAGCGAAGGTCTCCTCATAATCTACTCCCTCTACCTGGGAGAACCCTCTAGCCACAAACCTTGCCTTGAATTTCTCAATGCTGCCATCTGCAGCATGCTTTACCATGTAAAGATATCTGGAAGTAACCGCGGATTTGCCCGCAGGCCTCGACACCACCTCCCAAACATCATTCTTCATGATAGAAGAATAGTCCTCCTGCATGGCCTCTCTCCAGACCTGCTGGCTAGCTGCCTCCTCATAGCTAGAAGGCTCAGAGTCAATGATGTTGGCAACCATTGCCATATAGCTACAAAACCTATCAGGTGGTCTACTCTCTCTGACCGGCATCTTAGGCCCAACAACATATGTGGCCTCTCTCAAGGTATCTTGAAGACACTTGGGCTTCCTCTTCCCTGAGCACACTTCTCCCACTGGAGAATGAAACTCCTCCTCATCATCAGGAGCTTGAACTCTTGACTGTCTCTCTGCTGTCTTCCTGCCTGAACCTGAACTTGTAGACGCTGAAGTACTGTGTGAACTGTCCATTAGTGGACTCCCTAGTGAACTGCTCTGCATGCTGCCCAAAGCACCACCCCTCTGACTCTGTGAGCCACTGCTCACTGACGGACCTAACATCGTAATCGATGTACCTCCGGATCCTCTGATCCCTGCCCACTAGATCTCGGTGCCTGACTCAGCTGCTCCTGAGGGTCTGGCCGATCCAGATACTCTATCTCCTCTGACCTCCTGAAGGCCCTGTCCTCCTCGAATTTCACATCCCGCCTGACAACAACTCTCCTCTGTGTGGGAATATAAATCCGAAAGGCCTTCGAGGTCTTACTGTAGCCCACAAAGATACCCTTCTCTGCAGTGGGCTCTAGCTTGGTTCTCTTCTCCTTGGGTACGTAGGAGTATGCAATACACCCAAAGATATGACGGTGACCATTATCAGGCTTCTTCCCGGAAAAAGCCTCCTCCGGAGTCACATGCCCCAAAGCACGATGCGGACTCTTGTTCTGCAAATATACAACAGTGTTGTAGGCCTCTGCCCACAAAAACAATGGTAACCCCTGATCATGTAACATGGCTTTGGCAGCCCCAACGATGGATCTGTTCTTCCTCTCCGCAACCTCGTTCTGTTGGGGGTTGTAAGGAACTATGAACTCCCTCCTAATGCCTGCCTCCGCACAATACTCAACAAACTCACCAAGGGTGTACTCTCCTCCATTGTCCGACTTCAGGGACTTGATCTTCCGACCTGTTTGAGTTTCCACAAGAGCTCTGAACTCCTGAAACCGCTTTAAGACCTCACTCTTGGTCTTCAAGAAATAAATCCAGGTCCTCCTAGAGTGATCATCATTGAATAAAACATAATACTCATACCCACTCAAGGAAACATGAGACATCCGACTGCTCACATCGGAATGAATCAAATCAACTATCCCAGTCGATCTGCTGTCACTGCTGGGAAAAGGGGATTTGGAAAACTTGCCCATAGCACATTCTCTGCATGTATCAAAGTGATCAGTACTGAAATTTGGCACACCTGTAGTGATCTCCCGCAATGTCCTCAAGGCTCCATGATACATGTGCCCCATCCCGCAGTGCCAAATCTCGCACAGCTTTGAACTGCTACCTTTGCTGCCGGTACTACTGCTCAATGCCAAAAGGGGCTGAAATGCAAACTTGTACACCTTTGCATGGCTTACACCAATCACTCTAGCTGAATCAGCTGGAGCGCCCCTCAAATATATCAACACCTATCCTCTCCTGAACAATATCTCATATCCTCTGTCCTCCAATGCTGAGACGAATATGAGGTTCTTCCTCATCCCTACCACATATAGAACATCTGACACCTTCAAGGGAGGTTTGGGTTCCCTATCAAATGTCAATGTCCCCAAACCGACTGCTCTAACAACGCTGTCATCTCCGAGTACTACCTCTATATCAGTGCCACTCTCTGAAAGCTCTGAGAAGTACTCACGGACTCCTGTCATATGACGTGAAGCCCCACTGTCAACATACCAGATACCTGAAGATGCTTCGCTAGTGGAGGGAAATGCACACTCCCTCTCAACCTCCGTGGCAGGTGATCCTGCACTAGTGGACTCACAAGCAATGAACCCAAACTCTTGGTCAAAGCTATCCGTAAAGTTCTCTATCTCTGCTGATGCTGCCATGCTCTAGTTCTTCCCCTTCTTTTTCTTTTCCGGACACAACTGCATAGTGTCCCATCTTCTGACAATTCCAACACTTCACCTTGGAATAGTCCTTCTGCTTGTTCCCCAGTTTACCTTTACCTTTGCTTTTGCCCCCACCAACACTTATGGAAGCTTGCTTCTTTCCCTTTCCTTTCTTGCCTCCTGCCAATAGTGCTACATCCTCATCTTGCTCAACTGGTTTGGCTGCCCCAAGCCGACTCTTTCTGATTTCTGTCTATATGCAATCATCCCAGAACCTCTCCCAAGAGGGAAGGGTCTCACGTGCACAAACCCCATCAGCAAAGTTCAGCCATGAACTGGGAAGGCCATTCACTGCAGTCTGCACCAACTGAGTGGGTGGAATGACCTCTCCAACTGCTGCCAATGTACTCTCACATTAGTAATCTTTGTGAGATATCCAGCTGCACTATCAGTCTTACCCATCTTAATGGTCTTCAGCTTCTCCCTTGGGACCATTTTCCTGTTCTCATTGGTACTCTGGTAGAGATTGGTCAATGCTGTCCACATCTCATGAGCATATCTCTTTTCTCTCACATGAGGAATGCAATGGTCTGTGATTCCATCCAGAATCAGTCTCTTACCCTTGTTATTCTTCTTATTAAATGTTGCCAACTGAACAGCATCAGTGGACACATTAACAGGGTGCTGTGCGGTATGCACCATGATATCCCAGACTTCTGCCTCCTCAAAGATGCTCTGCATTCTCTCCTTCCAAACACTGTAGTTACTATGCCCATCCAACCTATCCTCCACTCTCAAGCCCAAAGACATGCTTGCTGTCCTAAATAAGTTGAAAATAACACTGCTGTAGTAAAGATATTGTTTTCTGTGTGAAAAATCAGCTTGCTGTAATTTTTCTTCTTGCTATCGCAAACTGCACTTTTCAGCAAAATAACTCTGATACCATGTAGAAATTTGATAACCCAACCCCGATTTTCAGTTTCTCCTTATTTCTCCCATAAAGTTAAATGCCCATTCCCATAGCCATACGTTCAACAAGTTGGAAAAATAAATATTTTCTGAAAACACAAATTCTGGAAATTTCACAATGTTGAAATGCAGAAATAAAAACTCAGAAAATTAAATCAGACACACATAGAATTTTGACACGCTGATTTTTGGTCAACTTGACACTGGAAAAACCCACTACAACTCTTGGGGAAAATCAGTTCGAAAGCTCTCTTTTCTTTCTGATAAATATCTTTACAATGAAACAGAAATACACAGTAAAAAATTATAGCATGCCCTCAAATGTACTTATCTCGAAAACCATGCAAAACTCTACCTCGATTTTCGTGCCCACACAAAACAGAAATTACAGAAAACTGTGCAACATTAAATGCTTTATGGACATCATAGAAAAACGTGTTGTACGACCTCCTCGAAAATCGTGCTTTACGACCTCGAAAATCGTGTTGTACGGAATTGTTGTACGACTGCCTCGATTTCCATGCTGTACGGTTGCATTGAAATTGCTGTACGACCTCGATTTCTGTGTTGATTTTCTGCTGTATGGAAATCAGAAAAATAGTCCCTCAAATTGTTGTACGACCTCCTTGGGAATCGTGGCAAAATAGCAATAATAATTTTTGTTCTCTCCTCGATTTTCGTACCCTCTTGCCTTGAAAACCGTGCTCTGTCTTTGCTATACGGATTTGCTTAATCTCCTTGCTGCTGTCCTCTTCATCTCATTGCTCAGAAATATCCTTTGCTTTCTTCCTCTCCTTCTCTGAATTTGCTCATGAAAGAATGAATGACCTTTTCCCTCTTTTTCCTCCTTTAACCTAACCCTAAGTGACTTTTGGGGAATCCCTAAATCTAATGGCTGAGATAGCTTTAGATCTAGGGCTGAGATTAAATGCTCATTTAAATCTCACTTTCTATTTTTTAATTCACCCCACTTTAATAAAGACCCACTTAATCATTTATTTCCAAAGTCACTTTTCACTTTCTAATTTCACATTGACTTTATTAAAGTCACTTTAAAATTAGACTTAGTAACTTTATCACTTAAAGTCACTTTTAAATTAGATTTGACTTTATAACTTTATAAAGTCACTTTAGGAGAAAAATTAAATTCTTTTGGACACTTTTCCCTAGGCCAAAGATCAAAGCCTTAGGGACCCACCTGTCCTCGGTACCCAAATTTCAACAAAAGCTATAGAAAACATCAACTCCTCCTGAATATTTGAGAAGAGGAGATACTTCTACTTCCTTTGATCTTTCAGAAAACTGTCATCTGTAGCTCAGGCTTAATAGCTACAACCATCTCCTTTCCTTGGTGGAGCCTATCTGCTTCTAAACTTAAAGGACACTGTCCTGAAGCAAGATTTCAAGATTCTTGAGGTATTTCATCCTTAGTCCAAGTTGAAGGAACGTTCAAAACTTCAACCATTAAGAGTCAGGTTGGTTTACTTTCAAAAACTGTCTTCCATGTCATATAAACAGTTTGAAGATTTACTTTCAACTGAGATCATTATTGGGCTATAATACATATTTGTCTTGTAGTCATTTTTGCATCACTATCAGCTTGATCTGAAGCTATGAATTCATACTGTATACCACTATTAACACCTTTTACATGTTTGATAATTTGATAGAATAGTAGCCATACAAATTTGGTGTGAGATATAGTTTGCCTTGGTATGCTTCCTTCAACAGATTAGAAGCTTTCACATCTTATATATATATATATATATATATATATATATAGGTCAACCCAGAAATAAACAACAATTTGTACTTGTGTAGATATCTACCTTTTGCTCTATATGGACCATGTTAATATAAATAGCGAAATACAATAAATACCAAGTTTTGCAAATTAAGCATGCAATGACTAAATCTCTCACTGTGGATTACTATGCAAGTCCAAAAAAAGGGGCTAAATGTGGCATGTCTGCACCAACTGCTGGAGTAATGAGGCAGGGATCCCTGCACTGTGAGCAAGAGCCTCCTGCTAACTCTCCAGTTCCTTCTGTCAAGTCCAAGAAATCTCAGCCTTGTGATGGGAGACCACATCATAGAACAAGCTGAACAGCACGAGAGAGACAGGACAAGCACCATAGCTGGCTTCACAAGCCTCCTCCACTGCCCTTGAACAATAAGTTTTTGATTCTTGCCATTGCTATCTTGAAAAATGAGAAACAACCCAACAATAATGGTTGGGCACCACTGTACGTGACTTGAAGCAAGCTAATGATGTCTGGGGAATCAACCCCAATGACAAGGATGACACTCCTACAGATACATATCTGGTCCCACAGAAGGCCTGAATGGTTATCTTGAACATATGCTATCTTTTTCTTTTGTGCCTCGTGGCAAGACTTTATAATTAATTTTGCTTGTAGATATTTGAAAATATCAATAATTAAACAGAGCATTGTTTACTAAACTTAAAATTTGCAATGTCTGGCATACTTTATGAGAGTACTCACTCGATATCCATGGAAATCGACAACATCCACGTGAGCACCTTTTTGAAGAAACAATTCGACAACCTATATCGCACCCCGCACAGAAGTCCAGTGCAGAGAAGTCTGACCAATGTGATCGGTGACATTCACATCTGCCCCATGCTCGATCAAATACTGAGCAGCTACCACGCGTTTATTCAAGGCAACCCACTGCAAAGCATAATAGCCTCCTGCATCAGGAAGAGAAACAAAGTAACCCTCCTCTTCAACTGATCTACTCAATTTATCCAAAACGCCATAAGCCGATGCTGTGTAAACATCGTTCCTGATGCTCGCCTCCTCTTCAATTCAATTCACTATCCCGTTTATTGCAGAGGATGAGGAGGAATTTGTTGCTCCTAAGCATCCGTGTCCGTGACTACTTCGATCTCCGAAGCCATTTAATTAATAGAAGTTCAAATCTCAGCTCTAAGTTTAAGGTGGGAGGACATCTGCAGGAAGCAGTTCCGCCAAGACAACTTTCTTCAAGGGCAAAAACAGGGAAATGCCTCATTCACAGATGTTTGGCTGGGGCAGGATGGAAGTGAGCGTCGTTAAATTAAAATTTGTTTAGATGGGCGGCCCGCTGCAGCGAGATCTCCAAACTCTGTCTTAACGCGAGGATTAAGATCCCTAGCGCATAGAGTGAGTCGATATGGCTCCCACGAACACCGAATTCAACTATATAATGGCTCTGCCAACAACCACAAATCTCGGCTTCCCGCGAAATTATTTGGCGTTCATGATGAAACACATAAAAATCATATCTTCTGTTTATGTATCACATCATCTCTGCACACTGGCTCTGCGAATTTTACTAGGCGCATCAACGACTTAGAACATATCTACGATTTTTATTTCTACGAAGGTGAGGTGCTCGGTCTCCCTTCACAGTAATTCGGTCCTCAAGTAACCCTGAAACAGACTTGCAAAACCCATGTTGTCTTGTCTTTACTCGCTGTGGCTAGGGCAAAGAATTTCTCCTCTCCAACGAGTCTTTCTCAAGTGTGAGTGATTGCTCTCAACACAACTTGGGCCTTGTCTTCTCCTTAGCTCTGATACCATGGAAATTTCTGAAGATGTTCTATGCTTGATGCAACTTTACTTTGAACCCGATAGCAAATAGAAATCACATAAACATGAAAGTAAAATGCTGATAGAACATACCAATAGATCGACAGAAGACAAGACAAAATTATACTAATTGATTTGACAAACAGAGATGAAGAATGGTGGTGTTATGATGATCAACAGGATGCTTCAACCAACAAAGTCTCCATTAGGTCAGGCAACCCAATGTGTCACACAACCCCAAGACGGCTCGTTAGAACGCTGCATCAAAACACTGCACCAAGAAGCCCTAATGATGCACCATGAGAAGCCCTAATCGCAACACCATTTGTGAGAGAAGAGAATGCCTCCAAAAATGTGTGTATCAAATGACCTCCAAGTCTCCAATATATAAATCCATCTGTGGGGGGTGCATGACACATCTTTTATGCATGTGGGATAAATTTGGCCGCCCTTGCACATGTGGAATAAATTCAAAATACATGTTCTACTCATCTGATCAAGATGATCTTTAGATCGATCTTGCACCTCTTCGAAGGAGGAATCCAATAAAAGTATTGGCATCATCAACTGAGCAGTACAACATGGAGTTTGGACCTAGTTGCCCAAAATTAACACAATTGCTGTGTAGCCTTTGCTTCTTTGCGCTGCTCCTGGTTGCTGCTTCTTTGCTTCTTTGTGTTGCTCTTGGTTGCTGCTTCTCTGCCTCTTGCTGAATCTTGGCTCTAGGATCAGATCATCCCCTTAGCCAATACTACCCCTCGCTGCAGCTGAAACACTACTGGAAATTCTTAGCAAACCATGCCCTAGAATTCTTGCTTAGTCTCAGTGCTTTGCCTCCATGTTTGTGTTCTCCAACTGATCCCAAGCCTTTCCGTTATACTTTTCTCGTTGGGAAACCAACGGCCATGATCTAATCTTGAATCGATGGTAAGATTAAAAGAAAGCTTGATCCGTGTGACTTAAGTCATTTCCATCACATGTTTAAATTAATTACCTTTAATATTTTAATTTTCCTAAGTTAGACTTAGGGTCCTTAATTAAAAATATTAATTAATTAATTTTCTCCCAAACAAGATGGAATTTCTCAAATCCCTTTCTCGGTCTTGGAGATCTGGGTCCCTCCACAAATTTTGGGAGCTAGAGCACATCCAAAGATACCCCAACAATCCACAAATCTCAACACTCCCTCTTAGCGAGGAAAGTGCTCTAGCACAATACTGCATCACCCCGAAGCTCTGTACTGATCTCTGGTGTGGATTTCGGCACTGATGCTTGGCCGGCTGCCCTTCATCACTACGCTGTTGTTGCTCTCCCGTATTGCTTCCCATGACGCTACCACCACCACTGCTACATCTGTAATGCAGCTCCCTCTCAATTTGCTACATCGTGCTGCCAACCGCTGCACTGCAACTCAGTTGCTGAGAGAAGCAACTAAAAACCCCTGCCCAATCTTTGAAAGACAAGGTAGTTGGGCTGCATCCTCATCACTGAAGCTCGGTAGGTTGCTGCTTTGCGCTGTCCTCTTGAAGCCATTGCGCTGTTGCACCTCTGCTCTGCGTAAGCCAGCCGGCACTGCGCTGCTGAAGTCACATCAACCCCCTCTGCGTTGTGCTGACACGCTGCTGCTGCATTTGCACTACACTGCACTGCTCCTTCTCAGCATCTAGCTCTGCCTCTGCTCCATCCATGATTCTCTACACCAACTGTTCCACTTGTCCTGCTACTGTCTTAAGGCTCCTGTAGCACGGATGTGATTCAAGGGTTGAGCTACTCAAGGATCCTGCCACCACTCTGTAGCTGCTCTATAGATCCATGTCGCCCCACTTTCTTGGTTCATGAGCGCTCATGGATATGTCATCTTCGGAGCCATCGTCCACCACAACAACCTTGGAGGTAGAAGCTTCCTTGTCCTTCTTCTTCTGAGGACAATTGCTGGTGAAATGTCCTAGTTCGCCGCACTGGAAACACTTGATCTTGGATAGGTCACGCTTCTTCCTCCCTTGCTGCCTCTTTGATGCCAAGGATGCATCTTCTTCCTCTTCCATCTTTACCTTACTGGATCCGGTGCTATGCTATCTCTTGGTGAACTGACGAGTTCTTCTTGACGGAGGGTCACCCACATACTGTCCTAGTTGGGAAGGTCTGCTCTGCCCAAGATACTTTGGACAAAAGTTTCCCAGTCCTTTGTGACCGCATTGAGTGCAATATTCACCATCACATCATCTTCCACTTTCACTCGCATGGTAGTCAACTTATCCCTGATCGCCTGTAATCTGAAAAGGAAGGGCTCGATTTCTTCTCCCTTGGCCATCATGAATAACCGAATCGGGTTCTCCATAAGCATTCTCCTTTGGACAGATCTACCCTCAAATAGGGTGGTTAAGGCTTTCCACATCTCATTAGCCGTCTTCTTATCGACTATATGTGGTACAACGTGATCCTTAACCCCGTCCATGACAAAGCGCTTGGCATGTGCCGCTGCTTCATTATGCTTTGCTAGTAGATGAGTATCAGTTAGCGTGGACAGGACTTTTTCTGGATGCTTCCTTAGACTGTATGCCTCCATGATCACCAAGATTCTGGCCTTCCAGACTGCAAAGTTTGACAGTCAGTCCAACCTATCCTGATCATGTAGTCTGTGAGGTGCCATCTGCTCAAATATGCTCTGTCGGAACAGATTCTTCCTCTCCCCGCTGCTCAACTGAAGCTCGGATCTAGGGTCCTTGGCAAAACGACACCCTTTGCTCCCTCTTACAACTGATTTCCTCCTTGGAAATCTACAAAACACAACGAATCAACTCTCTTCGATCCTTTGATCGATCTGTAGATTTCTTTGGCTGGAAATCCTTTGAGAAGTTGTTCTCCTCTCGCTCTTTGTCAACTAGTGCTCAGGCTAAATTTTGAATCTTTGGAAATTTAACCCCACCAACAGCTACTGAAGTTCTGCAGCACTGCTTTCGGCACTCCGAATCAGCCACAACCTCAATACTGCATCACCCTGGCTGGCCTCTGCGTGAGCAGACAATCCCAACATTATCTCTGCACTGCCTCTGCGCAGTAAGTACGCGGGCTTGTGTGGAGACTACGTGGGGATTGCGTCACTCTGGTCTTTGCGTGGCTCTGCTTCCCTCTTCTGTTGCGTTGTCCTTTCTTGTTCGGCTTTCTGTGGTTGTTGCTGCTTTCTCTGCTGCTTCCTGTAGCAAAGATTCTTCAGTCTTCTTCCTGATGATTCAACTAGATCTGCAATTGCTTCGATACCATGTGAAAATTTCTGAATATTACTTATGCATAAATTCTACTGTTAAATCTGGTTATACTTCTACTTAATTAAGTTATTAATCTGAAATTTTAGCATTAACATCGAAGTAAACACATTAACAGATTTCACAGATTCAGATTTAAATAGAATACATGCACACAGACAAAGTGACACAGAAGATTTTTTGGACAACTGTCCCCGGAAAACTCAATGCGGGAAAACCGATCTCTTTGGTTGTTGGAGGGTTTATCTTATTATGTAGAATCTAAGTACAACAAATATGGGCACCTTACTGGTTAACCTGACAGAGAAATATAAGATCTGCAACAATACCTGTTGTTTTGGAGACGAAAAACTGGACTGATTCACACCCTCAAACGGGATTTACAGAACTCAGCGCCTTTTTGCCTCTAGAAACCCCAGCGCTACTCTGAAGCTGACTGTGTCAGCCTTGCTGGCCTGTTGATGCCCCTGCGCTGCTCAGAAGAGGGCTGCGTAACCCCAGACTGGGTGACGCAGTCCTTACGCTGCCCTGGTTAGCCCTGTGTAAACCTGGATCGCCTCCTGCTGTCTCTGCGTTGCCCTTTCTGGGCTTGCGTAGCAGCTGACACCCTCTACGCTGCGCAGCTGTTGCGTAGCCTCTGCTTCTCTGCGCTGCTCCTGGTTGCTGCTTCTCTGCCTCTTGCTAACTCTTGGCTCTGGGATCAGATCATCCCCTTAGCCAATACTACCCCTCACTGCAACTGAAACACTTCTGGAAATTCTTAGCAAACCCACCCTACAATTCCAGCTTAGTCTTAGTGCTCTGCCTCAGTGTGTGTGTTCTCCAATTGATCCCAAGCCTTTCCTTTATACTTTTCTCGTTGGGAAACCAACAACCATGATCGAATCTTGAATCGATGGCTAAGATTAAAAGAAAGCTTGATCCGTGTGACTTAAGTCATTTCCATCACATGTTTAAATTAATTACCTTTAATATTTTAATTTTCCTAAGTTAGACTTAGGGTTCTTAATTAAAAATATTAATTAATTGATGTTCTCCAAAACTATATGGAATTTCTCAAATCCCTTTCTAGTTCTTGGAGATCTCATGTACTCTAGTCCCTCCACATGTTTTGGGAGCTAGAGCACATCGAAAGCTACCCCAACAATCCTTAAATCTCAACACACTCCATCCTCATCGAATTTACCTCGAATTACTATCCATTTTGAGGAGGGGATTGTGGATATGTACACCTCCCTCCTTCGCTACTTGTTGTTACGCCTTTCCCCATTTCTCGTCCCTCAGTTTGACTTCATCTAGGTACAATATCTTCTCCAAGGCCATCTAGGATTTTGTCCCTCAATTTGAAATGCTGGTATGATGAAAAATGCAAGCAACTCCATAAGTAGCTTTTGTTTGCCCTCTCTCATGCTCCCTTTCCATTCCCTACATTCAGAAACCTTAGCAGTGACTTTCTATAGTAAAATAGAGTTCCTTTCCATTAGGGGATGACAACTGTTATGAACAAAGTTCATAAACATAGCACATTACTTAGAAGATTTGAAATATGTGTATAAAATCTTTCGGTGAAAATCTCATCTAAGCAAATTTTGTCGACGTGTTTCGAACCAGCCAGTGTGGTTCATCATCTTGTCCTGATGATGAACCAAACTGGCTTGTTTGAAACGCGTCGACAAAATTTGCTCAGATGTGATTTTCACCGAAAGATTTTATACACATTTTATGGACCACAAAAACCAAATTCCTAAGAGTTGAAATATATAAATATCCATGCCCATTCACCAAGAGGCACCCGAGGCAGTATTTAAGCCATGGGCCTCCCACAATTGTATCCATCATCCAATTTATTTATAAATAATATATAAATTATATCTAATGTTGAGTTTGTCTGCTCCATTTAGTATAAGAGAAAACAACCCTCGACTTGCATTCACATTTAGTCCGTTATTGCTAACCTGTTCACTCCTTGTTCTTCTGTGACCTTACCATTCTTTTTGTTTTCCCACCATCTTCCCCTGTGTGTGTTCACCGTCTTCACTGTTGATCAACCCACTGTGCCATCGTTTTCCCCGTCTCCAATCTGTCCCCGTCTGCCCGTTTTCCCTGTTGTTTGATTGTGATGCGTTTTCCTGTTTCCGCTATCCATACTCCACCTTTTCCATATCTCCTACTGACCACAACCCCCCGACCGTGCTCCCTGTCTTTGTTCCTTTCACTAGCTCGATCCCGCCATCGATCCTTGTCCCTGTCAATGCCTTTCATTCCATTGTCCTTATGTCCATGACCACTGCACCAACGTCGACGACCACCGTGTTGATTTTTGATAGCATCGGAAGTGCTCTAAGTCTCAAAATTTGTGGAGAGGCTTAGGCACTGGTATTCCAAAAACCCCTGAAACTGTTTGTGAAAATTCCACTCAGAATATGTTTTATTGTAAAAATTAATTATTTTAATGGGGACCCTAAGTCTAAACTTAGGGAAATTAAATAATTAAAAGGTATTAATAAAACAAAGTGTGAATGTTCTAGAAGAAGTGAAGATCAAGTCAAGTTATAATCTTCGTTGTTGATTAGAGATCTAATCTCGGCCATTGATGTCACAATGAGAAGACTATCAAGGAAGATTTGAAGGACATTTGGAAAGACACACCGAGTGAATCTAGTGATCGAATTCTTCTCACGGAGCAAGTGCTTAGTCGAAGATCATATCTAAGTGATTCCAGCACAAAGAGGGGCAGAGACAGTTTCTGGAGAGAGTGATTTTCTCAGACGGAGAATCATCATTAGAGAGAGGCAAGGAGACATCCGGAAAAGCCAGTGCAGAGCTAGAGACGCTGACACAGAGCCACGCAAGGCTACGCAGAGGCTGCGCAGTGGCTGAGAGGGTTTCTGAGATTTCACTGTCGGATTAGTTCTAGAAGCTAGGAGCTGGGGTGTGAGGCCGGGAGGCTGAGATCTGAGATTTCGAGAGTCAGATTGATGCATTGCTGGGGCGACACAGTGCCAAGAGGAGGCGACGTAGTGCCTACGCGGTCACTGCGCAGAGGAAACATAGGTACCTCCAGGTGCATCTGTTCCAGTGTTCGGATCAACCTGATTTTCTAGTGATTAAGTGTGTTAAAACTCACATTCTTTCTGCCAGTATTTTTCTCTCTGTAACTGAATAACCCTTGAGGTATTCAACGATGTATTCATAAATTGGTACTGCTTAGTAATACAAACCCTTAGATCTACTGCACTGGTTTTCCCGCATTGAGTTTTTCCGAGGACTTTCGTTCAAAATAAAGGTGTCCTATGTGTGTATTGTTCTTTTCTTTGTTTCCTTTTTTCGGAATCATAAGAAATTAAGTGTAGGCTGCTTCAGTAATTTACTTCAATGTTTCATGAAGAAATCTGAAATAATTATGTATTGTAATTTACAAGTAGATGAAGTAGATTCAGTTTGTTGCAGTAGGATTCTGAGATTGTTAGATCTAGGAATTTTCACACACCGCACTCGACCCGTCCATTCCCGCTGTAGCTTCCGCTGTCAACTACATTCCCTAAACATCGTGACTTTTGCTGACATCCATCTCAAATCTCATGTCCATTGACCTAGATAGACCTGGATATGATACGATTGTTTTGTTAAACTATATTTACTAACCTCCACTCTTAATAAACTTGGCATATGTAATATAAACTATATTATATAAAAAATTTAATACAGTTATATATCAATTGTTAATTTTTTTTTTTATTATTTAATTATTATTTAAAAGAACGAAAAGATTTTATACATAGATATAAAAAGAGAGAGTACGGTTTAAAAAAAAATGAGGTTCAAATTAAGAAAAGTTAAAGTTGGATAAGGATACCCCACTTCAGACCCGTTCAATGTTGTCGTCTATGACAATGACTTATTTTAGTAAAAAATTGCTAGATCTTGAGACTAAGGTGATCGAACATGGCGAAAAAATTGAGGCACTCCAGGATGCAACAAAGAGAATAGAGAGTCAGCTCAAGCAGAACCAGAACAAATTTAAATAGGATCAGGTAGTCCTTTCAAGTAAGGTGGAAGAAAATCACAATTAAGCAATGGTATTTTTGACTTGTATTTGTGACAAGTTGAAGGTTATACCCGATCAAATACTCCAGAGTAATGAAGCTACTCAACATCCAGACTCTGTAGATACATCAAATCAGTGTTGCACGATCCTTCCCTCCCCCCAAGGATCCAAGGTTGGAACCGCGTCCCGTACCGATCCTTGGGTGATCCTTAGACGAAACCGCAGATCCGAAAATTAGATCTGCGGTTCTGCCGTTTTGAGGCGATTCCTAGAAATTTGGAACCACATAAGCCCGATCCGCGGTTCTGGATTCCTGATCTGTGAATCCAGAAAAGGATCTATTGGGGATCCATGGAGGTTTGGGCATGGATCCGCGCGGATCGCCAGTGGATCCAGAGGGAGATGGGCAGTTCCGCGGGGCTCTAAATTTAAAAAAAAAAAAAAAAAAAATCTTTGACTTAAGTTGGGATGGGGCTTCCCGTACACTCCCATGGTGCTCCCTTGATGCTCCTTAGATGCTTCCTAGATGCCCCGTCATGGTAATGTTAAATTTATAAAGTAAAAGAGACATTCTCCTTTATCTTTCATTTTCATCTTTTTACTTAAATTTTTAACATTACCATTAAATGACTCAGGATGTTTGAGAGTGGTTCTAGCCCCATCGGGCTTCATATGGAGAAAATAAAATTTCATATCCTATTCAAAATTCAACAGACTTAACAGTTTTAAGGAATTCAAGATCAATGAGATTGTGACTTTTCATTAGATTATATCATGTATGAGGGTATGTGATTGGCATTTAATCAAGAGCACCAATCCCTCTATGTGCTCTTGTACCCTAGTGTTGGTGGTGTTAATTGTTGAACTCCTTTGTCACGGCCTTAGCAAAAAATGACCTTTCAATCAAGTCAAAATCATTGATCAAGCATGTTAAGCTTTTTCCACCATATTTTAAGGCTTGGATTAGGTAGTTTGATTAAAATTGGGAAATGTTGACTAACATCCCTGGAAAATCGAGGTAGAGGCAAAAGCGAGACAAGAGGAGAAGAATCTAGATTCTAGATGGTTGATGCTCGAATAATTAACCATTGATGTAAAATGGATGCCATATCTATCTTGATTTGTATACAAATATGCATGTTTTCATATCTTCTACGACTAGTTTGGTATTTTGGATGTTTTTTTTTAATATAAATGCAAATATATATATATATATATATATATATATATATATATATAGTAGATGGTTCCGAGATGCTTCGCTTCCTATATTTTCGGGAAATGAAGCGTTCGCGTATCCGCTTCCAAAAAACGTCCCTGCTTCTTGCAACATTGCATCAAATGCATCAGATGCACATCTGAACCCTGAATCTCCAAAGGCATCTTCCATTCTTGATCAAGAAAATAATAACTCGAATTTTCAAAATAGGCAGTTATGGAATCCATACACAAACATGCCGCTCTCAAATCAATACCCCTTCTTTTCTCTGCCAATAGCTACATATCAATGAAGAGCAAAACTTGAGCTCTCCAAATTTGATGGTAACGAAAAATGCAACATTGCTTGGTTCAATAAAGCAGAAGAATATTTAGAGATTTACTGTATTGGTAATGATGATGAAAAGACCAGGCATGCATCCATGCAAACAAAAGACGAAGCATATAATTGGTATATGTGGTGGAAGAAGACGACACTTGCCATCAGTTGGAAGAAATTCAAAAATGCATTTTTTAAGAGTTTCCAGGTGTTAAGGAGGAAGAGTTCTTCTCAACACTCGCCAAATTGCAACAAAAAGGTGATGTGAACGAATACACTCAGGAATGGGAAACTTTAGCTACACGAGTACCTGGAATATTTGAAACTCGTCTCATTTGATCATACATCATAGGACTTAAACCCCATCGACAGGCAAAACTTGAGCTTCATGACATTACTTTGATAGAAGAAGCAAAGACAAAAAGCATAAGCTGCTGAAGAAAAACATGAAAAGATGCAGTGGCCAAAGGTAGAAAGAGTATATTTGAGACGAAGATTTCCTCAAGCTGCGAACATGGATAATACAAAATGTGTTCCACCACATCTTCGTGAAGGAGAAAAAACTAATTTGGAAATGCAAAGAATGAAAGAAGGTAAGTGCAGACGTTGTGGCAAAAAATGGGACTCGAGACATAAATGTGCTAAAGGGGGAAACCAATAATCTGTATACATGTGAAGCAACCAATGATTCAGACAATGAAGAATCAGACGTAGAAGAAATTGAATATTCTCCACAATTTTCTCCAGAACCAGATGATGAGAGTATTCTGCGAGTGTCATTATCGGCCATGACAGGTATATCACAACCCCAGACATTAAAATCAAAAGGACATATCAAGAAGAGCAATGTAATGGTTCTGATTGATACCGATGGCACCCACAATTTTTTGGACTCAACCATGGCAAAAAGACTCAACATTTTCACATTTTCCATGCCCAACATGAAGGTTATGGTAGCTGACTGTAAGAAAATATTGAAAAGGTATGGAAATGCCATAAAGTCAAATTGCAGATTCAAGACTATAATCTAGAAACTCCGTTCTACACTGTACCATTAAGAGGAGTTGTTAAAATTGGCAACTAGGGCCATATTTCACCTTGGGACAACTCATTTGATGGAGATGATGATTGCATTAAATTCCTATTTTTGAGAGGACCAAAATTGATGTAAAGATCATCTCATTGGGACAAACAAAATTGTGATTTTGAATTTATGCCCACACATGTGAAAATTGCTCAGGTCGGCCTTAGCTTAATGTACGCTCAAGAAGCCCAATAGATGTGTATTTTCACCCACAATGAATTGTATAAATAGAAGTGACCTCACACCTCATTTGGATATCCATCACTCACACATTCTTCTCTCTCTTCATCAGATTGGTTTGTATAGCTATTGTGAACCTCTTTCTCTCACACATGTGGCACGAAGGACGAAATTTTTTGGCACAGAATTGTCCGCTGAATTTCAGAGTTTAGGGACAGGTTTGACCAGCATTGACCGAGGTGTTCTTGACCAAGTTTGACTTTGATTTTGGAGGAAAAATTCGATTTTCGCAAGCTGTACTCCTGGGCACAAAATTCAAGAATTTTTGGGCTAAATTAGAGAACCAAAATTGTAGAATTTCATACTATTTGACCAGTGTTGATTAGTGTTGATCAGCGTTGACTGAGGCTCTTTTGACGTGTTTTGACTGTGATTTTGAGGGAAGAATTTCAGTTTCTTTACGCTGCATTGACTGGCACAAAAATCGAGGATTTTGGAGCTATTTAACCTGCGTTGACCACAGGCCTGTTTGACTGCAGGTTAATCGAGTTTGACCAGAGTTTTTGTGACTGTTTTGGGTTGACTTTGATCATCGTTGGAGGCTGAATTTGACTGCCTTTGATCGGGCTTCAAAGTAGGTGTTTTGTTGTTTTTTTGACCAACGTTGACTTTCTAGTTAGCGCTAAAGTTTGACAGGGCTGATTTGACTGTGTATTGGGCAAGTCAATTTGATTTTTGTACTCTCTCTCTCTATTGAAATATTGAATAATAATAAGAAGAATTGATCAAAGGGTTTTCCCCACATTGGGGTTTTTCCCTGACATCCACCAAATTCGATGTTATCTTGTCTTGGCTTGTCTTCTGCATATGTTTTATGTTCTATCTGCATTTACTGTCAATGTGATTAATGGTTAATGTGATTGCTATTGGAAATATTTGGATATTGTTATTGGGCTGCTAAAGGAACATTGGAGTAAATTGTGCTAAGCATAGAACATACAATTGTTAACTAAAATTAACATGAGTGGATGTGGTCGTAGGTATCCAATGGCTACAAACCCTAGGCACTTACTCTGCCAACCATCAAAAGCAATTTATAAGATTTAAATGGGAAGGGCAGAAGTACAAGTTATATGGATTCCAATCACCTGAGAATCAAATTGTATCATCATCCCAGATGATGAAAATGATTTAGAAGGGAGCACCAACTTATGTAGTATAGTGTCATTAATTAGAAATGTTAACTTCGAATTTGGTCAACGAAGAAGCACTAGAAGTCCAGGAGCTAATTCAAAAACACGAAAAAGTATTCCAAGACCTTCCAGTGAAGATGCCTCCTAAAAGAGATAACGAGCATACAATAGAATTCAAAATAGGATCAAATCCCATCAAAATCAAATTGTATCGATATCCACATCATCAAAAAATTGAAATTGAGAGATTAGCCCAAGATCTTTTAAAGTGTGGCATCTTCACAAAAAGTAGTAGTCTGTATGTTGCTCCAATTGTATTAGTTGGAAATAAAGATGGATCATTTAGATTATGCGTAGAGTATCAAGGACTAAACAAAATAACAATTAAAAACAAATTTCCAATCCCTTTTATCGATAAAATGTTGGATGAACTAAATGGAGCTAAATACTTCTCAAAGTTGGACTTAAGGTTAGGGTATTACCAAATCAGAGTAAGGTTGGAAGTCATAGCAAAAACAACGTTCCGAACACCTGAAGGTTATTACGAGTTTAAAGTAATGCCTTTTGGGTTAACCAATGCACCAACAACTTTCCAAGTTACTATGAACAAGCTATTCCGTTCATATCTAAGGAAGTTTGTGTTAGTGTTCTTTGATGACATTTTAATTTATAGTAAAACATGGAAGGAGCACCTATAACATTTGGAGCAAGTTCTTATTGCATTAGAAGAGCATCAGTGCTATGCCAAGAAGTCCAAATGCACTTTTGGGAAATAAGTAGAGTATCTCGGACATATAATATCCAAGGATGGAGTAAAAGTAAATCCTAATAAGATCAAAGATATAAAGTGATGGCCTGAACCAGTTAATATCTCCAGGCTAAGAGGATTCCTAGGATTGAAAGGTATTATCGAAGATTTATTAAAAACTATGCCCATATAACTACACCCCTAACGAACCTTCTAAAGAGGAACTCATTTCGATGGTATGATGAGGCAGAAAAGTGTTTTGAAGACTTGAAGGAAGTTGTCTAATGCCCCTGCATTGGCAACTCCATATTTCTCAAAACCATATGTAATTGAGTGTGATGCTTCAGGTTTTGGTATAAGAGCAATATTAATGCAAGATAGTCATCCAATAGTTTTTGAAAGCAAGAAACTCAATAAGCGAGAACGTCTTAAATCTACATACTACAAAGCTCGCTATTATGCACACACTAGCCAATTGGAGGCAATATCTTTTTGGAAGTAAGTTCTCCTTACAAACAGACCATAACAGTCTCCAGTATCTCCTCCAACAAAAAATGCTCTCTGAAGAACAACAAAAGTGGTTTTGAAATTTGGTTACCGGAGGACAGGTGGTTCCCTAAGGCTTTGATCCTTGGCCTAGGGAAAAGTGTCCAAAAGAATTTAATTTTTCTCCTAAAGTGACTTTATAAAGTTATAAAATCAAATCTAATTTAAAAGTGATTTTAAGTGATAAAGTTACTAAAGTCTAATTTTAAAGTGACTTTAATAAAGTCAATGTGAAATTAGAAAGTGAAAAGTGACTTTGGAAATAAATGACTAAGTGGGTCTTTATTAAAGTGGGGTGAATTAAAAAATAGAAAGTGAGATTTAAATGAGCATTTAATTCCAGCCCTAGATCTAAAGCTATCTCAACCATTAGATTTAGGGATTCCCCAAAAGTCACTTAGGGTTAGGTTAAAGGAGGAAAATGAGGGAAAAGGTCATTCATTCTTTCATGAGAAGATTGAGAGACGAGAAGAGAAAGCTAAGGAGATTTTTTGAGCAGTGAGAAGAGGGCTGCAGTGAAGAGATTCAGCAAAAGGTACAACAACATTTATTGGCACAAATACCAAGGCAGAAAATCTATTCAGCAAGAGGCACGGTTTCCAAGAAAGGAGGCACAAAAATCGAGGAAGAGGGCAACAACATTAAGCACGCAGTTCGAGGCACAAAATTGGGCACAAATTTTGAGGAAAAGTATTGCTGTTATTTTGGCACAAAACCGAGAAAAGGACAGCAGCTACAGCACGGTTTTCCAGGCAGTTTTTGGGCTCGGATTTCGATGAGGGCTGTTGTACAATCCGTACAACACTGTACAACTTGTTCCAACATGCTTCTCGAGGTGGCCGTACAACATTTATTGTTGTCATTAATGCTGTAATATTTTTTGTTTTGCAAATCGTTGATTTGGCACAATTTCCAAGGCAGTTTGCAAGCACGGAAATCGAGATAAGTCTGTAAATTTGGTTGCTGGAATTTTTACTGGTTTTTTTGTTTCACTATAAAAGCAATATTCAGAAAATAAAGAGAAGCTTTCGAACTGGTTTTCCCCAAGAGTTGTAGGGGGTTTTTCCAGGGTCATGTTGACCAAAAATCAGCTTGTCTATTTTCTATATGTGGTTGATTTATTTTTCTGAGTTTTTATTTCTGCACTTCAGCATTGTGAAATTTCTAGAATTAGTGTTTTCAGAAAATATTTATTTTTTCCAGCCTATTGAATGTATGGCTATGGGAATGGGCATTTAACTTTATGGGAGAAATAAGGAGAAACTGAAAACCGGGGTTGGTTATCAAATTTATACAAGTGGATTGAAAAAATTGCTGCTTTTGACATGGAGATATTACATAAAAGGGGAAAGGACAATGTAGTGGCATATGCTCTATCTAGGAAAGACGAAGAACCATTATTGCTTGTAGTTTCAGTCGTTGTTCCCAAATGGCTTAATGAGATTCGAAGTGAATATGCAAAAGATCCAGAAACAAGTGCTATAATCAATAACCTTCCTCAGAATTCAAAATTTGAATGGAAGAACGATATTTTATGGTACAAGGGAAGAATTTATCTAAATTCAAATTTCAAATTTAAATACAAGATTCTCAAGGAGTCGCATGATTCACTTTCAGCCTGACATGTAGGGTTCTTTAAAACCTACTACAATGCACGCCAGTCATTCTTTTGGAAGGGAATGAGTAACGATATTCAGAAATATGTAGCAGAATGTGATAAATGCCAGAGGAATAAAAATGAAAATATAATGACACCTGGGCTACTTCATCCTTTAAATATTACGAATCAGAAATGGGAAGAAATATCAATGGATTTTATCGAAGGTTTGCTTGTGTTTAATGGTAAGGATAAAATTCTTGTAGTGGTCGATAGACTCACCAAGTATGCTCACTTTGTTGGAATGAGGAAATCAGACTAAGCAAAACAAATTGCTGAGATATTTTGCAATTTTTTTTACAAATTACATGGATTTCCCAAGGTCATTGTGAGCGATAGAGATGCCAAATTTAAGGGTAATTTTTGGAAGGAATTTTTCAATCATATAGAAACCTACCTGAACATGAGTTCAACGTACAATCCTCAAACAGATGGCCAAACAGAGGTTGTCAATAAATGTTTAGAAGCCTACATACGTTGTTATGCCACAGACAAAAAAAATAGTGGGTTCAGTGGTTACATCTCGCTGAATGGTAGTACAATTCTACTTACCACACGTCAGCGAAAATGACTCGATTTCAAGCTTTATAGGATTGCGAACCTCCGAAATGGAAGGACTTTGCTATCATCAGGACGAAACTTCCAGCCATTAAAAACCTGTTAGAAGAAACTCAGAAAGTAGTCCAAACTTTTAAAGGAATTCTAAATAATGAAAGAAATTGTCTGAAGTAGCAAGCTGACTGAAATTGTACAGAGAGGGAATTTGAAGTTGGAGAATTGGTATTTGTTGAACTTTAGCCTTACAAGCAATTGTCCTTAAAACATAAGGGAAAAAACAAATTGGCACCAAGGTTTTATGGACCATACCAGATCGACAAAACGATCAGCCAAGTAGCATACAGTTTAAGTCTTCCTGATAAAAGTCGTGTTCACAACATTTTCCATGTATCCTGCCTTAAAAGGGCTCTTGGTGAATATCAATCAGCACAAAGAACACTTTCGACTTTAGATGACGAAGGAAGGGTCATTCTAGAACCAGAAGGTATCATCTCCATCAGGGAAAAGAAGTTGTGATCTCGAGTAATGAAAGAATACCTAATCAAGTGGAAGGACTTACTAGAAGAAGAAGGTTCTTGGGAGACAAAAGCATTTCGTCAAAAACACGCGTCGTTACATATGCTTTGAGGACAAAGCATCTTTCCAAGAGGAAGGCAATAATATGTAAGAATTAATTATTTATGTAATTATTAGTTAAATTAGGCAAAGGATCATACCCATTCACCAAGAGGCTCCCGAGGCAGTATTTAAGCTAGGGGCCTCCCACAATTGTATCCATCATCCAATTTATTAATAAAAAATATATAAATTTTGTCTAATGCTGAGCTTGTCTGCTCCATAGTACAATAATATATTTATATAAGAAAATTATAGAGTGTGAAAATTCCGCTATCCGGAATCCCATTGCAATAGTTGATTAGATTTCTTCTATTTGTTGAATTGAACAAATTGTTTATCGTGTGCTACGGTAAATATTGAAATAAAATACATTGCAGCCTTCACAATAATTTTTTTATGGAAAGTAAATACAAGGAAAAATACTAGCACAAGTATTAACACATTAACACAATTATTTTTGGACAAATATTCCTGGAAAAACCCAATGTGGGAAAATCGGTGCAACAGCTGAGGGTTTGTATATTATGTAGTAATTTTTTGAGAACAAGTCTATGAGTGTTGAAACTGACAGATCATACAGAGGAAAACTGACCAATAAAATCTCGTGAGAAGACCTCACTCTGCCACAGGAATCTGACACTAACCTAAGCTTTGGATGAGCTGCTCTGTGCTTCCTCTGCGCAGTGGCTGCGTCAATCTGCACAATCTTTGTGTCACAACTGAAGCTGCCCTCTCTCTCTGCGCTGGATCTCTCTGCTGACTGGAAACGAGGTGCTTCTGGCCTCCAGAATCTCTCTCCAGTGACTGGCACTATACCCTGTTGTTTCCTCTGCAGAAAATCGAACTCCCTTTGAAGCTTTGTGCAGTCCCTGCGTGGCCTCTACGTGGCTGGCTCTACGCTGCCCTCTGTGGTATTTACTGCCCCCTCTGCTTTGCACTCCCCGGATCAGGAAACTCTTCGAACCATAAATTATCCTTGCCCCTCTCTGCAAGAATCCTCTCGATCGATCTTCTCCCTGAGCACTGCTCACTAAAGAATTTCGACCTCTGGATTCCTTCTCCGCCTTCATATATTTTCCAAATGCCCCATCAAGTCCTTGTTATAATCTTCTCGCTGAGACTTCAACGACCGAGATTAAAACTTTAACCAATGGCTAAGATTAACTTGACTTGATCTTCGTCTTCTCTAGAAGATTCACACTCTGTTTTAATTAATATCCTTTAATTATTTTCATTTCCTAAGTTTAGACCTAGGGTCCCATTAAAAATAATTAATTATTTTCATAAATCATGATCTGAGTGGAATATCGCAAAACGCTTTCTGGGTTCTTTGGAATACATGTGCTTAAGCATCCCTGCAAATTTTGAGACTTAGAGCACATCTGATGCTATCACAAATCAACACTCCCTCTTAGCGAGGAATGTGCTCTAGCAATACATCTAGCTGAAATACTGCCCTGATTTTGCAACATCTCCTTTTGTGCTGCTGATTTCTGACACTGCTGCTCACCAACACTGCGTTGCTGCATCTGTGCTGCTGTCAACTGCTTTTGCACTACATCTCTCTATTATTAGCTTCTGCTGTAACTGAAGAACCATCTGCTACTGAAACGAGTTCTTAACCACACCCATCTGCTCCCTGAACTGAATGAACTTAGATCTTCCTAGAGCCTTGGTGAGTACGTTCACTATCTGATCTCCAATGGGAACATACTGCAGCGGTACTGCCCCACGCTTAGCACAATCTTTGATAAAATGACATCTGATATCTATGTGTTTTGACTGATCATGAAATACTGGATTCTCAAAGAGTCACAATAAACACTAGTCGATTCCATCCTCTTCCTGAACAGGTTCACGATAAGCTTCCTAAGCCATATGGTTTCGCATGTTGTTGTGCTAGCTTCCATATATTCTGCTTCAGCTGAGCTTAGTGCCACTGACTTCTGCTTCTTGCTGCACCAAGAGATCATTCCTGATCCAACACTGAAACAATACCCGAAGGTACTCTTTCGGTCTACTAAACTTCTTGCCCAATCTGCATCTGTGAACCTGCTCAATCTGACATCATCTCCTAGGGTGTATTTCAACCCATATCTGACTGTTCCGCGCACATATCTGAGACTGTGCCTAGCTGCTACCCAATGTACCCTTTTTGGTTCCACCATGAACTGAGTAAGGGTGCTGACAGCGAAACAAATGTATGGCCTGGGGTTGACCAGATACATGAGTGACCCAATGAGCTGTCTGTACAAGGTGGGGTCCACTTCCTTGTCCCCTGATGCATCTATTTTCTTCTAGTTGGTGATCATAGGTGTCGCCATGGATCAACAATCCTGCATTCTGAACCTTTTCAAAATTTTCGTTGCATATCTTCCTTGTCCTAGGAAGATCTCTCCATTCTTCTGCCATACTACCAACCCTAGAAAATAATGCATCAACCCCATATCCTTCATGTCAAATTCTGCTTCTAGATTCTTCTTGCAGTCCTTTACGAGCCTAGATGACCCTGTAAGAAACAAATCATCTACATATAATACCAGGATTAGAGGCTCATTCTCCACCATTAAATAGTAGAGATTGGGATTTGCATCACTCTTGACGAATCCCAACTACTGCAAGTAGCTATCAATCCCACCATACCAAACTTTGGGTGCCTGCTTGAGCCCACACAGGGATTTCTTCAATTTGGATACATGAGTTTCGAAGCCTTTAGGTGTTCTATTTACACCTCCTCTTCTATCACCCCATTCAAGGACACTGTCTTGACATCCATTTGGTGAATCTCCCATCCCGTCTGAGCTGCTAGGGATATAACAGCTTTGATGGAGGTGTATCTAGCTACAGGGGCGAAGGTCTCATAGTCAATTCCTTCCTTCTGTGCATACCTTTTTACCACAAACTTGGCCTTATACTTCTCAACGCTACCATCTGCAACGTACTTGATATTTTAGATACATCTTGATCCTACAATTGATTTATCCTTAGGTCTAGGTACAACTTCCCAAACATCATTCGTCATGATAGAACTGTACTCTTCTACCATGGCATCCACCCATACTTGGTGCTGTACGACTTCCTGAAAACTGGAGGTTCTTCTACCTGTGCTACCAATGCCTGGTACTTGTCAGGTTGTCTACGCTGCCTCTTCTCGGTTCCAGGAGCTCCAATGAACTCCTCTGCGTCCCTCAGTATCTTCCGTACCTCCCTATTGGTTATACCACTGGTGGTAGGACGTTCTCTCAATTCTTCCTCATGTTGTTGTTGTTCCATCTGATGAGAACTGCTAGAATCTTCTCCTCCAGTGGAAATGTTGTTACTGGTTATTATACTCTATCCTGGTGGCTGTCCTCCTGCCTGTCCTCCCTGCTGCCCCTACTGTTGTTGGACTAAAGGAACTTCTGCTGGCATCTCATGAAATTTCCTGAAAACTCTATCTTCCATGAACTTAGCATCTCGCCTTACTACAATTTTCCTACTGCTAGGAATGTAGATTCTGTATGCTTTTGAGGTCTCGCTATATCCTACGAGATACCCCTTTTCTGCAGTCTGATCCAGTTTACTACGCATTTCATCTGGTACATGACAATATGCCAGACTTCCGAATATCCAGAGGTGACTCACTTCCGACTTCCTTCCTGTGAAAACTCCTGCAGCGTTTTCTTCCCCAATGCTCTGTGAGGGGTTCTATTATGAATATACACAGTTGTGTTACATGCCTTTGCCCATAAGAATCTAGGCAAGTCTAGGTCATATAACATAGCTTTTTTTGCCCCAACGATAGTTCTGTTCTTCCACTCTGCTACACCATTCTATTGTGGATTGTATGGAGCTGTCCACTCTCTCTTGATGCCCTCCTTTGCGCATAAATCTGTGAAGTCTTTGTATGTATATTCTCCAACGTTATCTGAGCGCAATACCTTTACTTTCTTCCCTGTCATGTTCTTCACGAGAGCTTTAAACTCTTTGAACCGATCAAAGATCTCATCCTTGGTCTTTAGGAAGTAGATCCACGTTTTCCTGGAGTAATCATCAATGAAGGTGACAAAATATTTGCCACCGCTAAGAGGTCTAGTGGACATTGGGCCACAAATGTCTAAGTGTATCAATCCTAATATCCCTTCTGGGAAATGTTGCCTTAGAGTACTTTACTAGTACGCATCCTCTGCATACGTCATCATGTTCTGTACTAAGTACTGGTACTCTTGTGACAGTCTCTCTGAGCATCTTTAGTGCTCCATGGTGCAAGTGTCCCATTCGCCTATGCCATAGTTCATTCAAATTTCTTTCGCCATCAAGATTGCTGCCTATCAGTGCCATATGAGACTCGAGCTACAATCTATATAATCTATTGCTTCAAGCTCCAATTTGCCTCTTCTTCTTCTAGCTCAGATGTTTGACATATACCTTCTTTCTAATGAAGTATACGTCGTATCCCTTATCCTGTAATTGTGACACTCAAATCAGATTCATTCCTAGCTTTGGCACATGCAGCACCTTAGTGGCTCTGATGCTGGTTCCTGCCTATGTCTGAAACGCTATGGTGTCTATCCCTGTTGAGTGCATTTTGTTCTATTTCCCATAGTGATCTGGAAGGCCATGTGCTTTTCTTGATAGCTCGAGAAATATTCTTGTACTCTAGTCATGTGAGTTGAAGCCCTGCTATCAATGTACCAAACTTGCAGATGCTAAACTTGACAAACATGCGAAGTCTTCTTCCAATCTGGAAGGCAATTCAGAGACATCAAAATTTTCCATACTTATCTGTGCTATTTTTCCTTTGATTTCTGACGCTTTTGCGGTACACAAAAAACTGTGTCCCTCCTGAGGACTGCTTTGCGCTGAACCTGCTGCGCAGCTACCTCTTTCACTAGCAAATTTCGATCCAGAAATATTTCTCTCTGTCGACTCACTCAGAGAGATTTTCCACGAAAATTTGTCCTCCTGAACTGGACTGCGCAATCCTTTATGGAATCCAATTCACTACCTGCGCAGTTTCCGGATCTACATCTTCCATTCAACATTGGCTCTTCTTGATCTGTTGCTCTGATACTATGTGAAAATTCCGATATCTGAAATCCTAATGCAGTAGCGGATTAGATTTCTTCTATTTGTTTAACTGAACAAATTATTTATCGTGTTCTACGATAAATATCGAAATAAAACACACTATAGTCTTCACAATAAAAATTTTGCGAAAAGTAAATACAAGGAAAAACACTAGCACAAATATAAACACATTAACACAGTTATTTTTGGACAAATGTCTCCAGAAAAACCCAATGTGGGAAAACTGGTGCAGCAGCTGAGGGTTTGTATATAATGCAGTAATTTTCTTAGAACAAGTCTATGATTATCGAAACTAACAAATCATACAGAGGAAAACTGACCAATAAAATCTCATGAGAAGATCTCACTCTGCCACAGGAATCCGACAATGACCTTAGCTCTAGATGAGCTCCTCTTTGCTGCCAGTCTCTGCATCACAACTTGAAGTTGCCCTCTCTCTCTGCGCTAGATCTCTTTGCTGACTAGAAACGAGGCCCTTTTGGCCTCCGAAAATTGATCCGGATTTATGCAGGAACGCAACAGAATACAAAAATAATCATAAACATAGAAATACAGCGGAAATAAGGCTTCATTTCTTTAATATCAAATCACAGAAATATGCTTACAAACATGATGGAAATAAAATAGCTAGGGTGCTGGTAGCAAATCTCTGAGAAGAGATGTGGCGACTACAGACCCATGAACTGTATTACAATGAGGCTTGAGGGCTTATTTATTATGGAGAAACAATGGAGAATTCTAAATGTCCAAAAACCTAACCCTAGGAGATGAAACCCCAAAACTATGGGCCTCGTTTGGGTAAATTGGTGTTTCAACTTCCCAGGGACGTAACTTCAGCATACTATCTCCGTTTGGGGCTTCAAAACGGCTCCGGAAGTTCAGGACTCGAAAAACTGCTAAAAATAGTAAGTTGTGAAAAAAGCTGAAAGAGACAATGGTGGGGCCCCAAGTGGAATGGGCGGGTGGCCACCAATATCCACTTGGATCATTCCTCCCCCCTTAGGAAGCAATGGTCCCCATTGTGTTGAGTTCCTCCATGAGATGAGGAAACTTCTGTTGAACTTGGTCCCTGGTGAACCACTTGCCTTGGTGCAGGAGTTGGCCAGCTTTGACAACCCGATACAGTTGGATCTTCTGTCGGCGAGTGTTCTTGATTTGCATGTCCATGATACAGTCTTTGGTGGCCTGTTCCATGCAGTCTGGGTTTAACTCTTTTGGTGTGAGTTCTTCTTCAATGTCAGAGGTGTCCAATAGAGGTGGGAAGTAGGGACGAAGGCGGTCTACATTGAATACTAGGTGCAGACCAAGGAATGGTGGAATACTGAGCTTGAAGGCATTGTTCCCTACAGCCTTGGTGATGGTGTACGGCCCATATCGGAGTGGGTGAATCTTGCGGTGGGGTCCAGTGAGGCGCTCCTTCTGCAAATGTAGCCACACTTTTTCACCCACCTGGAAGTTGTGTGGCACCCGATGTTGATCATGTCGTTGCTTGTACTTAGCATTGGCTCTCTCCAATATGTCATGAACCTGTTGGCGGATGTGCTGAATGTGCTCGATGAAGTTGTTTGCTTTGTTAGCTTCAGACTGGACATGAGTCGAATCGGCCTGAGTAGCTGCAAATGGCATGGCTACGTCAATGGGACATAGTGGCTGGAATCCCAAGCCCACCTGAAAGGGGCTGTGGCCGGTTGAGCTGTGGAGAGCCCGGTTATAACTGTACATAGGGAAGGCTCTCATCCCATGTGCGTGGATGCTTTGAATTGTACATGCGTAGAATGTGTACAATCATCCTGTTGACGACCTCTGTCTGGCCATCAGTTTGGGGATGGAAAGCTGTGGACTTGGTGAGCTAGATGTCCAACATTGACCAGAGGCTGGACCAAAATGTGCCGAGGAACCTGTTGTCGCGATCTGATATGATAGACTGTGGGATCCCAAAGTGCACCCACACTCGTTCAAAGAAGAGTTTAGCAGTGGCTTCTGCTGTGATATTCTTCTTGCAGACCACCATAATGGACATCTTTGAGAATATGTGGACGACCATGAAAACACAGTCATTTCCATGCTTAGTATAAGAAAGGACTGGCATGTAATCCATGGAGATGGATTCCCAAAGTCAATTAGGGGTAGGTAGCGGAGTATAGAGGCCTTGCTTCTTGATGGTCAGTTTTGAAATGGTGCAAGCAGTGCAAGATCCGATGTACTTCCCGACATCTGTGAAGATTGGTAATAAAATACTCCTGTCACATTGTTTTCTCGACCCCAAAATGCCCAGCGACTCGACTGTAGTGTGCTTCCCATATCATCTTGGCACGTTCGCTTGAAGGAACACAAAGGTGTCCTAGGTGACATAATAGTGCATCTTGGAGGTGAAAATTTGGAACTTGCATATGCCCCAAGAGTGCCTTGTATGTGGAGCTAAATTCTGGATCGCTCTTGTAGTGAAGCGGCCAATCAGAAGTCTCATGCCCACAAGAGTTGAGAACGGTGGTTATGGCCACGATTGGTGGTCGGCTTAGGCAATTTGCAACATTATTGGTGCTACCCTTCTTGTACTTGATGTTCAAATGAAATTGTTGTAGATATGTGGACCACTTCTGATGGCGATCGTTCTGCAACTCCCCTTGTGTCTGTATGAACTGCAGGGGTCGGTGGTCTGTGTGGATGATTGTCTCCTTCCCCAAAATGTAATGCTTCCATTGTCGACAAGCCTGCACAATGGAATACATTTCTTTGTCATAAATGGGGTACTTTCGAACTGTGTCAAACAATGTCTCACTGTGATATGCCACTGGATGTCCATGTTGAGTAAGAATTGTCCCAATAGAATAGTCAGAGGCATCTGTCTCTATCTCAAATGGTTGTTGCAAGTCTGGTAATGTGAGCACTGGGGCAGAACAGAGGCGATGTTTCAATTCTACGAATGCCTTCTGTTGAGATTCCGACCAACAGAATTTTGCTTTCGCTCCTCCCTTGGTGACTTGACTCAAGGGCCAAGTGATATGAGAGAATCCCAACACGAACTTGCGGTAGAAAATAGCAAGACCTAGAAAGCTGCGAAGCTTTGTTAGGGTGGTTGGGGCTGGCCAATCACGAATGACTTGAATCTTGGCTGGATCCACATGCACTCCCCTTTCATCAATAATGTATCCCAGATATTGAACCTGGGTCATGCCAAAAGTGCACTTCTCCAAATTGGTACACAACTTGTGTTGCCGCAGTGTTTGGAGGACTTCTTGAATGTGGTGGAGGTGCTCTTCCCAAGTCTGGTTGAAGATAAGAATGTCATCCAAGTATACCACTACAAATGAGTTGGTGAATGGACACAAGATGTCATCTATCAACCTCATGAAGGTTGCGAGAGCATTTGTCAATCCGAAAGGCATGACAAGCCATTCGAAAAGGCCCTCCTTGGCTTTGAAGGCAGTCTTCCACACATCAGAGGGTTTGATTGGTACCTGGTGATACCCCGACTTCAAGTCAATCTTGCTGAAATATTTTGCCCCTTTGAGTTGGTCCAAAAGTTCATCAATCTGTGGGATCGGGTACCTATTCCACATAGTGATCTTGTTTAGCTCCCGATAATCAATACAGAGTCTCCAAGTCCCATCCTTCTTCTATACCAACACGATTGGGCTCCCACAGGGCGATGAACTTGGCCGGATGTGACCTTTCTGCAGCAACTCTTGAATCTACCTCTTGATTTCATCATTCTCCAGAACAGAGCGCCTATAGATCGGTCCATTGGGTAGCGGCGCACCTGGGGTCAAGTCAATGGGGTGCTTGACCTGACAGTGTAGAGGCACCCTTGTGGGTGAGGTGAAGATGTCCTCGTACTCCTCCACAACCTTGTCCATTTGTTGTTGTCGTGCAGAGGAGCCGTGTCTGGAGGTCGTGGCCACATTCTTCTTCTTGCCCTGGGGGTGGATCATCAGGAAAACAAATTTCCTGGTTTGGGAAATGAGCTTATTGCATTGTTTTGCAGTAACCAAAGAGATAGTGGGAGGCGGTGGTACCTCTGGTATCCAGTACAATTTATTTCCCAAAGTAACAATAATAGCGCGGGGCCGGGACTCATACACAACATGTCGCTTCCACAAGTATGGTTGGCCTAATAATACATCAGAAACATCAATAGGAGCAATGTCACACAATACCTCATCTGTGAAGGGCTTGATGCTATAGGGAAGGCGACAACTGGCCCCGGTGACCAACGAGATCATCCTTGGTGAAGCCACCCGATGGTGTATGGTTGTGGGTGCGCTGTGGTCGGCAAGCCCAACCGCTTCACAACATCTGCTGAAATGAGGTTCTTTTGGCTCCCATTGTCGACAATGAACCGTAGCGGGGAATCCTTTACCCACATCTGGGAGTGGAAGAGACGCTCTGCTTCGTTTGGATCTTCTAGTTCCCCCTTCTGGATCTTCGTAGTGGCAACGGTGGCGTTGGGCTCCGCATCAATAATCTGCTTCCCTTTGTCATTCACCTTGTCAGGTTCTGATTCAGAGTCGGAGCATGCATCTGATTCAGAAGCCCTCATCTCGGCCACCAGCGACTGCTTCGCCCGACACTCACTAGTGTTGTGAGTGGAGCTCTTATGGAACTCACACCACTTTCCCGTGTCCTTCTTTGGCTTCGCGGTGTTGTTCTTTGCTTGTGTCTTTGGCAGGTTGTCTTGGGCTGCCATGCCTTGGCTTTGTCCTTTGTTCTGCGGTTTGGTGGCACCTTTTCCTTGCTTTTGATTCACAGATCCAAAGTCTTGCTTCTTTTGTTTGAATTTCTGCTCAATCTTGGCAGCATATCGGTATGCTGTACCAAGCGAGGAGATGTCGAGGAGCTCAATTTCTTCTTGAATGTATCTGTGTAGGCAACCGCGATACTTTAGCACCAAATGTTTCTCTGAATCTTTGATACCCAACTTTGTGCGCAGGGTATGGAACAAATTCGTTAGCTCATGCACATCTTGATCTCTTTGTTGCCGCAACGTGGTCCATTGTATGTACTTGTCCTTGTAGCTCCCCACGGGATAATATTGTTCCTTGATGGCATATTGGAAAGAATTCCAAGTGGGTACCGCTGAGAACAGAGAGGGTTCTGTCTCGTCTGTTTTCTCACTGTAGGTTTCCCACCAGTCCTTGACATGGGGGGTAGCTTTGAGGAGTGCAAAAATAATCTTCTCCCGGTCGGAAAAATCATGAACCGAGAAATATCCTTCTAATAGATTCGACCATCTATCTACGACATCTGCATCTATTTGACCCTCAAATATGAGAATGTCAAAGTTTACTTGTACCTTAAAGGGAGTCGCGCTTCCAAAGTGGCTGCTGGATGCAGATGCGCCGCCGGTGGGCAGTCGTTGAAGGATCTAGGCAAAGTTATCCATCATCGCGTTCCTTTGTTTTTCGAGGGCCTCCTCGAGCAATATTTTGATAGGATCTCCTGCTCCCTCATCTTTCTTTTCGTCCCCCATGGGCGTCTGTCGGGGTTTGCGAGGCTGATCTTGCAAAGGTTCCACCAGATCGAGCCCTAACTCCTTATACCCCGACCTCGTTGGGGACATACAAAGAAGGATCGAGAAAAAAGTAGACCGCTTTGATACCACTGATCTGGATTTATGCAGGAACGCAAAAGAATATAGAAATAACCATAAACATGGGAAATCGATTGGAAATAAGGCTTCATTTCATTAATATCAAATCAAATATACAAACATGATGGAAATAAAATAGCTGAGGCTGTTTGGTAGCGAATCTACGAGAAGAGATGTGGCGACTACGAACCTCTAAACTGCCTCTGACTATGTTACAATGAGGCTCGAGGGCCTATTTATTATGGAGAAACAATGGAGAATTCTAAACGTCCAAAAACCTAACCCTAGGAGATGAAGTGCCAAAACTATGGGCCCCGTTTGGGTAAATTGGTGTTTCAACTTCCCAGGGACATAACTTCGGCATACTATCTCCGTTTGGGGCTTCAAAACGGCTTCGGAAGTTCAGGACTCGAAAAACTGCTAAAAATAGTAAGTTGTGAAAAAAACTGAAAGAGACAATGGTGGGGCCCCAAGTGGAATAGGCGGGTGGCCACCAATATCCATCTGGATAAAAAATTCTCTCCGGTGACTGGCATTGTACCCCAACTATTTCCTCTGCAGAAAATCGAATTCCATCTAAAGCTCTGCGCAGTCCCTGCGTGGCTGGCTTTGCGTTGCCCTCTGTGGTCTTTACTGCCTCCTTTGCTTTGCACTCTCTGTATCAGTAAACTCTACCAACCAGAAATTATCCTTGCCCCTCTCTGCGAGAATCCTCTCAATCGATCTTCTCCCTGTGCACTGCTCACTAAAGAATTTCGATCTCTAGATTCCTTCTCCGTCTTCATATATTTTCCAAATGCCCCATCAAGTCCTTCTTATAATCTTCTCGTTGAGACTTCAATGAATGAGATTAAATCGTTAACCAATGGCTAAGATTAGCTTGAGTCTTCTATAGAAGATTCACACTCTGTTTAGTCTTCTATAGAAGATTCACACTCTGTTTTAATTAAAATCCTTTAATTATTTTAATTTCCCAAGTTAGACTTAGGGTCCCATTAAAAATAATTAATTATTTTCATAAAACATGATCTGAGTGGAATTTCCCAAATCACTTTCTGGGTTTTTTGGAATACATGTGCCTAAGCCTCCTTGCAGACTTTGAGACTTAGAGCACATCCGATGCTACCACATATCAACTTAGAAAATATGAGATGACGATTGATGTTACAAATGAGGGCTTACGTGAGAGTATCTCTTACATTTTCCTAATACCTTTCGATGAACCCTTTTCTTCAAGCATAGAAACTCTCATGTGTAATTTAGATTCTCAGCTCATGTTTCTCACATTGCCCCCTCTCGGATATCTTGAGGGAGCATCCAGTCAACATTTTTTCTCTCCCTATATTCTCTTTTGGAGACATTAGTCATCAAGGCTATGAGTATTAATCAGGGTGCAGAAGAGGAAGGCTTGTAGGTTGATTTCCGCAAGTGATGTATTCACTCCCTTGGTTCCCACATTGTTGATTTATTTAATCTCGTTGTTTCTTCTAGCTTTCTAGAATCTTTGGGCTCACCATTTCGTTCACTTGATTTTTAAATTGGGTGAAAATTTAGA
The DNA here is from genome assembly GCA_034641835.2 of Pinus albicaulis. Lineage (NCBI taxonomy): Eukaryota > Viridiplantae > Streptophyta > Pinopsida > Pinales > Pinaceae > Pinus > Pinus albicaulis. The sequence continues at coordinate 1,560,722,008 of CM076584.1, forward strand.
TCCTAACAATTATAGGACCATCATGGTGAGGCACACCTTTTGCAAGCTCTATGCCACGATGTTTCACTTGTGGATTTTATCTTAAGCCAAGGCTTCTCATGGGTAGATGGAAGGCGAGCTTTTTCCTTGGTTACTAGACTATTGATCATGTCTTCGTAATTTGGGACATTATTGAGGAGGCATGCCATCACTCTTTGGAAGTTACTTCCACTGCTTTGTGCACTTTCAAAAGGTGTTGAGTTTGTTGCCAAAAGGGAATTTTTGCCTAGGTTGCATGACATTGGTATTTCTAAGACACTTTTGATTTCCATCATGACTTTATGAGTTGGTTTCTAGTCGTATCCTAATTGCTTATGGCTTCTCAAATTTGATTAGGAGCACTATCAGGGTCAAGCAGGGGTGCTCTTTGTACTTGAGTTACTTTGGGACGCTCTTCCATAGGTAGCATTGGTTTACCCTCTCTCATTCCCCCTTTGCATTCCTTGCATTTAGAAAGCCTATCTATGTCTGTCTATAGTAAAATGGAGTTGCTTTCAATTAGGGGATGACAACTTCGAGAAGCCCTCATACATTCTCCTAAGACCTTTTGGTACACCCTTTTCTTCAAGAATAACACTCATGTGTGATATAGATTCTCAGCCCATGTTTTCTCACATTTCCCTCTCTCTAATATCTTGAGGTAGCATCCAATCAATGTCTTCTCTCCCCTTGCCATATATTCTCTTTTGGAGACATTATTCCTCAAGGTTATGAACATTAATCCGACTGCAGAAGAGGGAGGTTTGTAGGTTGATTACCTCAAGTGTTTTATTCACTCCCTTGATTCCCACATTGCTTATTTATTTAATCTTGTTTTTTCTTCTAGCTGTCTAGTCTTCCATATCATTGATATGATTCTTATATTGGGTGATAATTCAGATCCTAACAACTATAGGACTTGTTGCCTCAAAATCTAGCATGTCTTGTGAGGGAAGTGTTACCCACTACTCGTGGGTAGTATGCGTAGAAGCCTTTTTTTCTCCTAGATGGTCCTCAGCTGGCAGCTCGCTGCCCCTTGTAGCCAACATATAGCTCGCTGTGCCATTATCTCCGCCACCTGAGCCAACTATGTGGTCCTTCGCCCATCTGTTTTGATTGTATGTTTGAAGGTGGGCCTTTCGACACCGAAGGTATGACTTCTTATTGGTATAGTTGAGTAATGTTCCTTACTTATGATGGACACTTTTGGGCATGGATTGGTGGGGGATTCGACGGAAAGAGTCGACTAGGTCTGTACTCTTCTCTCCTTGGCCTAATTTGGTTGTTAGCCTTGTATCATAGTCTCTTGGGATTTCCTTTACTGGCTGTTAGCTTTAGGCTTGGCAAAACATGGCAAATCCTGATTTTGGTTGCGTGGTCCCGCTTTTCGACACCATATACATCACCCCACTCTGCTCATTTAAACCCCATTCATCACTTCTCCCATCCGAGTCCACATGTATCCACTGGGTACACATAGGGTTAGCCTCCCACTCCCCTTGTCCACACTTTGGATCAGGTCTGGAACAATGCGACGAAGGTTGATGTAGCTAAAAATAAAAGAAAAGCATAATTTGTCCACTCAACAATAAATGTACCACAAAATGAAAAATATGGTCGGGACATACAAATTTAGTACGTGGGAAAAATCCAAACATGACCTCTACCCCTTATTTATGGCCATCACCTTGGTTCCTATGGGCCTTAGATGAGCCCCATCCACATTAAGAAACCCATGTCCCAAACCTTGGTGGGTAATGAAATGCCCCACCTTAAAAGGGGATACCTACTGCTATATCCTACACATTAGGCTCTCATCCCCTGGAGCTTCGAGCAGTTATGAAGAAAAATCAATCAAAGGCAAAAGGAATATGAAGAAGGGTAGAAAAACAAAGGCCGGGGTAACTCATGTACCACGATTTGTTCCCTCCTACACTCATATACCCAAGTGTGGGCTTCCCTTATTATAGCTACCCTTATACCATGGCATGTGGCCTAAAACATTCCCCTGATACCCACTCTGTTTCATCACTATATCACATGCCACCAACCACCTGATGGATGTACCATGGACATGTCACATCCTGTAAATGCTTAAAACACCTTATAGGGTCCTTGGTTGACCCCCTTATTGAGCTTGGAGACACTTGTACATGCCAAAGCCCCACTATGGAAGGGCATGCCACCATGAAATGCCCCATTGATTCCATGGTTTGTAAGCTCTTTTACTTGATTATTTTAATGATTTGTTGTATTGGAGGGCAAGAGGATGGATTGGATCTTAAGGTGGGTCTCAATTTGAGGTTTGGTTTCCTTATACGAGGTCCAAGCCCCCTAGAGGGCCACATGGGCACTTGTAGGGTTAGCGTTGAGAGCCATGGGCCTCCACCATAGCAGAGAGTACTTTATGGATCCCCAACGCCATTCAGTGCTTGTTCATGTTCCACCTTTTTGGATGAGGATGATGCACCTGGACCACCTCGCTCAACCGACTCCACAATTGTACCACACACTTGGTAGAGTTTCTAGGGTCTAGATGAGGATGTGTCTCACTACAGGAGACAAAGGGAGGACTTATGTCATGAACCTAGCCCTTATAGGTGGCATACAAGCATTATCGATCCACTTGGAGACCGATGAGAGTGCGATATTGCCCCCACACCCACTTGGGGCACCACATATGAGTTGCTTAGATATCAAGGGGCCAACCCCTTGTCCACTATGATTGTAGTCCATTCTCTCACCATGACACACTTGGACTTCATCAAGCCTTCTGATTGGTCCAACGACTCATTATGTTGATTATTTTTCCCTCTTGATGTGAAAATTTCTGAATCCAAATTACAAAAACCCTACTACAGTATTCTAATTTATTTTTCTACTTGTTTGATCTAATTAAGAAGTTATTTTTCTGGAATATTCCGTAAAACATCAAAGTAAACACTATTGTAGCCTACACAGACATACAGATCAAGCGTTGAAGAATAAAGGCCACGTGACAAAGGACACAACATTTTTTGAAAAAATGTCCCTGAAAAACCCAATGCGGGAAAACCAGTGCAACAACTCTTTGAGGGTTTTATTATTATGCAGAATTCTGAATACATTCAAGAGCACCATACATGGTTTGCCCAAACAGAGAAAATCACGACAGATGTACCTTTATCTCTCGGAGACAGAAAATATAGCTGATTCAGCTGAGGATGAAGAACCTGACGGGTGCCTACGCAGTCACTGTGCCACCTTTCAGTGTGGCTGCTTCACACCTTTTGGATTTGCTGAAAATGAGCCCTTTTTGGCCCAATGTAACCTCAGCGCTGCCTCTTGTGGCACTGCGTCAGCCCTACGACCTTGCGTGAGCCTCTGCGCAACACTAGCTAGCCCCGCATCACCCAGGATGAGCCTACATAGCCTCTGCGCAACTCAAGCTTGGCCCGCGTCACCCTCGCTGAGCCTACGCTGCCTCTGTGCTACTCTGGCTTGGCCTGCGTCACCCTTGCTAGCTCTCTGCGCTGCTCTGGTACAGATCCGCCTCTTTGCCAATTTATCCTCCCCTCGGATCTGAAATCCCATTGTCGATCTGCCGCTCACTGCACTGCAAGCTCACTCGAAAATTCTCAGCAAACTGCGCCCCAGAATATCGACTTAGCTCAAGTGTTGCCACTATGTGTGTGTTCTCCAACTGAACCCAAGCCTTCTTTTAATACTTTTCTCGTTAAAAATTCAGCGACCGTGATCTAATCTATAATCGACGACTAAGATTAGAAAAGACTTGATTCACGTCACTTAGAACATTCTCACCCACATGTCTAAATTAATTCACTTTAATTATTTAATTTTCCTAAGTTAGACTTAGGGTCTCCATTAAAATAATTAATATTTTGAATAACTTGGGTTTCGGGTGGAATTTCTCTAAATGATTTCTGGGTCTTGGAGATCTCATGTGTTCTAGCCCCTCTACAAAGTTTCAGATCTAGAGCACATCTGATGCTACCTAAAATCTCAACACTCCCTCTTAGTGAGGAATGTGCTCTAGCAACACTTCATTCCAGAAGCGTTACTTCGATCCAAGGCATTGGTCCCCTGCGCTGTTGATGTTCGGTTGCTGCCCCTCATCCACTGCGTTGCTGCCTTTTGTACTACTGCCCATGACTTTGCCACAATCACTGCTTCATCTGTACTGCAACTCCCTCTCAAATGCTGCATCATGTTGGCCATAGCACTTCCACTGCTAGCTGCTGCACTGCAACTCGCTGAGAAGTAAGCAGCTGAAGGACATCAATCAAAATACTGATAGACAAGTCAGTTTGGCTGCATCTCGATACTGAAGCACGCTCTGTTACTGCTCTGCACTGACCCTCTGAAGCTCTGCGCGCTGTCTGCTACTTTGCACTACCTTTGCGCTGCTGCTTCCATGCTTTTGCTGCCTCTCCTCTGCGCTGCTCCAGTCTTTAGCATCCCAGCATTGCCAAAGTGCCTCCATGATCCTCTGCACCAACTAACTCTAATCATCCTGCTACTATCTTTAAGGGCTCCCATAGCTTGTATGTGATCCAAGACTTTGGGCGCCTCAAGGATCCCGCCCCTCTCTGCAGTTCAAGAGAACTACAGATCAATGTCGCCTCACCTCTTCTCTCGAGGTACATGAGCACTCATGGCCACATCATCATCACTGCTGTCATCCCCCTTGGCTGTCGTAACCTTGGAATCTGAATATTCCTTGCCCTTCTTTTGAGGACAAGTATTGGCGAAGTGTCCCAATTTGCCACATCTGAAGCACCAGACCTTTAAGAGGTCCTTCTTCTTCTTCCCTCGCTACTGCTTTCGTCCCTTAGATACGAGGGCTGCATCTTCCTCCTCCTTCTTGGTCTTGGCTCCTCCGCTGCTGCTGCCCATCTTGGACATCCTCCTGATCTCCTCTTGACGAAGAGTTTCCCAGATGTCATCCCAATTTGGAAGTTGTTCTCTGCTGAAAATACTTTGGACAAAAGTCTCCCAATTAGCAACAAGCTGATCTCGAATTGCCTTCAATGAATGAGGAAGGGATCGATTTCCTCTCCCTTGTGCATCTGAAATAGTCACAGAGGATTCTCCAAAAGCATCTTCCTCTGACAGAAGTACCTTGATACAATGTGGTCAAGGTCGTCCACATCTCATTTGCCGTATTCTTCTTGGCAATGTGTGGGACCACATGATCCTTTACCCCGTCCATTGTCAAGTGCTTAGTCCTTGCTTGCGCTTCCTAATACTTCTTCAACGGATCAACATCGACCTGAACGACCACAACCTTCTCGGCATAATCTTTGATGCGATACTCATCCAGTACAGATAGCATCCTGGCCTTCCAGATGACGAAGTTAGATGCTCCATCTAATTTGTCTTGATCCCTCAATCCATGAGAGGCCATCTCTGCTCAACAAATGTCGAAACGGATGTGGTTCTCCCTTCTTCTGCTGCTGCTCTCAGCAAGAGACCGGATCTAGGTTTCTTGGCGATAGAAAACCCTCTAGAGAATATGCTCCCTCTGACCAGTGATTTCCTTCTCGGAAATCCTCCACCAATCTGTCGAATCAACCCTCTCCAATCACTCCTCTGATTGGATCTTAGACTTCTTGGCTAGAAAATATGCTGAGGAACTGTATCCCCTTGCTTTGTCAACCTTTCTAGACACTGTTCTGCACTGGCAGAGACAATGCCCCACCAACAACTTTGAAGATAAAAAACTGCACCTCCAGCCACGACAACTGGCAGAACGCCACCCCCTCTCAGACTGCGTCACCCTCTTGGGCCTACGCCAACCTTTGTGTCAACTCCACGTGAGCTAGACAGGCTCTGCATCACCCTTCTGGGCCTGCGTCAGCTATACAGGCTTTGCGTCACCCCTGCTGGGTCTGCCCTGTCCCTCAGGTGTTGTGCTGCCTCTTTCTGGATTTTGGGTTGTCTCAACCGCTTTCTTGCAGCAAAAATTTTCGTCACTTCACGGATGGCTTCAGCTCCCCTTGATCTGCAATGGCTTTGATACCATGTGAAAATTTCTGAATCCAAATTACAGAAATCCTACTGCAGTATTCTGATTTACTTCTCCTACTTGTTTGATTTAATTAACAAGTTATTTTTCTGAAATATTCAGTAAAACATCAAAGTAAACACTACTGTAGCCTACACATACATACAGATCAAGCACTGAAGAATAAAGCCCACATGACAAAAGACACTATTTTATGGACAAATGTTCTCGGAAAAACCCAATGCGAGGAAACCAGTGCAACAACTCCTAGAGGGTTTTATTTTTAATGTAGAATTCAGAATACATTCAAGGACACCAGACATGGTTTACCCAAACAGAGAAAATCATTGCGAATGTACCTCTATCTCTCGGAGACAGAAAATATGGCTGATTTAGCTGAGGATGAAGAACCTCACGGGTGCTTACGCAGTCACTACGTGACCCTTCGGTGTGGTTGCTTTACACCTTCTGGATCTACTGAAAACGAGCCCTTTCTGGCCCACTGGAACCTTAGTGCTGCCTCTCCCAGCACTGCGTTAGCCCTACGGCCCTACGTGAGCCTCTACGAAGCACTAGTTGATCCTGCGTCACCCAGCCTGAGCCTATGCAACCTTTGCGCAGCTCTGGCTTGGCCTGTGTCACCCTGGCTGAGCCTACGTTGCTCTGGCTTGGCTTGCGTCACCCTTGCTGGGGTCTTTGCCTTGCTCTGGTACGGATTTGCCTCTCTTCCAATGTATCTTCGGCCTTGGATCTAAAATCCCATTACCGATCTACCCCTTACTGCACTGCAAGCTCACTCGAAAATTCTCAGCAAACAACGCCCCAAAATTTTGACTTAGCTCAAGTACTGCCACTATGTGTGTGTTCTCCAACTAACCCCAAGCCTTCCACGATTGTGATCTAATCTCTAATCGACGACTAAGATTAGAAAAAGACTTGATTCATGTCACTTAGAACATTCTCACACACATGTTTAATTAATTCACTTTAATTATTTAATTTCCCTAAGTTAGACTTAGGTTCTCCAATAAAAATTTTAATATTTTGAATAACTTAGGTTTCGGGTGGAATTTCTCCAAACGATTTTTGGGTCTTGGAGATCTCATGTGTTCTAGCCCCTCCACTAAGTTTCAGAGCTAGAGCACATCCGATGCTACCCAAAATCTCAACACTTGAGAGGCTTATTCTTATGGTATTGAGGCATCTTGGTGGGCTTCTCACCAAGGGATGTAAGTATTGCACATTATTTTATTATTTGGGGCTTAATTTGGACTTCTCACCAAGGGATGTTATTATTGCACATTATTTTATTATTTGGGGCTTAATTAGGCCTAATTAGGCAAATCAAACTCTTTAGAGATGATATAAATAGATGAGAGGTGATTCATTTCTTTCATCATCACTTGTTTGGGTATAGTAGCTCTTGTGAGAATTTCACATTCCCTTTTTGGAGGACGAGTTTGGTTTCATGGATGAATTTCGATGTTTGGATACTACTCTCTTGATCTCAGAGCTTCAAAATTGTCTCAATTTGATGATTGTATATACTCGATGTACATGTAAGTGCTCTTTTCATGTCTATTCTTTACTTTTATCTTGTCACATGAATGTTGCTGGGATTTTTTCTATCTAGGTCTGAAATTGCCTCTAATTTATGCGAAATTTTGGATTTTTTGATTTAATATAGTATTTCATATATTACATATGTCATGTATAACGAATGAATGTTTGTAGAGGCTAATTTCCATTGAATGCACCTTGATAAGTCATCAATTCTTGCACTTCGAAGTATAAAATCTTCTGGAAGCTACTCTCATGCCCTAATTTCTATGTGAAGTTGCCTAGAGGACTCCTTGATTGGGTACATCCTCTCCAAATCCCAAATTTACCTTGACTCCATCTGTCCCAAAGATAAGGCACTGGGCCAACCACTAGTGATCACTTTTAAAGATTATGTTTCTCGCCTTCCTCTTCTCTTTCTAGCTTAGCCCTAATAGGTCAACTAGGGCATCAATCGAATTTATTTATAGCCATCCAAACACTTTGATTTTTGGTTCACTACTCTGTTGAGGTTTGCTCTAGAGGTCCTCCAAGTTTGAAGAAAATCCGATAGTGGAACCCTAAGATATATCAAACCCTAGTAGCTACAAGACCAATTCTTGCCCTAGGTTGACTTGTGTTAATTTTGGACAACTAGGTCCAAATTCCATGTTGTGATGCTCAGATGAAGATGCCAATATTTTTATTGGATTCCTCTTTCGGAGAGGTGTAAGATCGATCTAAAGATCATCTTGATCCGATGAGTAGAACCTTTATTTTGAATTTATTCAAAATATGTGCTGGTCAGCCTGAAATGAAATGTAGGCTTGAAGCCCCAGTAGTTGTGCCACATACCCTCATTGATGGATATAAATAGGTCAACGTTGGAGGTCATTTTCACTCATCTATCCTCACACATTCTCTCTCATCATCTCATTGGTTCAATGACCTTGGAGTCTCTTCTTCATCCACACGTGGGAAAATGCAGCAAAGAGAAATTTTTGTTTTCGACCTAGGGTTTCAGCGCAGAGTTGACCAGCATTGACTTTGGTCAACGCATGGTCAAACTGAATCCAACTTTGGTCAAAATTCCGATTTCTGCAGTCCGCATTTTTGAGGTTGACCATTGACTTTTGACTGGGTTGCGTTGACTTTTTGCTGCTGTTTGCATTGACCGTTGACTGTGACAGTGTTGACTTTCGTTGACTTTTGGGTTGACTGATCTGGCTGTTCGAGAGGGTTGTGTGACACTTCTGGTTGGCTGACCGTATTGAGACTTTGTTGGTTGAAGCATCCTGTTGACCACCGTAACGCACCAACACACTTATATATTTTTGTCTTGTCTTCTGTCAATCTACTGGCATGTTTTGTCAACATTTTACTTTCTTGTTTATATGATTGCTGGTTGATTTTGGGGATAAAAAGTAAAGTTGCATCAAGCATAGAACATCTACAAAAATTTACATGGTATCAAAGTTGAGGTGAAGACAAAGCCCAAGTTTGTAGCAATCACCGAAGAAGAGCATGGGTACCTCAAACTACAATGGCTTTAAAGCTGATGACAAACTGACTGGGAAGGAAGACTTCCATGCCTAGAAGATGACATTGGATCTTATGTTGGAAGACCAAGATGTCATGGACTATGTGCAGGGTAAAATCCAAGAGCCTCCATCCACTGCACCTGCTACCACCAAAGAAAAGTTGATGATCAGGGACTCAATTCATAAGAGTTTGGTTGCCTACATCTCCGAGCTAGGCATATCCAAGGAGATGTATGATAAGTTGGTCAACATGTTCAAGGCTAACAATGCAAATCAAGTCCTATTCTTTAAGAATCAACTGAAGAATCTGAAGAAAGGCATGGATGAATCCGTCCAGTCATATTTTCTGAAGCCGACTGAAATCAGGAATAATCTTTTGGCTATTGGGGAGACAATAGTTGATCGAGAGATGGTTCTCACCGCACTTGGAGGTCTCTCATCCGAATGGCATGTATTCAATACTACCATTCTCAATAACAATGTGATACCTGATTTTGATGAAGTACTATCGAGATGCGTACAAGAAGAGACAAGGATGCAGGAATATGAGAATGAAGGAAATGTTGCCTTCACTGCTCGTGCTAAGAAGAAGAACTTTGGTGGTCCGAGGAACAAAGGAAGAGCAAGGGCCCAAGGGAAGAAAGGTAAATGTTACACATGTCACAAGACCGGCCACTATGCTAGAGAATGCCCTTTCAAGAAGGATTCTCCCAATGATGATGACAACAACAATGTAAATTTATGTAGATGTTCTATGCTTGATGCAACTTTACTTTCTCTTCAATACTAGACAACAATCACATAAATCATTAAGTAAAATGCTGATAGAACGTACCAGTGGATCAATAGAAGACAATCCAAAAAAATATATATTTGTTGGTGCGTTATGGCGATCAGCAGGATGCTTCAATCAACAAAGTCTCCTTGGTCAGCCAACCCAACATGTGTCACAACAACCCTCAAAATAGCCAAACAGTCAACTCAAAGTCAGCCCTAGAAAAGTCAACGCAGAACAACAGCAAGTAAAAGCCAACGCAACTAGGTCTTCGGTCAACCTTTGACCTCGGTTCTTGTGCCAAAATGTACGGACTGCATAAATCAAAGTCTATGCCAAAAATCATCTCCTTTGGACCATGTGTTGACCAAAGTCAATGCTGGTCAAACCTGCGGTAAAACTCTAGCTGCAGCAAAAACAATCTTCGTCCTTCTCCCACGTGTGAACCACAGATTTGCTTCCTTGGAGCTCGAACCAATCAGAAGAGGAGAGAGAAATATGTGTGATGAGGAGATGAGTGAAATGTCCTCCAACGTTGACTCTATTTATATCAATCACTGAGGGTGTGTGACACATTTGCTAGGGGTGTAAAACCTTAAGGCCGACCTGCACATATTTTGAAAGTATTAAAAATAAATTCAAAATAAATGTTCAGCTCATAGGATCAAGATGATCTTTAGATCAATCTTACGCCTCTCCGAAAGAGGAACCCAATAAAAATATTGGTGTCTTCATCTAAGCATCACAACATGGAGTTTGGACCTAGTTGTCCAATTTTAACACTCCCTCTCAACTAGGGAGAACTCCATCCACCTATGCAATCAAACATCGTGCATCATCCCGCTGTAACTTGCTTTGCTGGCCTCTTTATTTCAGAACATAAGTGGGTCAGCCACAAAGACATCATTCCCGATTGATAGATTCAGCCCAGAGGTCCGAAACCTCTATAGGACTCACAAAGAGTCTCATACCAACCCGAAGTTGGTTTACCTGACCCGAAGTCAGTTGGAGGTCCGAAACCTCACTATACTTGATCCCAGATCAAGTGGTTGGATCGTGCCATCCTAGATAGAGAGTACGACAATCTTTGATGCATCCATCAATCTTTGCTACTAGTCTCTAGCTTTTCCCACCTCATTGGCCAAATGAGAGGTACTTCCCATGAGCCCTGAACTCAATGGGTAGGATGCATACGGGGCACATATAATGAGAGATGAACCAACTCAAACATCAAAACGGTGGGGCAGAAGCACCACAAGGTTCGGCAAGCCTAGCACCGTGAGTGCTTATAGCTCCGAGAAGCTATCCCCAAAGCCCCCCAGAGCTCCTAGAGCTCATCATCCAACAGGACCCACATCATAGGGTCGTTCCACGATCCAAGACTCTCACGGAAGGTTAGGAACTTGACCTTCCCCAAGGGCTTTGTGAGAATATCCGCGACCTGCTCATCAATTCCTATATGATCGAGCCTTATGGTGCTTCGTTGTACCGTATCTCGGATAAAGTGGTACCTGATATCAATATGCTTGGATTGATCGTGGAACACGGGATTCTCGGACAAGCGAATCCCACTCTGGTTATCACAGAGTATCACGGTGGTATCTAGCACATGTCCGAACAGCTCACTAAAGAGCTTTTGCAACCAAACTGCTTCACAACAGGCCATACTTGCTGCAATGTATTAGGCCTCTGCGGTGCTCAAAGCCACCAACTTCTGCTTCCTGTTTGTTGTGGATCGTTTGCATATCCTTTTATTTACAATTCTTCAAAATATATATATATTTTTTAAATTGTTGAAATTATGTTAAAGTATTAAAATCCTATACTTTGGCATAAAAAACATTTCTGTTGATATATTGGAGTTAAAAGTTTAAACACTTTAAACTTTATGAAAGTGGGTTCCGCATTTATGTTTAAAGATCGATCAGTTTGTTGGGCAGAAAGTGTTGATGGTTTAGTTTCTTATCAAAAGGCCCAACCCGCAGGCACAACCAACGCACGAAATAATAGGATGAGTGCCTCCGCAGTTGACTGGGTTGACTGCGAGGACAACAGAGATGAACGATGGAGATTGAGTGTGGGGGCACTAGCCAAAATTTTCCTCCGTACCTCAAGACACCCTGCAGTGACGTAGGGCGCTGAGTTGTTCACAACTGTCTTCCACGTCGGGTGAAATCAACGGCTCGTTGGCGCGTCATGTCAGCATTAAATATTAAAGCCACCACATATCTAAAAAATATTCACATTGTTCCAAATCTTTTGTGATTAGTTTATGCTACGTCCTGTTTCAGTCTTCTATCACCATAGTAAAATTGACCACCCTGTGAGTTGTTCTTTGCGATAAATTTCAGTCATGGCTAAGCGTTTGTCCTTGTCAGGGTCTGCTAGTCATATCCCTCTCATAGACACCAAGGGGGGTATTCAAGATACCCTTTGTTCTATAATTCACCTTCTGTTTTATCAGCAAGTCATCTTGAATGACAAAGCCTCCCCTGTTTATACTGCCATGGCCAAGTCTGGAGTGCTTTCTGCATGTATCCCAAAGACCCACCTTTTTCATGAATTTATCTATTGGTTGGTGTCAGTCATGTACCCTGGGAAGTGTTTTATTATGAATTGTCAGGGAGAGAATGTTTTGCAAGTGTCTACCCAGTTAATTCGCCAAGCCCTTTGCTATCCTGAGTCAGAGTCATCTGTTCAGTTCTTTGATGATTCTCTGGTAACCTATTATGATAACCTTGCAGGTGAAGAGTTTAATCAGTTCATATATTTTTTGAAGCTAAACACAAAGCAATTTCAGCCGGACAGGAAAGAGTTTTCCATGGAGATTTTCGATGCAGAAATTCGACCAATATTAAGCAGCATTGTGAAAATTCTGGGCAAAGATGATGACAGTACAATGGATAAATCAGTCTTGGGGATGTTTGCCATGATGGCGAAGCCAGGAATAGTGCTAGATATTCCATCATATTGGCAGGACGCAGTTAATTCAAAGCTAATGAGCCTTTCATTAACAGGTTCTTTTAAATTTCCTTCATTGATTGTCTATTTGTTCTTATATCAAAATGTGGAAGAGTTCATGTATCTAGGTCTGAATATTATGGATATAAACAAGAAAAGACAATCAATAGTATTCTGGACTGATGTAGTAAGAAGAAAGCAAAATGAAGCTGGATTGTTTGATTTTTCCAGTTATTTCATGTCAGTTGCATATAAAATCTTGAATGGAGTTCCTCCTCCCTGTTTTCTACCTAAAACTCAGTAATATTTGCATTTAGGAGTAAATTGCAAATTTGGAGATTGGTTTGTTTTTGAGAATTACTCTAAAATTAGGCTCTACGGAGCAAGTGTTGAGCCTTATAGACTCCCAACATTTGTGCCTATGAGGCTATTTGCCTTGGAATTTATTCGACAAAGCCTAAATGTTGATCAGGTTCACTTTGTGCCCATGAAAAAGGGGCACATGTACAAACTACCCATGATTGTAGGCCCTTTCATAGTCAATATGAGACAGGCATTTGAGGAGGTTACTAAAATGTTAGATGAGATGCATACGCTGTTAGGGGAAAGTTGGGCTTATGACCCTCACAGTGTAATTTCGAATAGAAGAATTGAGAATGGGTATTTAACTTTCATTCATAAAAGAAGGCCAGAGTTGGAGAAGATAGCAAGTAAAGGTGTGATGGGTTCAAGAGGTTCAAACATTCATACTTCTATCATATCAGAGAAATCAAACAAAAGAAGCAAAGAAACAGTGATTGATTTAGATGATGAGGAGCAAGGAGCTGAGAAGAGGACAAAGTTTACTGAAGAATCTACATCTAACCCACCTGGTTTTTCTTTACATCTGGGAGAAGAACAAAATGTTCCTGCTTCACCCAGGAGTCATGAAATCTCTCATGAACAAGTACCTCTGATCAAACAGATGTTTACACAAATTGAAGAAAGGAATCAAAAGATGAAGGCCAACATGGAGGCCCAAGTTGAATATCAAGTTGCTCCAGATCAAACGAGACTTTTGACTATCATGGATCTTGAGAAAGATCAATTTAGGATTGCCCTGTCACATCCTACAGACTTGTCAATAGGTTCTTCTAACAATTTCAATACTGTAAATGTGACTGTAGATGTGAAGAAGATTCCCTTGATGGATAAGATGAATTTACATATGCAAACTGGTCAGTTGATTGTGAATGACCTGACGAAGACCAATGCAATGGCAATGAAGGTAGAAAATATGTTGGGAAAGGTACTTAAGCAATTAAAGTTAGAGAAAGCTAACTCAAGAGCTTTAACAGTTCAGATTGATGAGCTAAAGAAAACCATTGTAAAGATTGGAGTGGACCCTAGTGACAAGATTGCTGTACAGAAATTTATGCAAAGTGCTGAGACAGAAATATTTACATTGAGGAAAAAGCTAAAATTGCCTACAGGAGAACATTCTATGGCTGTAGAAGTTGCAGAGGTGGAGAAGGAAAAGGAAAAGCTTTTACAACAACTCATGCAAAAAGATGAAGAAATTTCCAAAATAAAGCAAACTGCAATATCACTGCAAAATCATATTGATAACCATAATTGTACTTTTATTTTTCCTACAGGTAACGACGATCCACAAGCATAGATTGTTCAGTTGAATACTGAGTTGCAGATGGTTGAAAGAGATCGGAAAAAGGCTCAAGCAGATCTGGAGACCGCAATAAAGCTTATTCAAGCCATTGGGAATGAAGCTGACAAATACAAAATGGATATTCAGAATGCCAATACTGAGATTAAAAATCTCAAAGAGAGACTGAAAGGAAACATTTCACTGATACAAGCCAAAGATATCATTTGGAATGATATCATTTCAGAAATGAAATCAATTTGGAGTTGTTTGATGATAGTTGCAGAGGAGAAAAGTCTTATCAGGGAATGTGAAGAACCAATCATGACAGATAAACAGAAGGCAATTAATAGAGCTATTTGGGCTAGAAGGTTCATTGACTTTATTAATGCTAAAACAAATAAGGAATTAGAAGAGAATGACATTAAAGACAGGACCTTATATGCAGTAGAGATCAATAAGATGATTGTCAGAAATGACCACAGAAAGGCTACAAAAATGAAACTGATGGAAATTAAAGAAGCAGTAAGCCAGTTTGATAAATTATTTGACAAATTAACAAGAATAGGTCTGCCATCATGTTGGGGAGATGAAGGAAATCTTTTGGCATGGGATTCTTATGAGAATTTACTAGTTATGACAAAAAGTAAAGTTGATAATGGGCATGAAAAAACTCAGGTGCTTAAAGGGGAAACAATGGTCAACTTTCTGCAGAAACATTTTCAGCTACTATGGTTGGTAAAAACTCTTTTCACAGAAGCACCATCCTATAGTCAAATTACTGCATTCAGATTGGCGTATCACAATCTAACACATTCGCCCAGGACAAAGGTAGAGATATGGAAAAAACACAGAGCTTGGACAATAGACTTGCCAAAAGGGTTTTTAGCATTAAAGAAAGACAAATCAGCTGACCAAGGAAATGCAGCAGCATCATCAACAATTCCTATAGATTATGATATATATTTTTACATTATATTACTTTTTCAAAGACAATGTAATTGTAATAAGACATTTTCAAGGCATGTAATAGATAGCCTCTGAAGTCCTAAGTAGTTCTGGTTGTTAGGATTGGTTACAACAGTTCCAAACTTTTTTTTACTGTATTTAATGTAATTTTCAAGGGGAAGAAAGGTTCCGAGTTTTGGACCTTCAAACTATAATTTTGTACTCAAAGTTTTCAAGGATTAATGAATGAGAAGCAAGTTTCTCGAATATGTTTATGTTGATATGTGTTCAAGTTTTCATCTTGTGTTTTCTATCTTTGAATAAATCGAAGTAATGAGCATCTGGTCTCTCTTTACCTATGTAAGCAACAGTTAAAATCCTTAATTAGCGCTCCTTCGTTTTAACTGTTTCTTTCATATAATTCTTCCGGGGTTTGAGATGATATATTCTGTTTAACAGCATATTAGTTTGGACTTCCTTCTTTCATTTTCTGCTAGTCATTTCATTCAACATAAGCAAATGACAACATTGTGAGATATTCATTATATTTAATATTTGAGGGTTATTAAACAGAGACAAATAATTTTGTGACATAATCATATAAATTGCTTAAGCATTGATTCCTTATCACAGCTAAGGGATTGTCTCTTAAGGTACAACACTGCTCATCCAAGATATCGAAGCAGAACCAAGATTGAAGCAACATCCCGATGTGCTCTTACGATCCACCACACTGCGAGCCCAATCGGCATCAGTATATCCAAGGAGTGTCACGCTCCCGACAGTGTATCTCAGCCCATGGTTTATCGTGCCCTGAAGATATTTCTGGGAGTTCTAGGGGGCTTTGGGGATTATCACCTTCTTTGTTTATGGATGACCCCTTTCAAGCCACTTAGGCTTCTTATTAACTTCATTTATCTTTATTGAATTGGAATTTGATTCATCACCAATATTCACTGCATCTATCCTCAATTCAAATTGTACCTATTCTATTTGATAGATTCCCGTCTCATCAAACACAACACCTTTGCTGATTATCACCTTCTTTGCTTCAGGATCAAACAACTTGTAACTTTTTGCTTCAGTACTGTATCCAATAAAGATACACTCCACACTCTTATCATCCAATTTCTCCCTCTTTTCCTTAGGAACATGTGCATATGCAATACAACCAAAAACTTTGTTATGTGCAACACTTGGTTTGTATCTTGACCATGCTTCTTTTGGAGTCAAATTCAACACTTCTTTTGTAACACATCGATTAAGAGTGTATATTGTTGTGTGTACTGCGTTAGCCCAAAACTCATTTTCAAGAGACTTAGCTTTTAACATGCTTCTAGTTTTGGATCATGTTTCATGTTGGGTTTGGTAGTACACCCAAGATAATGTGGTCAATTTCAGCTCCAAGAATGAGGTCAACACAAATCAAAGAAACCCTTTTCCTCTGCTTCGCACGTGTGGAATCTCTTCCTATAATTGCATATCGAATTTTGTGTTGAGATAGTGACCAAATGAATGCCAACAATGCTCCTTTTATAGTAATTTCATGTGACAGGTAGAGTACATTTGGATCATGTTTCATGTTGGGTTTGGCAGTGGTGTCGTGGTTTAGCTAAAAACAAAGATCAGTGGCACTGAGTTCTGCAGAGGCCGAGTACATTGCAGCTAGTCAAGCCACTTGTGAGGCTATTTGGCTTCGCAAGATGTTGTGTGGCTTATTTGGTTAGCGGATGAGATCAACTACAATATACTGTGATAATCAGAGTTACATAAACATTAAATTCTTGAAGAATCCAATATTTTATGACAGGTCAAAGCATATTGGGATCAAGTAACACTTCATCCAGGATTGTGTTCAGAGAGGGGCAGTGAAGCTAGAATACATACCCACTGAGGAATAGGTTGCAGACATTCTCACCAAGTCCTTGCCAAGGGGCAAGCATGTCTATTTTAAGGACAAGATGGGAGTGGTGAGAAACACCTTCCTCAGCAAGAGGGAGTGCTGAAAAAGGTACCAAGGAGCTATTTTCTAGTGCTTTTTTCCTTGGCCTAGGAAAACATGTGAATCCACCATTTTAGTGTGACTTTATGTGGTCATGAAAGTCATGTGACTTTTTAGTCACTTTATCAGGTTCTAAAAGTACATTGCACTTTATTTTATTTAAGTGACTTTATGAGAAAAAGGTACATGGTACAACAAGTAATGAATGTGAGTAGGAGGGGCTCATTAATGAATGGAGAGACATGAGAGGGGGTCAATGGGAGATTAGATCTTCACCCTTGATCAAGAGAACCTGAGATTTAATCTCAGCTCTTGATCTTAGGGATAGAGATTCTCATCATTATGAAACTAAAAAGGAAGAAAAAGGCAAAGTGAGAGTTCATTCTTCATGTGTAGGTGTTGGAGAAGAGAGAAGAGAAGAAGAGGAGGAAGTTGAGATAGCCATTTTTTCTGGAGAGACCTATCTACAGCAAGGAGAAACCACACATAGGCCCGAGTTTCAAGGCTGATTGTGGCACACAGACTGAGGTAAAGCAGTCCATACTCAGTGCAAATTTCGAGGAGTTCCAGTGCAGAATTCAAGGTAGCTTAGTGCAATTTTTAAGGCAAGGACAGGCCCAAAAATTAAGGCAGAGAAATTGGGTATGATAGCACATATTTCGAGGCAAAGACTGCAGGCCTAAAGGACAAATTTCAGAGGGCAGAGATT
Source organism: Pinus albicaulis (assembly GCA_034641835.2). Lineage (NCBI taxonomy): Eukaryota > Viridiplantae > Streptophyta > Pinopsida > Pinales > Pinaceae > Pinus > Pinus albicaulis. The sequence goes on from CM076584.1 coordinate 1,560,740,150, forward strand.
GCTGTTAGTGGCCTGAAATTCGAGAGATAGAGTTCAGACAGTGGCCTGAATTTTGAGGAGAAAAATGGGCTGAGCAGAGGCAGTATTTTTTAGGGTCGAAGTCTGACCTGTGGCATGAAAATCAAGGCTGGAAAATCTGAACAGTGGTTCAAATTCCAAGGCATAGTTTCCAGAACAGTGGCACAAATTTTTAGGAGCTGATCCAAACATCAAGGGGAGAGACAAGCATCCCTGTGTAATTAATGCTGTAATAAATTCTTTGAGAAAAGCAAAATAAAATCCTATTCAAACTGGTTTTTCCAGGGTCTATGATTGACCAAAAATATTAGTGTCCAAAGTTTGTGTATGCAGGTGAAATTTTTTGTCAGCTGAAAGTGAAAGTGAAAACTATTGGTAGCTTCTAGTGTTTCAGTTGCAATTTTATATTCATGTTTAAATCAGAAATTAACCATGGGATGTGGGCATTAAACATGATGTATAAAACAAATTGAAATTGGATTGTGGCTATAGGGCATAAAAATTTCTAAACATGGGACGAGTTATTAAAGTGGACTAGAGGGGGTCATTAATGAAGGGGTTTCAATGTGAGATTAGATCTCCACTCTTGATCAAGAGAAATTGAGATCTAATCTCAGCCTTTGATCTTAGGGATAGGGCTTCTCATCCTTATGGAGACTAAAAAGGGGGAAAAGGCAAATAGAGGCTTAATTATTCATGTGTAGATTTGGAGAAGAGGAGAGGAGGAGAGGAGAAGTCGAAGGAGAAGGCTGAGATAGAAATCATTTGCAACAAAGAGAGACTATATAGCAGCCTGAGATTCTAGGCTGGAAGTGTGGCATGCAAACCGAGAAGGTACAAGAGCTGCAGCAGTCCGAAATTCAAGGAAATCATCAGCAGCTCGAAAATCAAGAAGACAAAGGTATCTCAAGTGCATTTTTTTGAGGAAAGTACAATGCTGATTTCGATGGAATCAGGCCTCATTTATTGCTGGTCTGACCATAAATTTCGAGGAGGAAATTGTTGGTCTGAGGCGCAAATTTTGAGGGCAGAAGAGTCAGACTGTTGGCACAAACATCGATGGCCAGAAGTGCTAAATTGTGGCATGAAATTCGAGTGTTTGAAGTCTGGACAGTGGCATGAATTTCAAGGGCAGAGGTGCTGGACTGTGGCACAGATTTCTAGACAGCGGCATGGTTTTCAAGGAGCTGGCCTGAATTTCTAGGAGGGAGATAGGTACCCCTGTTGTGTAATTTACTAATTAATGCTGCAAATTTCTCTCAGAAAACACAAATAAAAATCCTCTTCTTATTGGTTTTCCCTTCGGGTTTTTTACAGGGTTTGATTGACCAAATCTCAGTGTCTAAATTTTGTTCATGCTTGTGAAATTTATCAGTTGATCTGTGAAAAAGTAGTGGTAGCTTCAAGTGTTTTAATTGCATTTATATTCAAGTTTAAATCTCAGCGATGAACAATGGGGTTTGGGCATTAAACTTCATGTGCAAAACAAATTGAGACCAGGAGGGGCTACATGGCACAAATTTTCTACATCTTCAAGAATTTAAAACTATGCAGCCTATATTGAATATCTTTACATTACATGTTGTATTACACATTTACTAAGCATATGCAATTTGCAAGTTTGTGTTGGTGAAGGACTATAGGGTGAATATTGGAGGTCGTTAATTTTCTGGACAGTTTTTGGTTGTCATATTAGAGGTTTACATCAGACTTCTCATTGAACAAAATAACGGTTGTTCTCTTCTATTATTGCTGATCTTGGTGTTAAGCAACGATGAGATGCATTGTTTGCTTGGCAAGCCTGAAAATATTTATGCATGGCAGTGCAATATTTGCTGACAATTCTTTCATCTATAAAATTTTCAAACTATTTTATTTTTGTGTGCAAGATATTCATTCGTTGGTTTAAATTTGCAGAATAGATTGTTGTTACGGCATCAACCTGAAATTCAGTTTGTGAAGGTTGCATTCCAAAAAAGTTTTGTGACAGGTAATATTAACTTTCAAAAGTGCAGTACCGAGTAGATTGAATTCACAGTTAACATGCTCTTTACATTTTTATTTTTGTGGATGATGTCTGCTAAGTTTATGTCTCTCTCAAATAGTTTATCAAATTCTACAAGATATGGTTCGACCATCAAAGCCTTCAACAAGTGATGCACCACGTGGTATTACAAGGAATGCCATTGAGGAAACAGAGACAGATTCTGAGTGAGTACAGATCAGATTTTCACAACTGATTCTATATATGTTGTCAGAACGACACTGATTTTGTTCATCTGTATAGTAGGGCAACAGACTTAGAGATTAATTCTATTGAAGTCGTTTTGATTTGTG